>CM060924.1:828126036-829326036 GCA_030737875.1 Allium sativum
ACAATCATTATACTTGAGCACTCCAATAAAATCTGATAAATAATAATAATAAATAAATGAAACTTGCTACTTATTGTAAAACAGATGTGTAAGTATGTCTAAAGTATCTTAGATCATACCTAATAATTGAGCTTGGTCTTTCTCTAGTGATAACTCTTTCACATCAGCAATATCAAAGAAATCAAATTCATTTTCTTGTATCATCATCTCATAATTCAATAATTTGGTTACCTTGGTGTGTCTTGTTAACCAAATCTGTAGATCGTTGCGGATAGGTTTTATAGATCCTGGTTTGTAGGATTTGACACACAAATTGCTCAGAATGTATATTTGTCCTTCTTCCAACTTGTCCTTCAAGTATTCAACATGATTTTCCCATATAAAAGCATGAATTCGGGTATGCTATGTTATGCAATAAAAAATATTTGAAAAAAATGAATAATTATGCGATTGCAATATATATATATATATATATATAAAGAATAAACTGTTTAAATATAATTATTTACCTTGTCATCTAACAATAGGAGATTTCTTCCTAGATATTCCTTGTCACCTTTACTGCTATAACTTTCCCAGATTCTAATAACTCGAACTCCGATTTTCCAATCATATTTATTATCAATAGGTTTTAGAGAGCTTAAGCTATCAAATCTTTCCATATATGCCGCTGATATGAGTTCTTATGAAAAAAAGAAAAATTAGCTAAGTTTTGATAATCAATGATATATGGATGAAAAAAAATAAAAGAGATGTTACATGTCTATGTGCAATATTGACAGTTTTTAGAAGTACTAACCTAAGAATACAGAGAGGCTTAGAGATGAGGAGGGTGTGATAATATGGAGAAGTAGGGACAAAAGTGATTTTATATTTATCTATGTACAATCTCTTTAGCTGGTCAAACATGATGGTCCATATTGTTAGATTAATGTTATATGTTAAGATATTACTTATATATGTTAAGATATCAGTATAAAATTATATACAAATAACTAGTATCTATTTTAGTCAAATGAGTAAAGGTATTAATGTTATATCAATGTGATACATAATATAAAAAGAAATGAAGCAATGAAACATATGAGAATATATGGAATAATGTTATATGTTAAGATATTACTTACATATGTTAAGATATCATTGTAAAATTATATACAAATAATTGGTATCTATTTTAGTCAAATGAGTAAAGGTATTAATGTTATATCAGTGTGGTACATAATATAAAAATAAATTAAGAAACGAAACATATGAGAATATATGGAAAAAGTATATATAAATAAAAACTGAAATTAATTGCAAGTGTATAAGTTAAGAATTCAAGTAAATCAAGTATAATGTGGGAACAATTGTCAAAGAAGGGAAACTGTCATAACATACCATTAAAAGCCTGAGCATTACATGAGCCAATAAATATGACTCATAATCAATTCATGTCAATAATGGAATTAAATATTCCTTGATGCATTTTTGGTTGTTTATCAAACAGGTGTATTTGGAAGCTATATAAAATTATTTCATGTAAAAATTATCGTAAATTATATTATATTCAATAAACATAATTAAAATGTTTGCACTAAATTAAGAAAATGTAACAGGTGTATTTGGAAGCAATATAAACTTATTTCAAGTAAAAATTATCATAAATTATATTAAATTCAATAAACATAAATAGAATGTTTGCGCTAAATTTAGAAAATGTTGTGGCAACATTTTATAGTGTTTATGTTTCTAATAAAGTGTTCAGACACACAGCGTAAGACGTGTGTTAACCATATGATGCAATCTACATATAAGAAAGAATTAAGATAAATCTAAATTTTCAAACAGCACTACCTTCCTTGTAGAAGCAATAAACACTGGTAGTAAACAGTAATAAAGCATGATTAAAATATAGATTTCTATTAATTATAGATGGAAAAATATAGATTTCTAATAGTTATTACCTTTTAATTTCTTCTTAGTTTTTGTCGTGACCGATTGTTTGGCATCAACTGTAAGCAGTTTTTTTAATGTAAAATTAGTGGTTTAAGAACTGATGACCAAAGAGAAATAGAAATGAAGGTAATAAGAACTGTACTAATGAAAAATAATAGAAATAAGTATACACATGCAACTGAGAATGATATATAGTGTATATGGAAAAAAGACAGTCTAGCAATATAATTATGTAACACATTAACCAGGAAATATATTTTACATTGGATGATTGGTAGATATATTAAAAAATTGAACCAATAAAGATTGAAACAGGTAGTATATTCAAACAAAAGTAAATATGTTACACACTGCTGACAACAACATGTTCAACAAAAAAAAGTATTCTTGAGTTTTCCTAATCATTCCCAAGTAAATAGTATACAAAAAAAAGTCAATAAAAAGCGCAAAACAATATTTATGTTTTAATTCTTTAACTGCTTGCATCCATCACAGTTTACAAATAACCAACAGTGGGTCATCACGTTGATTGAAAATGGGTACACTAAAAATGACATTTGCTGTCAATATTAACCGAAAGACTAAAATAGATCTAAAGTATTAATTCTGAAATAAAGACATGAAATCTAAAAAAATAAAACTAACCCATGTACTATATTGAGGAATAATTAAATTTATCAATATTTGGATGAGCGGTTCTTCTTAACTGAAAAACAAAAACTACATTTTGTATGCTGTAAATGTTTATAGAAACCCAAAATAACAAAAAAAACTGAACTTACCAGCAAAATCAAAGAAGGTCTTAAATTGTTTCAGTGTTTGTATGACTGTGCCAGATCCACCACCATCATTTTTTTTTTTGAAATCACAGCAGTGCGAAGTTGAGTTTAACTTGTTAACAACTAATCTTTGTTGCAAATGACCCCGGTTGGATAATTGTACCAGATCCACCGCCCTTATTGTTGAAATATACAAAGCAAATCCAGGAAGAACCAAGTTTAGTTATGCATAACAAATCTAATCAACAAAACCAATAGAAAAAGGATTTTTTACTTGGAGTATGATCGTTAGCTAAGAAAAAAATACAAAGGAATAAACTATGCAATATGACACCTCAAATAGATCTGAGAAAGGTAAATAGAGCCGCCATTACAAATTGGTGGAAGACATTAGAGAAGCCAATGATCGATTTTCTAGTTTAATTTGACTTTGGAATGCTGGATGGAATTAGGGTTAGAATAGGGGTGAGGAGCGCGAAGGAATTAAAAAAAAAACCGACGATTCAATTCTTGTATGACATGGAATATCTCAGATCTATTTATTTTGAATTGGGTAACTATAGTATAGTATAATTTGTGTAATATTTTGATTTAGTACAAATATCTTGAGGGAATTAAGGAGAACAGAGATAATTGAGGGAATTAAGGAGGAAGAATCAAGGAGGTAGCAGGAAATTTTTCTACTATTATTTAATAGATTTCGTACTAAACATATCATATGTTTTTTCTTTTTATTTCTTTAAAACCGTTGATTGCATTTATGTCTAGTTCTATTTAAACTATAGAATTCCAATTAATTTAAAAGCATTAATTTCAACATTAAATTCTAAAATAAATTTTAATTTCTGAAAGGTAAAAAATAGTTGTATTCTAATTATACTAATTGAAACATATTAATAACTTTGCAAAATTCAAGAGGTTATTTAGTACTAATCAGGGAAGATAATTGTAGGTATACGCATATATGTATATGTTGATAGATTTTACACATTTAAACGATTAAAATTAAATACACAGAGGTAGCTATCTGAATTTTATGAAACTAATTATAACATCTGCATTAGAAATGTTCTAGTATTTAAAAAGGGAGATATTTAAATTTCAAAAATATTTTATTTTCAAAGAATTTATGGGTTCTAATTAAAGTCTCGCAAATGAATGAAACTTGCGTATTTTACTATGATAAGCATATATATGCAAATGGTTAATAAATGTTAAAATAATTGGTAAGAATGTGAAAGCTAAACAGGTAGTATAAAGAACAAATGGTTAAGAAATTAGCGTTTCCAAAAATATTATGTATTATATAACGTCATCATATTTAGTAAGAAATATTAAACTTACGTATATTATGTAAAGCATTTTCGGAAAAATTATGTATGTGATAAGAAAGTTTTTCGTCATATCAGCGTTTCCAGAAATATTATGTATTAAATAACATCATCATATTTATTAAGAAATCTTAAATTTACGTATATTATGTAAAGCATTTCCATATACTAATAAAGTTTTTCGTCATATTATGTAAAGCATTTCCAGAAATATTACTGAAAACGTTATTATGTATGTTATTTTTACAAATAATATACATTTGTAAAATAGATTAGTGAATTTAAGATTAGTGAATTTAAGATTAGTAAATTTACGTATATTATGTTTGTTATTATGCATATTATTTCCACAACTAAAAAAGATTAGTAAATTTATGTATATTACGTATGTTATTTCCAAAACTTAAAAAGATTAGTAAATTTACGTACATTACGTATAATATACATTTGTAAAAAGAACTAAAAAGCATTTCATCATATCACGTATATTATTGAAAACGTTATTATGTATATTATTTTTACATAATATTTCCAGAAATAATTATTGTAATTTACGCCATTTTAGAAATAATAGTTTACGTATATTATGTAAATAAAGCATTTCCAGAAAGATTTGAATAGACAAAATTATTAATTATATGTGATAAGAAATCAAGTAAAGAGCAATAAAAAAATTATTATCGTCGTATTATGTAAAGCATTTTCAGAAATATTACTGAAAACGTTATTATGTATGTTATTTTTACAAATAATATACATTTGTAAAAAATATTAGTGAATTTAATATTAGTAAATTTACGTATATTATGTATGTTATTTACAAAACTAAAAAATATTAGTAAATTTATGTATATTATGTATGTTATTTCCAGAACTTTAAAAGATTAGTAAATTTATGTATGTTACATATAATATACATTTGTAAAAAGAACTAAAAAGCATTTCGTCATATCACGTATATTATTGAAAACATTATTATGTTTTTTATTTTTACATAACATTTCCAGAAATATTTATTGTAATTTAAGCCATTTTGGAAATAATAGTTTATGTATATTATGTAAATAAAGCATTTCCAGAAATATTTGAATAAACAAAATTATTAATTATACATGTGATGAGAAATCAAGTAAAGAGCAATAAAAAAATTATTAATTACATTTGTTGGTTAGACCAAATACATGTAATTTTTCCTAATTTGTAAAAATACATGTAATTTTTTTAATAATTATTCCTAATTTGTAACAATACATGTAATTTTTTTAATACATTGTCATTCGTATGTAGTCTCAAATAATTTAAAAAACTACAATAAAATAATATTTTTAATCAATTATATCGAACCTTTTAGACTTTTTTGTTGAATATTTATTTATGTATTTAATATTTGCATGTGCTTGATTAGTTAGAATAATTATTCCTAATTTGTAACTATACATGTAATTTTTTTAATATATTGTCATTCGTAGGTAGTTTCAGATAATTTAAAAAACTACAATAGAATAATATTTTTAACCAATTATATCAAACCTTTTAGACTTTTTTGTTGAATATTTATGTATTTAATATTTGCATGTGCTTGATTAGCTAGAATAATTATTCCTAATTTGTAACAATACATGTAATTTTTTTAATATATTGTCATTCATATGTAGTTTCAAATAATTTAAAAAACTATAATAAAATAATATTTTTAATAAATTTTATAGCATTACAATGTGGAATAATTAAAGATTAGTGGGAATAATTCAAGGTCGGACCAAAGGTTGGAATAATTAAATGACCCTGATAAATATAGGCAATTGGGGTATTTTACGGTCGGACCAATTACTAATCATTAAAGATTAGTGGGAATTATAATATAAATAGATAATGTTATTTATCGTCATACAAAAACTATATTTTCATCCATTATTTTGCATGTCAAGCATATATTTTTATGGCAAAAAGTTCGTAAATACTTAATAAATCTATTAATGTTCAAACTATAATTTATCAATTATTATTCATGTAACAATTTCTATTGTAATACATTTTAAAAATAAAATATGCAAGTAAGAAAATTTACCATTTGGAAGACCGATCGTGATGATGGCAGCACTTGCATATGATCAACATGATCTTCATATATTTGTTCATAATTACCAGGCGATGGCAAGGCATTCAAATCAATCGGGCATACATACATGACGTATCCCATTTTCTTGAACATGCAAAAGAAATTTTTATGCATAATTTGCTTATATAGAAATTTTATTGTATTACTACATATCTAAGAATAAAACATGCAACTAATAAAAGTGGATAAGGAAAATGATTATCAAATTAAAGGTTGGTGGTGTTTCCACATGCATAGAATTGATACGATCTTCAAGTGGATTTTCATCATTGTCCGGTATGGGCAGTGTATTTAAATCAATAAGATACATATTATTTTTCATATATGTATCTGAAAATGGAAAATGTTAGTAAGCAAAACATATGCATCCATATGTACATTAAGACGATGACAACAACGATGAAATGTTGATATATTATAATCTCAACATATAATTGACGATGAAATGTTGATATATTATAATCTCAATATTTTTTTTTCTTTCAGACGATGACAATGACGATGAAATGTTGATATATTATAATCTCAATGTATAATTTTTGCTTTTCCAAAAAACATTTAGGTTATGAAAAATTTATAATTTTTTTGCTTTCAAATCCACGAAATGCAACAGAAGCTTAAAATTTCATATTGACAAATACTATCACTCAAGAAAAAAAATAAATTGCAAATGATTCATTAAGTATACCCAATTTTGTAAAAAAAAAAATATAAAGTGCAAATGATTCATTGAGTATACCCAATTTTGTTAACCAAGTATTATTGCAAAACCAGAAATTAAATTCTCTAATAATAATTAATTGACTACGTAATTGGCAACTTTAAGAAAAATTAAATAAAAAACATGATTGGATATTTGGTAAGAAATCATGGAAAAAAAATGAAAGTTGGTTCTAAAGAGCTAGAATAATATTTACTAACTATTTAAATTTAAATATAGCAATTGTTTATGCAATTCAAAGTGCAAACTAACCTTAGATGATATCCAGCTCCTATCCTAAATTAAAATCTGCACCTATTTCCAAAAAAAAAAGCACTGCTTTTCAAATTGCGTACCATTTTCCATGATAAACAATTTTGTTTAAATTTAACTTTCAATAATGCAAGTCAACTGCACCTACAAAAAAAGAAAAAAATATGAATTGCAAATGATTCATTGAGTATACCCAATTTTGTTAACCAAGTATTATTGCAAAACCAGAAATTAAATTATCTAATAACAAATAATTGACTATGTAATTGGCAACTTTAAGAAAAAGTAAATAAAAAACATGATTGGATATTTGGTAGGAAATCATGGAAAAAAACGAAAGTCGGTTCTAGGGAGCTAGGATAATATTTACTAACTATGTAAATTTAAATACAGCAATTGTTTATGCAATTCAAAGTGCAAACTAACCTTAGATGATATCCAACTCATATCCTAAATAAATATATGCACCTATTTAAGAAAAAAAAATGCACTGCTTTTCAAAGTGCATACCATTTTCCATGATAAATAATTTTGTTTAAATTTAACTTTCAACAATGCAAGTCAATTGCACGTACAAAAAAAATTAAAGTGAAAATGATTAATTGAGTATACCCAATTTTGTTAATCAACTATCATTGTAAAACAGGAAACGAAATTCTCTAGTAATAATTAATTGACCACGTAATTGGCAATTTTAAGAAAAAATAAATAAAAAACATAATTGGATATTTGGTAGGAAATCATGGAAAAAAAATGAAAGTTTGTTCTAAAGAGCTAGAATAATATTTACTAACTATGTAAATTTAAATATAGCAATTGTTTATGCAATTCAAAGTGCAAACTAACCTTAGATGATATCCAGCTCCGATCCTAAATAAATATATGCACCTATTTCTAAAAAAAAAGAAGCACTGCTTTTCAAATTGCATACCATTTTCCATGATAAACAATTTTGTTTAAATTTAACTTTCAACAATGCAAGTCAACTGCACCTACAAAAAAAAAAAAAAAAAAAAAAAAAAAAAAAAAAAAACAGAATTGCAAATGATTCATTGAGTATACCCAGTTTTGAAAAAAAAATATGAAGTTCGAATGATTCATTGAGTATACCCAATTTTGTTAACCAAATATTATTGCAAAACCAGAAATTAAATTCTCTAATAATAATTAATTGACAATGTAATTGGCAACTTTAAGAAAAAGTAAATAAAAAACATGATTGGATATTTGGTAGGAAATCATGGAAAAAAAATGAAAGTTGGTTCTTAGGAGCTAGAATAATATTTACCAACTATGTAAATTTAAATATAGCAATTGCTTATGCAATTCAAAGTGTAAACTAATCGTAGATGACATCTAGCTCCTATCCTAAATAAATATATGCACCTATTTCCAAAAAAAATCAGCTCCAATCCTAATTAAATATGTGCACCTATTTCCAAAAAAAAAACACTACTTTTCAAATTGCATACAATTTTCCATGATAAACAAATTTGTTTAAATTTAACTTTCAACAATGCAAGTCAACTGCACGTACAAAAAAAATTTGAAGTGCAAATGATTCATTGAGTATACGCAATTTTGTTAACCAAGTATTATTGCAAAACCAGAAATTAAGTTCACTAATAATAATTAATTGACCATGTAAATACCCAATTTTGTTAACCAACTATTATTGCCAGAAATCAAATTCTCTAATAATACATATGAATACCTGGTTTGAGAATAAATTAAATTATGTCCTGACATTTTTCCATATGAAAACAAATTGAATTATGGAGAAGCATAGTAAATCATTCTACAATTTAGAAGTTATAAATGGACCTACAGAAGGAGGTAAGGGATCAGCTAAAAACAAAATCTTGTATTTTAAAACAATGATACCTAGTGTGATGGATGCTCAACAAAATCGCAAATCTGGCAAATCAGTTGCTTGATTGCCGGTGAATTACGTTTCGGAAGGTAAACGAATAAGTCAGATTTACAGTGGTGACTTGATTTGAGGATTAATCGGATTTAGAGTGGATACTGGATTTTAGGATAAATCGTAGAGTGGATTTGAGGATGTGACGACCCCAAAACCCCGTTGGACGGTGGCAAGGGTAATCTTTGAAATATAACACATAAACAGATAACAGCAGAACAGAAATAAATAAATTCACTGGATAATGTACAAATAATACATTGGATAAACATAATCATCAGAGTTACACAGTATACAAGATCATACTTAGTACAAAATACATTTCATCTGTACATAAATTTCTACGGCGGAAAACAAAACATAATATGTACAATAGGAGCTAAACAACATAAAAAGAAATAAATGGTAGAGTCCATCTTCAGCTCCGGCTATCCAGAGAGAGAGCATGCTAAAACCTGAATACAAGGCTGCCCGTGTAGAAAAAGGGTCACCCGAGTTTGCAAGTGAAACAAACTACGAGTCAGTCATGGGGCTGGTATGAGAAATCTACTTAACTGGTTAACCAATAATAATAAGGGAATGAGTTTACTCCATTGGATTGCCAATGCTTTAAAACAAGTAAACCTTTTTAAACATCGTAATGCTTTTTATAAAAATGAAGCCATTATAAGACTCAATTCCCATCACACAATGCAACGCAAACCGGAGGATAGAGTTTTTACCTTATAATGGCCAAGATATGCTTGATACGAATAAAACAAAAGCATTTGATATTATTACTAGTGTTTATATGTTTCAAAAACAATTTAAAATCATAAATATCAATCATAGACGGCATTAATGCCCCATACCACTATGTCGCCATATATAGGTATACAATCAAACCGCACGGTGTCGTATTTGGAAATTGGATTTCCGTTATGAACCAAGGAAAAAGATAGTCCTTACCGAATTCGAGACAATCTAGCCCATGTCTCAGGCAAGTACTCTGTCAAGCCTTTGGATCGTCAGGGCCGGTCCACCGATGTGGATTAAAATGACTGAACACTACGTTTCCCCGCCCTTTGGGGCGTAAATGAGTCTTATGACTCCATCGGCTCCACATAGTCACCGATATATCCGAGGCGCCTCGCAACATCAACAACCACACAGGTGAAAATAATATAAATGTCAGGGCTGGTAGGTCACTGACACCACCCTAGCTAGAAGGAAACGCATGTCCTCCCTGAGGTCCTCTCCCGTTTCTGGTTCATACCGGGGTGTGAGGTTCGCAAATCAACGTTATACACAAAGCTATGCCACACAGGCCGTGCTTTGATCATCAACCACAAGACTTTTCTTTTCAACAGAAGCCTTGATCATCTGCCACTTAGGCATGCCACACATGCAACTCACTCCATGCGACTGATTTCTATCAATATATAACCTCTGAGCTCGTACGTCTCAGAGAAGGGCGTTAAGCAAGAGAATAAATTCTCCGCCGCCAAACAGATATATATTTAATAGAGATCAATTAGCACAGAACAAAATCCAATGTCAGACACACAGTCCATTTACAAGTTCGTTCTGGGTCTGAACGAAACCGGAGGCACCATATACCTCGCATATCCATCAACCTCCAAGTACGTCTGGACGATCACCACTTATTATCTATATTTCGGGACGCCTCCCAATCAAGACATCAGTAATCATCCAACCGAGGTGAAGATCTCTGGTCTTCAACCACTGTCTTCATCATCAACTTCTTATCGCCGATCAATTATTTGAAATGAGATTTAACTCGGCCTTTTCAAATAATTCACGTATATTTAGAATTTAAATCAATTCATCTCAATGGTTAAATTATTCGACATCAATAATTTTGTTTTTAAATGTAATTTTCACTCCAAACACATTCAGCCATCAAATACCCAATAAACGGGTAAATTCAGTTTATTTCCATTCCATGTCGTTTATAATATTTTATAACGATTTATCACTGTTTTTATTCATTTAAAAATTGCCAATCCATTCAAGCGACGCTTCAGGCCATAACGCGGTCGTGGCGCTGTTTTCCTTCAGATTTGATTTACACATATCTGAAAATATAACCGTTGGATCTTCACAAATTTTATATCTTTGGAAAGATCTTTTCAAAACGAATCCAACGGTTTTAGTTTTGGGAAAATCCGACGGTCGGATCTCCCGGTACAATCGTTTGAAGTTGCAATTTCAAAATACGAACTGCAGCGTCGTTATTCGATTTAATTTATTTATATTTATATTTATGTATAAATATAATCGATTCTGGCGTTGTTTTTCTTCAGATTTGAATTAAACATTCCAGACAATCCAACCATTGGATCTTTACAAAGTGGGTGTCGTTGGAAAGATATTTCCAAGGCGAACCCAATGGTTTCTGTTTCGGGAAAATCCGATGGTCGGATCTCCCGCACTAATCGTTTGAAATCACGGTTTCAAAATACGAACTGCAGCTTCGTTATTCGATTTATTTTAATTATATTTATATACATATATACATATATATAATTCATTCTTTGATTCCAAAACCATATTCATTTCACACATTTGATAAAAACGATATTTTTATCCAACAGCTATTTATTTCAACACATGAATTTCTATTCAACACATGAATTTTATTTCAACACCTGAATTTCTATTCAACACATGAATTTTATTTCAACACATTAATTTCTATTCAACACATGAATTTCTATTCAACACATGAATTTTATTTCAGCACATGAATTTGATTTTTAACAGTTCATATATATTATAAAAATGTGATTTTTATTGTAAAACAATTTATTTCAAAACACGATTATTTTATATAGTTCATATATATCATAAAAATGTGATTTTTATTGCAAAACAATTTATTTCAAAACACGATTATTTTATGCAGTTCATATATATCATAAAAATGTGATTTTTATTGTAAAACAATTTATTTCAAAACACGATTATTTTATATCGTCTATATATATGATAAAAATGTTATTTTTATTGTAAAACAATTTATTTCAAAACACGATTATTTTATATTGTCTATATATATGATAAAAATGTTATTTTTATTTTTCAAAGAATTTATTCAATACATGAACTTCTTTCAACACATGAATTTGACTTTCAACACATGAATTTCTATTCAACACATGAATTTTATTTCAACACTTGAATTTCTATTCAATACATGAATTTTATTTCAACACATGAATTTCATTTCAACACATGAATTTAAATCAAACACAGAAATATTTCAGAAAATTTCGGCAGCATAACGGCAGGGTAGTTAAAACCGGCACCATCCCTAGTACGACTCCTCGCTCTACCTTAAAGCCTCGCAGCTTTTGACAATGGGATTTTCAATATCTAGTTCGTACGCAGGCGAATTTTCCCATATGCTAATCCTATTGGGATTTCAACCACAATCAATCATTTCAAATCAACCACTCATGATATTCACCAAATTTTCACATCAACCAATAATCCAAACAATATCAGAACCAATATATATCGTCCATGGTTTGTGGACGAGGGGAGTATATATATAGATATACGTATATAACTATATTTCAATTTCATTTCAATATCACTTCAATTTATTTCAACGCATATATCATTTTTACAACGCATATATAACTTATACATCGAACATACAACTTATACAACGCTTATACATGAGATGTACAACGCTTATATAACTCATACATCGACTATATAATTTATACATCGTTGTTTCCATATCGTTTATAATTCAGAAATCTCACATTGGGTTCCACTCAACCAAAAACAGCAGGAAGCTCAGAAAAATATCAGGTCTCTTCTAAAATGTAGAAGACGTCCACACGAGTCCACTGTCTCTTATTTCACTGGATTTCAACAAGAAACGAAAAAGATATGATTTTTATTGTAAAATCATAAATCGTAGCGCTTAGAAGTGCTATAGAATAGTTTAATATAATTTAAACCGTTACCTCTCTGTTTGGTTTCGAAACTAGGGTCGGGATTTCTACAAAATCCGTCGTGCGATGGGAGGATTAGCCACTGCCACCTGAAAGAGCTCCAAAGGGCGCGCGTTTTGAGGGTGGTGGCACTCAACTCGGTGCGGCAGTGGAGGAAGAATCGGGCTTGAAACGGCTGGACTTTGGAGGCTTCAAACGAACGAAATACTCAATGAAAAATTCAGCAATTGGTATGGATTTGGAGAGGAGAGTGGGATCTTCAAAAAGTTCAATTGGGGCGTAGGGTTTTGATGCACGGTTTGGCCGGAATCGAAGAGGGTAGCTGGCAGGTGGTAGCCGCCGCTCGATATAGGTTACTGGGGAGAGAAGCTGAGATGGAAGAAAGTGATTGGCCCAAGTGATTTTTTATTTTATTTATATTTTTAAAATTTCAAAAATACCCCTCTTCACGTACTAGCTCCAATCCAAACCTAACGACTGCCGCCCCTAGCTAAATACCCCCATTCCGTACACAATGGGATATGTTTCGTAGGCCCATTCGACTATTTCAGTCAGTTTCTCTTCAAATTAAAATATAAAACATTCAATATTTGCTTTGAACGTGCATTTCAATTTGCCGGGGCCACATACTGATTCTAAAAATTCTCGAAAAATAAATCTAGCTATGTTTTGACGATATAGTCCCAACAAAACTAGTTTCATCGAATTCTGAGACCGTTTGAAAAATGGCCCTTTTCTGGTCGATCCAATTTAACAGAAATCGACCAAACACATTTTCCTTTTCCACGCTCACATAATGACTTAAAAAATTATGAAATTTGAAACCTACCAATAATTTGACATCCCGGATCCAAAAAAAGTGGTTTCGTCGAATCCTAAGGTCGTTTGCAAAATGGCTATTTTCCCGGGCTATATAAACTCTATAGCGACCTTTCTAAAAATTCATTTGGCCATAACTTTTGATTCCCGCTATGAAACTTCGATTTTTCAGATTCGTTAGAAATATATTCACTAACAGATTTAAATATTTTTGGTTTCACTAAAATCCATTTTATTTTGCACCCGGTACAGTTAGTCAAAGTTCGAATTGAAATTTTGAAACTGCCGCGCCATTTTAGGCCTTGTTTATAATTTAAAATAATTATATTTATTTTCAAACATCGATTCAAACATGCTTTTCATCTTTATTATTTAAAATATTTATTTTAAATATCTAAAATTCACAAAAATAGCCAAATTAAAAAATTTAAACTGGCTCAAATTTTCCGGGTTGTTACAGAGGAGAAGCAGGAAAAATAATTAAAAGGAAGAAAAACGAGAAGGAATAGGGATAATTAGAAGAAAAAAGGAAGAAAAACGAAAAGGAATAGGGATAATCAGAAGAAATAGGGATACGAGGAGAATTAGGAAGAGGAGAGAAACAGAAATACGACGTGTAACGCGCAATATTTTATGGCTTTAGAGAATTCTTTTTTGGGCACTGACAGTAAGCAAACCTCCTTAACGGTTGGTTTGATTATTTCCAAACATAACTTAAGTAAATTTAAAAAAAAATCAAACTAAATAAATAAACTCATGTTTTAAATTCCCAAAATTCTTCACTTCCCAAACAATTTATGCTTAATAATTCCAAATACATAACAAAATAAATTCCTTAAAATCAAATTCAAATCCAAATAAAATTATTTAAATTCAAACTATAATTCAATTTGTCAAAATATTAGTATCGAAAATTGTAGCAAACCAATTTAATATTCAAAGGTAAAAATTTAAATTCACACATATAAAATCAATTCATTATCAAGTTAAAAATAAACTAGATCTCAAATTTATAAACAAATTTCAATTTCTAAAATACAAGACCCAAATTAATTAATATTTTAAAAAAAAAAACATAAAAAAATTTGGTCTGTTACATTCTTCCTCCCTTAAAGCTTTTCGTCCTCGAAAAGGAGAGATTGTAAAATGAAATCGAAGTATGAAATAATTTTTCCGACTTAGTACCTCGGTTATATTTTCAATTTATTCGAAATACTACATTTTCTTTCATATCGAATTATAGTTGTTTCGGGATTTAATAACAAAACCCATTTCAAAAATTCAAATATTTTACGATAAATGACATAAAACATTTATATTCCAAGTCGAGAGGTTTCTTCCAATGACAAGACCACTTGGCACGACCTACGCATATATCGATATCGAATAACAATGTCTCTCCAGACCCTAGAGCAGACCATCATTAAGGGTTTACACCCACGTCATACCTTTCTTTAGCCATGGGTTACTCTAATCTCAGCGATAATTTCATATCTCGAAGTTATAAATTAATTCCCAATCAACTTGACAAATACTTTCAATTCATATTATTATCGTTTTCGAAACATTCCAAAATATCGGGATTTTAAGTCGTTGAATTTCTATGTTTACAAATCACTTTACAAACCATTTCAAGAACTAAGCCATATCGAGTGTCATACCAATAAATTCAAATCGTTTTTGAACATTCAAGCAATGAGATTTCGAACAACTACACAAAAGATAATATTTTTTAAGAGATTCAAAATTTTCCCTTTCGAATATACTTTCGAAGTCATTTGCACAAATATAAGATTTTATTCATTTCGATTTCAAATATTTAAATCATATCTGAAAAGATACGTTATTCGAATAGTTAAAAATCTCATGAAACAGTTTATTCGAAAACAATTTCACGCTTCCGCTGCGCTACTCTGATTTATATAAACATTTTTCAAACTAGTTTTTCTTTCAAATGTTAATTGTAAATTGATTACAAACATATTGGAAACTAAAGTCTCAATTAACATTTCAAAATCCCACTCGTCCATGGTTTGATCAATCCAAGGAACTGGAAGGTTCAGAAATAAAATTGGACAACCCAAACACAAAAGATCGAATGATAAGCGAACAACGACGACATGTCAAGGGAAAACAAAATACAGCGACAAGCGAATGGATGTAAATTCATTTCCAAGATATTCATTACTATTCCAATTCCCAAATTATTTCAAATTTCATCGCAATTTATTTGCAATATCAATTTTGTACTCTGCTAACAATGAAAATTTCGTTTATTTAAATTTCGCTTATCTATTCCAATTCATATTGATTTATCAAACATTTAATTTAAATTTATCCAAACAATTTCAACACTTATCTAATGGTTTCAAGCATTTCTTGATGTTTAAATTAGAACCATACAGTCATCCCATTTTCGAAACTCGAAAATAAATTTCTGATGATGTTACAATCATCATCAGAATTATCCTCAAGCGACTAGAATGTGATTCTATATCTATCTAGTATATATTGGACTTCAAATATACATTGATCAGGCGTATATTCAAAATCCGTACATACTAAATAGTCCAATCTCGACGTCAATACTATACTCAAAACTCTTATCAGAAATTATTTTTCAAAATAATTACGCTTTCCAAAATGGTTTATTAAATATTTTGAAGGATTTAGGGAACTTAAATTATTTCGTATGGAATTTTATTTAAGGATTTTCTATTTTAAGTAGGATATTGGAAGTTTGAAATTTTAAAAGAAGCGAGTTTGGGTAGAGTTAATCTACGAATATTCGATATAAAAGTTCCAGGGCTGGACGAATATTATCGGAAACCATTAAACATTTACATTTAGATTCTGATAGTGTTTCGCCAGGCCTGCGAATGGATATCCAATATAAGTCAATTAAACTCTATTTAAACTTATATTTGAAATATCAAATTTGTTGAATTATCGTAAATTGAAACTTGAATCTAAATTGGGTTTTGGTGATTAAGAAGATTTATTGAATGATAACGTCGAATAAAGAATTATGTTGGAAATACTAAATTGTAAATTTGAATATCCGATTCAGAAAGGAAGAGTTAAAATGGTAGAGGGACTTTTGAAATTGAATGAATACAACTTGGTTTATAATAAACTAACAATGATTTGGAAGGAGATTTGAATCGAAATCCTGTGTAATCCATAACTATCGTTTTAAAATGCATTTATTACTTGGAAAGAACAGGATCGAATATATGTTCGAAAACCATTCCAAATAATAATATGACATTATGAATAATCGAAGACTGGGGAATCGACAAGTGAAGACCGATAATTTTTGATTTGCTTAGATTGATTGTCGATGTCTCGGTTGGGCCGATCACCCAACACGAGGTTATAAGTGACATGAGATCTGAGTATATTTGGAGATTTTTGGATTGTTGTTCCGTTCAGACCCAGAACGGACTTGTATGGATTGTGTGTATGACATTGTAATTAACTACGTAGCACTGATTTATGTTGATACATATCAAATAGTGGCAACGATGTAACACCCCATATTTTTCTATGAATATTAATAGACGAATTAAAAGAATACTTAATCTTAAAAGTGAGAATTAAGTAAAACAAACTATACCACTGCGTTCGTCTCAAAATTCTGGTCAAGATGGACCCAAAGTTTTCATTAGACGGATAATGTATGTGAAAGTTATGGACGTTTGAAGTTTGTATACATATAAGGGAAATATATGTATATATGTATAAATTATCAAAATAAAAATCAACCTAAAATTCAAGAAAAAAATTCAAAACAGCGGAAGCGAGAAGGCAAAACGCCAAACCGACCTATTTTATAAGTTGACCCGAGGCCTGCTGGTTCGACCCCAGGGTCAACTCAGGGTGTTTGGAATCGACCCCATCGGCCTAGAATGGTTTGTGACGAAATTTGGTGTTTTAGGGCTTATGTGTCACACAGTGGTTGGCTGGGTGACATGTCACTTTGGTTTAGATGGCTCTGATGACTCCTATGCTAATCTAAAGGCCATGGTTTGCTTAACACACCTATAAATACATATACAAACCTAAACCCTAATTCTATTATTCACTCTCATGGCGCCTCCATGCCGCCAAACTCTAGTCTAAACCTAGCCGCCACTAAAACCTAAATCAAATCAAAAAGTTCTTCATCAACCTAGAGGATTAATCAATATCAAGTTAGAGTTCTTGAACAACAACAACAAGCGATTCAGTTATCTTTTCTAATCCAAACATTGCAAGTTCATTTTTTTTAGATTTGAACACCTAAATCTAGTCTTGACGTGTAATAAGATGAAACTGAGACTATGTCTGATTCTAAGTTGATCTTTTGCTTCTATTTTTATTCTCATGATGCTATTATCATCAGTTTATTTTGTTGTACATCAGTTTTTCATGTTCATGATGATGTTCTTATCAAGTCTTAGCCTTCATGCCTGTGATGATATTTTCATGCCTATTTTCTCTCTGTTCTTATTTTATGCAACTTCTATCTCCCCCTATTTATTTTCTTTTATTGAACCTGGGTTAACTTCGAACCTAGGCTGAAATCACGAAATACGAACGTTTGGAATACGGGGAATATTGGGTATTGCCTATTTGGGTGAATTTATGGGCATAACATGTTTGGTGGAATTATTGGGCATAATTTGTGATGGATATGGGGTATTTTTATTATCATAATTGCAAGTTTGGGTGAATGGGCATGTAAATCAATATTTGGACATATGTAAATTGGCATGTAAATCAATATTTGGGCATATGTAAATTGGCATGTAAATCAATAATTGGGCATATGTAAATTGGCATGTAAATCAATAATTGGGCATATGATAAATAGCATGTAAAAATTGGAATTTGGACATAATTGGCAAGTATATAATTTAATTAAATCTAATGGCCGCCTAAGACACGAGGTTAGATTTGAGTTGTGGTGTAAGGCTGCCCGGAACCGCCCGACACATCCAGCAACCGCAACGACAACAATCTAATGTGAGAGGTCAAAGGCGAAGATTAGATGGGTAATAATGCCTAACACGAGGTTAGAATGATTTTGTGGTGTAAGACTTCCTGGAACCTCCCGGCACATCCAGCAACCGCAAACAACAAGTCTAATGTGAGAGGTTAGCGCATTGAATGCTTGAACCCGAGGTTGGAATGGGTTTGCGATGCAAGAATGCCCGGAACCGCCCGACACAATCCAGCTACCGCAAATAAGTCCAATGTGAGAGCTTGATGCATTAATAAATAATTAATGCTAAACAAACATGTTAAGTATGGTAGGGTTAAGTCAACATGCAACACTTAACCAATATGACATGAAAATTGGGTGGATTAAGTAACTCGACTGGATTAATGACACTTAACCAATATAACAGGATGAACGGGTGGGTTAAGTAAACTTGAGTTGATTGATTGATGACACTTAACCAATATGGGGAGTATACGAATAAACCCTAGGAAAACTCTAGTAGCGGGACCCTTTTCAGCAATAACCCACAATAGGTATCAATGAGACCCTGAGGTAGGCAGGGTGGGGCACGATTACTGGGCTGATTATAAGCGGTCAAAATAGCGGTAGGTGGTACGGCACGTAATTCCGGCATGGGAAAATTTAGAGACTGAGTACCAAGTAGGTATAAAGCTGTGCACTCTAGAACTGTATCGGGTTGCCACCCTAGGAAATGATATACCCTATGGTGGGACCAGCATAGGTATCTACAAGTAGGGGTCGGGTTGATACAAACACATGCGGAACGTTATGAGTAGGAGCCAATCAATTAAGATAGGTACGGTGAGGACAGGTAAACTATCAATATGAGGTGGGATCCTCATCATGAGATATGTACCTATAAAACTATCATGTGGGAAATGGGGATCTCTTATCTTGTTTTGTAACAAATGGCATTAATTGAACACTAGTTGGGTGGTGTAGAGAAATTAGGAATCAGTACGATACCTTATCATGTTCTAGTCTTATCTTATGCTTATCTCCTTATCTTGCGATGCTTATTATCATGGTTATGTCTTGTACCCAGTTTATTCATGTCATGATACCTTTATCTGTTTACATGCTGAAAGTCACTAGACTTACCAGGCTTTATGTCTGTAACAACCCGGAAAATTTGAGCAATTTAAAATTTTTAATTTTGCTATTTTAGTGGATTTTAGATATTTAAAATAAATTATTTTAAATAATAATGATGAAAAGTATGTTTGAAAATAAATATAATTATTTTTAATTATAAACAAGGCCTGAAGTGGTGCGGTAGTTTCAAAATTTGAATTCGAACTTTGACTGACTGTACCGGGTGCAAAATGAAATGGATTTTAGTGAAACAAAAAATATTTAAATCTGTTAGTGAATATATTTCTAACGAATCTGAAAAATCGAAGTTTCGTAGCGGGAATCAAAAGTTATGGCCAAATGAACTTTCAGAAAGGTCGCTATAGAATAT
Source organism: Allium sativum (assembly GCA_030737875.1). NCBI lineage: Eukaryota > Viridiplantae > Streptophyta > Magnoliopsida > Asparagales > Amaryllidaceae > Allium > Allium sativum. Next base: position 828,146,370 of record CM060924.1, read on the forward strand.
ATATAGCCCTTGAAAATAAACATTTTGCAAATGACCTCAGAATTCGACGAAACCACTTTTGTTGGATCCGGGATGTCAAATTATTGCTAAGTTTCAATTTTCAAAATTGTTGAAGTTAGTATATGAGCATGGCAAAGGAAAATGTGTTTGGTCGATTTCTGTTAAATTGGATCAACCAGAAAATGGCCATTTTTCAAACGGTCTCAGAATTCGACGAAACTAGTTTTGTTGGGACCGTATCGTCAATACATAGCTAGATTTATTTTTCTAGAATTTTTAGGATCAGTATGTGGCCTCGGCAAATTGAAATGTACGTTCAAAACAAATATTGAATGTTTTATATTTTAATTTGAAGAATAATTGACTGAAACATTCGAATGGGCCTACAAAACATATCCCATTGTGTTCGGAATGGGGGTATTTGGCTAAAGGCGATGGTCATTGGATTCGAATAGGGTTCGTATGGAGAAAAGATAATTAATAGATTCAATTGAATTAAAAATTAATTATATAATTCCCTGGCCAATCATAATCCTCCATCACAATTCTCTCTCCTTGATAGTACCCCAGGCGACGACGGAAAGAGGTTCCAACCTTCCAGCTCCGATTCCCTTCAAACCACTCAACGAAATTCAAAGCTCCTTTGGAGTAATTTGTAGATCGAAGTGCTCTCTTCAAATCCATACTAAGTTTGGGAATTTTCGTCGCCTGTACAAGTAGATCTCACCCTCGAAAGTCACGGCGTTCAAGCCGCCGATTCTCCTCCACCGTAGGTTCGAGCTGGCCGCGCTTCCAGGGGTGGTGCGCCTCTCCTAGCCCGTCAACGTGGCACAAGCCGATCGCTTTCAAGTGCTTCAGATTTGGTGAAAAATCAAAACCTAGATTTGAAGAATTTGTTGAGGTAACGACCTGTTCTAATTTGAACTGATTTTTACACTTTTAAGTGTTGCAAACTTCTAAAAATCATGTCTTTTGACTATGTGGTCGAAATCCAATGAAACAAGAGACAATGGACTCGTGTGGACGTCTTCTACATTTTAGAAGAGACCGGATATTTTGTTGAGCCTTCTACAATTTTTGGTGGAGTGGAACCCAATGTGATATTTCTGAATTATAAACGATATGGAAACAACGACGTATAAATTATATAGTCGAAGTATGAGTTATATAAGCGTTGTACACCTCATGTATAAGCATTTTATAAGTTTTATGTTCGATGTATAAGTTATATATGCGTTGTAAAAGTGATATATGCGTTGAAATAAATTGAATTGATATTGAAATGAAATCGAAATATAGTTATATACGTATATCTATATATATATACACTCCCCTCGTCCACAGACCATGGATGATATATATTGGTTGTGATATTGTTTGGATTATTGGTTGATGTGAAAATTTGGTGAATATCATGAATGGTTGATTTGAAATGATTGATTGTGGTTGAAATCCCAATAGGATTAGCATATGGGAAAATTCGTCTGCGTACGAACTAGATATTGAAAAGCCCCATTGTCAAAAGCTACGAGGCCTTAAGGTAGAGCGAGGAGCCGTACTAGGGACGGTGCCGGTTTTAACTACCCTGCCGTTATTCTGCCGAAATTTTCTGAATTATTTCTGTGTTTGATTCAAATTTGTGTGTTGAATAAAATTCATGTGTTGAATAAAATTCATGTGTTGAAATAAAATTCATGTGTTGAATAAAATTCATGTGTTGAAATAAAATTCATGTGTTGAATAGATATTCATGTGCTGAATAGAAATTCATGTGTTGAATGGAGTTCATGTATTGAATAAATTCTTTGAAAAATAAAAATAACATTTTTATCATATATATAGATTATATAAAATACTAGTGTTTTAAATAAATTGTTTTAACACCAAAAATAACATTTTTACCCTATATATGAATATAAAATAATCGTATTTTGAAATAAATTGTTTTACAATAAAAATCACATTTTTATGATATATATGAACTATATAAAATAATCGTGTTTTGAAATAAATTGTTTTACAATAAAAATCACATTTTTATGATATATATGAACTATATAAAATAATCGTGTTTCGAAATAAATTGTTTTACAATAAACATCACATTTTTATTATATATATGAACTGTTAAAAATCTAATTCATGTGTTGAAATAAAATTCATATGTTGAGATATAATTCATGTGTTGAATAGAAATTCTTGTGTTGAAATAAAATTCATGTGTTGAATAGAAATTCATGTATTGAAACAAAATTCATGTGTTGAAACAAAAAGCTGCTGGATAAAAATACCGTTTTTATCAAATGCGTGAAATGAATATGGTTTTGAAATCGAAGAATGAACTATATATATATAATTGAAATAAATTGAATAACGAAGTTGCAGTTCGTGTTTTGAAACCGTGATTTCAAACGATTAGTGCGGGAGATCCGACCGCCGGATTTTCCCGAAACCGAAACCGTTGGGTTCGCTTTGGAAATATCTTTCCAACGACACCCACTATGTAAAGATCCAACGGTTGGATTGTCTGGAATGTTTAATACAAATCTGAAGAAAAACAATGCCAGAATCGATTATATATATATATATATATATATATATTTAAATTAAATCGAATAACGAAGCTGCAGTTCGTATTTTGAAATCGTAACTTCAAATGATTAGTGCGGGAGATCCGACCGTCGGATTTTCCCGAAACTGAAACCGTTGGATTTTGTTTTGAAAAGATCTTCTAATGATATAAAATTTGTGAAGATCTAATGGTTAGATTTTCAGATATGTGTAAATCAAATCTGAAGAAAAACAGCGCCACAGCCGCGTTATGGCCTGAAGCGTCGTTTGAATGAATTGGCTATTTTTAATTGAATAAAAATAGCGATAAATCGTTATAAAATATTATAAACGATACGGAATGGAAATAAACCGAATTTACCCGGTTTATTGGGTATTTGATGGTTGAATGTGTTTGGAGTGAAAATTACAATTAAGAACAGAATTATTGACGTCGAATAATTTAACCATTGAAATGAATTGATTTAAATTCTAAATATACATGAATTATTTGAAAATGCCGAATTAAATCTCATTTCAAATAATTGATCGGCGGTAAGAAGTCGATGATGAAGACGGTGGTTGAAGACCTGAGATCTTCACCTCGGTTGGTTGACTACTGATGTCTTTATTGGGAGGCATCCCGAAATATAGATAATAAGTGGTGATCTTCCAGACGTACTTGGAGATCGATGGATATGCGAGGTATGTGGTGCCTCCGGTTTCGTTCAGACCCAGAACGAACATGTAAATGGACTGTGTGTCTGACATTTGATTTTTTTCTGTGCTGATTGATCTCTATTAAATATATATCTGTTTGGCGGCGGAGAATTTATTCTCTTGCTTAACGCCCTTCTCTGAGACGTACGAGCTCAGAGGTTATATATCGATAGAAATCAGTTGCATAGAGTGAATTGTCCGTGTGGCATGCCTAAGTGGAAAATGATCAAGGCTTCTGTTGAAAAGCAAAGTCTTGAGGTTGATGATCAAAGCACGGCATGTGTGGCATAGCTTTGTGTACAACGTTGATTCGCGAGCCTCACACCCCGTTATGAATCAGAAACGGGAGAGGACATCAGGGAGGGCATGCGTTTCCTTCTAGCTAGGGTGGTGTCAGTGACCTACCAGCCGTGACATTTATATTATTTTCACCTATGTGGTTGTTGCTGTTGCGAGGCGCCTCGGATATATCGGTGACTATGTGGAGCCGATGGAGTCATTTGGCTCATTGACGCCCCAAAGGGCGGGGAAACGCAGTGTTCAGGCATTTTAATCCACATCGGTGGACCGGCCCTGACGATCCAAGGGCCACCTGAGTCTGGGTCCTGAGACACGGGCTAGAGCGTCACGAATTCGGTGAGGACGATCCCTCGCCTCGGTTCATGACGGAAATCCAATTTCCAAATACGTGACTGCGCGGTTTTCATTGTATAGCTATATATGGCGACATGATATATGGTACCCATGCCGTCTATGATTAATAGTTATGATTGAAATTATTTTTGAAACATATAAACATTAGTAGTAATATCAAATGCTTTTGTTTTATTCGTTTCAAGCATATTTTGGCCATTATAAGGTAAAACTCTATCCTCCGGTTTGTGTTGCATTGTGTGATGGGAACTGAGTCTTATATTGGCTTCATTTTTATAAAAAAGCATTGTGATATTTTAAAAGATTTACTTGTTTTAAAGCACTGGCAATCCAATGGAGTAAACCTGTTCCGCGAAAGAGGCGTGGTCCTGTGATTGGCCATATTATAAAATATGTTAAGTAGATTTCTCATACCAGTCCCATGACTGACTCGTAGTTTGTTTCACTTGCAAACTCGGGTGCCCCTCTTTCTACACGGGCAACCTTGTATTCAGGTTTTAGCAGGCTCTTTCTGGATAGCTGGAGCTGAAGATGGATTCTACCATTTATCTCTTTTTATGTTGTTCAGCTCCTATTGTACATATTATGTTTTGTTTTCCGCCGTAGACATTTATGTATAGCTGAACTATATTTTGTACTAAGTATGATCCTGTATACTGTCTAACTCTGATGATTATGTTTATCCAGTGTATTATTTGTGCATTATCTGGTGTATTTATTTATTTCTGTTCTGTTGTTTCTATTTATGTGTTATATTCCAAAGATTGCCCTTGCCACCGTCGTACGGGGTTTTGGGGTCGTCACAATGTGGTATCAGAGCTTTGGCTAAGCTTAGCTCAGGAATATAACATATTAACGAACTCATCAGAGATAGAAGTAGTAGAGTTCTAGGACGAATAACTCATTATAGATAGGATCAGTAATGTCCTAGTATGAGTATAGCAGAATCAGAATAACTCGTTAGAGATGGGGTCAGAAGTGCCCCAGAATGAGTTGAGAGTTATATGTTTATAAATAACGTCTTTGTGATTATATATATAGTCTGGTTTTAGAAATATGATTTTTGAATATATAAAAGATATATATTTGAAAAGTTAAAAACAATTTGATTGATGTTTGTGTTGTGTGATTGTGAGTTTGATTAACCAAATGATTAGAATGATAGTTAATTTAATCAATAAGAGAATGATGGTAAATTTATGCAATTAAATCAAGTATTGAACTGATTTAAAAATAGATAGAAGTATATACATGTGCATTATATATGTTTGAATAGGTAAATGGATTAGCTGTTGAGTAAAGAATTTATTTGCTTGCCCGACAAATAGGTAAACCTTAATGAGTTGGATGCGCAATTTTATTTATTATATCAACTCCTGTGAATACCATTGGATGCGGAGTGTTGGTTGTTCTGTGTGTAATAATAAATGTCGCCATAGGATAGTAACAATTAATTTTGAACTACACTACATGGCATACTTCTTTAAGATAGGCATACTTCATCATATACCACATAAGCATTTGGAGCTTGTGTGACGAGGTTGAAGATTTACCATATGAGCGAGAGGCTTGTATGGCGATGACTATATATTACAGGTTGAACTGGTGACTGATGTGGACCATATAAAATGTAACGGTCAATTGCAAGATTAATAAAAAAACCATACGGGTCTGGAGATGACAATAAACACGTCTCTCTGGTCATTAAGGCACAAAAACCATTTATAGGGTCACGAGAATTTATTCTCTGGAGTTATGATCTATACATACTCCCCTGTGGACACCGGAATATATCACTATAAATATGTGCATGCTTATTAGGATTTAATGGGTACCTAATACGGCCCAATAAATTTCCAAACCCCTCCCCGTACGAAAGAGGTTATGGCGAAATTTTTCGAAAATTTAGGGTGTTAGCCAAATTTTTCAAGAATTTGAAAATTCTTAGAAACTGAAAAGTTGGAGAATGGAAGCCAGAAGGAAAGTTCAGTCGGTTAATTAAACAACGTTCGACTTCGTTCCTTTTCGGGGACGAAAAGTTTTAAATGAGGGAGATTGTAACAACCCGGAAAATCTGAGCCAACTTAAAATTTTTAATTTGGCTATTTTAGTGGATTTTAGATATTTAAAATAAATTATTTTAATTAATAACGACGAAAAGTATGTTTGAATCGATGTTTGAAAATAAATATAATTATTTTTAATTATAAACAAGGCCTGAAGTGGCGTGGCAGTTTCAAAATTTGAATTTGAACTTTGACTGACTGTACTGCGTGCAAAATGAAACGGATTTTAGTAAAACCAAAAATATTTAAATCTGTTAGTGAATATCTTTCTAACGAATCTGAAAAATCGAAGTTTCGTAGCGAGATTCAAAAGTTATGGCCAAATGAATTTTCAGAAAGGTCGCTATAGAATATATATAGCCCTTGAAAATAGACATTTTGCAAACGAACTCAGAATTCGACAAAACAATGGACGATATATATTGGTTGCTATAATGTTTTGATTATTGGTTGATGTGAAAATTTGGTGAATATCATGAATGGTTGATTTGAAATGATTGACTGTGGTTGAATTCCCAATAGGATTAGCATATGGGAAAATTCGTCTGCGTACGAACTAGATATTGAAAATCCCCATTGTCAAAAGCTGCGAGGCTTTAAGATAGAGTGAGGAGCCGTACTAGGGACAGTGCCGGTTTTAACTACCCTGCCGTTATGCTGCCAAAATTTTCTGAAATATTTTTGTGTTTGATTCAAATTCATGTGTTGAATAAAATTCATGTGTTGACATAAAATTCATGTGTTAAATAAAATTCATGTGTTGAAATAAAATTCATGTGTTGAATAGAAATTCATATGTTGAATAGAAATTCATGTGTTGAATGGAGTTCATGTATTGAATAAATTCTTTGAAAAATAAAAATAACATTTTTATCATATATATAGATTATGTAAAATACTAGTGTTTTAAATAAATTGTTTTAACACCAAAAATAACATTTTTACCCTATATATGAACTATATAAAATAATTGTGTTTTGAAATAAATTGTTTTACAATAAAAATCACATTTTTATGATATATATGAACTATATAAAATAATCGTGTTTTGAAATAAATTGTTTTACAATAAAAATCACATTTTTATGATATATATGAACTATATAAAATAATCGTGTTTTGAAATAAATTGTTTTACAATAAACATCACATTTTTATGATATATATGAACTGTTAAAAATCTGATTCATGTGTTGAAATAAAATTCATGTGTTAAATAGAAATTCATGTGTTGAAATAAAATTCATGTGTTGAATAAAAATTCATGTGTTGAAATAAAATTCGTGTGCTGAAATAAATAGTTGATGGATAAAAATACCATTTTTATCAAATACGTGAAATGAATATGGTTTTGAAATCGAAGAATGAATTATATTTATATATATATATATAAACATAATTGAAATAAATCGAATAACGAAGCTGCAGTTCATATTTTGAAACCGTGATTTCAAACGATTAGTGCGGGAGATCCGACCATCGGATTTTCCCAAAATCGAAACCGTTGGGTTCGCTTTGGAAATATCTTTCCAAGACACCCACTTTGTAAAGATCCGACGATTGGATTGTCTGAAATGTTTAATTCAAATCTAAAGAAAAACAGCGCTAGAATCGATTATATATATATATAATTAAATTAAATCGAATAACGACGCTGCAGTTCGTATTTTTAAATCGTAACTTCAAATAATTAGTGCGGGAGATCCGACCATCGGATTTTCCCGAAACTAAAACCGTTGGTTTTTTTGAAAAGATCTTTCTAATGGTATAAAATTTGTGAAGATCCAACAGTTAGATTTTCAGATATGTGTAAATAAAATCTGAAGAAAAACAGTGCCACGACCGCGTTATGGCCTGAAGGGTCGTTTGAATGATTTGACTATTTTTAATTGAATAAAAATAGCGATAAATCAATATAAAATATTATAAACGATATGGAATGGAAATAAACCGAATTTACCCGGTTTATTTAATATTTGATGGTTGAATGTGTTTGGCGTGAAAATTACAATTAAGAACAGAATTATTAATGTCGAATAATTTAACCATTGAAATGAATTGATTTAAATTCTAAATATACGTGAATTATTTGAAAAGGCCGAGTTAAATCTCATTTTAAATAATTGATCGGAGGTAAGAAGTCGATGGTTGAAGACCGGAGATCTTCACCTCGGTTGGTTGATTACTGATGTCTTGATTGGGAGGCATCCCGAAATATAGATAATAAGTGGTGATCGTCCAGACATACTTGAAGATCGATGGATATGCGAGGTATATGGTGCCTCCGGTTTCGTTCAGACCCAGAACGAACTTGTAAATGGAATGTGTGTCTGACATTGGATTTTGTTCTGTGCTGATTGATCTCTATTAAATATATATTTGTTTGGCGACGGAGAATTTATTCTCTTGCTTAATGCCCTTCTCTGAGACGTACGAGCTCAGAGGTTATATATCGATAGAAATCAGTCGCACAAAGTGAATTGCCTGTGTGGCATGCCTAAGTGGCAAATGATCAAGGCTTCTGTTGAAAAGCAAAGTCTTGAGGTTGATGATCAAAGCACGGCCTGTGTGGCATAGCTTTGTGTATAACGTTGATTCGCGAGCCTCACACCCCGGTATGAACCAGAAACGAGAGAGGACATCAGGGAGGGCATGCGTTTCCTTCTAGCTAGGATGGTGTCAGTGACCTACCAACCCTGACATTTATATTATTTTTACCTGTGTAGTTGTTGCTGTTGCGAGGCGCCTCAGATATATCGGTGACTATGTGGAGCCGATGGAGTCATTTGGCTCATTGACGCCCCAAAGGGCGGGGAAACGTAGTGTTCAGGCATTTTAATCCACATCGGTGGACCGGCCCTGACGATCCAAGGGCCCACCTGAGTCTGGGTCCTGAGACACGGGCTAGAGCGTCTTGAATTTGGTGAGGACGATCCCTCGCCTCAGTTCATGACGGAAATCCAATTTCCAAATACGTGACTGTGCGGTTTTGATTGTATACCTATATATGGCAACATGATATATGGTACCCATGTCGTCTATGATTGATAGTTATGATTGAAATTGTTTTTGAAACTTATAAACACTAGTACTAATATCAAATGCTTTCGTTTTATTCGTATCAAGCATATTTTGGCCATTATAAGGTAAAACTCTATCCTCCGGTTTGCGTTGCATTGTGTGATGGGAACTGAGTCTTATAATGGCTTCATTTTTATAAAAAGCATTGCGATGTTTTAAAAGATTTACTTGTTTTAAAGCACTGGCAATCCAATGGAGTAAACCCATTCCGCGAAAATGGCGTGGTCCTGTGATTGGCCATATTATAAAATATGTTAAGTAGATTTCTCATACCAGTCCCATGACTGACTCGTAGTTTGTTTCACTTGCAAACTCGGGTGCCCCTCTTTCTACACAGGCAGCCTTGTATTCAGGTTTTAGCAGGCTCTTTCTGGATAGCTGGAGCTGAAGATGGATTCTACCATTTATCTCTTTTTATGTTGTTCAGCTCCTATTGTACATATTATGTTTTGTTTTCCTCCATAGACATTTATGTATAGCTGAACTGTATTTTGTACTAAGTATAATCCTGTATACTATGTAACTCTGATGATTATGTTTATCCAGTGTATTATTTGTGCATTATCTGGTGTATTTATTTATTTCTGTTCTGCTGTTTCTGTTTATGTGTTATATTCCAAAGATTACCCTTGCCACCGTCGTACGGGGTTTTGGGGTCGTCACAATGTCTGACTCTGTTTTTGTTTTGCCTTCTTTCTTTCATTCCCCCCCCCCCCTCAGATCCACAGGGAGGGAATACGACCGTTTAGTTCAGATTCTTTTCAAGCTTGAAGATTGTGATGTATTGCTTTGGACTCTTTGCTTTACTGTTATGGCTGGCTATTGCTTAATTGGGGGAATTATGTTATGTTATTTTGTTTTATGCTTCTTTTGAGAAACAAGACAGATATTTTATGTTTTGGTGTTGATGTTTGAAACAACCCTTATGGAATAAAAGTTATAATTGTTTTTCGCTACTTAAATTTGTCTGTTTTGTAATTTTATCTTTTCTATACTCTTATGACCCCCACTAAAGTTAATGTATTCCCTTTGTGAGTGACCTTAATGGAGGTCAATACAAGAAATTTGACCTTTACCTACCAATATTTTACCTACCAATAAATATGGGTAAGTAAAGAGAACCTTTATCTTCCAATATTCAATGTTAAAATTTATTGGTAGGTAAATATTGTCAATGTTATAAAATTGTTGAAGGATGATTATCTACCAATATTTATAGGTTTGTAAAATGTATTTCCTACACGTATATAGAAGGGGAATTTGTTTTGCGATTAGTCCCTACATTTTTCTCATATCATTTTGACATTTCGTTAAAAATAATGCTGAGTTGTGTGATGATGTATCAAAAAAATATTCTATCAACTTTTTTGAATTGAATATTTCGTTTACATATTCTAGCAATGTTTTTTGTAAAATCATTTCTAATTATTTTGAAATATGGAATAATTAACAGTTAATGAATTGATAAACAATAATTAAATTGTAAATCATATCTAATGGTACAAATCTCAATCCATGTGATCACTTTTGTGGATCCATGTAGTCTCTTTTGATTGGCCACAGTATAAACCACAAAGACTGCCACTACAAATAAATAGCAATAATCTTGATGACAACAATTTATTATATATTAGTTCTATTCATGCACCGAAGATTGCTAAATATAAACCGAAAAATGTAATAAAACAATAGACACCGCATATTGCTTTACACACAACATGTCTTTTACAAAATTATCCTTATGTTCATCTTTTCTATCCTGCCTTTTCAAACCTAAAATCCATTTACCCAAAAGTAGAAATTCTTTTCACCAACGTCAAATATAACAAATTGAACTTTTATTTTAACATTAATATTGTATAATTTTATGCTTTTAATTTTTTTCATCAATTTGAGTGAAATAACTAACGTGAAAAAGAAAATTAAAACACTTTTAAATTATAGCGGTTATTCTTATTATTGTCATAATTGAAATTTTAGGTTTCATGATAAGATATTTTTTCATTAAAATATGTAATTTTAACCAAATTTCATTATTTTATGGTTAGTTTCATGGATTTTATGTAAAATTTTAAAAAGAAATTAAGGAAAAAAGGTGTTTTAGAAATGGATTTTTATAGGAAAGAAACTGTGTATGTTAAGCGATTTTTGGTGTTTGAATAGAATTTTCCTTTATTATAATTGCTATGTTTACATAACTTAATATAATATTATATTATAAAGGTTAGATATGATCAAAATATTTTTAACAAAACACTATCTATAAAACAATTTATCGGTCAAAATATTGATAATTTATTGCAATATATTCATAATTGCATACATATTCATATTCTAATAATTTGATATATAAATATTGTATCATTTTATTCCCAAATAGAACAAATGGTTAAAATGGTAAGTGATTAACATTATAAAGTGGGATCCAAGGAAAGGAATACATTGATAGAGAGGTCACACATTAAGGTAGTAATGTACAAATAATGCATGATTTCTCAGTAATTATTTCCCGATCATAACAAGGTAGTAAATCACCAAAATTTACATTATAATTATTTAGTATATGACATTAAGGTAGCAATTATTTACAGTAACAATTTGAGCTACAATCTTCTTACCTTTTCAACAACATCTTCAATGCAAAAAATTTGGAAACTAAATATGAAAATGTATAAAAGTTTAAATCATAGTAAAACACCATTTATGTGTAAATATAAAAAAATTGCATTAAAATAACCAAATATGTTACTAATTACCCCAAAATTCCTTATGGAAATATTAATGAATTTGAGATTTAATTTGTATACCTTTCCACCAATATATAATCCTTGGTGTGTTAGTTTATTTTAACTAATTTTGGTAAAAAAAAATGTAATATGAATCAGCAATTGAAAACAAAAGTGGAGTATGATAAATTGGGAAACAAAGTGAATGAATCAAAATACTAATAGTAACATTGAGTCATATATGGGTTTAAATTTTTGGACACATCTCCACTCTAAAAAATTTTGTAACTATTTAAATAAGAAATTGTATAAACATAGAATTTATAATCTTCATATTTATGTATAAATCTTGCCTATGAGCTCTTTTATAGAGGAAATTTTCACATATTAAAACACTGGTTCATGTAATTTTCCATTAATTTATTTCCTTCCATATTGTTGCACTCCTTTTCTTCCCTTTTTTGCCATTAATTTATTTCCTCTGATATCGCTGCTCTCCTTTTCTTCCTTTTTCACCTTAAATAATAAGCTTTCCCTCAAAACTTTGCCAACTTCATCTGTCTTGATTTAATTTTCTTTCTCATGCATCGCTACCTTCCCCTTTCCTCCTATTTCGTCCGTCATAAATTTGAAACCTCCCCTTAAATTGTTCATGCTCGGCTTTGTCACCATGCCTCATTCTTCTTCCATTTTTGATATCATGCTTGTTCTTCTTCTTAATGAGATTTAATTTTAATTTAATCGAATCCTGTTTGTTTGTTTTTTTTCCTTTCGGTATACATCCGTTAACTCAATTATATTGGTAACGGACGATGTGTATTTACAATTTTGCAGGATGAAAGAAGAATGACGACGAATTAATTTGGCAATGGAGGAAGATGAAGGATTTGGAAAGGAGGGAGTGTAAGAAGGCGGTGATTCTTTTAATATCTGTTAATATTCTTATATCATATACAATTTCAAATTAGTCATTTGAGGTAAGTTATTTTACATATATAGGTTTCTTTTGATTGTTTGGGAATACAATGATTGATGGTACATATCAATTCAATTTGTTTTGAGTTCTTTTAAAAAAATAGTTTTGGATCTCTGTATTTATGGTGGGTTGACTTACTTCTTTGTGCATTGCAAGTGCATTTTTTGACAGGCATCTTGGTTGTAGTGTTTTTTCGATTGCTGGTGAGGAACAGGTAATTATTTTTGGGTGTTTTATGACTTGCTAGTGTCTTCTTGGCTGCCTTGCAGGTGTTTTTTTCCTTGTTCTTCATCGTGTATTTGTTGTGGTGGTCTATGCTAGTTGAAGTTGCTAAGTAATACGCTCGTTTGAGCTTGTAAGTGTTTTGCTGTGAAATTAACTTATTTCTAGCTTATGATTGTTGATAAAGACTACTTTGCAGCTTGTCCTTGGTGAGAGGTGCTTTTCAGGGGTTATTGTGTGTTCCATTACTTTGCAAATTGGTGATACCATGTTCTCATAAAAATAAAAATCTGCGGGAATGATACGTAATATACTATGATTGTTTCTAGTTTATGATTGTTTCTTTTCAATTTACTATGCTATTTTATTATGATAGGTACGACAGATGACTGGAAAAATTCTGGAGCAAGAAGCCGATGACTAAAACTAGAGTGAGAGTGTAAGTGACTGTGTACATGTATATGAGTAAATGAGTATGTAGTAAGGAGCCAATGTATACGAGTGAATTGTAGCAAGGAAGTGTATGAATAAGTGATTGTGTAATAGTAAGGAAATAGTATGTGTACTATTCAAAAGTGTAATAAATATTTATTTCAATAAATATTTGTTATTTGTTTAAAAATAAATTATGTGTAAATATTCAATTCTTGTAAATACTTATTTATAGTAAATAATTTCATATGTCCTAAAAAATGATGTCATATGCGCTAATCAAATGATGACACATGGACAAATTATTGTTTGACACAAGAACCAACCGTTAGATGCCAAGTGTCGGCATTAATATATGACATGTGTATACTACCATGACAACCATGTCAATAACCATGTAGGATGACACATCATCAGCCATATCAGCAGTCATGTAGGATGACACATCGGCTGATGACTCATTATTTGAGTCATACCATAGTGGGGTCCATTGATTCTTTTACCTACCAATATCAATAAGTGTAGGCCAAGATCTTTCTCTACTAACCTTTACCTACCAATTTAATATTGGTAGCTAAAATATATTACCCACCATTATGTTGGTTTTACCTACGCTTACAATTGGTAGGTAATGATCCCATTTTCTTGTAGTGGGTGGGGTGTTACAAAAATGATATAATTCAAATCCACTACCCTAATTTTCTTTCCAAATCCTAGATCTGGTCCAGATCTAGCATTCCATGGTTTTCCCCTAATTGGATTCAGAACCTAACGGCCATGGATTCATAATTTTTTACTAAAAGAAAAAGGGAAGAAAGAGGAAGAAAATTGAATAGACCAGATCTAGAAAATTACCTCACTTCGCATATGATTCTGAACACCTTCTCTTTAATTTTCATTCTTTTCCTCCAGATCTTGATTCAAAATTTTCCTAAACTAATTATCTTATTTTTCCTAAGAGATTTGAGGAGGAGAAAGAATGGCAAAGCTTAGACGTTGTCTCATAGAATGCGAGATTTAGGCTAGGCTCTGCTAGCCTATTTATAGGTGTTCAGGATCTTATCGTACACGCAGCGCTGAGTCAGCATTCGAACTTGGTTAAGAAAATAGTCTAGATTCATTAATGAACCTGACTGGATATAGGGTGGGTCGACCCCCCCCCCCCAAGCCTGGGTCGACCCCAACTTTAATATTTTTTCTGTTTTTTCTTTTTCTACATATGGTCTTCAGTTTTGAATTGGTTTGAATATGTTTATATATAAGGCCCTTATATGTATACAGAACTTGTAATGACCATTTTTCGCGTATATATATACGCACAACTTTTGTTTCGTTTTCAAAATTCAAATGGTGTTGCACCGTTATTTGATTCTTGCCATATTTCTCTGATTTCGGCCTTATCTTGAACTTTATCTCGCGTATATATATATATATACACACATATATATTCTCATATATATATACATGTATTTTCTTTACATCCTTATATGTATTTTTTTTCTTATATGTGTGTTTATACATATTTCCTCTCACGAAAATATGACGGCGGCGGGGATCGAACTTTGTACCTCTTGTATGCAAGTCACATGCTCTAACCAACTGGGCTATTAAAGCTATTGTTAACAAGGTTTAGAACAATGTTAGTTATTGTTCTTTTCTTATTCCTCTTTTTCATGTTTGTTACAATATTTCATTGCATGAATCTTTTTCTTTTATTTCTCCTTTATTATTAATGCATAATCAGTGAATGCAACATATTTACACCGCATGCAACCAATTCTTTCTTTATTTTAATGCATGCATTACATTTTTATTTGCATTAATATTTTCTTCCTCATATATATATATATATATATATATATATATATATATATATTTATGTCAATGCATATCTACATACATATGCATTATTTAATTATAAAAATGTGGGGTGTTACATTCTCTCACCCTTAGGAAATTTCAGCCTCGAAATTTGATAAGGGTAAAAATCAATTAACCTCGCGCATAATATACATCTGTCATGTATGCATCCAATTTTTGGAAATGTTGTGCACTTGTGCAAAGTGAACTACAACATAATAATACATGTATGCCTAAGCGGTACCTCCTATCTATATGCAAGTTTTTCAAAACTCCTTTTAAAATATGATGCTCACATCCTAAATATACTAGTAGTTCTCCATGAATGCAATATTTTGAAAATCAAAATATATTTTCATCCAAATTTCCCACATTCTTGAAGAGCAAAAGTGCAGTTCATCCAATTGTTGCATCCAAAATCCTACCAACCAACTTTAATTTTCGAATTTCAGAAAAATATAATTTTCTAAATTCGATTTCTTATGTTACTAAAAGGTGGAAAACAGACAACTTCACATCTTCCGTTTTTTCCTTTTCAACCTTTTTTCCAACCGTACTTGGATTTTATGAAACTATTTATAAAGATTCCCATATTTTCCTGTCCAAGCACAACCCACATAAGAAAATTTTCTTTGTTACAGCTTTCTTTTTTTGTCTTATCTTGGAAATTTTCATTTTTATCCATCTTTTCTCGTAATTTGTCAAGTTTGTCGCTTTACTGAATTTGTTGTTTCCTTTTTAGTTGTACTATTTCTCCTTTCTTAGCTTATTTAATCATTTGATCTAAGCTCAATTCCAAATAAGCCTTCTAGTCTTTCAACTAAAACAGGAAAATAAACGCTCTACAAAGCTATTAATATGGGCCAAGAATCTCAGGATTATGTCCCACTCAAACAGAAAAGTCCAAACCGTGGGATCCACGATAGATTTAGGTGTTACCCTGACTACCTACAGGAACAAAATAACAGAACGATCCCAACAAAAATACAATAACGGGTTGTACCCCTAACATGAAAATTAGCAATAGGATCTAAATACTTACTCGCCCTTCACTATCTGGTAGTCACCACTAGTCTTAGCAGTGTACCAACAGTCATTTCAAGCAATACCCTAGGCTTTTAAATGCTTATGCATTCTACGGGAACTTACTATTATTTCAAGATAATGCTCACTATTTTCTTCACAGCCTCAAAAAAATTTCCCGTCTTTCCTAGGCACTAATCCTTACCTACTCCATACTTTTTAAAACACGGTTTGGCCTTTTCATTTAAACTTTCTTCCAAAAATTTAAAAGTGTCAAAATTTTATTTTCCTCATGAAAACTTACTTTTGCCAAACCATAAAAACACGTCATCTTAAAAAAATGTAAATCATTTATTTTTTTCGAATCACAAAAACTGGAGTAGATAAGGACAACTATTTCTCAACGGGTTTATAACTTGTTCTTACCTATAAGGTCGGTTCGATTTCTTACTATAAGGTGCAAACATCTACTTTATTCTTAATTTCTACACTTATTTTGTCCACCCAACAAATTTTTTTTTATTAAAACAATTTATGAAAAATTATTGTCAAAAGAATAAAGACTTTAAAACTTTCTTTACTGAAAATTCCGGTTTTCAAAAAAATGCAATATTTTTTAAGTTTTGCTTTTTAATCCATTCATGCAATATAACAAGAAAACTAGCGAGCTATACACGCTTTATAAAATGAACCTTTCACTAAGGGAATTTTATTTTAAACAATTTTTTTGCAAGAAATCACTATTTATAAAATTTACCCCGTTTTACTTCATAACCCAATGTGTACTTCTTTACATATTTAAAACATAACCTTTAAGATTAAAACTTGAAAACACCATAAACCATTTTCCCAAAACTTTTACAACTTCAAGTTCTTAAAAGTTAACAATGGGTTAGACTCAAAGCGGGTTTCCAATTTTTCTAGGCTTTCCTAGACACTCCCACAAAGTCAATTCTCTCAACTATATATATTCCTAATCCAATTTTCTCTTTTTAACCTTTTTCCAATTTATAACATTTAACCACCAAACCCACTAACCCAACATACTAATAATATGGGATTTATCTTTCTTCCATACAAAGTATATTGTACACTTCCCTCGCAGATTTCCTAAGGGTCTCAGATTTCCATATTCATTCCTTTAATGTACAAAACAGACATCTACCATATTATACTCTTTCTGTTTAGTGGGTTCCTCTATGGATCTAGGTGTATATATATATATATATATATATATATATATATATATATATATATATATATATATATACAAATACGTTCACTCACTGTCTATACAGGAATCCTAAACCTAAGCTCTCATACCAAATGTAACAACCCGAATTCCGACTGATCGGTTTTTTTTCCCAAAATTATAATCCATCGAAACCCGTGTTTGTTGCTCTGGTATACTGCAGAAAAGACAGAGATATAAATTATATCAGATCTCAAAAAATATCTCACAACGGAATGGATAAAGTATAATATAATCAAAGTATAGCCTTACCGCAGTAATAATACTGCCTAATCAGTATCCAAAGCTATCATATCTCTGCCACAAATCTGATCTGCGAGTATATTATGAGGAGGGGGGTCAGAACACAAGTCCTGATGAGTGGATTCAAACTATACACTTTGAATAATCCTACATATACTGTTCAATCACATTTTCTTATTTATTAGGTTACTTGGGTTAACAACACTCAAGGCTTACACACACGTCGTACCCATTTACTTCCCAATGGATTAACCTAATACAGTATATATGTAGCTACCCCCAATATTGAGGTACACCCCATGGTACCCCACTCGCACGGTCTCCACAGTAATGCCACAGAAATGAATGCAGTCCCTCATCCTACGCCGGGGAGACATACGGATCTCTACATAACAATATTACATTCCCATATATCTGCCGTTACTATGCTAGGTAAGCATAAAGACTGCCACCTTTTATCTAATCATATTCCATACCACAGTAATGCCCTCAAGTCAATGATACACCACCCAGAGCAGATATGCATGTATCTAGACTTTCCCACGTACGTATCGTCAATCGTATTCGATGCCTTAACCATACATAATGTCCACCAAAATCCGTGTCAGGGCTATACAAGAAACACAGAACTCGGTCGGGAGCTTTTCCATATATGTACAGGCCCGCCTTTAAGAGCCTCAAAATACAAATACTCCTAGGGTCTGTTTTTCATGGTGGCTATAGCCCCACCTCGGCCCCTCCTCAACTACTAAAGACTACAAGAGCTAAGCGACTTGCCCCTAACAAACAATCTAAATATCCCGTTGGCATCTCCCCTCAACCACTGTACATCGATAATGAAAGGTGAATGGTCTATTGGGCTTAGCTCTAGTCTTTTCGCATCCCATTGGCTGCCGATAACGGGTACCCGATGATATACTATCCTTATTGGTCCTGATCTCTGCCTCCCAGTTGAGGCGACCGCCGAATCAACCTAGTGTCACCTCGTCACAACATTCTAACTGAAAATCTACTTTTACAGTCAAGGCCCACCCACTTAGTAGTAACACGCAGACCCAACCTCTGCGAGCACAACCTAAACATCTGCCACCGCACAAAGGACTACCAGGAGCACCTTACGTATCTCAGTGTAACGACCCAAACTCGCCCTATCGGGAAAGTCCGGATTGTTGTGAGAACAATACACATTAGAACAAAAAACAACAGAACATTTTATTGCTTTTACAACAATTACATCAGAGTACAAGAATATTACAGAGCATGAATAAATATAATTACATATTTGAAAATACAATATCAGATTTTTACAAATTTACAAAGCAGCGGAAAATAATAATATAAATGCGTAGCAGAAGACTAATATGCTCTGGACACAGCTTTAAGCTTCAAGCTAGAATCCTGCTGAAAGTAAATATCTGCAAAAACCAAAACTCCAAACTGCCCGTGTGGAAAAATAAGGGCACCCAGAGTTTAGGTTAAGAACAATAAACTCCAGGTCAGTCATGGGACTGGTATGAGAACTCAAAAATAATTTTAACTTTTATTTTAAGGTTGGGTAAATCAAGGGACCACGCCACTTTCGCGGAACGGGATTCCTCCCAAGAATACCGTGCATAAAACAACGCTATGCTTTTTAGAAAAATGAAACCGTTATAAGACTCAATCCCTTGCACGTACGCCGAAAGATAGAGTTTTACCTTATAAGGGTCAAAAATGCTTAATACGCGAATTTCATCTTTTATACTATAAGTGCACAACGTAGAAATCAAATTTGAATATAAATATATCAATCTAGGTGGCATAATATGTTATGTAAGCGGCAAAATACATTATGTCACCGTATAAGTATACAACTAAAAACCGCGAAGCTCGTATTGGGAAGTTGGGTTTCCATCACGATGGCTCCTGATTCGAAAGACATATCGCGAATGTATCTCCACGGCTTACGTCCCGGTAAGAGAAAACACCGTAATACATATAATACGCACTTTGGAAGAACAATCTAGTGTTCTATCCTCATGAGCTTCTGCTGAAACAATTGCCCAATCTCCAGATGTGGAGCGACCACACCTAGCATACGCTCAGTTGACCCCATCCGTGTATATAAAGTATATTGGTCAACCTACTAATCAAACGAATCGTTCACCATCATACCGGGGTGTGAGGCTCGCGAAGTCACGCTATAGTCTTCAACCACAAGGCCCTACTTTTCAACAGAAGCCTTGATCATAATATCTTAGCATGCCACATTGTCAATCCATACCATACCATTGATCATCCATTAATATATAAACGGGTGTTAAGCAAAGAATAAATTCTCCACCACCAACATTTATATATTAAACAGAAAATCAATAACATGATATTTAAGGAATACAATGTCAGATACACAATCCATTTACAAGCTTATGCTCTGGGTCTGAGCGAAAACCATATCCGGTAGACTTCCAAGTATGTTTGGATAGCTATCAACTATTCCATCGTCTTGGGTGTACGGCCCAATCAAGATGTCAATAATCATCCATACGACTCAGAAATTACACGGTCTTCAATGGCCGTCTCCATCTTCGATCTTTAATCGTCGTATGGATTATTCGGAATCGGTTAAACCCGGTTTTTCCAAATAATTTGCGTAATTTAAAATATGTGCTATAAGAAACACAAACAACGCCTCATTCCAAATCAAGAATATTAATTCTTATTTAATCTAATTAAAGATTCATTAAAACTCTATCTAGTTTTTCAATCTTTCAAAAATCATACTTAATGATCATTCAACCTTTAAGAATTTAATCATAATTTGTTCAATTTAATTTACAATATTAAATTAGAAAATCTCCTTTTTATTAAATCCTTGTTAAAAGATTAATAAAACTCAAAACTCAGTCTCACTGTTTAATCTGGTTTTAAGAACAAATGTCGTTTAAAACATCGTTCACAACCAACCCAAAAATAAATTTTCAATCATGTTTATTAATTGAAAAACCTCTTTTTAAATCTTTATTAAAGATTTAATCTTTTCTCAAATAGGATTCAAGAACAGTGTTATTTAAGACACTATTCACAACAAAATCCAATTAAATATTAAATATTAAGCTTTAAATAGGAATATCTCGACTTATACTCAATATTAAGTTCTAAAACCAACAAATATTATATTGGAAATAACAATATTTAATATCTTCCAAATTCCCAAAATAATATCCGTATAATTGTTGAATTCAATACTGAAATAACCCAAAGATGATTTCCATTCAAAACCATTCTAAAATATTCATTAGAAAACCTTGGTCATTAAATTCCTTTATTTATTTATTAATAAATCACTTGTTTTGATTAAGATAACTTTTATCTTCAAAAATTGGAATTTCCATTTAAAATCCTTTTTAAATTATTTATTATTAATTTACATAATTTTCCTTACTTTTAAATATTAAAAACAGTCCTTTTCAGTTCAAACGACGTTTCAGGTCACTTAATTTCAACGGCGCTTTTTATTCAAATTTGATTTAAACATTTTTCAAAAATCTAACCGTTGGATTTCAAACATAAATACTCGTTGGAAAACTCTTTTCGATACGAACCCGTAGGTTCCGGTTTTAGAAGAATCCGATGGTCGGATCTTCCGTTACGTCTAATCAAAGTTCAACGGTCGAAATTCGCGAACGGTTGCTCCGCGAAAAGTTCTATTCGAACCATTATATATATATATATATATATATATATATATATTTCATCTATTTCCTTTATAAAACGTATTTTAAAACATTTATAAATTTATTCCAAAACGATTCAAACTTCGGTTTTAATTTTAAATCAGATACAATATTCTATATATTATTTAAAAAATAAAATAATATCCTCTTAAAATATTAATTTTAAAATCACCTCTTTCAATATTCATAATTTAAATGGATATAATTTGATAAACAGGTTCGAGTTCAATTGGCGTTATTATTTTTAAAACAGGCTGAATAGCCCAATTTAATATTATATCTATTTATTATTTTATACTAGGCCTGACCTTTCACATTAGGCCTACAACTTGTGGATGCTGGATATGCCGGTCGGTTCCGGGCAGACTTATCCCACAAGTTGGGCTTAACCTCGTGTCAAGGCCCAATTCGTATTCGTATACTTGGACCTCTCACATTAGGCCCGACATTTGTGACTGCTGGATATGCCGGTCGGTTCCGGGCAGACTTCCACCACAAATGTGACCCAACCTCGTGTCCAAATACAATTATAATCTATTATTATAATTATCCTACTGAAAATATTATTTTGAAATATTATTTATTTCAGAGTATTTTGTTTCTTAAAATATCATTTATTTCAAAATATCCCCTTAAAAAAATCTTCATTATTCCTGAAATAACATTTATTCTTATATTAAACTTTAAATAAAAATTGAAACCTTTCATATTATAATAACATTATAATAATTCTTAAATTACAAATTCTTAATATTAATTAATCATTTAATACAGCATTTGTTCTTATAATAATATTATAATAGCATTTTCAAAAAGGTAAAATTTTTGAATTTCAAATCTTCAATATTAATTAATCATTTATTACTGCATTAATCTCGGGTTAAGCAATATTCATTTTATTATAATAACCATTAAAATAAAATTCTAAAATGTTAAATTTCAAATTCTAATCCTTCATCATTTATTACATAATAAATGAAATTCATGGTAATAACCATTCTCGTAAACATAGCGCGAGCCTACTCAATCGGCTTCATACACATTAAATGATATTTAATGTTATTAAAATCAAAATTAATTTTTAAATAGAAAACCATTTTGAAAATTTCCAAAAATCCCTCATTGGAATGAGACCCAAATCAATACCATTAATAAATGGATTTCAAACCGTGCATTTGCAAAATAATGATGATATACATTCTTTCATTACCCAAATTACATTCCAATCACACATTCAAATTACATTTCCATAACGACATTCAAACCACATACAATAACTTTCAAAACAGAATTCAAATAACAACATATCATTTGTGCACTTGGGCGATGTGTGAAAATATCAACCTAATCAACATATACAAGTCAGGCAACTTGTATACGGTAGTGTAGCATATTCAAATTAACATAAATAATACTAAATTGAAATTAAATGGGCCAGTTATATAATTTCATATTTCAATCACCGCATCCTATTCCAACAACAATTCACAACCAAACATGCATATCACAGAATTAATTCCCAGACATTCATCACAGACATTTAAAATATATTTATTTAAGAAAATAATTAATTACTGAAAATAAAGATTGAGTGAGAAAAGAGTTCTCACACATATTGCTCTCCAAAACATTCACCGTTATAATTTCTCCCTTATCAACTGCTGACAATTGAAAAATTAACTTGCGCGACTTTACGGACGATGCATGTTTTTCTTTTATTTGAAAGGTAAGTGAGAAGGAGGTTTCACGGAGCTAAAGAGTTAAATTGGGGAAAAAAAATTAGGTGAAGAATATGATTTGGGGAAGAAAGTATTTTTATTCATTGGAAGTGATAAGAGAAGAGGAACGGTAAATATGAAGAGGAAGAAAAAGAATGAGAGTGGTTCTAAGAATGAATGGAAATTAGGATAAATATATAGGTGGAGAGAAAAGATAGGAACAAGAAACGTACATGAAGTGGTAAAAGGATGAATATGAATAGAGAATAAAAAGGGAATCAATGAAAAAAGAAAAGAAAGGGCAGGAATGAATGGAATAAATGAAAAGAGAGGGAATGAATAAATGAAAAAATGAAAAAGAGAGGGAAGGGAATAAATGAAAAGAGAGAGGATGAATAAATGGAATAAATGAAAAGAGAGAGGGAATGAATAAATGGAAAAATGAAAAGAGAGAGGATGAACAAATGGAATAAAAGAAAAGAGAGAGGGAATGAATAAATAAATGGAAAAATGGAAAGAGAGAGGGAAGGGATGTTTGTGTGTAAGAAAATGAAAGGAGTATGTAGCCTATTTATACATTACTAGAATAATTCTCTTGAATGTGGTAAACGCAAATGTTTCTATAGCATATCCGATAAATACCTTAACATATGATATGGTTAATTAAATTCGAGAATAAACACTATATAAAATTTTGTACAATTCATAACTTGATTTAGTAACATATGTTTAAAACCCAAAAGTATATTTTAGTTTGATTACAATTAAAACTAAAGGACTGACGTATTAGATTAAAAAAAAAAATGTGCATATCATGTTATACGATAGTCATGCTAACTACTTAATAAATGAACAAATCAAGTAAATTATGTTCAGAGAGCTAAGCCTTCAATGGACCGAAATACTTATTTCAATTTGTAATGCCTTTAATTGTGTTGTCTAGTAAATGCAAAATCAATTGGCATTTATCTTTTATAACAAGATGTTGCTGTAATATTTTATGCCTGGTCATTTCTTTTCTCATCACTCGTACTACAATTTTGTCAATAAACATGGACCAACACCGTTTCATAAATATACATTAATTATATAATCGATCTCTTTCCATATTTCATCAAATGAAATCTTTAATTGTTGAACTAATACCTTGCGTTAATTTAAGATTAGATTACTTCTTTTTTTTATAATGAATAAAACTAAGAAGAAAACTATTTCTCGTTTCCTTTTTCTTCCTTGCTCAAAATCAGTATGGATTCATCAAATTTAATTCTTTCTTTGTCAAATTAAGAATACAATATTGATAATTTGGCAGCAATTTCATAAGTGCACATATAGCGAGTTGCACACAGTGATATTTCATATAAAAAATAAAAATAAATGTGGATTATTTTCTGCTAAATATAATCTGAGTGCATGAATAAATAATTACCATGTTGACTTCATTTAATTAAATTATAACTAATTTAAGACATTAAATAAAATTGAATACATTACTTGTCACGTAATTAGTATTATGTTATCAAGATGTAATCGAATGTTACATAACGAATAGCTTTACTTAGGCTTGAAATTGTAAGTTGAATAAAAAAAATAGTAAATCATTGACCAGTTATTCTTATATAATAGTTTAGCAAGTTACTGATATGTCAGAATTGAGCTACATACATAATATTAGATCAGTAGAATAGTAGTTTCAGAAATTAATTAACGAAATTCACAGTACAAAAGTATGACACATTAGACGTATGAGGTTTATTTAATGAACATATATGGAACAAATGCAATTAAAAATTCATTTAACAAATATGTTTCTTATTCTACCTTATTAATACATGTAGTTATTTTTCTTTCATTGAGTTGTTGAAAAGCACTCATTTGTGTTGTTATAGTGATTTTATACAAAACATGTGTTGTAGTTGACCACTGCATTAATGATTTTGAAATGGACATATTTAGGGATTAATGAATCAAATAGACTAAAAAAAAAATCGGGGAGTCAAATAAGGCAAGGCAAGGCTTTAGAACTACATTAATAACTCATTAATCAAAAATAATCTTTCATTTTTATCCTAAAATTCCGGGTTGTTACACTCAGGAAGTCATGTGCTTCCCCTTCCAGTCCTTCGGAGCCGACAGAATAATCGGACGAACGTGTACTCCCCTCGTGCCTCACGACACCACAATGATCTACCCAGTTGGGTTATTCACCCTCAAACATTCGGACTGGCCCAAGCGCCTCACTTTAATGTGTTATTAGACCCTGTGTCTAAACATTCTTTTATGCGCTTGTTTTACCTCATCGGGTTTCCATTTAACTTGTTATCCCTATTCCCATTAACATCTCAATCAAGTTACCAAGTTTCTCTTTCTTATTAATTTCGGTCTTATAACTTAAACCAGTTAAGCCTATTAATAAGCCCATAACATGTTATTCTCTAGATTGTAATCCCAGGTCTGTAATCCACAATCCCTTTAATTCTTATTTGATTTCAAGGTTACAATAACATGTTCTACTTAATATGTAACTAAGTATATCTCAATTCACATGTTTTCTATTTAACATGTCACTTATCATTTATGATTAAATATAACTTATTTCATTTCATAAGTTGCCTCGTTCTTTCTTATTTAATCACAATTCCCTCTTATACTGTCACTACAACTTATTGTTGTTTACTTATTAACGTAGTACTCTTAACTAAGATTCACTAATAAGTCTCCTTTCCATTTATTATAACCTATGTTATAATTTTCTCTTGTCCCGAGGACAAACCTTGACATGTTATTCTTATCAGTATATTTAAAATTTCCAGGTTTTCCAATTACTTAATTTATAATTAAGTACAACTTCTCTCATTTCATAAATTCCCCCCCCCCCCCCGATTACTTAATTTACAATTAAGTACCACTTATCTCATTACACAAGTTACCCCATTTTCTCACTAGTTTATTATAACCTAAGTTATAATATCCACTTGTTCTAGGACAACTCTACTTATTATATAACATTCTTATTAATGTAATTGATTATAATAGGTTATTATCATTCCCCGTTCATTCACTTCCTTTACTGTTGTAATTATCTTTCGTTCATTTCCTTATTTATTTCCTTTCAGTTCCAATAATAACAATTAATGCCCTTTATTTCTGTCCTTTTATATACATATATTTATATATATGTTTATGTACTAGACCTCTTACATTAAGCCTACCACTTGTCGATGCTGGATTTACCGGGCGGTTCCGGGCAGACTTCTTCCACAAGTTGACTTAACCTCGTGTCTTAGCACCATTACATGTTTTGTTTACGCACTCGACCCCTCACGTTAAATTAACAACTTGTGGATGCTGGATTCGCCGGGCGGTTCCGGGCAGGCTTCTACCACAAGTTGAATTTAACCTCGTGTCTAAGTGCAGTTACAGTTTTCTATTTTACTGTAAATTTTCTATATAACTTGACATGTCCATTCTTTCAAATTATTTACTGTAATATATGTTTTACATGTTATCATATTAAACCCATTTTATGTCGCATGTATTTAATTCAACATGGAACCATTTAATCATGTAACTATTCCATTTCATACAAATAAGGGTTCATATATATAAATGTCACAGGCTAACATGTAATACAAACAACAGTAGTCGCTACCCATATTTTAACAAGTTTATTTTTCAACATGTAAACATTTCAGCACTTTAAACGTTTTAACATATGAATTTTCCAACGTATTCACATTAATATCTCAACATGTTATACAACATTTTAACACTTTTAATTATTCTAGCAAATTCAATTTTCATAATAACGGGGAATGATAAACGATAATATATCATTATCAAAAATGATATAATTTAAATCCACTCACCTCATTTGCTTTTCAAATTCTGGATCTGGTCCAGATCTAGCATTCCATGGTTTTCCCTTAATTGGATTCAGAACCTAACAACCATGGATTCATAATTTTTACTAAAAGAAAAAGGGAAGAAAGAGGAAGAAAATTGAATAGACCAGATCTAGAAAATTACCTCACTTCGCGTATGATTCTGAACACCTTATTATTAATTTTCATTCTTTTCCTCCATATCTTTATTCAGAATTTTCCTAAACTAATTATCTTATTTTTCTGAAGAGATTTGAGGAGGAGAAAGAATGGCAGAGCTTAGATGTTGTCTTAAAGACTGTGAGATTTAGGCTAGGCTCTGCTAGCCTATTTATAGTTGTTCAGGATCTTATCATACACGCAACGCTGAGTCAGCATTCGAACTTGGTTAAGAAAACAGTCCGGATTCGTTAATGAACCTAACTAGATCTAGGGTGGGTCGACCCCCTCTCCCCCCATGCCTTGGTCGACCCCGGCTATAATTTTTTTTTTTCTCTTTTTCCTTTTTCTACATATGGTCTTTAGTTTTGAATTGATTTGAATATGTTTATATATAAGGCCCTTATATGTATACAAAATATGTAATGACCATTTTACGTGTATATATATGTGTGTGTGTGTATATACGCACAGCTTTTGTTTCGTTTTCAAAATTCAAATGGTGTTGCACCGTTATTTGATTCTTGCCATATTTCTTTGATTTCAGCCTTATCTTGAAATTTATCTCTTGTATATATATTTTTGCACATATATACATATATATTCTCATATATATATATATACATATATTTTCTTTACTTCCTTATATGTATATTTTTCCTTATATATGCGTTTATACATATTTCCTCTCATAAACATGTGTTATTTTAGTCATTCCCTTAAAACAAAAATATGACGGCGATGGGGATCGAACTCTGTACCTCTTGTATGCAAGTCACATGCTCTAACCAACTGGGCTACTAAAGCTATTGTTAACAAGGCTTAGAACAATGGTAGTTATTGTTCTCTTCTTATTCCTCTTTTTCATGTTTGTTACAATATTTCATTGCATGAATCTTTTTCTTTTATTTCTCCTTTATTATTAATGCATAATCTGTGCATGCAACATATTTACACCGCGTGCAACCAACCCTTTCTTTATTTTAATGCATGCATTACATTTTTATTTGCATTAATATTTTCTTCCTCATATATATATATATATATATATATATATATATATATATATATATGTCGATGCATATCTATATACATATGCATTACTTAATGCGGGGTGTTACATCACCCATTAATCCTGCATTCAATCAAATCTATTGATTCTCTACAATCACCTCATCTTCCAAAGTGTCTGATGCCGGTGGATCACCTTCCTGGTTGATTGGTACTTCATCGATCCCTTATAGGTTCATTTTTGCTTGTTGTTGGCCATCCTCGGTATCTAGCCTACCACCAAACTGGCTTGTCATTGGATGCTTTTCAGGCTTCTTCCCTTTATTACGCCCCTCAAGTTGATCTCCTTACTGGGATGGGCTTGACTCCTCATAAGTAAGGTCACTGCTATATGAAGGACTTGACTTGTTTGCTAAATGGTTGAATTCTGAAACTAATTCAAAACCCTTAGCTTGCAAGCCTCTGAGTCGCCTTGAACTTTTAGTGGCCATAATTTACCGTACTTATAAATATTTCAATTACCGTGATGAACATATACCCTCGTGTTAATGTAAACTAATACAGAATGTGCGGTATCGTGCGTGTTTATGCAGTTTAATTAAACACATCAGAGCATGGTGACGAGATTTAATTTATAACTACAGCGACCGTCATCATTACCACCTTCCTAACATTTGGTTCAAATCGGAAAATGCAGCTCAAGATCAATAGCTCAGTCTTGCATCAGCAGTCTGATTTCATGTTCTACCCTATGCGCATGCTTGAATCATTGGTTTAGTTCAGTATTCAATGTTGTATTAGTATGTGAAGTGACCGAGTCATCGACGTAACATCAATGAGATCATGAAATATCCAGGTTGGAATTCATGAGAGAATTTTAAATAAAGTGAGTTCATAATTGTAACGAAGTCCATACACCACTAGTGTGGAACAATAGCTAAGAGAAAGAAATAAGAGAAAAGAAAGGAAATTGAATAAAACAGAAGAGAAAGGGAGAAAGAAGAAGGCAACAAAACACAGGCTCATAGTCACAGAACCTGTCGAATATCTCACATCGCATTAGATAATCATTTAATAATCATATATAAAATAAATGAGATAGTAATAACTATACAATCCACATAATCAGAGTATAAGCCCATACAGTAATACATAACAACAAAGTTTATATTAGAATAAACGACTCACTGATAGCTGTCTCAAAAATAAATAACACAGTTAAGGCTCCACAATGTAAAACAGTGGAATAACAACAATAATACATGTAGAATATGAAAAGGTATCTCCTCCTGCGAGTCCGCCTCCAAAGCTCCAAGCTATAATAACACATGTCACCTCGTTTTCTTATCAACATCGTCGATGAGCACCAAAGGCGATAAGAGGAAACATAAAACCTTGGATCAGACAACATCCTGGTGTGAGCGATAAACAACTCTCAAAATACTACACAAACCGTAATAGTATAAGGAACATAGGTATGGAAAGTCATACCGGTCATGTCCCTGCATACACAGATTCAGCAAATGTAGTCAAGATATTGTGTGCTACCCAAAATAACAAAAGATGAAGCTGTCATACAATAGAAGAATCTTGATAGTTTTTCGGCTCCACTTCCCGTCCTTCCACCAGAATCTAGAGGGGATAGTCTACTAGGAGAAATAAGGTAGGAGCAACTATAACAATCATAACATCCATCAAACAAGTTCTATTTATCACCTCATACAGCCCTGAATACATTGATAACTTATATAGAAACTAGTACATCCAAGGACTAATGAAAATCCTGGATTCCCGGTTTTAGTCGACTCTATGGCCTATCGACACGTGCCCAACCAGCCTAGGCTACATCCTGCCCAGGGTAAATGAACATATTGATCTTAATGGGTACCCCCATGATACCCCTGTTATAAGCCACCCTAGAACACTCCGAGCTATCAACGGTTCTTTAGATATCAATTATTAAAGTTACTCTACTTTATTCTAAGGCTTGAGTCCTCCTCATCCAATCCATTATCTTAAAGCCTCGTATACTACGAACTGCTTCCATCGATCCTGAAGCCTCATTACATCCACAAACGACTTTCCTCAATTCCTTTCTAGTTTGAGTATGCCCTGAAGCCAAATCCAACAATACTTGAACTTCATGTCCAAGTTACATCTTGCCCTCTGCTTTGAGTTCGCTATCCAATAACTTTGTCCCATCCACGAATTAGATATCATATCGATCCATGATCCTGCAGCCTCGTCCACCATGAACTAGAAAGCATTAATCCATCCTGCATCCTCGCCTCACTACGAATTACATCACATCGTTCCATCCATCGATCCCTCTCGCAGTCTCGCCAATCCGCGAATCGCGTACTATCGACCCATCCTACCGATCCATACCGAGTACATCCAAGTCTCGAATCAAAAAGTGTTGTCCTCAGCTCACTCTGAAAGTCAACCTACCACAATCTATGGATTATGCCATCCATATGTACCTACTGACGAAACATCGATCCTACCTCGTACCAATATATCCAATCGAAGAGTCATCGCGTCATATCCACCATCGAACGGTCCATCTAATCCAGCTCCTCGAAAACTCATCAATGTTGGTTAAAATGACCAACAACCATAGTAGTCAATATCGGTTACTCTCTAGTAATCTCTAACAACCACCGAGACCTTGTATTTAACCAGAACTGGTTAAATACCCATCATCATCCACGCCAAAGTTGGTCAAACGGCCAATATCAATAGTAGTCGATATTGATCACTCAATCGTAATCGTTAACAACAATTCAGACCATGTATTTAACCAAACTGGTTAAATACTCGTCTAGTGAAAGCATCCAATATTCATCTCGAAATCATGCTAGTCGTTGAGTCCACTACTGCCTCCATGTCGATACGTATATCCCGAAGCTTCCTCGTGGATCTATCTTAATCCTAAATTGCTAATAACTGGCATATACAACCAAACTACGCAAATAAACAAACATACAATCATTAGTCCTATAATTGACTAACATATCATACAAAAATTCATGGTATCATCAATGGGATAAAAAAAGTTTACCTAAAGCAGTCAAACTAGAATATGTGACAAAATGTCCCAATTCTAGTAATATCGACAAATAGTATATAAATGGGATAAAATGTGATACTTATTCTAAAAGATTCTTAAATTACTTTTTAAGCCATTTATAAAATTATTAGCTAGATTTTATTACTTTATAAATCCAATTCAAAATCCATTTTAGTTTAAAAACGCAGTTTTATACTACACGAAAAACCGTAGTAAAGTGAGAGATAAATCACTCACCTCAACCAAATCATCCCAAACCAGCTTTAAAATGTAGAGCTCATCAATATGAGTCCAACGCAACAAACCGCTTCCAAACCTGATCATGTACGCGAAATATATGCTAAATATAAGTGCATGAATTCAAAATAGATAATTAGGTTACTTAATTACTAATTAGTTTTGAGAATAACCTTAATAGTACCTCTTCTAACTTCGTTCAAACCCCCGATCCTGGAACCCAACACAATCGAAATTTCAACCCAATGCCACCGCCGCCTGACGCCGCCGCGTCATCACAAGAGCCTCGCACTCCCCTTCGCTTCCAGAAACGACCCCTAAAGATGCCTAGAACTTACCGAAAATGGCTCCAATGTCGGCCCAGTCATGGCCAGATTAGCCCACCTTGCTTCACTGCAACCTGATCCAATGGTGGTGATGTTAAGCTTTGCCCTTCGCACACATTTTCGTAGTTGAACTACAAGCCCATCTCGTCCTCGATGTGTCAGTGCAGTCCAGACCATTGATGATGGGAAGGAGACCATGAATAGTGGCATCTAAAATGAAAAGTAGAAATGGGCAAGTGGACCAATAGAATTAGGGCTTTAAGATAATATAATATTAATTAATTCTCAAAAGGCCCAAAAACTCATAAACTCCAATCATCGCCTACCGCCTGCCATACTGTATGTAAAAACATCTTCTGAAACCATTGGGACTAGTCACAAGACCCAAATTGATCATATACAGAAGATAACATTTAAAAATCGAATTACAATGTTAGTTTCTCCCAGAAATCGACATACGTTTAATTTACGCACAGCCAAATGACAAGTCTATTTGCTATGAAACTTAACATTAAGCATTACTACAACGATACGATTTCGATGGTACAAGTCTCATCAAAATCCGAGACTGTTACCCGAAATGATAATTTTACATGTATTTCGAGATCGATATGCCCGCCAACTGGTCCGAACTCGAAATATAGTAATCCATATACTTTTGTTTAATGTAACGTACCATATGAACACAACGAAACTAGTCTTAAGTCCCGATTTTGTTCGTTTGTGAAAAAAATACCATCTGAAACTATTATTCGATTAACAACGATCAATATTTAAATAAAATATTAAATATCCATTCATTAAAATCCGGGTTGTTACAACAATGATGTAAAATTCGAACGCAAAATCGATCGGTAAGATTGATGACTTCATTCTGTGGGTTAATCTCATGTTCGATCACTAACAACCCTAATATGATCCCTTATGTTTTGAATCAAAGGATGGTGGCTAGAAGCAAGATGTGGTTCGGTGGCTCCTAGGCGGCGATGTTTTAAGGGGAAAGTCGCGAAGCTGTAGGACTGTGAATGGAGATATCTAAGTTCAGTGTATACCAGGATGCTCGAAGTCAACAAGGAAACACAGTGAAAGAGAGGAGAAAGGTCAAGCCTATTTATGCTAAAGAGGTAGGGGAAGGGGTAGCAACCCTTTCTTAACAAGTTGCCGAAAATTGTTAAGTGAGGGATCAATAGCGATCCCTTAACATACACCTAAAAATGGAAAAGAAGGGGGAAAGGGATCAATGTGTCTTATCCAACTTACATGCTTATGTTTGTATATGTTAACATCCAAATATATGATCGGTGATGCAATCGTGGGTCGAGCATTGAACATATACTTACCAATGTAAAACTTATTATTTAATTCTTGAATATATGATCAACACTTGAGCGCAATCAAATCCAAAGTGTTGATATGTATAAATATACGTATACATTTACATTTCCATGTACTATTAACAAAATTTTCCAGTGTATCATATAAAACCATGCATGAATGTGTAACACCCAACATTTCAATAATTAAACAATAGAATAAAGTTTGAAAATATCTAGAGTTTGGTCATGGGATGAGCGCATTTCGTCTGTGGTGATTTTCTAATCAATTTAGTCCTATCGTTTGAAGGAAATGGAGTTAAAACGAAGAAATTACTGCATGAAGAAATTTTATTAAAAAAATAGTGCAGGGGTCGACTCTCACATTGCATGAGTCGATGCAAGAACACGGGTAGGTCTACCCACAATGTTACCTGGGTGCAATAAGCGTCCAGTTGAGAGCATAACGTGTTTCTTTGGATTCCAGGTGATCTGGCTTTGTTTTATTGGCTAATTTTGAAATTTAGACTGACGTAGCGAGCTTATATTGGTCGAATGATGTGGCTGGTCTACATTTAATCTTGGAATCCAATAGTCTTACATATAACTAGATCCCCAAGCATAGCTAATTCCTTACAATACAATCTTTTTCCCTCTGGATTCTCTCTTTTTGAGATGGGTCTGACCAAATTTTTTATACGGGAGAAGTTTTATTAAAATAAATATTTATATAATCTTATTTTGAGGTATGATCTGCAATAGCCAAGGAATAAAGCTTAGGATGACGGGTGAGTAAATTCAAATTATTCTTTTTAATAAAGGAATATATTATCATTTAATTTCTATTAATTTAGTTTAATTAAGCATTAGCATAGTTTAATTTAGAATTATTTGTAGTAATTTATTTCGTTTTAAACTCAGGTATAGTTTAGTTAGGTTTATTTACAGTAGTTAATTCCTATTATAGTTTAATTTGATACAGTATAATTAGGATTATTCATAGTAAATTTGTTATTAAACTATAAATTTGATAAAGTTGTATTTAAATACATAAATTCATTTTTTAGAATTAATTTTCAGCTAATATAAGTATTGTTAAAGATGAGAACTAAATAAGAGGTATCATAACAATAATGGGACTCAAAACCTTGGCGGTTGGGAAGTAACACAACGCACTAACCAATAGTGCTAAAGAAACATTGTGTCAGCTTTTCTAGAGGGGTGTTACAGGTATAAAACCAATCGTGATCAATTTTCAGTAATTATGTCAAATTTGGGAAACAAATTTAGAAACAGAAGTTTAAAATATACCTATTAAACTTGGAAGTTAGAAATAAGCTAAAATAGTTAGTTAAGAAAAAGAGATATATTTCCATAATTTGGTTTGTAAGCAAAGTAGAAAACGTAACTGTAAGAATAAAAGAAAAAGGAATCTGATTAGTGTGAAATAAGGATTTTTTCCGCATTGTGCACTATTTAACAACCTAGAAATAATTAAAAGAAATGCCATGAAATTATGGATTTCTATTGATACACTTGTTTTAGATTACGGAAATAGATTTTTGTACATTTTCAGTTATCAATCAATTAAGAATAAGTATAATTTCCTAAAAGATGAACTTACAAAGACGGTAAGTAAAATAGTCACATAACCAAAAATGTTATGTAAAGAAAAAGTATAAGGAACCAAATTAGGCAGTTGATATGCCAGAAAAGAATGTAACATATTATGATAATTGTATGGACACATAGATAGGACATAATAGATAGATTGAGCATATTTGTAAGTATGTTATAATGATAATTATACAGACATAGAGATAAATCATAGTAGACAGATTGGACGTATTTGTAAATAAGATTATTATAATTAAAGGAGAAATGAAGCACGAAAAGCTTATTATAAAAAAACTTATGTTGGGGATTAACTTCAATAAACATGGAACAGTAGTGGTCCGTTCCGGCATTAAACGCTGATTGGAAGAAAAATTAGTGACCGGTGAAGTTAATAAGCAAGTAAATAAGATTCAGATTAGACGAGAAATACTGATAACACTATATTAAAATAAAATAAAATAAAAGTGAGCTAAAGGCGTAATGGAAGAATGTAAAGACCCGCAACTTCCCCGTAAAGGAAAGCGTCGGATAGTTCGAGAACAAACCACAGCAGAACGCATACAGAAGAACATTTCATTGTATATTACAACAATGCATCAGATTACAAGAATATACAGAGTATGAAACAATATTACACAGAAATCTCAGAGATTTAAATTACATTTAAATACATAGCAGCGGAAAATAATACAATGCACAACTGAAGGAGATATACGGATACAAAGCTTTCCGGATATCGTTCCAGCTGTAAACCAGGATACTGTGAATATAAATCTGCAAAACCAAAACTACTAGCTGCCCGTGTCGAAAATAGGGGCACCCAGAGTTTAGGTTAAAACAATAAACTCCAGGTCAGTCATGGGACTGGTGTGAGAACTAAAACAGTTAATCTTTATTTTAAAAGCTAGGTAAATCAAGGGACCACGCCGTATAACACGGAACGGGTTTCCTCCCAAGAATACCGGTGCATAAAACCAACAGCGCGATGCTAATTAAAGAAAAATGAAGTTGTTATAAGACCCAGGTCCTATCACACAATGCAACGCAAGCCGGGGGATAGGGTTTTCCCTTATAACAGCCAAAGAATGCTTGATACGTTTAAAACAGATCATTTGATACTATAATAAGTGTACAGTGTATAAAACAACTTCAAATCATAAGTATCAATCATAGGCGACATGAACGTCCCATGCCACTATGTCGCACTATATAGGTTTACAAATAAAACCGCAAATGTCACGTATTTGGAAATTGGATTTCCATCTATGAACCGAGGCAAAAGATAGTCCTCAACCGATTCGAGACGCTCTAGCCCGTGTCTCAGGCAAGTACTCAGTCAAGCCTTTGGATCGTCAGGGCCGGTCCACCGATGTGAATTAAAATTCCTGAACACTACGTTTCCCCACCCTATGGGGTGTCAATGAGCCAACAAATGACTCCATCGGTTCGAGAACGACCGATATATCCGAGGCGCCTCGCAACAGCAACAACCACATAAGTCAAACTCGTCAGGGCGTGTAAAACCACTGACGCCACTTTTTAGCTAGAAGGAAACGCATGCCCTCCCTGAGGTCCGTCTCCCGTTTCTGGTTCATACCGGGTGTGAAACTCGCGAATTCACGTTACACAAAGCTGTGCCACACAGGCTGTGCTTTGATCATCACCACAAGACTTTGCTTTTCAAGAGAAGCCTCGATCTATTGCCACTTAGGCATGCCACACAGGCAATTCACTCTATTTGTTTGATATCCATCAGTATATAACCCCTGAGCTCGTATGTCTCAGAGAAGGGCGTTAAGCAAGAGAATAAATTCTCCGCCGCCAAACAGATATATATTTAATAGAAATCAATCACACATACTAAAATCCAATGTCAGACACACAGTCCATTTACAAGTCCGTTCTGGGTCTGAACGAAACCGGAGGCACCTAGTACCCCGCATATCCATCGATCTCCAAGTACGTCTGGACGATCACTAACTGTTTCCATCTTCTTGGGTGTACAGCCCAATCAAGATCATCAGTAATCACCCAAACGACGTGAAGACTTCCGGTCTTCGACCATCGTCTTCATCTTCGACACCACGTCGAATCAGTTATTCAGAATGGGATAAACCCGGTCTTTCTGAATAACTCGCGTATATATTATAAAAGTGTTACACAAACACAACATACGCCTCATTCCAATTCAGAATATTCTTTTATTCAAATATTCCTATACTTTGGGAAAAGTTCCCATTAATTTTATCCGAGATAAATTCTTTAAATTTATTCTTTAATCTCCTTTGAATATCAATTCAAACTAGTCGGGATTAGCGAACCACACCGAAGTAATCATTTATTTTATTTCCCAATCCCAACCTATTCATCCCATGAAGTAAAACTGGTTATACTTCATATCTAACACCCCGGTGTTATCGGTAAATTCAATTACCATTTCACTTTCAAATCTAATTAAAGATTTAACTATCGCCTGGAGTAAAACTGGTGATACTCCATCCTCGATCTTTTCAATCTAGTTAAAGATTCATTAAAACTCCACTTAGTTTTAATCTTTAACTGGGTTAAAGAATCAGTGTCATTTAAAACACGGTTCACGATAAACCCAAAATCACATTCCATTAATTATCGGGTTAAAGAACAAGTGTTATTTAAAAACACTGTTCACGATAAACCCAAAAATCAATACCAATTCAATTCCAATTAAATATTATTCAATTGGTACACTTCATTAAATCTAAATAAAAAGATTTAATCTTTTCACAACTGGGTTCAAGAACAGTGTTAGTGAAGACACCATTCACGACAAACCCAAATCACATTTGATATTCAATACAAGGCTCTGAATAGAAAATATATCGGCTTATATTCAATATCAAATTCTACGACTAACAAATGTCGTATTGGAAATAACGATATAAATATATATCTTTCAAATTTCCATAACAACATCTGTATAATCACGAATTCCAACATCGAAATATTCCGAAGACAATTTCGATTCAAATCCACTCCAATGCAATCATTGGAAATTTTGGTTATTTTCAAAACCCTTTTCAAATTCAATTTATTTATTTAAAAATAAATAGAATTATAATTCTAGTTCAAAACTAGTTCATTTCGATAAAAATCTATTTTTATCTTTTCAAATATGGAGTTTTTCATCCCAAATTTTCCCAAATCATTTCTTATGATTTTACACAAATTATTACTATTTTTAATAATTTCATCAAGGCCCGTACAGTCGATTTCCATCAACGGCCATCGAACTACACTTACAGCGACCTTTTTCGAATTTGATTTGGACGTATCTCCAAATCCAACCGTTAGATTTTGAATTTCTAATATTCGTTAGAAAGCTCTTTTCGATACGAACCCAACGGTTCCGGTTTTAGGAGAATCCGACGGTCGGATCTCCCGTAATGTCCGTTTGAAATCAATGGTCGAAATTCACGAACTACCGCGGCGCGGCGCGTTCTATTCAGGCCATTATATTATATATATAATATATATAATATATATTTCGTCGATTTCTATTTAAAACGAATTATATAAATAGTTTTAAAATTCGTTTCAAAAATCTATTTCAACTTCCATTTCAATTCAAAGCAAAATTGAATTCTTCTTTATAAATTCGTTTTAAAATTCATTTCTATTCAATTCAAATTTCAATTCAATTTGAATTTATATTCAATTCAATTCATTTCGAAATCGTTTTCAATTCAATTCATTTCGAAATCGTTTTCAATTCAATTCATTTCGAAATCGTTTTCAATTCAATT
The DNA here is from genome assembly GCA_030737875.1 of Allium sativum. Taxonomy (NCBI): domain Eukaryota; kingdom Viridiplantae; phylum Streptophyta; class Magnoliopsida; order Asparagales; family Amaryllidaceae; genus Allium; species Allium sativum. The sequence goes on from CM060924.1 coordinate 828,185,011, forward strand.
CATTTCGAAATCGTTTTCAATTCAATTCATTTCGAAATCGTTTTCAATTCAATTCATTTCGAAATCGTTTTCAATTCAATTCATTTCGAAATCGTTTTCAATTCAATTCATTTCGAAATCGTTTTCGATTCAATTCATTTCGAAATATTCGATTTCGAGATTACTTTTCAATATTCATTTTAAAATGAATAAAATCGATATAAATATCGTTTACGTCAAAATGGCGTCAATCTAATCAACACGGCTTCATAAATTTCTATTTTCAAATATTCTATTTCAAATATTTCCTATTATCAAAATATTTGTTATTATCAAAATATTCTTTATTTTCACGATTGGAATGAGGCCCAATCAATTACCATATAAAATTAATTATATGGATTTTCATACAACACATGTATATAATAACATTGAAAATAATCAACCATCAACCAAAGTGCACTACACTGTATAAGCATCAAATATAGATATTCAACGCTTATAACAGCCTGTCAATCAATCGATCGACATATTTAATCAATCAGGATGAGTGAAATTCATATTTCATCCCAACACCCGTGTGGGGTTTCAAACAATCAAACACAGATTTTAGTTGTGCAGTTGGGCGATGTGTAAAATTTATCGTCCTAATCAATGTCATTCAAATAAGTGTACATAAACAAACCATCTGGTTTGTAAATGAATATTTATTTATTCACTTCACTATTTTCATATTCACGTTAAAAATTATATTTTTAACGATAAAACATTTTATTTCAACCTATGAATTTCTATTCAATTATTTATTCAATAAGATGATATTTTTATTTTTCTAACATATTTTAGAAAATTTCGGCGGCATAACGGCACGATACTAGAAACGGGACGAGGCCTAGCCTTATCCCCGGTCTAGTGAAGGCCCACGCCATTCACACATCAATCATATCAATTTCAATTTCACCAAAACAATCAAATCCAAATCAAATAATCTAACCAACTACACAATCAATCAAACAAGTCCATGGTCTGTGGACGGGTGTCGGGTGCTTCTAATAAGCACCGTCTGCATCCTAGTATATATATATATATATATATATATATATATATATATAACTAGAAAAGTAGGATTTGAGTGAGAAGTTCTCACCGATAGCTATCCAACTTCACGACACTTCTTTTATAGAAATCTTCTTCATCCTCGCCTTTTTATCGTCTTCTTGTGCCCGTAGTCACTATATATATAAAAATCACACATTTTTATATTTCGATGTCTTTAAAATAAAAATCACATTTTTATTTATTCACTTTCAATATAAAAATCATATTTTTATAATCACTTCATATATTTAAAAATCGAATTTTTACTATGCTATTCCATATATAAAAATCGAATTTTTACTACTATGTTATATAGATAAAAATTATATTTTTATCACGCTATTTTCTATATAAAGATTTCGCCTTTTCAACTATAAAGATTTCATCTTTATATAAAAAAAAACAGCACTTTATTTCGACGTATAGAAAATAAAAATCAGATTTTTATTTTGCTACATACACAAAGATGATATTTTTATATTCTCTATCTTATAAAGATTATATTTTTAATACTTTAAAAATATAAAAATCATATTTTTAATATTTCTATATAGTAAAGATTATATTTTTAATACTTTAAAAATATAAAAATCATATTTTTAATACTTTAAAAATATAAAGATCATACCTTTTACCAAATAAAAATCCTATCTTTTCACCTTTTAAAGTTCTAATCTTTTTCCATTTAAAATTAAAACCTTTTCTATTTTAAATTCTTTTTAAAATCAGTTTTAAATTACTTTTAAAATCAGTTTTCTTTATTTCTTAAAAAAAAAAATCATTTTTTTATATTTTCCTTAAATCAGTTTTAAAATTCCTAAAAAAAAAATCAGTTTTAATTTTCTATTTATATAAAATAAAAGTAAAACAAATAAATTAAAAAACGACTTACAGTGGGCTACGTCGGTCATCAGGGGGGGAAGTTGTCACGGTGGCTTGGAAGGTTCGGAGGGGGCTGACGCGAGGTGGAGGTGGGTGGCGGCTGTGGGTCTCAGCGGCGGCGCGTTTTGGGGCGAGGGGGGCTTCGACTTCGGCGCTGGAGGGGAGAGAGAAGCAGGAAGAGGGGCAGAGGATCGGAGGGGGGGTCGGCGCCAGGGCGCGGCGATCGCCAAGGGGGCGGCGGGCGGGTCCGATCCCCTTTCTCTTTTTTTTTTTTTTTTGATTCTAAGAAAAAATAAACGGGGGGGGGCCTATATAAAAAAAAGATTTTATATATTTAATTTAATTTTAATTTATTTTATCCCAAGGAGTTGAGTTTTTATTCGACTTCGAAACGAGGCCCACCGACTGTCGCCCATAGCGTTTCACCCCCATTCCGAACACAATGGGATATGTACCGCAAGCTGATTCGACTGTTTGAATCAGTTTCCGTTTAATTTGCATTTAAATCACTATATTGAATTTTAAACGTACATTTCAAATTACCGGGGTCACATACTAACTCTAAAAATTCTCGAAAAATATTTTCTAGCTTCGTATTGACGATACGGTCCTAACAAAACTAGTTTCGTCGAATTCTGAGACCGTTGGAAAAATGGCCAATTTCCAGTCGATTAAAATCAACTGAAATGGTCAAAACACGTTTTCCTTTGCCACGCTCACATATTGATTCGAAAAATTATGAAATTTGAAACCTAGCAATAGTTTGACATCACGGACCCAACAAAAGTGGTTTCGTCGAAATCCGAGGTCATTTGCAAAATGTCCATTTTTAAGGGCCTGAATTCCATAGCGACTATTCAGAATTTTCAACTGGACATATCTTTTGATTCTCGCTACGAAATTTTGATCTTTCGGATTCATTGGAAAGAAATTATCAATTAGTTCCCATTATTTTTGGTTTCACTAAAATCCGGATTGTTTTGCACCCGGTACATTCAATTGAAGTTTGAAATCGAATTATCGAACTACCGCGCCATTTTCAATTCTATTTATAATTATATATAAATATTTATATTCTAACGACGACGCGTATAATATATACGTCGAATTCTATTCAAAATAAATTTTCTCGTCGATATTATTTAAAATAATTCATTTTAAATAATCAAAATTCGCTAAAATTGCCAAAATAAAAATTTCAAACTGGCTCGCATTTTACGGGTTGTTACAATCTCCCCCACTTAAAACTTTTCGTCCCCGAAAAGGAACAAAGTCGAAAGTGGTTTGATTAATTAACTCTACGTTCGATTCGGCTTCCATTCTCCAACTTTTCAGTTTCTGAGAATTTTCAAAATTTCAAAAATTTGGCTAACTCCCTAAATTTTCGAAAAATTTCGCCATAACCTCCCCTGCACCGGGAGCATCGGGGAATTTCAAATAGCTTCCCCGGTCCTTCAGATCTCAAAAAGAAAAAGAAAAAGCCAAGCGGCTAGCCAATAGGCTCACAAAATCATCATCACCCAAACAAAACAGGAAATTATGTAGTAAACATGTACCTATTTGTCGGGCAAACAAATTTTATTCTCTGCTCTAGCCTCCTTGCTATGACCTGTTCAATGATATATATGTATATGCAAACAAATGCGACCAATTTTCAATACAATTCAATATTTGTTTCAATTAGGCTAAATGGCTAAAAATTAGCAAACAAATAAACAAACAACACAAACATCAATCAATTAGTGAATTAGAGTTTCAAATTCATAATTTTGATACATAGTCAAAAATCAGATTTTTGATGCCAAATCACAACAATAGGCCCTATCTAATTTTGGTTCTCACACCAGTCAATAGGAAATATATAGAAAATCACACCTTCGCCACTCGAATATAAATTCTGATGATGAGGCCTCATCATCTGAATCATCTCCGGGCGACTAGAGTGTGATTCTATATCTATCCAGTATATTAAAATTTCGAATACACGCGGATCAGACGTATACGCAAAATCTATATATACTGGATTGTCCACATCAATATAAATAGATAATCAAATACGAATAATTGATTTAAAATTTTCAAAACAAAATTTGTTTTCACTTTAAAAATATACTCTTCACACTCGTTCTAGGATACTACTGATCCTATCTCTAACGAGTCATTCCATTGGATATTGCTAATCCAATATCTGATGAATTCTTTCGTATGGTTCTAATGTGTCTTGTTCTCTAAGCTTTGTAAACCAAAGCTCTGATACCACGTGTAAAGACCCGCAACTTCCCCGTAAAGGAAAGCGTCGGATAGTTCGAGAACAAACCACAGTAGAACGCATACAGAAGAACATTTCATTGTATATTACAACAATGCATCAGATTACAAGAATATACAGAGTATGAAACAATATTACACAGAAATCTCAGAGATTTAAATTACATTTAAATACATAGCAGCGGAAAATAATACAATGCACAACTGAAGGAGATATACGGAAACAAAGCTTTCCGGATATCGTTCCAGCTGTAAACCAGGATCCTGTGAATATAAATCTGCAAAACCAAAACTACTAGCTGCCCGTGTCGAAAATAGGGGCACCCAGAGTTTAGGTTAAAACAATAAACTCCAGGTCAGTCATGGGACTGGTGTGAGAACTAAAACAGTTAATCTTTATTTTAAAAGCTAGGTAAATCAAGGGACCACGCCGTATAACACGGAACGGGTTTCCTCCCAAGAATACCGGTGCATAAAACCAACAGCGCGATGCTAATTAAAGAAAAATGAAGTTGTTATAAGACCCAGGTCCTATCACACAATGCAACGCAAGCCGGGGGATAGGGTTTTCCCTTATAACAGCCAAAGAATGCTTGATACGTTTAAAACAGATCATTTGATACTATAATAAGTGTACAGTGTATAAAACAACTTCAAATCATAAGTATCAATCATAGGCGACATGAACGTCCCATGCCACTATGTCGCCCTATATAGGTTTGCAAATAAAACAGCAAATGTCACGTATTTGGAAATTGGATTTCCATCTATGAACCGAGGCAAAAGATAGTCCTCAACTGATTCGAGACGCTCTAGCCCGTGTCTCAGGCAAGTACTCAGTCAAGCCTTTGGATCGTCAGGGCCGGTCCACCGATGTGAATTAAAATTCCAGAACACTACGTTTCCCCACCCTATGGGGTGTCAATGAGCCAACAAATGACTCCATCGGTTCGAGAACGACCGATATATCTGAGGCGCCTCGCAACAGCAACAACCACATAAGTCAAACTCGTCAGGGCGTGTAAAACCACTGACGCCACTTTTTAGCTAGAAGGAAACGCATGCCCTCCCTGAGGTCCGTCTCCCGTTTCTGGTTCATACCGGGTGTGAAACTCGCGAATTCACGTTACACAAAGCTGTGCCACACAGGCTGTGCTTTGATCATCACCACAAGACTTTGCTTTTCAACAGAAGCCTCGATCTATTGCCACTTAGGCATGCCACACAAGCAATTCACTCTATGTGTTTGATATCCATCAGTATATAACCCCTGAGCTCGTATGTCTCAGAGAAGGGCGTTAAGCAAGAGAATGAATTCTCCGCCGCCAAACAGATATATATTTAATAGAAATCAATCACACAGACTAAAATCCAATGTCAGACACACAGTCCATTTACAAGTCCGTTCTGGGTCTGAACGAAACCGGAGGCACCTAGTACCCCGCATATCCATCGATCTCCAAGTACGTCTGGACGATCACTAACTGTTTCCATCTTCTTGGGTGTACAGCCCAATCAAGATCATCAGTAATCACCCAAACGACGTGAAGACTTCCGGTCTTCGACCATCGTCTTCATCTTCGACACCACGTCGAATCAGTTATTCAGAATGGGATAAACCCGGTCTTTCTGAATAACTCGCGTATATATTATAAAAGTGTTACACAAACACAACATACACCTCATTCCAATTCAGAATATTCTTTTATTCAAATATTCCTATACTTTGGGAAAAGTTCCCATTAATTTTATCCAAGATAAATTCTTTAAATTTATTCTTTAATCTCCTTTGAATATCAATTCAAACTAGTCGGGATTAGCGAACCACACCGAAGTAATCATTTATTTTATTTCCCAATCCCAACCTATTCATCCCATGAAGTAAAACTGGTTATACTTCATATCTAACACCACGGTGTTATCGGTAAATTCAATTACCATTTCACGTTCAAATCTAATTAAAGATTTAACTATCGCCTGGAGTAAAACTGGTGATACTCCATCCTCGATCTTTTCAATCTAGTTAAAGATTCATTAAAACTCCACTTAGTTTTAATCTTTAACTGGGTTAAAGAATCAGTGTCATTTAAAACACGGTTCACGATAAACCCAAAATCACATTCCATTAATTATCGGGTTAAAGAACAAGTGTTATTTAAAAACACTGTTCACGATAAACCCAAAAATCAATACCAATTCAATTCCAATTAAATATTATTCAATTGGTACACTTCATTAAATCTAAATAAAAAGATTTAATCTTTTCACAACTGGGTTCAAGAACAGTGTTAGTGAAGACACCATTCACGACAAACCCAAATCACATTTGATATTCAATACAAGGCTCTGAATAGAAAATATATCGGCTTATATTCAATATCAAATTCTACGACTAACAAATGTCGTATTGGAAATAACGATATAAATATATATCTTTCAAATTTCCATAACAACATCTGTATAATCACGAATTCCAACATCGAAATATTCCGAAGACAATTTCGATTCAAATCCACTCCAATGCAATCATTGGAAATTTTGGTTATTTTCAAAACCATTTTCAAATTCAATTTATTTATTTAAAAATAAATAGAATTATAATTCTAGTTCAAAACTAGTTCATTTCGATAAAAATCTATTTTTATCTTTTCAAATATGGAGTTTTTCATCCCAAATTTTCCCAAATCATTTCTTATGATTTTACACAAATTATTACTATTTTTAATAATTTCATCAAGGCCCGTACAGTCGATTTCCATCAACGGCCATCGAACTGCACTTACAGCGACCTTTTTCGAATTTGATTTGGACGTATCTCCAAATCCAACCGTTAGATTTTGAATTTCTAATATTCCTTAGAAAGCTCTTTTCGATACGAACCCAACGGTTCCGGTTTTAGGAGAATCCGACGGTCGGATCTCCCGTAATGTTTGTTTGAAATCAATGGTCGAAATTCACGAACTACCGCGGCGCGGCGCGTTCTATTCAGGCCATTATATTATATATATAATATATATAATATATATTTCGTCGATTTCTATTTAAAACGAATTATATAAATAGTTTTAAAATTCGTTTCAAAAATCTATTTCAACTTCCATTTCAATTCAAAGCAAAATTGAATTCTTCTTTATAAATTCGTTTTAAAATTCATTTCTATTCAATTCAAATTTCAATTCTATTTGAATTTATATTCAATTCAATTCAATTCAAATTTCAATTCTATTTGAATTTATATTCAATTCAATTCATTTCGAAATCGTTTTCAATTCAATTCATTTCGAAATCGTTTTCAATTCAATTCATTTCGAAATCGTTTTCAATTCAATTCATTTCAAAATCGTTTTCAATTCAATTCATTTCGAAATCGTTTTCAATTCAATTCATTTCGAAATCGTTTTCAATTCAATTCATTTCGAAATCGTTTTCAATTCAATTCATTTCGAAATCGTTTTCAATTCAATTCATTTCGAAATCGTTTTCAATTCAATTCATTTCGAAATCGTTTTCAATTCAATTCATTTCGAAATCATTTTCAATTCAATTCATTTCGAAATCGTTTTCAATTCATTTCGAAATCGTTTTCAATTCAATTCATTTCGAAATCGTTTTCAATTCAATTCATTTCGAAATCGTTTTCAATTCAATTCATTTCGAAATCGTTTTCAATTCAATTCATTTCGAAATATTCGATTTCGAGATTACTTTTCAATATTCATTTTAAAATGAATAAAATCGATATAAATATCGTTTACGTCAAAATGGCGTCAATCTAATCAACACGGCTTCATAAATTTCTATTTTCAAATATTCTATTTCAAATATTTCCTATTATCAAAATATTTGTTATTATCAAAATATTCTTTATTTTCACGATTGGAATGAGGCCCAATCAATTACCATATAAAATTAATTATATGGATTTTCATACAACACATGTATATAATAACATTGAAAATAATCAACCATCAACCAAAGTGCACTACACTGTATAAGCATCAAATATAGATATTCAACGCTTATAACAGCCTGTCAATCAATCGATCGACATATTTAATCAATCAGGATGAGTGAAATTCATATTTCATCCCAACACCCGTGTGGGGTTTCAAACAATCAAACACAGATTTTAGTTGTGCAGTTGGGCGATGTGTAAAATTTATCGTCCCAATCAATGTCATTCAAATAAGTGTACATAAACAAACCATCTGGTTTGTAAATGAATATTTATTTATTCACTTCACTATTTTCATATTCACGTTAAAAATTATATTTTTAACGATAAAACATTTTATTTCAACCTATGAATTTCTATTCAATTATTTATTCAATAAGATGATATTTTTATTTTTCTAACATATTTTAGAAAATTTCGGCGGCATAACGGCACGATACTAGAAACGGGACGAGGCCTAGCCTTATCCCCGGTCTAGTGAAGGCCCAAACCATTCACACATCAATCATATCAATTTCAATTTCACCAAAACAATCAAATCCAAATCAAATAATCTAACCAACTACACAATCAATCAAACAAGTCCATGGTCTGTGGACGGGTGTCGGGTGCTTCTAATAAGCACCGTCTGCATCCTAGTATATATATATATATATAACTAGAAAAGTAGGATTTGAGTGAGAAGTTCTCACCGATAGCTATCCAACTTCACGACACTTCTTTTATAGAAATCTTCTTCATCCTCGCCTTTTTATCGTCTTCTTGTGCCCGTAGTCACTATATATATAAAAATCACACATTTTTATATTTCGATGTCTTTAAAATAAAAATCACATTTTTATTTATTCACTTTCAATATAAAAATCATATTTTTATAATCACTTCATATATTTAAAAATCGAATTTTTACTATGCTATTCCATATATAAAAATCGAATTTTTACTACTATGTTATATAGATAAAAATTATATTTTTATCACGCTATTTTCTATATAAAGATTTCGCCTTTTCAACTATAAAGATTTCATCTTTATATAAAAAAAACAGCACTTTATTTCGACGTATAGAAAATAAAAATCAGATTTTTATTTTGCTACATACACAAAGATGATATTTTTATATTCTCTATCCTATAAAGATTATATTTTTAATACTTTAAAAATATAAAAATCATATTTTTAATATTTCTATATAGTAAAGATTATATTTTTAATACTTTAAAAATATAAAAATCATATTTTTAATACTTTAAAAATATAAAGATCATACCTTTTACCAAATAAAAATCCTATCTTTTCACCTTTTAAAGTTCTAATCTTTTTCCATTTAAAATTCAAACCTTTTCTATTTTAAATTCTTTTTAAAATCAGTTTTAAATTACTTTTAAAATTAGTTTTCTTTATTTCTTAAAAAAAAAATCAGTTTTTATATTTTCCTTAAATCAGTTTTAAAATTCCTAAAAAAAATCAGTTTTAATTTTCTATTTATATAAAATAAAAGTAAAACAAATAAATTAAAAAACGACTTACAGTGGGCTACGTCGGTCATCAGGGGGGGGAAGCTGTCACGGTGGCTTGGAAGGTTCGGAGGGGGCTGACGCGAGGTGGAGGTGGGTGGCGGCTCTGGGTCTCAGCGGCGGCGCGTTTTGGGGCGAGGGGGGCTTCGACTTCGGCGCTGGAGGGGAGAGAGAAGCAGGAAGAGGGGCAGAGGATCGGAGGGGGGGTCGGCGCTAGGGCGCGGCGATCGCCAAGGGGGCGGCGGGCGGGTCCGATCCCCTTTCTCTTTTTTTTTTTGATTCTGAGAAAAAATAAACGGGGGGGGGGGGGGGGGGGCCTATATAAAAAAAAAGATTTTATATATTTAATTTTAATTTATTTTATCCCAAGGAGTTGACTTTTTATTCGACTTCGAAACGAGGCCCACCGACTGTCGCCCATAGCGTTTCACCCCCATTCCGAACACAATGGGATATGTACCGCAAGCTGATTCGACTGTTTGAATCAGTTTCCGTTTAATTTGCATTTAAATCACTATATTGAATTTTAAACGTACATTTCAAATTACCAGGGTCACATACTAACTCTAAAAATTCTCGAAAAATATTTTCTAGCTTCGTATTGACGATACGGTCCTAACAAAACTAGTTTCGTCGAATTCTGAGACCGTTGGAAAAATGGCCAATTTCCAGTCGATTAAAATCAACTGAAATGGTCAAAACACGTTTTCCTTTGCCACGCTCACATATTGATTCGAAAAATTATGAAATTTGAAACCTAGCAATAGTTTGACATCACGGACCCAACAAAAGTGGTTTCGTCGAAATCCGAGGTCATTTGCAAAATGTCCATTTTTAAGGGCCTGAATTCCATAGCGACTATTCAGAATTTTCAACTGGACATATCTTTTGATTCTCGCTACGAAATTTTGATCTTTCGGATTCGTTGGAAAGATATTATCAATTAGTTCCCATTATTTTTGGTTTCACTAAAATCCGGATTGTTTTGCACCCGGTACATTCAATTGAAGTTTGAAATCGAATTATCGAACTACCGCGCCATTTTCAATTCTATTTATAATTATATATAAATATTTATATTCTAACGACGACGCGTATAATATATACGTCGAATTCTATTCAAAATAAATTTTCCCGTCGATATTATTTAAAATAATTCATTTTAAATAATCAAAATTCGCTAAAATTGCCAAAATAAAAATTTCAAACTGGCTCGCATTTTACGGGTTGTTACAAAGAATATACATAAGGTTTAATAAAATGGCAACATGTGTTTGGAGCAGTTCAGACGAAGTCTGCATAAGGAGGCTAATGAAGCAAGATCATCGTAGATAGTAGGAGCACGTACAGCTTATTATTTCAAGCATGGCTAGAGAGAAGTATCGGACTTCTACAATATGTAAGAATACTCTAGGATGACCCTCTCCTTGTAAAAAACTCGGTTTGGCGAATGATAGAGATTTTACAACTTATAGACATTTGCTAATCAGTGTCAGTATTATAGTAAGTGTTTATCTATTGTCATATTTTACTCTATCTCACCATGAGATGTTTGAGCTCTAATATATTATATCTTTGCCTTTTCTATAGGATACCAAGCAACCAATTCGGATTTCAAGAGACTTGGATTTTAGCATTTTGCGAAAATTCAGGCCTTTTGGAATTTGGGTTGTTACAGGGCGTGTGAGTGTATAGGTAATCCCAAATCGGCAATGACTTACTTTCACTTAAATGTATGTAGGAGACAACAACTAACATCTGATTTCTTGATTTGACATAAATTAGGTCTTTACCCAAGAATTCAGGCGAGGTCTAATCCAAATGTTCAAATTTAGGCAGACAAAATAAACCATTGAAAAAACTGGGATGACATACTTATACCATTGGAACTCAAAAAATGTTATGATTATTCAGAGATGACATGCTCCTTGGTATCCACTACTCAGAGAAAGGATTACAACCATTCGCTAAGCACAATATGGATTCCATTCCTACAGTTAAGACCAATTTCGATTTAAAGCATGCCATGTGTAACAACCCGGAAAATCAGAACCAATTTAAAATTTTTATTTTCGCAATTTTGATGAATTTTGAATATTTAAAATGATTTATTTTAAATAATAATGACGAGAAATTTACTTTAAATAGAATTAGAACATGTATATTTATTTGAATCGACGTTAGAATATAAATATTTATTTTTAATTATAAAAGGAATTGGAAATGGCGTGGTAGTTTGAAAATTCGATTTCAAATTTCAAATGAGTGTACAGGATTCAAAATAAACCGGATTTTAGCGAAACCAAAAATACTAGAATCTATTTGAAAATATCTTTCCAAAGAATCTGAAAAATTGAAATTTCATAGCTGAAATAAAAAGTTATGCCCAGTTGAAAATTCAGAATAGTTGCTATGGAAAATATAGCCCGTAAAAAATGGAAATTTTGCTAATGACCTTCGTTTTCGACGAAACCAGTTCTGTTGAATCTGGGATGTCAAATTATTGCTAGATTCCAATTTTCATAATTTTCTGAATCAATATTAGAGCGTGGTGAAGCTAAACGTGTTTTTTCAGTTTTAGTCAATTTGGATCGACCAGAAAATGGCCATTTTTCAAATGGTCTTCAAATTTGTCAAAATTAGTTTTGTTAGGACCATATCATCAAAACATAGTCAGATTTATTTTTCTGGAATTTTTGGGGTCCGTATGTGGCCTCGGTAAATTGAAATGTGAGATCAAATTCAATATATAGATTTATATTTTGATTTTAGCGAAAACTGATCGAAACAGCCAAATTAGTATCCCATTGTGTTCGAAATAGGGGTAATTAGCTAGGAATGACAGTCGTTGGACTCGATTTGAGATTTGAATTAATAGTCAACTCTACGGAATTTAAAAATAAATAAATATATATATATATATTTTATATAACCTCCCTCATTTATCTCTCTCGCCTCTCAGATCCAAATCAAATAAAAAAATGACGGAACCGTCGTTAACCCTCCGTGGCCGCCGCCAGAGGCGACACCGCCCTCCTTCAGGGCGCCGCGAGACCGTCCCCTTCCATACCGTGCTTCTCCCTCTCTCCCCCATCTCCGATTGAAGGCCGCCGCCCCTGAAGCTCCAAAACAGCGAGACCCCCGTCGAGCCCCACCCAGTGCGCCACCGCCACTTGTTAGACCCCCCTCCACGTGCCCCTCCAACGATCAGAAATCCTCCTTTTTCCTCCGATTAGCAAGGTAAGTTTTTATTTTATTTATTTAGTTTAACCCATTTAAAAATCTGATTTTTATTAAAGTAAGTAGCCTACTTTTTATATATAACTTCGTGATAAAAAGGCGATTTTTATTCATGTGATTATACGATTTTTAGTGTTGAAAGGTAATATAAAAATATGATTTTTCCTTATGAAAAGATTATATTTTTAATAATTAAAAGGTTGTATTTTCATTACGAAAAGATTAAATTTTTAATCAATATAAAGATTTGATTTTTAGAATTGTAAAGATTCGATTTTTTTTTATATGGAATGTAGCAATGTAAAGATACTATATTTACATACATAAAGATGTGGTTTTTGGAATATAAAAAGATAATATTTTTGAATATGAAGTAGCGGTAATAAAAACATGATTTTTATTGTATGAACATCGAAATAAAAAATATTATCTTTGTAATGTAAACATCGTGTTAAAGATGTGATTTTTACACATACGGTTTTCCGTGAAGGAGAAATGGCTGCGTTGGAAGCACGGTGGAGAATGCTACGCCTTGGAAATAATCCAAACCGTTCAGAAATAAAAAATGGAGGAGTAGAACCCAAAGGTGAGAACTTCTCACTTTAATTTATTTTCTAGTTAAAATATATACTAGGATGCAGACGGTGCTAAGCAGCACCCGACACCCGTCATCCACAGACCATGGACGACTTGTTTGTTTATTTGATTGTGTTGTGAAATTGTTTGTGATGTGGAATGGAATAAAATATTTTATAGTTAAAAATATAATTTTTAACGTGTATATGAATAAAATAAATATTCATCAATAAATCGGACGACTTGTTTATGTACACATTTGACTGATATTGATTGGGACGATAAATTTTACACATTGCCCAATTGCACAAATAAAATTCATTATTTTTTGATTGAAACCCCACACGGGTATTGCGATGATATTTGGCATACACTAATCCCAATATTTAGTTGTATGTCAATCGATTGGTTGACAAGCTGTGTAAGTGTTGAATATTTATATTTGATGCTTATGAAGTGTAGAATGCACTCCGGATGATAGTTGACTATGTTTGATTGTTGTTGCATACATGTGCGTATGAAATCCATATAATGATATTATATAGTAATTGACTGTGTCTGATTCCAGTTCAGAAGGCATGAATATTTTAAAATAACGTTTATTTTAAAATAATGAATATTTTAAAATAATATTCAATAAAAGATCAAAATCTGATTTTGATGTCCGATTTGGGATGGACACGAAAATATTTAAATATATAAAGCCGTGTTGATTATATTAACGCCATTTTGACGTGAACGATACTTATATCGATTTTATTCATTTCTATAATGAATATCGAAAAGGAAATGATTTTGAAATCAAATGTTTTGAAAATAATATCATTTATATATCGATGATATGGAATATTCAACTTTGATTTGAAATTGAATATGAAGTTGAAATCGTTTGGAAAATGAATTTAAAACGATTTATAAAATACGTTTTAAATGAAATCGACGAAATATATATATATATATATAATATATATATTATATATAATATAATGGCTGCGCGGCAGTTCGCGAATTTTGACCATTGACTTAGTATGGATATTATGGGAGATTCGACCGTCGGATTCTCCTAAAACCGGAACCGTTGGGTTCGTATCGAAAAGAGCATTCTAATGACATAAGAAATTATAAATCTAATGGTTGGATTTGGAATTATTCCCAAATCAAATTTGGAAAAGGTCATTGTAAGTGCACTTCGATGGCCGTTTATGGAAATCGACCGTACGGGCCTTGATAAAAATTATTAAAAATATCGATAATTAGTGTAAAATCATAAGAAATGTTTTGGAAAGAATTGGGATGAAAAATTCCGTATTTGAAAAGATAAAAATAGATTTTTACCAAAATGAACTAGTTATGAACTAGAATTATAATCCAATATTTTTAAATAAATGAATTGGGTTCAAGATGGTTTTAAAAATAACCAGGATTTCCAATATGTAAATTGGAATGGGTTTGAATCGAAATTGTCTTCGGAATATTTCGATGTTTGATTTCATGATTATACATATATCGTTATGGAAATTTGAAAGATATATATTTATATCGTTATTTCCAATACAATATTTGTTGGCTGTAGAATTTGATATTGAATATAAGCCGATATATTTTCTTCAGAGCCTTGTATTTAATATCAAATGGGATTTTGAGTTTGTCGTGCACGGTGTCTTCAGTAACACTGTTCTTGAACCCCATGTGAAGAGAATAAATCTTTTAATTAAGATTTTTAGAGTTTCCAATTATATTTAATAATTGGAATAAAATGGAATGTGAATTGAGTTTATCGTGAACTGTGTTTTTAACGACATTCGTTCTTTAACCCGATTTACAGTGAAATGTGATTTGGAATTTATAAATCTTTTGTTAAGATCTAAAGGAGATTTTCCAAAGCAAAGTTTTCCAATTTAATAAAATAAATTGGAATGGAATGGAATTCGGTTTGGTAATAATCGAAGTGAATTTCTGTGGAGAAAGACTTCTAATATATATGGAATTTAAAAAGGCTTTGCCGTTATTCCATTTATATTATTAGTCGGATAAGGAAGTTTATATCGATTATATATATTGATCTGTTTTCCGTGAAGATTCCATATTTAATGGAATGTGATTTTGGGTTTATCGTGAGCTGTGTTTTAAATGACATTAGTTCTTTAACCCAGTTTAAGACAGGATTTATTTCCTGAATTTGGATAATCATTAAGTAATGATTTTTGGAAATTAAAACTGAAATAGAGTTTTAATGAATCTTTAAATAGATCGAAAGGTGAATTTGATAACTAAAATTATCAAATTCAAGAAATGATCGAGAATGGAGTATCGTCAGATTTTCTCCAAGCGATAGTTAAATCTTTAATTAGATTTGAACGTGAAATGGTAATTAATTATAGCGATAACACCGTGATGTTAGATATGAAGTATTACCAGTTTGCTTCATGGAATGAATAGGTTGGGATTAAGAAATTAAAACAAATGATTACTTCGGTAAGGCTCGCTGATCCCGACTAGTTTACATAAACCATAATTTGGTTTGAATTGATATTCAAAGGAAGATTGAAGAATAAATTTAAAGAATTTATATTTGATAAAATTAATGGGAACCTTTCCCAAATTATAAGAATATTTGAATAAAGGAATATTCTGGATTGGAATAAGGAGTATGTTGTGTTTTTGTAACACTTGTTTATTATATACGCGGGTTATTCGGAAAGACAGGGTTTATCACATTCTGAATAATTGGTTTGACGATATGTCGAGGATGAAGACGGTGGTCGAAGACCGGAGGTCTTCACATCGTTTGGATGATTACTGATGTCTTGATTGGGCTGTACACCCAAGACAAGGTAATAGGTGGTGATCGTCCAGATGTACTTGGAGATCGACCGGATATGCGAGGACCTCTCTCCTGTATTGGACATACGGGATGAGGAATAAGGTGCCTCTTATTTCGTTCAGACCCATAACGAACTTGTAAATGGATGTGTGTCCGACATCAGATTTCATTCTGTGTGATTGATAGACATCGGTTGCATAACGTGAATTGCCTGTGTGGCATGCTGAGATGCAAATGATCAAGGCTTCTGTTGAAAAGCAGAGTCTTGTGGTTGATGATCAAAGTACGACTTTAATATAACATAGCTTTGTGTAACCTTAATTCGCGAGCCTCACGCCCCGGTGTGAACCAGAAACGGGAGAGGACCTCAGGGAGGGCATGCATTTCCTTCTAGCTAGGAGTGGTGCCAGTGGTTTTACACACCCTGGCATTTTACTTATGTGGATGATGGATAGCGGGGCGCCTCGGTTATATCGATCGTTCCGGGGCCGATGGTTTGGTCGGATATGACCAGTTTACGCCCCATAGGGCAGGGAAATGCAGTGTTCAGGCATTTTAATCCACATCGAGTGGACTGGCCCTGACGATCCAAAGGCTTGACAGAGTACTTTCCTGAGACTTGGTAGGCTAGATTGTCTCGAGGCGGTGAGGACGATCCCTTGCCTCGGTTCACTGATGGAAATCCAACTTCCAATACGTGATAATTGCGGTTTTGATTGTAGAGCCTAGTATTGGCGACATGATATATGATACCCATGCCGTCTAGGATTGATACATTTATATTTGAAGTTGTTTTAAACACTATGTACTTATAATAGTATCAAATGATTTGTTTTAAACGTACCAAGCATGTTTGGCTATTATAAGGGAAAACCCTATCCTCCATCTTGCATTGCATTGTGTGATGGGACCTGGGTCTTATAATCGCTTCATTTATTCAAAAAGCATTGAGCTATTTTTTTATATGCACTGGTGTTCTAGGGAGGAAACCCGTTCCGTGTTATAAAGCGTGGTCCCTTGATATATCTGATTTAAAGCAAAGTTTTAAATAACTGTTTTAGTTTTCACACCAATCACATGACTGACCTGGAGTTTATTGTTTTAACCTAAACTCTGGGTGCCCCTATTTGCACACGGGCAGCTTGTAGTTTTGGTTTTGCAGATTTATATTCATAGGATCCTGGTTTACAGCTGGATTGATATTCGAAAAGCTCTGTATCCGTATATTCTTTTCAGTTGTGTTTTGTATTATTTTCCGTTGCGTTGTAACTTGTAAATCTCTAATATTTAGTAAATGTGTAATATTTATTCATACTCTATATATTCTTGTATTCTGATGAAATTGTTGTAATAAGCAATGAAATGTTCTTTTGTTTGTGTTCTGATTTGTCTTGTTGTCAAGGCAATCCGTTCTTCCTATTCTCCTTGGAGACCAGGGAGGTTCAGGGTCCTTACAGTGGTATCAGAGCTCTGGTTTACAGAGCTCGAGAACAAGACACATTAGAGCCAAACGAAATAATTCACCAGAGATTGAATTAGTAATATCTAATGAGAACGACTCATTAGAGATAGGATCAGTGGTATCCTAGAACGAGTGTGAAGAGTATTGTTTTTAAAATAAAAATGAAAAAGAATTTTGTTTTAAAAATTTAAACCTTATTAAACGTATTTGAATATTTATTTGTATTGAATTTGGACAATCCAATATATAAAGATTTTGCATATACACCTTGCGAACGTATATTCGAAGTTTTAATATACTGGATAGATATAGGATCACACTCTAGTCGCCCGGAGATGGTTCTGATGATCGCTATAGCATCATCAGCATTTATGTACGAGTTTCGAAGGTGTGATTTCTATATATTTCCAATTGACTGGTGTGAGAACCAAAACTAGATAGGGTCTATTGTTGTGATTTGGCACCAAAAATGTGATTTTTGACTATATATCAAAATTGTGAATTTGAAAAGATAATCATCTAATTGATTGCTGATTGTGTTATGTGATTATTCATTTAAACCAACATATAAAAGAAAGGTAAATTTAGGCCAAACTGAACCAAATATTGAACTGTATTGAAAATTGTTTGGGAATGCATGCATGTGTGTGTGTGTGTGTGTGTGTGTGTGTGTGAACAGGTCATAGGAAGGAGGCTAGAGCAGAGGAATAAATTTGTATGCCCAACAAATAGGTACATGTTTACTAATTTATTGGGTTTGGATGATTTTATGAGCCGATTGGCTTTTTCTTTTTCTTTTGAGATGAGAGGGCATGTGTGGCGGTTTACGGATTTTCCCGATGCTTAAAAGAGGTTATGGTGAAATTTTTCGAAAATTTAGGGTGTTAGCCAAATTTTTGAAGAATTGGAAAATTCTTAGAAACTGAAAAGTTGAAGAATGAACGCCAAACTGAAAGTTGAGTTGGTTAATAAAACAACTTTCAGCTCCGTTCCTTTTCGAGGACGAAAAGATTTTAAGTGGGGGAGATTGCAACAACCCGGAAAATCAGAACCAATTAAAATTTTTTATTTTGGCAATTTTGATGAATTTTGAATATTTAAAATGATTTATTTTAAATAATAACAATGAGAAATTTATTTTGAATAGAATTAGAACGTATATATTTATTTGAATCGACGTTAGAATATAAATATTTATTTTTAATTATAAAAGGAATTGGAAATGGCACGGTAGTTTTAAATTTTGATTTCAAATTTCAAATGAGTGTACAAGATTCAAAATAAACTGGATTTTAGCGAAACCAAAAATATTAGAATCTATTTGAATATATCTTTCCAATGAATCCGAAAAATTGAAATTTCATAGCGGGAATAAAAAGTTTTGCCTAGTTGAAAATTCATAATAGCCCGTAAAGAATGGAAATTTTGCAAACGACCTCCGTTTTCGATGAAACCACATTTGTTAGATCCGGGATGTCAAATTATTGCTAAATTCCAATTTTCATAATTTTCTGAATCAATATGTGAGTGTGGCGAAGCTAAACGTGTTTTGTCAGTTTTAGTCAATTTGGATCAACCAGAAAAATGGCCATTTTTCAAACAGTCTTCAAATTTGACGAAATTAGTTTTGTTAGGACCATATCGTTAAAACATAGCCAAATTTATTTTTCTGGAATTTCTGGGGTCCGTATGTGGCCCCGGTAAATTGAAATATGCGTTCAAATTCAATATATAGATTTATATTTTGATTTTAGCGAAAACTGATCGAAACAGCCGAATTGGATTACGAAACATATCCCATTGTATTCGGAATGGGGGAAATTATCTAGGAACGATAGTCGTTGGACTCAATTTGAGATTCGAATTAAAATTCAACTCTATGGAATTTAAAAATAATTAAATATATATATATATATATTATATAACCTCCCTCATTTCTCTCTCTCACCTCTTAGATCCAAATCAAATAAAAAAAAGACGGGACCGTCATCAACCCTCCGTCGCCGCCACCAGAGGCAACACTGCCCTCCTCCAGGGCGCCGCGAGACCGCACCTTCCCCACCGTGCTTCTCCGTCTCTCCCCCCATCTCCGATTGAAGGTCGCCGCCCCTGAAGCTCCAAAACAGCGGGACCCCCGTCGAGCCCTACCCAGTGCGCCGCCACCACTTGTCAGACCCCCCCTCCACGTGCCCCTCCAACGATCAGAAATCCTCCCCCTTCCTCCGATTAGCACGGTAAGTTTTTACTTTATCTATTTAGTTTAATCCATTTAAAAATCTGATTTTTATTAAAGTAAATAGCCTACTTTTTATATATAACTTCGTGATAAAAAGGCGATTTTTATTCATGTGATAATTTTTAGTGTTGAAAGGTAATATAAAAATATGATTTTTCCTTATGAAAAGATTATATTTTTAATAATGAAAAGGCTGTATTTTCATTACGAAAAGATTAAATTTTTAATTAATATAAAGATATGATTTTTAGAATTGTAAAGGTTCGATTTTTTTTGTATGGAATGTAGCAATGTAAAGATACGATATTTACATACACAAACATGTGGTTCTTGGAATATGAAGAGATATATTTTTGAATATGAAGTAGCAATAATAAAAATATGATTTTTATTGTATGAACATCAAAATAAAAAATATTATCTTTGTAATGTAAACATCGTGTTAAAGATGTGATTTTTACACATATGGTTTCCACGAAGGAGAAATGGTTGCGTTGGAAGCACGGTGAAGAACGCTACGCCTTGGAAATAAATCCAAACCGTTCAGAAATAAAGAACGGAGGAGTGGAACCCAAAGGTGAGAACTTCTCACTTTAATTATTTTCTAGTTAAAATATATATACTAGGATGCAGACGGTGCTTAGCAGCACTCGACACCCGTCATCCACAGACCATGGACGACTTGTTTGTTTGATTGATTGTGTTGTGAAATTGTTTGTGATGTGGAATGGAATAAAATATTTTATAGTTAAAAATATAATTTTTAACGTGTATATGAATAAAATAAATATTCATAAACAAATCAGACGATTTGTTTATGTTGACACATTTGACTGATATTGATTGGGACGATAAATTTTACACATCGCCCAGCTGCACAAATAAAATTCATTATTTGTTGATTGAAACCCCACACGGGTATTGGGATGATATTTGGCATACACTAATTCCAATATTTAGTTGTATATCAATTGATTGGTTGACAAGCTGTGTAAGCGTTGAATATTTATATTTGATGCTTATGAAGTGTAGAATGCACTCTGGATGATAGTTGACTGTGTTTGATTGTTGTTGCATACATGTGTGTATGAAATCCATATAATTATATTATATGGTAATTGACTGTGTATGATTTCAGTTCAGAAGGAATGAATATTTTAAAATAACGATTATTTTAAAATAATGAATATTTTAAAATAATATTCAGTAAAAGATCAAAATCTGATTTTGAAGTCCGATTTGGGATGGACACGAAAATATTTAAATATATAAAGCCTTGTTGATTATATTAACGCCATTTTGGCGTGAACGATATTTATATCGATTTTATTCATTTCTATAATGAATATCGAAAAGGAAATGATTTTGAAATCAAATGTTTTGAAAATATCATTTATATATCGATGATATGGAATATTCAATTTTGATTTGAAATTGAATATGAAGTTGAAATCGTTTTGAAAACGAATTTAAAACAATTTATAAAATACGTTTTAAATGGAAATCGACGAAATATATATAATGAATAGAACGCGTCGCCCAGCGGTAGTTCGCAAATTTCGACCATTGACTTTGAATGGATATTACGGGAGATCCGACCGTCGGATTCTTCTAAAACCGGAACCATTGGGTTCGTATCGAAAAGAGGTTTCTAACGAATACAAGAAATTAGAAATCTAATGGTTGGAGTTGGAATTATGTCCAAATCAAATTTGGAAAAGGTCTATGTAAGTGCAGTTCGATGGTCGTTTATGGAAATCGACTGTACGAGCCTTGATAAAATTATTAAAAATATCGATAATTAGTGTAAAATCATAAGAAATGATTTGGAAAGAATTGGGATGAAAAATTCCAAATTTGAAAAGATAAAAATATTTTTTTATCGAAATGAACTAGTTATGAACTAGAATTATAATCCAATATTTTTAAATAAACGAATTGGGTTTAAGATGGTTTTAAAAATAACTAGGCTTTCCAATATATAAATTAGAATGGATTTGAATCAAAATTGTCTTCGGAATACTTCGACGTTGGATTTCGTGATTATACAGATATTGTTATGGAAATTTGAAAGATATATATTTATATTGTTATTTCCAATACAATATTTGTTGGTTGTAGAATTTGATATTGAATATAAGTCAATATATTTTCTATTCAGAGCCTTGTATTTAATATCAAATGGGATTTTGGGTTTGTCGTGAATGGTGTCTTCAGTAACACTGTTCTTGAACCCTATGTGAAGAGAATAAATCTTTTAATTAAGATTGTTAGAGTATCCAATTATATTTAATAATCGGAATAAAATGGAATGTGAATTGGGTTTATCGTGAACTGTGTTTTTAATGACATTCGTTCTTTAACTCGATTTACAGTGAAATGTGATTTGGAATTTATAAATCTTTTGTTAAGAGTTAAAGGAGATTTTCCAAAGAAATTTTTCCCATTTTAGTAAAATAAATTGGAATGGAATGGAATTCGATTTGGTAATAATCGAAGTGAATTTCTATGGAGGAAGACTGCTAATATATATGGAATTTAAAAAGGCTTTGCCATTATTCCATTTATATTATTAGTTGGATATGGAAGTTTATATTGATTATATATATTGATCTATTTTCCGTGAAGATTCCATAATTAATGGAATGTGATTTTGGGTTTATGGTGAGCTGTGTTTTAAAGGACATTAGTTCTTTAAACCAGTTAAAGACAAGATTTATTTCCTGGATTTGGATTATCATTAAGTAATGATTTTTGGAAATTAAAACTGAATTAGAGTTTTAATGAATCTTTAAATAGATTGAAGGGTGAATCTGATAACTAAAATTATCAAATTCAAGAAATGATCGAGAATGGAGTATCACCAGTTTTGCTCCAAGCGATAGTTAAATCTTTAATTAGATTTGAACGTGAAATGGTAATTAATTTTACCGATAACACCGTGATGTTAGATATGAAGTATTACCAGTTTTGCTTCATGGAATGAATATGTTGGGATTGAGAAATTAAAACAAATGATTACTTTGGTAAGGCTCGCTAATCCCGACTAGTATAGATAAACCATAATTTGGTTTGAATTTATATTCAAAGGAAGATTAAAGAATAAATTTAAAGAATTTATCTTTGATAAAATTAATGGGAACCTTTCCTAAGTATAAGAATATTGAATAAAGGAATATTCTGGATGGGAATAAGGCGTATGTTGTGTTTTTATAACACTTGTTTATTATATACGCGAGTTATTCAGAAAGACCGGTTTTATCCCATTCTGAATAACTGATTCGACGATATGTCGAGGATGAAGATGGTGGTCGAAGACCAGAGGTCTTCACATCGTTTGGATCATTACTGATGTCTTGATTGGGTTGTACACCCAAGACAAGGTAATAAGTGGTAATCGTCCAGACGTACTTGGAGATCGACTGAATATTCGAGGACCTCTCTCCTGTATTGGACATATGGGATGAGGAATAAGGTGCCTCTGGTTTCGTTCAGGCCCAGAACGAACTTGTAAATGGATGTGTGTCTGACATTGGATTTCATTCTGTGTGATTGATAGACATCGGTTGCATAGCGTGAATTGCTTGTGTGGCATGCTGAGATGCAAATGATCAAGGCTTCTGTTGAAAAGCAGAGTCTTGTGGTTGATGATCAAAGTACGGCTTTAATATAGCATAGCTTTGTGTAGCGTTAATTTGCGAGCCTCATACCCCGGTGTGAACCAGAAACGGGAGAGGACCTCAGGGAGGGCATGCGTTTCCTTCTAGCTAGGAGTGGTGTCAGTAGTTTTACACGCCCTGGCATTTTACTTATGTGGATGATGGATAGCGAGGCGCCTCGGTTATATCGGTCGTTCCGGGGCCGATGGGTTTGGTCGTATATGACCAGTTTACGCCCCATAGGGCGGGGAAACGCAGTGCTCGGGCATTTTAATCCACATCGAGTGGACCGGCCCTGACGATCCAAAGTGTTGAATACTGTTTGTGTTTGATGATAACAAATAGATTTTTACTGATATGTTTGATGGTGAAATAATTAGTATTATTGGGTGATGATGCTTTACACAAAATACAGGAAATTTACACAAGTATTTGCCTTCCAATAATATTTTTTAACAATTATATAAAATCTAAGTCTCACTTATTACATGGCTTTTCAATTCACAATTACAAATAAACTCAACCCAAATGTCTACACTTCATATACATCTCTTTACTGGATTAATCTTGTTGTGCACACTTTGACTGTCCCAAGCTTCTGATGCATCATCCTGAAACCTGACACAAAAGAAGATACACACAGTACGTTGGAACTAAAATAAACACTGGACAAATAAAATTTTACTGTTTGGTTGATTCTCTGTTTGTCTCAGTTTTCTGTGTGTTTTTCTCATCATATTTCAGACTTGAACAGCCACGCCATAACCATACTGGTTTGCTGATCAGAACAGCTGTTTCTGACCAGCCTCAACACAGTACAGCTTGACTGCTGTTTTGTTTCCTTGTGTTTCAGGACAAGGTAAAAATCAGATACATGGTGCAAACAAATGGCCGAGCAAAGTTCAAATCAAAATGTGCAGAAAGCATGCGCAAATGGTTCAAATCAAAATGCAAGTAAACAAGCAAATATTCAAATGACATGCCAACACAGCTATACAAGTATGGGAAATCAGCATTACAAATCAGCTCAGATCAGGCAAGAATAAGTGGGCAAAAGATGAAGCAGCATCAAGTATAAGCAAAAATGCAAGTGCAGTGCAAATACTAGCAAACATGATGAATAAGCATAGAGCAGTTCTAACAGCATGAAGTAGACATGGTGCTCAACAAGGCAGTGCACATGGGTGATCAACACAAAGTTTGAAGGGTGCAAATGCAAGGCATATATGGTTCTGCTACCAAGATGGATACAACAACATGAAGATGGCACAGCATATGAAAGGGGACCATCATCTTCAACATATAAGGATGACCAAGCATGTAGACAGTGAAACAGCAAAGTGGTCGAGCTCAAGGTTGAAGCAATAAGCTTGTAACAAGTTTGTGAAAATGCATATCAAAATAGGTGGTGCTACAGATCAGTGTTCACAAAATATATATGCAGAACAGTCAAAATGGTGGAAGCATGAACAAGCATAAAGGCAGATTATTTTCAGCATATACATGGTGGTGCTACAAGCCAATTCAAGCTATTTTCATGTCAGCATCAAAATTAACATGCAGCATGTACATGTGTGTATGGTGCATGCCCAAGAACATATGCAGGCAAGAGAAAACAGTTATCAACATGTTCAAAATGATCACTCAATGAAACAACATGGCAATGCATATCAGGTGTGAAAATGCAAACAGATCAAGACAGATTTAAACACAGATAAGGCAGCCCATCATGGCAGAGCAATACACGGCAGAAATGGTTCACACACACACACACAAGATAGGTCAATGCAACAACAAGTGAACAAATTAGTTCTTAGGAAATGGTTCAGCAACATGCTTCAGGTTTGTTTAGAAAACTCAGATGCATCCAAGTTAGCAACTCAGCAACAAAAAAAATTAAAATAAATGCATGGAGCAAATCAACAAAAAGTGGAGCAAACATGACATGTAACATGGCAGATAAACAATTTTTTTGTTTATGATAAACGAAATCAGTGTGTGTTGTTCTTGGAAAGTTTTCAATATTTTTTTAACTTCTTTCTCAAAATCTATAATATATCATAAATGGAAAATAAGTTTTTGGATCAAATCGGTTTTGATGTGGTGACTAAGCAGTATTAATTTCAATAAGCACACTGCTTTTCAAAAGAGGAAAACAATTCCAATCAGATCGAATGAAGAAAGCCACGGTGGACAAAATCAGCCGTATATATTTCATTTACAAATTTAACAGAGGGAATCAAGGATAAAGACAGAAAGTTTTCAAAATCAATCGATTTTTGGACAACGGATTTTCAGAGAAAACAAATTCGATTCGAATATTCCAAAATCAAAAGGGGCAAGTCATTAAACTGAACTCAGAGGATAAGGGTCTCGTAAAAACCCTATAAATACACACAACTCATCATCGACATATATCATCGAACAATACACAGAAAAACCGAAACCCTAATTGCAAAAATCAGATTTGCTTACTTGATTGATCGAGAGAAAGGAAGAGCACGTCGCAGAAACAAGCAGCAATCAAAGCTCAGTATTTTTCAGATTTGCAGAAGGATTTCAAAGGCAAGAAATTTCATCTTTTTCAAAAACCCTAGCCACGATATTTTTAGAGAGCCGCCATTATCAAGTGAAAGGGGAATCGTGCAAATAAAAGAAAGTGGGCCGGTCAGTTGGCTAAGCCAAGTCCTTGATAAATGGGGGTGCCTTTTAATTTGTTCTCCTTTCTTTTGAATCTCCTTTGTAATTGTTTTGGTGTATGTTTTTTTTAAAGATTTCTTGTTTCTAATTTCTTGTAAAACTAGGATACAGATTACTGGATAGTAGTCTGGGAAAATCTGGTCTAGAGTTCATAGACCGGTCTAGGATTTTAAGCTTAGGGTTAGACAGGAGCAGGAGTTGCAAGTTTGCATAGAATTGTAAGCGGGATCTGTTTGTATCTCCTAGTAGAAATCTTAGAAAGGCAGCAGTAGGCACAGTTTGCCGAAGCTGGGTATCTCTTTGTGTGTTTTTCTTTTACTGCTTATTTTATATCTCTGTGTTTGTTTTATTTTTTGTTAAAACCCTATTCACCCCCCCTCTAGGGTTATTCTTGATCCTACAATTGGTATCAGAGCCAGTGTGTAACCCTAGAATCATGACTTCAATGAACAATGCTTTTTCTGAAGGTCAATCTATTGCTAGACCACCCATGTTCATTGGTGGTGATTACGCGCATTGGAAAGCTAGGATGAAAATCTATCTTGTGTCTGTTGATTATGATGTCTGGGATATCATTGAAACTGGATATAAACCTCCTACTGAAACTGTTAATGGAACTGTAACACCTAAACAAAAAAGTAGGTGGGATGCAAATGATAAGAAACTATACTCTATAGATTCTAAAGCTATGAATGCTCTGATTTGTGCTCTTGATAAAACAGAATATAACAGAATTTCTCATTGTAATACAACCCAGGAAATTTGGCATACTCTGGAAGTCACACACGAAGGGACTTCACAGGTTAAAGAATCTCGTCTTGCGATGTTCAGCAATGAATATGAAAACTTCATCATGCAGAAGGACGAGAGCATCAAGGACATGTATGGACGCTTCTCTGTGCTGGTCTACAATGCTAGAGCCCTTGGAAAGGTCTATACAGAAGTGGAACTTGTGAGAAAGATTATGCGTGTTCTGCCAATGAACTTTGAAGCAAAAGTCACAGCCATTCAAGAATCTAAAGACCTAAGTAAGCTAAGCATGGAAGAGCTTATCGGGAATTTAATGACGTATGAAATGGAGCTAAAAGCAAGAGAAGATCGCAACAACTCGTACCTAAAAAAGAAGTCAATAGCTCTGTCCAACACCGTCACCAGCGATAATGAAGATCCTATTGAACAGCTTGCCATGGCAGTCAGACAACTCACGAAGAGGAGAAAATTCAAACCTCGGAGAAATAAACCAAAGGCCAACAATTCAGAAGACGAACCACTCTGCTACAACTGTCAAAAGCCGGGACACATAAAACCAAACTGTCCACTTCTTCAAAGAAACAAGAAGAAGAAGAAAGCTTTTGCTATAACTTGGGATGATGAGGAAGGAGAAGAAGATTCAGACAACAGTGAGGAAGAAAGCAATTTGTGCTTCATGGCAAAGTCAGATCTAGAAGATACCGACGAGGAAATCACTGAGGTATACAGTTATGACGATCTAGTTTTAATGTGTAAACATCTTTCTGAAATTATTGACACATTAGAATCAGACGCAGAGAAACTGAAAGCGAAAAACCTCAACCTTGTTCACAATAATAAGAAGTTGGAATCTGAGATAGAAAATGCTTCAAAAATCAATAATCTAGATTGTGAAATTTGTAAGGATGTGAATCTAGAACTTTTAACACTCAAGTGCACCATTGAGAATCTTGAAAAAGTAAATTCGACTCTTAAAAAGAATGATGACAACAAAAGAAAGAATTATGTTGAACGATGCACTTCATTGGTAAATGAAAACACAATGTTAAGAACGAAAGTTCAAGTTCTTGAAGTTGCTTTGAATAAATTCTCAATCGGTAAAACGTCTTTTAAAATGTTACTTGGAAATCAACTGGTTGCAAATAATAGAAAAGGACTTGGTTTTGGAAAGATACAAGGAAAAATGACTAGGATTGACAATGCTAAAGGAAGAGGCATCTTTCCCAAATGTGTAAAATGTGGAGTAATTGGCCACAGTCATGAAAACTGCAAGAACGATAATAAAATTCGTAAGTTCAAAAAGGTTTGGATTCATAAACACTTGGCACATAATTATCATAATGATTGGAACACAAGTAATAAGAAAAATCAAATCTGGATTCCGAAAGAGTCTTGTGATTATCACTTTTCTACGACTGATATGCTTGGACCTAGAAGATTCTCTGGGTCATCCTCTTCTATGTTTATGTAGGTATGTTGGCGGGATAAGGAGCAACAAAAATGGTATTTGGATTCAGGTTGCTCCCGACATATGACAGGGGACAAAAGACTGTTCCTTAGCCTTGAAAAACATAAAGGTGGGAATGTGACTTTAGGTGACAACAGCAAATGTAAAATAATAGGTAAAGGAAAAGTAGGTAACAGTGTTTTTGCCTTAACCGATGTCTTATATGTTGATAATCTATTTCACAATCTTATCTCTATCAGTCAACTCTGTGATAAAGGAATGAATGCTGTGTTTGATAGTAATGTCTGCAAAATCATAGAAATATCCTCTGGAAAGGTTGTTTTTACAGGGAAAAGAATTGGAAATGTCTACACACTCTCCTTCGATGATGTAACTGTTTCTAGGTGCTTGGTAGCAACGGAAGAGGAGGCAATTCTATGGCACAGAAGGCTGGCACATGCAAGTATGGGTCTTCTTGAAAGATTGGAAACAAATGAACTTGTCAGAAATTCAAAAATAACAAAGTGTGTAAAGCCTGTACTATGGGAAAACTTAGTCGCTCATCTTTTCGTCCAAAAAATGCTGTTAGTATGTCACGCGTGCTTGAATTGATTCATATGGATTTGTTTGTACCTACTAACATTGCTAGCTTAAGTGGTAAACGTTATTGTTATGTATTGGTTGATGATTACTCTAGATTTACATGGGTTTACTTTCTAGCCAAAAAGTCTGAAGCTTTTGATTATTTTTCAAAATTTTCAAAACTTGTTCAAAATGAAAAAGGGTTTTCAATTAAAACTTTGAGAAGTGATCATGGAGGTGAATTTGAAAATTTAGACTTTGAAAAACTTTGTGAAGAAAATGGTTTTAAACATGAATTTTCCGCTCCTCGAACACCTCAACAAAATGGGGTGGTTGAAAGGAAAAATCGTACATTGCAAGAAATGGCTAGATCTATGTTATGTGAATATAATTTGCCTCAAACCTTCTAGGCTGAGGCAGTAAATACTTCATGCTATGTAATGAACAGAGTTATGATTAGACCAATACTTAATAAAACATCATATGAACTTTGGTCTGACAAAAAGCCTAACATTTCGTGCTTTAGAGTGTTTGGATGTCCTTGTTATATTTTGAACACAGGAGAACAGCTTGGGAAATTTGAGCCAAAAACGATTGATGGGATTTTCATGGGTTATTCCTCAAGAAGCAAAGCTTACAGAATCTTCAATAAACAATCAAGAACAATTGTGGAAACCGTCAATGTAAAGTTCAATGAATCAAATGTGGATATGATCTCTGAAGATGATAAAGATGATGGTGGTGCACAAGAAGTTGAACAAGAAAGCAACGATGTTGAATCAAACAATGAAGAAGCCGCTGAAGCAGCAGCAAATGTTGAAAGACTGAAATTCAAGCCCAATCATCCTCCAGATTTGGTAATTGGAAGCCCAACAGCTGGTGTTCGTACACATTCCTCTCTCAATAAGGATGTTTGTACTTTTTGTATTCATAATGCTTTTGTATCTGAAATAGAACCAGGTTCTTATGATATTGCTCTTAATGATGAATTTTGGTTGTTAGCTATGCAAGAAGAACTTAACCAGTTTGAGAGAAACAAAGTCCGGAACTTGGTACCTAGGCCAAAAGACTATCCAGTAGTTGGAACAAAGTGGGTGTTTAAAAATAAGCTTGACGAGTCTGGAAATGTAATTAGAAACAAAGCTAGGTTGGTTGCTAAGGGATACAATCAGATCGAAGGCATTGACTTTGATGAGAAGTTTGCCCCAATTACTAGGTTAGAAGCAATTAGAATCTTGTTGAGCTTTGCATGTTTTAAAGGTTTTAAACTGAAACAAATGGATGTGAAAAGTGCTTTTCTGAATGGAGAATTAAAAGAAGAGGTTTATGTTGAACAACCCCCTGGTTTTGAGAGTCACGATTTTACAAATCATGTGTATAAACTAGAAAAAGCATTGTATGGCCTTAAGCAAGCTCCTCGAGCTTGGTATGACTGTCTCTGTACTTATCTTTTGGATAACGGTTTTAAAAAGGGGTGTGCTAACACAATTTTGTTTCTATTACATAACGGTGATGATTTTTTGATTGTTCAAATCTATGTTGATGATATCATATACGGTGCTACTAATGATGTCTTGTGTGAAAATTTTGAAAAAGTTATGCAGGACAAATTTGAGATGAGCTTGGTGGGAGAACTGAAATATTTTCTTGGCTTTCAAATCAAACAGAGCAGCAAAGGTATCTTTATCTCTCAAACAAAGTATGTGATGGAGTTACTGAAGAAATTTCGAGTTGAAGATGCAAAACCGATGAAAACACCAATGAGTCTAACAACCAAGCTTGACAAAGATGAAAAAGGTGTTGCTGTTGATCAGAAAAAATATCGCGGTATTATCGGTTCACTTCTTTATCTTTCTGCCTCTCGACCCGATATTATGTTTTCTGTTTGTTTGTGTGCTCGTTTTCAATCTAATCCAAAAGAATCTCATTTAAAAGCCACAAAACGAATTCTGAGATATCTGGTACACACACCAAATCTGGGTCTATGGTATCTATCTTGTGATAACTTTAATTTAGTTGGATTTACCGATGCTGATTATGCTGGCTCACTCACAGATAGGAAGAGCACTAGTGGAACTTGTTTCATGTTAGGGCATTCACTGGTTTCTTGGTCAAGTCGTAAACAAAACTGTGTTGCTTTATCCACCACTGAGGCTGAGTATATTGCTTTAGGAAGTTGTTGTGCACATATTTTATGGATGATGCAGACTCTATCTGATTTTGGTTTTTGCTATAAACGAGTTGCTTAAAATGTGACAGTAAGAAAGCGATTGATTTATCAAACAATCCAGTACATCACTCACGCACAAAACACATTGATGTACGACACCACTTTCTTAGAGATCATATTAGCAGCGAAGACATTTGTATTGAATTTATTCCAACTGAATCACAACTGGCTGATATTTTCACAAAACCTCTTCCCGAAGACAGATTTTGCAGATTGCGTTTGGATTTGGGAATTATAGAAATAAATTAATCTCTTTGCATTTTTGTGTAAATTTTCTCTTAAGATGTCTGTTATCAATAACATTTTTTTCTAACAAATAATCCAATCTTCAAACCATCAAGAAAAGGACAGTTTTTGTTTGGACATTTTTGATAAAATTGTGACTGTGTAAGATTTCAGAATATGAGATGGTTGAAAGTTTGTCTGCAACTCTGAAATGATTGAATATTCTTTATAATATGAGTAAATTAGGAATTTTTTGTTCATCCATCTCTATCTCTATCATCTTTCTATCATCCATTATAAAATCATATACTAATAATTTCTCTGACCTCATTTAAAAATCCAAGTTCTGGTTATGCATGGTCGTGAGATTTTTTTTCTTTCATGCTGCAACTAATCCCATTTAAAAATCCAATTTCTGGTTATGCGTGGTTAGTGTGCTCTTGAAAAAAAAAATCCCTTCACTCTCTGATTTGTGAGCTATGTTCCTATTTTACGGATTATTATAATTTTTTGTTTGATTGTTTGAAGTTGTGGCACTGGCTCTGTCAAATGTTTTGCTTTCTAACTGCAGTACATATCCTTTGCAAATGTCCAGGACTGTTCATCTTTTGATGATTACAAAGGGGGAGAAGAAGTTAAGATTTTGTGTTGTTTACAGACATCTATAGATTTTATTTTTCCATTAATGCTAAGTGTTTGATTTATTTTTCTTCTTATTCCAAATTCTTAACTTGTGTCTGTTTACAATTACTAGGGGGAGCTATGTTATAGGGGGAGCACAAATATAAGGGGAGTTCTGCTCAAACACATCTCGTTATCCTCAAAAATCTTAAGTCTGTTTGTCATCATCAAAAGGGGGAGTTTGTTGAATACTGTTTTTGTTTGATGATAACAAATAGATTTTTACTGAGATGTTTGATGGTGAAATAATTAGTATTATTGGGTGATGATGCTTTACACAAAATACAGGAAATTTACACAAGTATTTGCCTTCCAATAATACTTTTTAACAATTATATACAATCTAAGTCTCACTTATTACATGGCTTTTCAATTCACAATTACAAATAAACTCAACCCAAATGTCTACACTTCATATACATCTCTTTACTGGATTAATCTTGTTGTGCACACTTTGACTGTCCCAAGCTTCTGGTGCATCATCCTGAAACCTGTCACAAAAGAAGATACACACAGTATGCTGGAACTAAAATAAACACTGGACAAATAAAATTTTACTGTTTGGTTGATTCTCTGTTTGTCTCAGTTTTCTGTGTGTTTTTCTCATCATATTTCAGACTTGAACAACCAAGCAATAACCATACTGGTTTGCTGATCAGAACAGCTGTTTCTGACCAGCCTCAACACAGTACAGCTTGACTGCTGTTTTGTTTCCTTGTGTTTCAGGACAAGGTAAAAATCAGATACATGGTGCAAACAAATGGCCGAGCAAAGTTCAAATCAAAATGTGCAGAAAGCATGCGCAAATGGTTCAAATCAAAATGCAAGTAAACAAGCAAATATTCAAATGACATGCCAACACAGCTATACAAGTATGGCAAATCAGCATTACAAATCAGCTCAGATCAGGCAAGAATAAGTGGGCAAAAGATGAAGCAGCATCAAGTATAAGCAGAAATGCAAGTGCAGTGCAAATACTAGCAAACATGATGAATAAGCATAGAGCAGTTCTAACAGCATGAAGTAGACATGGTGCTCAACAAGGCAGTGCACATGGGTGATCAACACAAAGTTTAAAGGGTGCAAATGCAAGGCAGATATGGTTCTGCTACCAAGATGGATACAACAACATGAAGATGGCACAGCATATGAAAGGGGACCATCATCTTCAACATATAAGGATGACCAAGCATGTAGACAGTGAAACAGCAAAGTGGTCGAGCTCAAGGTTGAAGCAATAAGCTTGTAACAAGTTTGTGAAAATGCATATCAAAACAGGTGGTGCTACAGATCAGTGTTCACAAAATATATATGCAGAACAGTCAAAATGGTGGAAGCATGAACAAGCATAAAGGCAGATTATTTTCAGCATATACATGGTGGTGCTACAAGCCAATTCAAGCTATTTTCATGTCAGCATCAAAATTAACATGCAGCATGTACATGTGTGTATGGTGCATGCCCAAGAACATATGCAGGCAAGAGAAAACAATTATCAACATGTTCAAAATGATCACTCAATGAAACAACATGGCAATGCATATCAGGTGTGAAAATGCAAATAGATCAAGATAGATTTAAACACAGATATGGCAGCCCATCATGGCAGAGCAATACACAGCAGAAATGGTTCACACACACACACAAGATAGGTCAATGCAGCAACAAGTGAACAAATTAGTTCTTAGGAAATGGTTCAGCAACATGCTTCAGGTTTGTTTAGAAAACTCAGATGCATCCAAGTTAGCAACTCAACAACAAAAAAAATTAAAATAAATGCATGGAGAAAATCAACAAAAAGTGGAGCAAACATGACATGTAACATGGCAGATAAACAATTTTCTTGTTTATGATAAACGAAATCAGTGTGTGTTGTTCTTGGCAAGTTTTCAATATTTTTTTAACTTCTTTCTCAAAATCTATAATATATCATAAATGGAAAATAAGTTTTTGGATCAAATCGGTTTTGATGTGGTGGCTAAGCAATATTAATTCAATAAGCACGCTGCTTTTTCAAAAGAGGAAAACAATTCCAATCAGATCGAATGAAGAAAGCCACGGTGGACAAAATCAGCCGTATATATTTCATTTAAAAATTTAACAGAGGGAATCAAGGATAAAGACAGAAAGTTTTCAAAATTAATCGATTTTTGGACAACGGATTTTCAGAGAAAACAAATTCGATTTGAATATTCCAAAATCAAAAGGGGCAAGTCATTAAACTGAAATCAGAGGATAAGGGTCTCGTAAAAACCCTATAAATACACACAATTCATCATCAACAGAGATCATCGAACAATACACAGAAAAACCGAAACCCTAATTGCAAAAATCAGATTTGCTTACTTGATTGATCGAGAGAAAGGAAGAGCACGTCGCAGAAACAAGCAGCAATCAAAGCCCATTATTTTTCAGATTTGCAGAAGGATTTCAAAGGCAAGAAATTTCATCTTTTTCAGAAACCCTAGCCACGATATTTTTAGAGAGCCGCAATTATCAAGTGAAAGGGGAATCGTGCAAATAAAAGAAAGTGGGCCGGTTAGTTGGCTAAGCCAGGTCCTTGATAAAAGGGGGGTGCCTTTTAATTTGTTCTCCTTTCTTTTGAATCTCCTTTGTAATTGTTTTGGTGTATGTTTTTTTTAAGATTTCTTGTTTCTAGTTTCTTGTAAAACTAGGATACAGATTACTGGATAGCCTGGGAAAATCTAGTCTAGAGTTCATAGACCAATCTAGGATTTTAAGCTTAGGGTCAGACAGGAGCAGGAGTTGCAAGTTTGCATAGAATTGTAAGCGGGATCTGTTTGTATCTCCTAGTAGAAATCTTAGAAAGGCAGTAGTAGGCACAGTTTGCCGAAGCTGGGTATCTCTGTGTGTGTTTTTCTTTTACTGCTTATTTTATATCTCTATGTTTGTTTTATTTTTTGTTAAAACCCTATTCACCCCCTCTAGGGTTATTCTTGATCCTACACAAAGGCTTGACAGAGTACTTGCCTGAGACTTGGTAGGCTGGATTGTCTCGAAGCGGTGAGGACGATCTCTTGCCTCGGTTCATAGATGGAAATCGAACCTCCAATACGTGACAATTGCGGTTTTGATTGTAGAGCCTAGTATTGGCGACATGATATATGGTACCCATGCCATCTAGGATTGATACATTTATGTTTGAAGTTGTTTTAAACACTATGCACTTATAATAGTATCAAATGATTTGTTTTAAACGTACCAAGCATGTTTGGCTATTATAAGGGAAAACTCTATCCTTCGGCTTGCGTTGCATTGTGTGATGGGACCTGGGTCTTATAATAGCTTCATTTTTCCAAAAAGAGTTGCGCTGTTTTGTTATATGCACTGGTATTCTTGGGAGGAAACCCGTTCCGTGTTATACAGCGTGGTCCCTTGATATATCTGATTTAAAGTAAAGTTTTAAATAATTGTTTTAGTTCTCACACCAGTCACATGACTGACCTGGAGTTTATTGTTTTAACCAAAAATCCGGGTGCCTCTATTTCCACACGGGCAGCTTGTAGTTTTGGTTTTGCAGATTTATATTCACAGGATCCTGGTTTACAGCTGGAACGATATTCGGAAAGCTCTGTATCCGTATATTCTTTTCAGTTGTGTTTTATATTATTTTCCACTGCATTGTAACTTGTAAATCTCTGATATTTAGTAAATGTGTAATTTTTATTCATACTCTTTATATTCTTGTATTCTGATGAAATTGTTGTAATAAGCAATGAAATGTTCTTTTGTTTGTTTTCTGATTCGTCTTGTTCTCAAGGCATTCCGTTCTTCCTCTTCTCCTCGGAGAATGGGGAGGTTCGAGGTCCTTACACCATGTTCACATAATACGTACTTTAGGGGGAAAGTATTACCCAGCTTTTTGGTCACACATGAGAAGCTATCAGATTGGCACAACTCTGTGATTTTTAAGACCAATGGCTTAGAAACATCACGCGAAGGCCCAAAGATTAAGTTTGGTTAGCACCACATGATGATGATCGCTTTAGCTCATCAGAAAGTGTTTGAGAACTCTTCCAATGAGGGATGAGCAAAACAATTATAAAGGGATCGATACAACTCTGAGACGAATTGGAAGTATAACACTACTCGAGCAATCAAATGACCATAACCCACAAACTACAAGGCTAACAAATGAAACTTCATAAGGCAGACCAAGGCAGCAAGTGGGACCTACCAGAGGAGTCACGGGCTCAACCAACACTCGAGATCGGTATGGATCCATATAGGGGGATCGAGACCGATCCTTCACTTTGCTGATTTTAGGCCTGGGCCTTCTAGACTCTCTTTACAACGGTTCTCCGACGTTTGTGGTTTATCTGCATCTGTAAATACCACTGCCAAGACAAAAAATGATCTATTTGGGCATTTGTTTACTTTGCACTATATTGTTTAGAGTCCTACTGATCTGAGCTGCTGTGACATTGAGTTTCAACAATAAAGTGAACGTATCTTCAAAGTGGACATAGGGCAATTAATGTCAAACCACTATAAATCGCCTTATCTCTTTGTATTGCATTTCTATTTTTCTATTCCTTATTTTTCGCGTCTCCTAGTTTAATTAGTTGTTGAATTTATTGGATATTGTTCCAATTTTTGGTGTCAATAATATGCACAGTGTGAAAAATCATGAATTAATTACCTATAAAACTACTACATTTTGTAATAGTGAGAAAAAAATATCTTCTTAGTTATAGTTTGTTGCAGGCTTGTTCAGTTAAGTATGCATCTTAAAAATAGAAATTCCATCTGTTTTTATAATATATATGAGTGAGTATTCTTTTGTGCTCTTACTTATTCTTATGTCTTGAGATATGTTATATCTCAGGCCTTAAACGTCATATATATATATATATATATGTATGTATGTATGCATGTATGTATGTATGTATGGATCAGTCTGTAGCGAATAAAATGTCATGGTTATCAGCATGAATGCAATTTATTTGAATTTAATTTATAAAGATATTCTAGAAAGAACAGTTCATAAGTGTTTTATTCATATTCTTCAATTATAAATAAGAACCTAAATTTCCAAAATTCCATATTTTACGAACCCGGAGTTTCTAAAATGAATGGATTGACATATGAGCAATCTATTAATAATGATTCCAAGTAAAATTTGAGAAGCTGCCAAACCTAAGCGAAAGTTTCAGATCCCACTAAAGGAAATTACACCAAAAATTGATTTCGGTCAGAAGAAGAATAATTTCATGGCAGAAGAGATCTTTAGTTTCACTATGATCAGGAGAATGAAAAAATTCTATCGATTCAGATGAAAAAAAAATCACCCAAAATTAAAGCGGGTTCAAATTCGAATGGAAATTCCTCTGTATTTGAAATCCGCCAAATCCAGGTGCAAATTCATGGCACAATAACCGATAGAATCAGCTCGAGGCAAAAAGGTCGTTCAACTACCAAAATCTCTGGTCTTCCGGACTGGTAGTGCCAATTCAATCAGATTCAGAATCCACGTATCTAGCCTACCCAGACCACGTATGCTAGGTGGATTCTATGGAGGTGATCAAGAGATCTAGCCAGTACAAAAGGATTGTGCTTATGATAATGTGAGATGCATCTTATTTCAATAAGGTTATAATTTTTGTGCACTTTGTTTTCAGACCTTAGAATATTGCTAAACTAATTGCATCTAAACAAAAAAGCTTCCTCCATAGGTCGTGTGAAGTATGTCAATTGCAAAACCTAGGTTAAGACAACATAAAAACTATTTATACGACTTTTTGCATCATTACTACCTTTACCAAATATACTGATATTGTTAACTAATTCTTCAACATCATATTCTTCGGTGTTGAATTTATATCCGTTGAAAAAATATATTAGATATGTCTTGATATTTCTTTTTGATTCCAGCGCAAGATTGTTTCAATCCTTTGTGGATCACATAATTTCGTAGACCGTAAACATAGTTTGAGAATCAACTAGCAAATTGTTCACTAAGAACACCACGTGAATGTTGTCTTTCATAAATATTAGTTGCAATAAAATATAGTGCATAAGAATTATTGAAGTAAGTATATCAAGACTTATTATTTAAAACAATATAATGATTGATGCAACTTCAGCATAATTAAAAAGAATATATGTACACACAACAGGATGATCTCAATCGTCCAACCATAGTTTAATACATTTTTCAACAGGTCAACCATATTGTCTAAAAATAGATAACACTACTTGAGAAGACTCTTGTTCATCGCCTTCATCATTAAGTGAAACACTATCAAATGATAAGTTCATATGTTCACTGAAATAGCAAAAAAAGGAAGCTTCTTCTTCGATATATGATTCACAAATCAAACCTTAGCTAATACTTTTTGTCTAACTTTTCTTCTTCAAATGATTTGAGTACCTACCCAAAAATTAATTTAAATTAAAATACTCTTAAATATGTAAACTAACATCTAGCATGTTTTCATATTATTTCCACTTAAATGGATACATCTATTTATACCGCACATGACCTCGAAGGCATGCTTTTATGAAGTATGAATATGCAAATGTTCATTACATTAAAGGAATACGAAAAAAAATTGCAGAGTAGTATAGGAATATTTACTTTAAGTTTATGTAGATGTTGAACTTTTAATGTGGTCAAACAAAGTTCTTTGTAAAATAGAGTTTGCTATAACCTTCCAAACTTTTAAAGGTAAGAGTTCTATGAAAACGATGGGTAACAAATTTTCCACCTGTATGTGCAGTCATGGTTTTTCATCCCATTCAATCTATTATTTCTAAAGTCAAACATATACGAGTATTAGAAGAAATTCCTTAATGACATCTTAATCTTTCCACCCATTTGAACACAACTTCAACTTGGCTACTATCTAGCTCATAAAAAGCATTGTTTTTTTACTACCAACTGGCTTTGTATGAAGCTCAAGATGTTTACAAACTATTGTATATCACATCTTAATTTCAAATCGTTCTTAGCCATCTAGTTAACATTTTAATTATGTCGAAACACATTATCAAACACATTTATCTTATTATGCACAACATCAATATTATGTCGAAGTAAGAGATCTTTCAAATAAGGCAACTCCCAAAACATGCTTTGTTTATATCACTTATGAATCATCGATTTGGCTAAAATATCACTTTATACTCCTACTTCATGTATTTTTGGATAGTACTTTGCTAGTTCATATATCTATTCGTTTGATCAAATTGTTGGTGGTTGTCTCATCTTTACTTGGTTAGCTTTAAAGTTTTTTCTACCTCCTTTGAAAAATGATTAACATGGAGAAAGTATTAGTGGAAATCAAGCTATGAAATTTAATTCCCAGACAGTAGAGAGAATGCTCCTTTCTCTTCCATGTAATAAGGAAAAGCTCGACGATCAAATGTACCCTAGCATAAAGTAATTGCATAAACAAGGAAATGACTTCGTTTTTCCATAGTGTTTTCAGCTCTCCAATCAACAGTTAGAAAGAAACCTTGTCGTTTATAGGATCATCACGGCTAGAGACGACAGCAGTAAGAGACATTTATAGAATTTACATATATAACCATAGTGGTATATTATACAGAGTGATTATAATGAGCCAAAAGGAATATTTAGAAGCAAGTTGAGAAAAATGTGAAAAACCATCCGTACATAATCCAAGTTTACCATTATGGCTATACGCGGCAAAAGTCAAGTAGTTGTATCGAAATGCTTTCATGCTTCCCCTTCGGTTGGGTATGTCAAAGTAACTCCTTCTAGTTTTCTCACATGGTGTCGTCTCATATGAAATGTGGTAACAAAAGGTGCATATAATCTTTGAAGCGTAGGGGTGATGATTGAGTAATGTGTAGACTTGTATGTAAATTACTTTCCCTTCTTTTCTTGCTGGTTTTGTATCTTTCCTTCTTACATATTCTACACTTTCTAAAATTGACGTCGTTTTGCAAAACAACATGTGACCATTTAAACATGTTTTTATTTTATGATTAAATAGACCGGAAATAGACATAAGTTTTTTAACTTCATAATAATTTTCACACATTAAATTAATGGTGGCTTACGCCTTTTTGCAGCTCATGCAACAGCTGTAAATCCAATTTTTGTGAAATTGTGTTTTGATATCATCACAATGTATTATGCAATTATTAACAATTGAATTATGCTTTTATAACCACCCCAAAGTGATTTTTTAGGGCATCCAATAAAACATATATCTCTTTTGTTTGAATATTTGTTTTTTCTTGGACATTCATATCGTCACCCTCAAGTTCAACTATAAGAAACAACGATCATGTTGCATTTTCAGCCATATTTTCTATGAGATTCACTGTAACAATGTCAATATCAACCACCTATTCCTCTAACTAGATAGGGTTAGGTGTTATAGTTTCTCTATGACGATATCTTATAAAATAATGCGGTGCAAAACTATTTTGGCACAAGTTTTACAACATCCGACATCAAATACTTTGAATATTTTGTACTTCATGGACAATGAATTTCTATATTATTTCAACTATTACTCAAATCAAATTCAATATAATGTTATAAAAATGTTTCTTTACTAAGACTCTTATTCCTTTGCTTTGGTACATCCAGCTCCTTCAATCGAAAAAATAATTGACCCTTTTATCTATTTTAAAAAAATATGATACAAGTTTAAAAAGGTTATATTGACTAGTTTACAAATTGACATTTTATTTTTTAGTTCGTCGTTACATAATCTTATAGATGTTCATTTGTTACAGTTTGTGAAATAGAACTAAAATTCTAGTTTGTCCTTTTCAATTTTGATGGTTGATCATCTTACTTTCCATTACAAATACTAACAATTACATGTTGTGAATCATTTCATTTAAAATGATTCAAAAAGATTTCAGCAACACTTCCCCTTTATTTTCTATATCTTATACAAATGCATCTATACATGGAACAAAAAGGAAGTGCTTTTGAAATTTTGGTGAATCGTTTAAAACGTTGTCATTATGTTTGTAACTTGCCAATGTGGGGGGTTAAATTCGATATTATTGTGTTTGTAATTTGTTTGCAATTATGTTTTTCTCTAAGTCTCCCAATCCATCTCCCTTCACTGATCCCCCTACAGCCTCCTCAATTTCATATCCTTGAAACTTCGTGTCTCCGAAGA
Organism: Allium sativum; assembly: GCA_030737875.1. Lineage (NCBI taxonomy): Eukaryota > Viridiplantae > Streptophyta > Magnoliopsida > Asparagales > Amaryllidaceae > Allium > Allium sativum. The sequence continues at coordinate 828,226,459 of CM060924.1, forward strand.
CTCCTCACTTCAAAATTGCTAAAATTTCCTTAAGTTAATGGGATAAGAAATTTCCATTTCGTATCCACAAGACTTGCAAAATTTACCAAGTCTTCCGCGATATGAAATGAGAATTTCGTATCCCCACGACATGTACATTTTCCATGTTTTCCTTCGTCTTCCTATTCTCCGTGTCTTCTTCGAATTCGTACTCCAAAAACTACAAGTCTGTAACTTCGAACTCCTCCATCACCCGTGCATTGGTCATCCACCTCGACCACCACCATCGGATCCACAACCACCAACCTCTCCTTCTCCATCCAAGTACACATGCATAATTCGAACCTACGTTTGAATCAAAAACCCAAAATATCCGAGGGACTCCCACCTGTTCTTAATGTAGGTTGGTCCAGCAAGGATATGTGGTGGTCTTGAGGGTCTCGAATGGTTAGAGAGGTGACCTGATTAGGGACGAAGAACTAGAGAGGGTTTGAAAAAAAATTAAATTCCGTGAAAATTCTTAAGTCCTTGAGAATACGAAGTAGCAGAAGGAAGGGAGGAGTTTCGTATAATGCTTTTATACGTACGAAAGGGAGAAAATTCCAGAAACTATGGAAATTTCACTAAGTGCATGGGGATCGGTACCGATCTGTGAATCGGTACCGAAGCCAATGCATCGTTTTAAAAAAGTAAAAGGGAAAATGGGGAGAAGATGAAAAGTGGACACTCTTCGGATCAGTGGAAACTTATAAACCCTTGACAACGGCTACGATTGCGCATATGCGTCTTCAAAACTTCAATCATTGAAACTGACTCGATTCATGAACTAATCGTATACTTACTAACCTAAATGATTCAAGAGCACATGCCTAACAATCGTGTCCAAATTTGATGACATTCCGAAAACTAACTTACACAATTGTACACCCGAAGCATATTATTTTTGTTATGTTTCTTGTTATAAACTTTGATCGTATCACGCAAAATACCGTGCAAATGTATGAGTGCATACGCAAATCTGTGCTGACAAGGACTCGTTTATGCTTCGACGTAAGCGATAGTCTGCAAGTAATGTTTAATTTTTTGAATTGACCGTGGTTAGACCTTCACCTGAGCAATCAGACAAGTTCTAGTTTGAGCAACCAGAGTTCTCAAAAATGCCGGAACTTCGCACTTATATCAATGAGCTATGACAAAGCATCACAACAGCTGAAAACTGACATATTTCCTGGAATGCACTACTCAACGGAAAGATTGCGACCATTCGCTCGACACGACTTGGAGATCTTTCCAGTTACCAGAAAGACTTATCTCAACTCAAAGCACGTCATGTTAACACAAGATTTGCTTTGGGGAGCAAGTGTTACCCGGCCTTTTGACCCGAATTTTAGAAGCAGTTCAGGCCCACACGACTCGATCATCACGTGGCTAAACAATCCAGAAATGTTGCTCAAATACCCATAAGACAAGTCCTAACGGAGTTGTGCAAGTATGGTTATCCCCATCTCGTCAGAACATCTTTCTAATGGCTAAGTGCTCGGGGATCGATATAAAATACGTTATGGGATTGGTATATATGAGCCCCACGTTCAAGACTTCACAACAAATTTTCCTAACACCTTCGAGATCGGTGTGTATCCCCAGATAACTCAAGGATCAGTACAACTTCCAAGATTCCTGGAACGGTACCACTTCCCAGAGTCTCCTGGATCGGTGCGTCTTCTAACCATTCCCATAATCATAAAAAAACACAAGTGTCGTGGGATCGTATGAATCATGGACCAACTCTGAGATCGATGGGAATCACATAAATAATGAGGATTGGTATGAAGTGCGAAGCAACTCATAAATTACACTAATTTCTTCCGGATCGGTAGGAAGTCCACAACTCCACACATGCAACTTGAAGCATTCATAGTGTAACGCCCTATCTCTATACTCGTATTAGCCAAGGTCATTACAAGCAATGATGTCAACCAACCCAAAAAAGAAGGCTGTTGAAGAGAAACCATTTGCATATTTGCTTTGTACGAATGTTAAACATATCATATAATGTGGTCTTACATTTTAAATCTTATGAGGAAATCCGACACATCTAATTCAAGTTTAAATCTACTATACAATGGTTATATATAATTCGGAATTAATATAAAATACGTAATAATATAATCAGAGTCAGACACAGATATTCACATCACTATGGTGGAAATAGATCTGAATATAACATATAAGAGTAAATACAAAGATAGTGGTCATAGTTGATCCACTATACATCAAAAGAATATTTACATGTTCTAGCCAAAAGAATATGGATACATAGAAGTCTCATATAGATATAATTGAGATTACTACAATAATAATTTAGTTGCAAAATCCAAAAGGTGGTCTCTGCTAGAAGTTCAGTGTAAGCACTTGTAATACTCGGTCTGACCCGAGTATTATTTATAAGAATAAACAATAAACGGATCAGTCTAGCTGTACTCATCATAATAATATGAGATGGAAACAAGGATATAACAGAAAACGACATGTATGTAATCATAACAATGTTCACATGTAAAATGTGAAGGCTCGAAATGTCCATATAATATATTAAGGAAATCTGAGTGCCATATAAGGATATCTCGTCCTAACTAATAAAGTTACTCCTAAGATATGAGGTCACGTATCTGGCCGATACTAAATGATCCGAAGATCATGAACCGAAGTTCCTCGGGATGATCTGAAGATCATCAGTGTGACCCGAAGGCCGGAATGATATGAAGATCCTCAATGATCAAAATTGATCGAGTATAGTGTAAACTACGCCAAACCAGTAAATATAAGAGTCAAGTTACATGTCCCATAACTACTTCCTCTACTCGAATATTTACGAACAAACTGTATATTTCGCTAGGATACGAAATGATCATTGTCACAATTTTCAATCGAATGAGTCTAAGAATTAACCGTCGAAGCAAACGCAAGAGTTTATAATCCTTGTTTTTACTAAGATGTTTAATTAGATTTCTCATACGAATGAGAAAAAGGTTAATGAAATCATATACTAATAGATAGTAAAGCAATTTGGAAAATAACTTCATATAATGAAGTAGAATTAAAAACCATTTAGTAAAATATTTGGTATCTACTAATAATTCAAAACCATTTTATATAATTTTCAAGTGGCAGACCTCGTGTAATAGCGATCGAAATAACGATCAAACGAACAATTCACACATATTAATAGCGTAAATTGAACCTCATGACTATCGATTATAAATTCGTTCATCACGAATCAACCGAAAGTCCATCAAAGATCGATAATCAAGCTCCTAAAATCTGTGAATCAAAGAAGCTGAAAAGTCATAGAAAAAGTCAAACGGGCCGAAACTCGGCCGGGAAAGAGCCTAGAACAACCAAAACGGTTGACCATGGTCTCCACTGGTTGACAACAGAAAACATGTTCAGTCACTGAATCTAGAGGTCAGTCGACTGAATCTGTGTAATTTCATATTTTTGTGTGTGTATGTACAGATCGGACGATTGACCCTGAATTTAGTCGACTGTCGAATGGTCAGTTGACTGAACTTAGAGTTCAGTCGTCTGAACTTCAACATGGCCGAATTCTTGCTCCTAGGTCAGTCGATTGGCTGCCTGATTCAGTCGACTAACCTGTTGCTACAAGCATCATAAGGCTTGGCCCTTAGGCCAATTCGAATTCTATGGGTTTCAGACGATATCTGAGGCCAAGGACTTTATCAAAGCGACAAGGAGACCCTAATGGTTCGCCAAACACAAGAAATTCAATTGGCAAATTCTATTCATTGCGGTTTCCGCATTGCGGTGCGGTTTATGCCCACCCATAGCTAATATTGTAAAATAAATGGTGTATGTACCATAATTTTTGATGTATGATGGTTTGTTTTATTTCATAGTGAATGTTAAGAGATTGTTGGTGTATAAATAGAATTAGCCAATTCAATTATACTTAAAAAGATTATAACAAGAAAAACTACAACAAAAATGATAATTCATGACAATGGCTCCATATAGCGCAATTTCCACGTCATTGAAGCCTTCACGAAAAATTTAGATCAACTCGCGCTAAATTATTTTGCTTTCCCTCCCCTGTTTGGCACTTCTCAAAATAACTTTTCATTGTATTCTCACTTCCAAAGCCCTAATTCTTCTACTCTACCGTTTAGTGCCAAATTAATTCTCCTTGTTGCTTTCATGTAAATACTAAACCCCAATAGGTTTCCTCATTTCCTTTTTTCCATCTGAGCTTTCGCTAGCTCGCTAATCGTTGTGATGAGCAGGTACAAGACTCTCGTCTATTTTAGTTTAATCTGTATTTGTTTACATCTAAAATCTATTTTTTTTTCCTTTTTCTTTTTCTTTTTTTTTTTGAAAATTTCATGTTAATTAGCAGCATTTGCTTGATTTCATGTTAGTTATTATGTCTTGAATTTATTGTTTTGATTTTGTTCAGTTTTGAACTTTAGTTGTAGATTTTGAGTTCCGTCTCATTTGTTATAGTTACGGTTAAGCGATATTAACACTTGAAAAGTATGAACAGGTAGTTTATTAACATATTGACCTTTCTTTGCATGCGGATATCTTTTTCAGCCACCCAAAATGCAGTTTACAGCAAAAGTTTGGCATCCAAGCATCAGCAGCAGAAATAAAGCAATCTGTCTGGATATATTGAAGGATGAATGGAACCCAGCCCATACTTTCAAGTTTGCACTTCTATCATTATTGGCTCTTCTTTCAGCGCCTGCTCAAGATGACCCTCAAGATGTTGTTGCACAACAGGTGTGATTTGTATCATTTTCCCCCTTTGTTTAACACTTTCATGTATAAGTTTTAGACAAAATGTTTGCATGTCCTGTTGAACATGAGCATATAAGGATGTTCTTTTTGGATATTTCAGTGCCTGTTTTTGTAAGTATGTAGCTGCTGCTTTGCTAGTACGAAGATAGGAGTCTATACTCATATATTTGACATTTAATTATTGATTATGTAGAAGCATGTTCCACATACCCAATCTTCTTTCAACAAACTACTCTATCACAGCCCTTTTCATCGTCTGACATTGGAAGAGATCCCATCATCGAACTCGCAGCTGCTAGATATGCGTCAACTTAAAAACGCTAGATACGCTTTCATTTCGTGTATACATACCTGCTATCAATTTCGATTTTCAATCGATGCTTAGTTTGCTGGGGGTGGTTCCTGTGGCCTCTAGATCTCCATGGTTAGGCTTGCTGTGGTCCCAATCTAATGACCTTGAATTTGGAATTATACCACTGCTGTTCATAGCGGAAGCATCCAAATCACTGCACAAAAATATTTTTTGATTCTAGTAGGCCATCTCCTTAGATCCAATTTTTTATATCTGTGACATGTTTAGAAATAAAGTTTCAGAATTAGTTTTGAATCAGTTATTTTCTCTTTCTTTTTCATCATCAGTTTAGCTGTTGAATTTATATCAACTAGCGTGATTTGTTTTCTCTTTACATATGTGTTTCTTTTATGTGGTCGTTGATTTTTAAAGCTTTGTTTTTTTGTTTAATTTTTATTTATTGATTCCATAGAGGTGAAAGTATTATTTTTTGTCAAAGATAAAAATACGAGTGCACCAGATCTTATAAATGGAGTGTGTCAAACTTAATATTTCATTTTTGCTTATGCAACTGTATTGTCAGATTTAGCTTTTCTACTGTTAGCACTATTTATAGGTGGTAATACAGTTCAAAGATATCATGGTTGTTTGATAACATTTCTAGGTATTACAGTAGTTACAGATTTTATTTTGTATAATATATTTTCCAATGTATAAAAGTTCAATGAAATTACATCATCCAAACCGCTTAACCCTCTCTCTCTCTCTCTCTTTCTTTCTTTCTTTCTTTTTTTTTTTTTTTTTTGGGTGTGTATGAACATATAAATTTGTAGCTATGTTCTGATTGGGTTTTCAAATATATGAGGACGATGGTATAAAGTATGGGTTAACAAGTTCATATTTTGAGTATCATAGCTATTCGTTTCTATACGGAATAAGATACTTCCCATATTCTAATACAATATCAGTACAATCATAAGACTTATTCTTACTAACTGTTTTGTAGAATGTAGACTTATTTCTTAGTTTATTGAAGAGAATGGAAATTTCTCAGAGTAGATCCCCTCCCCCCCACTAATAGTAAATATCAAAGAACAAAATTGTATTAAAGTCTAAAATTTACGAGATTCATCTGGGTTAAGGTTAAACAAGATATTATTTTTAACCCACAGGGAAAATGAGGCATGACTGAGGTTGATTTCCATAAAACCACTTTAGATTTGCATATTAAACATGCTTTAAATTTACTTTTGTTGCTTATTCTCCCCTTCTCTTTTTGGGTATATCATTTAATTATTATCATACTCAAAACATGTGCAGAGAGCTAAGGATTTGATTGTGATATTTATACAGTAAAAATGGGTTTTGTAGAACTCTTTGTTGCTGCTTCTGTTCCTGTGCTAAACATGCTTATTGTGACTGGTGTTGGTTCGTTCATCTCCACAAATTATATTGTTCTACCGGAAGAAGCAAGGAAACATCCGAATAATGTGAGTTTTTAACAATTTTAATTAAGTCATGCAGTATTTACGAGTTGTTTATATAAAAGCTCTCATAAAAGGGTACCTGGTGCTTTAATATTGTTATTTTGTATTTGAACAGGTAGTTTTCTGTCTTAAATCCAGCACTAGTATCCACTAATTTTGCTCGGACAATCACGGTAGATTGCATACTTTTGTTGTAAGTTTTGAAATATATTGCTTTAATTAGTTCTGATCAGCACAGATTCATGCATCATTGGATTGCTATGGAAACACGAATTTAATGCCGTTTCGATATAAGCTTTATAACAAATTGAAAACCACCGTTATATAGATGATTCCATTTATGTATTCCGTGGAGAGGATGTTCACGTGGTTTATGTGTACACAAAATTTGTGATAAATATGCCTTGAAATTTATAACAAATATGCATTCAAAAAGTTGCTCACCTATTAATCCAAAACTAAGAGATACTAATAAGAGGTATTGGAATATGTATTATGGGTTAGATCAAGATGCATTTCTTTTATACAATGTTTAGGTTACTTGGTTACTTCATTGTTATTATTGTTATTATTGTTATAATTTGAATTATATAAGATTAATGCTGATATGTTTAGATTTTCGTAAGTATTTGCTTTATAATGGGTGAATTGGAGGGAACAATAAGTTTTTACATTATACAGACTTCAACATATCCCATAATCTTTTAAAAAAATTAGCTTTGCTACGAATACTCAAGTTATTTAATTTTAAAAAAGCAGAACAACATTTTATCATAATTTAATGGCGATGTTATCTCACTTCATTGTTTCATGGTTGCTGAGTTTTGTGAAAAAGAATTTATCATTTTTTTTCAAATTGTTTCTTTCTTATGTTCACTCAACACAATATATGTACACTCTAGGAATTATAGTCTCAGATTGAGTACTTGAGCACTATGTTCTGTCATAAATCATACAAAATTATGCCACTGTTGCTGCTTAAACGCTTGACCACTTAACTTTTATGTGCCTTTTAAAGTTAACGTAACTAATTGAACACTAGTTTTGCATTCAAATATAGATCTTCAATTGAAAATTCAAAGGAAATATCAGGATTGGAAAGAAAAAAAAATGGCACAATCAGACTAGCTCGGTGTGAGGATGCTTGACAAATTGAATAAAAAAACATGCGGTATTTGTAGATGCAACAACCATTACTAAACGTCTTAGCACCTGATTTTTATTATCACAAAGCAACATATTACTACTAATTGAAATCAATTTACAACTTCTATACCTTCCCGTGAATGGTTTTTTATAAGTTTTTATTTTTCCATTATAAAAATAATGACAAACCGACCATTTGTTTGTTGTAGTGAAATCATCAAAAATGAATTAAGACTCATGAATTGAGAAGTTCACACACAAACAACCCAAAACACACAATACATAAGTGCCAAAGGCACACTAGACAAGCATATAGCTTGAGGCATAGACGTAAGAACTCACCTTTGATCATGATAAGGAAGGAGAGACTCCAAAACAAAGAAAGATCAATCTCTCTTGAACAAGAACCCAAAAAACTTCAACCTAAACACATATACATGAATTTTCTAAGAGTTAGGTTTAGGAAAATTTCAAAAATTAAAAAGAGAATAGGTTAGAGAAGATGAAGATGAACTTACAAATGCTTCTCCCTTGATGTTGCACTTGATTTCTACAAGAAATAGCAACTCTAGGTTTAGGAATTCTAATTTCCCTTTCTTCTCCCCATTCTATTTTTTTAAGTGTTGAAAGTGAATGGGAAGGAGATGAGGCTGTTGAGTTCTTAAGGAAGCGGACTAGGTTGGCTAACCCAAGTTCCAACTAAAGTCCCAATTTTCGCAAACTCTAAACATATCAATGTTTACATTTTTTTTTGTCGTAAACAACATTTTGAACTCAATGGAAGTGGTCTCGATTCCAAATTCATCCATATGAAAAAGTAACTTTTCAGACGTACACATGATTAACAATTAATGATGTTATATGTAAATGAAATATTTAAATATATTATTGTGAAATATGCGAGTTGTTACAAACTTCCCTTTTAAAGAAATTGCGTCCTCGCAATTACTTAAGAAAAAACTCAAAATAAATAACAACCGCACATCAACAAAATCTAGATAGAAATAGATTAACTGAAGGAATTCACTTTTGAATTATTTCATAGATTTTAACTTTGAGTTATAAATCACTATATAACTTAAGTCTATACATATATAATGTTTGAATAAAAGTCACGAACATATATGTGCAACTAATTTATTTCAATCACAAGTGGTTTCAATAAATTAGAATTTTCCTTCAATTTTAAACGTTCTAAACCTCAATTTCATTTATTATTTAAATTTTAAATCACGAACTACCGCTCCGCGATTTTTCTGAAAATTTGATTTAGACATATCTCAAATTTTATAAGATGAAATTCAAATATTTTTCTTTCATTAGAAAACTAAATCCAGTAGGTCTGGATAATTCTTGTTTCACAGAATTCCGACTTGTATTGGATCCTACACATTCATTTGAAGTTCAATTCTCAAAATCACGAACTACCGCTACGTGATAAGCTCGTTTTAATTAAATTTGATTAATTCGTTTAATGTTCAATAGGTTTATAAATTTTAAACTTATTCTCTTACGTTCTTAACATAAGCAATCAAACGTATAAATTCAACCTGGAAGTATCGACTATTCAAAATCACCGAATATTCCGTATCACATTTTAGCTAGAAAATTTTATCATTTAAAAATTTCTTAAAAGTATTATAGCTTACAAAAGTTTCTTATATTGAAAAGGATGTATATGATGGTCATATATATATATATATTGTAACGACCCAGATTTTTGAACAGTTTATTCTAAATATTTAGTATGGTTTAAATATTGAATTCATAGTATAAATGGTATTTTTTGGGTTATCGATTAAATAATCGAAATACGATTTATTTTGATAATTATCGAAATACGAGAAGTTTGAAATAATTCAATTCGAAGTTAAAACTGAATCGAAATAGTGTCGATTAATATAAATTGTATATTGAAATAGAGCGATGATAATAATTTATTTTTGTTAAATTAAAATGTTTTGAAATCAATTTATGTTTTAAATCATTAATTTAAATTGTTATTTCCTCTACACAGTCGAATTAAAATTCCAGAATCAGTTCCGTGGGGTTCAGAATAACGCCATAATCTGTTAACGTAAGTCGTTACGTTAAAATATTATGTTCGGGATCTCGAGTTAAGGGACCGAGAGATATTTAGCTATTTAAAAAAAAAAAAAATATATAACAGCCGACCTATCTTCAATTATAGGCAGACATGTTATTTTCGAGCACAAATTCCTGCTCCCCAAACTCGAAGCAAGCAGACAGCCATTTTAATGGCCCGTACTCGTTGTCTCCCTTCTTTTGCTTATATAAACCACCGCGACTCCATTCCTTCGTTCAACAGAAAAACAAACGAAAAAAAATAAAAATGGCCGCAAAACCCCCTAAATCAATCGAATCCTATTTTCAAAATTCGGGTACCCTTTCTTCAATCCTAACGACAAGCTGAGGGGTCGCAACCTCGATGGAAGCACGGACAATGGGTTCGAGTTCGAAAATTTCAATCTAGGGAACCAGGGTTAGGGCTAAGAACCGATGGCGATTCGGATTAGGGTTTCGAGCCAGGTTCGACTGATGGGGAAAGGTGCGATGTTGGCAAGCTCGGGGGATCGGGAGGAGCAGCGTTCGGTGGAGCAGCGTGGAGGTGGTGGTATCTGTATTCTGGGGGATCGCGACTTGCTCCCTGGAGTTCATCGATGTAGTGTAGCTCGCGGTTTTAGTTCTGGGGATGGGAATCTCTGTTCGACAGTAATGTATTGAGGAAGAAGAAAGAATTTAACAAGATTAAGGTATTTTCTTTTTTTAGATTTAGTTTTTATTTATTTGAAAAATAAATAAGGTAGTTAGGAATTTATTTTGAGGGGTTAGTTATATAAAGAGCAAATAAATTATATAATTAGTTTATAGAAAATAAATTAGTTTGTTTTGATTCTTTTATTTAAACCATATTAGTTTGATTTAGATTTCAAACTCAAAATAAATAAAAGAAGTTGGATATTTAATTAAAACAATTTGGTGATTTAATTAAATGAGAAAATGGATATATATATACACATGACATTTATTTATGCGTTAATTGAAATGTTGATCATTAAATAAATATTCATAGGAGCACGATAAAACTCGTTCGAGGGGATTCGAAGCCGTAAGATCTGAATTTCCACGAGACATTCAGCAAAGGAAATTACGGTGAGTAAATCTCACTCACCTTTTATTTTAAGTATTTTTATTTCATTAAAAATAATTGATTGTTGCTTGTGTGAATGTTTTCTGGTTGTTTTATATATATTAGTTATTTAGGCTATTATATATATATTGGGTTGATTGGTTGGTTGGATTCCCGCAGTCTCATTAGCGGATGCCCGCAGTTTCATAGCGGATGATTACCCTATACGCCCCACGCTATGATTAGTGGATGACCTTCTATACCGCGATATTCTGCCACGAAGCAGAATGGGTATTATTTATGTGCTAACATCTGTGGATGCAGGAAAACAGGTTGGAGGGATCCAACTGGATTCCTCAAAAATATATTATCTGTTTGTTTATTTGTTTGCATATATATTGTTATATATGATGTGTTAGAAAATAAAAAAATTCGTTGCTTTGTGTGTTTAAATATCACTGGGCTTGAATATTGATTTATAAAAATATCGTGGAAGAATATTTGAGATTTAAAAAGGGGAAATTCTATTTTTAAATAGAATTTGAATTTTTAATGGGAATAAAAATATAAACTTGTTTTTGTAAAAATAAAACAAGTAGTTTCTTTATAAACAAAATTTATAAATAGTTCTTTTATAACGAAGTTATAAATGAAGTGAAAAGAATTATCATTTGATAATTCAGAAATAGAAATACAAGTGTTTTTGAAAATATGATTCAAAAGGGAAATTTAAATATAGAATTTGAATAATAGAAAAGGAAATGGAAATTTGAATTTAGAATTCAAATAGAAAATCCAAAGTGGATTTGGATATAGAACTTTCAAATGGTGTTTGAATATAGAGAATTTGAAATAGAATTTCCAAATAGAATTTGAAATAGAATTTCAAAACAGAATTTTCAAAAGAGAATTTGAAATAGACTTTGAAAATAGAATTTCAAAAATAGAGTTGCAATGACATTTGAATTCAAATAAAATTGAAAGAGAATTTGAATATATAAATTCAAAAGGAATTCAAATATAGAACTTGAATTCAAAGGAATTTAAATATGGATTTTGAATTCAAGGGAATTGAAATAGAATTTGAATTCAAAGGAATTCAAATGGGATTGGAATAAAGGAAATTCAAAAATGGAATTTCAAATAAGAGAAGAATGTAATTTGAAATTTTGGGAATTTCAAATAAGAGAAAATGGAATTTGAAACATTTAGAATTTCAAATAGAATTTAAATGGGGTTTGAATACTTGAATTTCAAATGGAGTTGGGATATTCGAGAATTCAAATAGACTTTAAATATAGGCATTGCAAACGGATTTGAAAATGGAGTTTAAATCCCGAATTGGAATCCAAGAGATACAAAATTTGAATTCAAAGAGATATAAATATTGAATTTGAACTCAAGAGAAAATTTAAATATGGCATTTGAATTCAAAGTGAAGTTTAATATGAGATTTGAAATTCTAATAGAATGAAATTAGATTTGAGTATAGAAATTTAAATGGAGATTGGAAATGTGATTTGAATAAGGAAATTCAAATGTAGAATTTCAAAGTAGAACTTGAATTAAAACTTTGAAAATAGAATTTCAAATAGAACTCGAAATAGAATTAACTATGGGATTTGAATATGGAATTCAAATGGAATTGAAACTATGGATTTGAATATATTAAAATCAGAATGGAATTGAATTTCATATAAACGAAGTTTTAAAAGTTCATATATATAAATATAATTAAAACGAACTCGCCGCAGCGCTGCAGTTCGTAAAATAACGATTCGAACTTCAATTGAATATACAGAACCCAATTGAAGTCGAAATTCTTTGAAACAAGAAACGTCAGGGCCGGTTTGATAATAGTTTTCAAATGAAAGAGAAAAATCTGAATTTCGTCGTATAGATTTTGAGTTATGTCAAAATCAAATTTTTAGAAAAACAGCGCCAGAATCGTTTTAAAACCATAATGGTTTATTTAATATTATAAAAGGTTTTTAAGCAAATAAAATCCGAAGTTTCTATTTAGAAAATTTCAGAGTGAGTTGTAAAATATATGCGAATTCAAGTTGTGTAAATTAATATGATTTTTGAAACAGAAACCAGATTTTGATTTATTGAATGGAATCAACTGAATTGAATAGAAATTAGTTAAGAAGCTTTCAAATGGATATTGGGGTTTGAATAAGTAAATTCGATTTGAAAATTTATATTCGAAATAGAAAAGAGAACTAGAATTGAAATTGAAATTCAATTTGTTTATGAACGAGTTAAATATTTTGTTTGAACATGTTATGTTCAACAAAGAAGTAAAACAGGCAAAATGACTAATTAAAGAATAAATGGGCGAAACTGAATTCAAACGATTAGATGGTATTGAATTGAATTGAAAACAGGTGAACATGTGTAAGCAGGTTGGATATGAAGTATATGAAGATTTAAATTTATGTGCTCGACAATAAGGTACATGTTTAATTCATATATGGGTTTTATGCGCCGTATTGGCAAGCCGCTTGGCTTTTCCTTTTTCTTTTTGATTGAGGAAGATACCGGGAAGCTATTTGAAATTTCCCGATGCTCCCGATACAGGGGAGGTTATGGCGAAATTTTCCGGAAATCTAAGGAGTTAGAATATTTTTAAGATATTTTGATAATTAGAGATCATTATATCGACGTATTGAATTCGATAGGAAAGTAAATATAAAAATCGAATGTTGTAAACTAAAAGGGATAGAGATAAGTGATTGGAATTGTTTCCAATTGCAAATAGAGATTTTTCGAATATATAGAAAATAAAAGAAGTTGATATTTGGAAACGTTTTCCAAATGGCATAAGAGGCCGAGATGATTATTGAAAATATTTGGTTAACAAATATTGATAAGAGAATATAGAAGAGATTTAATTAATGAATATTAATTAAAGGGCCCAGTGATTTGTTTGATATGTTGATTGAACACTTGTTTTTATTCGATAGTTAAATCACAGACTATCGAAGTTTTGACCATCGTTGTCAATATGGAGAGACCGGTTGGATTATTATCCGAAGAACCACTCCGTATCGGCATAAGCGTTGCGAACCAAGTATGCTGAGTATATTGAAGACGGAGTAAAGTGCAAGGGCTTTTCTAGTAATAGAAATAGTGCCTTCGGTTTCGTTCAATCCCAGGACGAACGTAAATGGACGAATGTCTGACAGAGTATTTCCAATGATCAAATGGGTTGGTCTGTATGAATGTATATGGTTGCAACGGATTTATCCCTTAGCATAATATCCAGAATATTTGTGCAAACTCAACTAGTGATTAACGGATCTGACAATGTGGCATTCAAAGTGATTGTGTTATCAAGGAATGGTAAGTATGCGTAGCCTCAGGCCTCAACAACCGGGAAAGGACAAAAATCGGGCAGGCAGCATGGCTATGTGGGTCGCACCCATTAGGGTGTATAATCACCTATCTAGAGAAATTCCTTTTGTTTCTAAATCTATCAATTCTGCCATTCGGGAAACGGTGGTTTGAGTCCAACCGTTGGTGATATACATTCGATACACTCAAGCGAAATGAGTGGTCGGTCATGTGTGGGCCGGGTTACAAGATGTTCTTGTTGAACCCAGTGTATTCGCCTCTAGAGATACATCATCGGAAGGTGGTTCCATACCTTGTCATGTTGGAAATCCAATCTCCAATAAGCGCCATGCGGTTTTTGATTTTATAATATATGTGGAGCGTGAGATGCAAGCGTTCTGCTATTTGGTTATTTACTTGATGTAGACATTAGTATAATATCACTGGATTTTCGTATCAAAGTGTTTTGGGTTATAGTAAGGTAAAAACCGTCCGTGTTTATGTGTGGGCTGGTCTTACTATTACCTTTTCTTTTGAAAGAATTTTTAAAGTTAAACAAGTGGTTGGAGTTTACTCACACCAGTCCCATGACTGACCCAGAGTTTATTTTGTTTTGTTTTTCCTAAACTCTTGGGTGCCCAAATTTGTACGGGCAGTCAAGTGTTTCAGGCTTTTACAGATACACTTGGAGGAGCTTGAAGCTGGGGGCTTCAACGTTAGTTATTTAGAGTTACTTCCGCTGAATCAAATGTTATTTGTACTCTGATGATGGTATGTATATATGTACAAAACAGATTGTATTTCAAAGCTTATGTTATATAATATATTTTGTTCGTTCCGCTGTGAGTTGTGATCTTCGTTTTTCTTCTATTCTAATATTTCTTTCTTTCTATTTCTCATCCTCTAACTTCTTTCTAATAATGAGTCGTATTTCTGTGTTATTTGGGTTGGACTTGTGGTGTATTTAGTCAACTCAGGTAGCTCAGATTTTTGGGTCGTTACAGGTGGTATCAGAGCTTAGGTTGAGCGAATACCTAGGCTTGTTGGGGGTTGTGCTCATTAGAGATAGGGTCAGTAGTACCCTAGAATGAGTTGAGCGTATAGATACGAGAGAGCGTATTTGTTAGTTGATATAAAATTATTTTATATTGTGTTGGCTTGTCTGTTGAGTGGTTTATGAATTCTGGTCGAATCGTGGGACGCCACGACGTCGATAGGAATTTCTAAACACTTGAACAGAGAAATTGAACACAATATTGTTTAAAGTGGGTAAATGGAATAATTTTACCCAAAAATTATATTTTGATATAGAAGGAATAATTTTGTGAAATTATTATATTATTTGGATGTGTTGATTGATAGGATTATAATCAAATGAGATTATAAAATCAGAATGGTTAATTATAACCAAAATAGAATTTGTATAGAAATTGAATATACAAATGAGATGAATTAGAATAAAATTCAGACCAGAATTGAGAATTTAAAATCCTGGGAAGTTGAAAAATATTTTTCAAAGTATATTAAAATAATATAGATTTGTTTTAAAAGGATTTGAAAGAAAATCATTTTAGATGAATTTTGAAATAATAAGGCACTGAACTCACTTCAGTGGCTGGGAAATAATTCTGATAATGATTGCAACATCATCAGTGTTCATTTCCGGGTTTCTAAGTGATGGATTGCTAATAGAAAATTTTTGATGGGAATGTGTTTAAAAAGAATACAAGTTTAATTGAAAATTCAAATATTTTGAATTTGAAAAGATTATAAATATATGTACATGTTTATGGGATTTCAAAAGAATTTGAAAAGAAAAACCCAGGGATTTGGATTCTGGAATTGAAATTTAACTTAACCAAGTTAGATGGGTCGAAGTGGATGAATTGATTAGAATCAATTTGAATAGATTTATTGGAATATAGATTGGATATAAATGAATTTATCGTAGATCATTTGAATTAAATGGGTGAAGACCAAAAGTTTTGGTTGGGGTTAATTTGTTGAAATATGAGGAGTTGAGTTTCAACATAAGTGAGAGTTGTGAAAAGTAATAGATTTGTACCATTTTCCTACTTTAGCAATTTCGAGGACGAAATTATTTTAAGGGGGAAAGAATGTAACGACCCAGATTTTTGAACAGTTTATTCTAAATATTTAGTATGGTTTAAATATTGAATTCATAGTATAAATGGTATTTTTTGGGTTATCGATTAAATAATCGAAATACGATTTATTTTGATAATTATTGAAATACGAGAAGTTTGAAATAATTCAATTCGAAGTTAAAACTGAATCGAAATAGTGTCGATTAATATAAATTGTATATTGAAATAGAGCGATGATAATAATTTATTTTTGTTAAATTAAAATGTTTTGAAATCAATTTATGTTTTAAATCATTAATTTAAATTGTTATTTCCTCTACACAGTCGAATTAAAATTCCAGAATCAGTTCCGTGGGGTTCAGAATAACGCCATAATCTGTTAACGTAAGTCGTTACGTTAAAATATTATGTTCGGGATCTCGAGTTAAGGGACCGAGAGATATTTAGCTATTTAAAATAAAAAAAATATATATATATAACAGCCGACCTATCTTCAATTATAGGCAGACATGTTATTTTCGAGCACAAATTCCTGCTCCCCAAACTCGAAGCAAGCAGACAGCCATTTTAATGGCCCGTACTCGTTGTCTCCCTTCTTTTGCTTATATAAACCACCGCGACTCCATTCCTTCGTTCAACAGAAAAACAAACGAAAAAAAATAAAAATGGCCGCAAAACCCCCTAAATCAATCGAATCCTATTTTCAAAATTCGGGTACCCTTTCTTCAATCCTAACGACAAGCTGAGGGGTCGCAACCTCGATGGAAGCACGGACAATGGGTTCGAGTTCGAAAATTTCAATCTAGGGAACCAGGGTTAGGGCTAAGAACCGATGGCGATTCGGATTAGGGTTTCGAGCCAGGTTCGACTGATGGGGAAAGGTGCGATGTTGGCAAGCTCGGGGGATCGGGAGGAGCAGCGTTCGGTGGAGCAGCGTGGAGGTGGTGGTATCTGTATTCTGGGGGATCGCGACTTGCTCCCTGGAGTTCATCGATGTAGTGTAGCTCGCGGTTTTAGTTCTGGGGATGGGAATCTCTGTTCGACAGTAATGTATTGAGGAAGAAGAAAGAATTTAACAAGATTAAGGTATTTTCTTTTTTTAGATTTAGTTTTTATTTATTTGAAAAATAAATAAGGTAGTTAGGAATTTATTTTGAGGGGTTAGTTATATAAAGAGCAAATAAATTATATAATTAGTTTATAGAAAATAAATTAGTTTGTTTTGATTCTTTTATTTAAACCATATTAGTTTGATTTAGATTTCAAACTCAAAATAAATAAAAGAAGTTGGATATTTAATTAAAACAATTTGGTGATTTAATTAAATGAGAAAATGGATATATATATACACATGACATTTATTTATGCGTTAATTGAAATGTTGATCATTAAATAAATATTCATAGGAGCACGATAAAACTCGTTCGAGGGGATTCGAAGCCGTAAGATCTGAATTTCCACGAGACATTCAGCAAAGGAAATTACGGTGAGTAAATCTCACTCACCTTTTATTTTAATTATTTTTATTTCATTAAAAATAATTGATTGTTGCTTGTGTGAATGTTTTCTGGTTGTTTTATATATATTAGTTATTTAGGCTATTATATATATATTGGGTTGATTGGTTGGTTGGATTCCCGCAGTCTCATTAGCGGATGCCCGCAGTTTCATAGCGGATGATTACCCTATACGCCCCACGCTATGATTAGTGGATGACCTTCTATACCGCGATATTCTGCCACGAAGCAGAATGGGTATTATTTATGTGCTAACATCTGTGGATGCAGGAAAACAGGTTGGAGGGATCCAACTGGATTCCTCAAAAATATATTATCTGTTTGTTTATTTGTTTGCATATATATTGTTATATATGATGTGTTAGAAAATAAAAAAATTCGTTGCTTTGTGTGTTTAAATATCACTGGGCTTGAATATTGATTTATAAAAATATCGTGGAAGAATATTTGAGATTTAAAAAGGGGAAATTCTATTTTTAAATAGAATTTGAATTTTTAATGGGAATAAAAATATAAACTTGTTTTTGTAAAAATAAAACAAGTAGTTTCTTTATAAACAAAATTTATAAATAGTTCTTTTATAACGAAGTTATAAATGAAGTGAAAAGAATTATCATTTGATAATTCAGAAATAGAAATACAAGTGTTTTTGAAAATATGATTCAAAAGGGAAATTTAAATATAGAATTTGAATAATAGAAAAGGAAATGGAAATTTGAATTTAGAATTCAAATAGAAAATCCAAAGTGGATTTGGATATAGAACTTTCAAATGGTGTTTGAATATAGAGAATTTGAAATAGAATTTCCAAATAGAATTTGAAATAGAATTTCAAAACAGAATTTTCAAAAGAGAATTTGAAATAGACTTTGAAAATAGAATTTCAAAAATAGAGTTGCAATGACATTTGAATTCAAATAAAATTGAAAGAGAATTTGAATATATAAATTCAAAAGGAATTCAAATATAGAACTTGAATTCAAAGGAATTTAAATATGGATTTTGAATTCAAGGGAATTGAAATAGAATTTGAATTCAAAGGAATTCAAATGGGATTGGAATAAAGGAAATTCAAAAATGGAATTTCAAATAAGAGAAGAATGTAATTTGAAATTTTGGGAATTTCAAATAAGAGAAAATGGAATTTGAAACATTTAGAATTTCAAATAGAATTTAAATGGGGTTTGAATACTTGAATTTCAAATGGAGTTGGGATATTCGAGAATTCAAATAGACTTTAAATATAGGCATTGCAAACGGATTTGAAAATGGAGTTTAAATCCCGAATTGGAATCCAAGAGATACAAAATTTGAATTCAAAGAGATATAAATATTGAATTTGAACTCAAGAGAAAATTTAAATATGGCATTTGAATTCAAAGTGAAGTTTAATATGAGATTTGAAATTCTAATAGAATGAAATTAGATTTGAGTATAGAAATTTAAATGGAGATTGGAAATGTGATTTGAATAAGGAAATTCAAATGCAGAATTTCAAAGTAGAACTTGAATTAAAACTTTGAAAATAGAATTTCAAATAGAACTCGAAATAGAATTAACTATGGGATTTGAATATGGAATTCAAATGGAATTGAAACTATGGATTTGAATATATTAAAATCAGAATGGAATTGAATTTCATATAAACGAAGTTTTAAAAGTTCATATATATAAATATAATTAAAACGAACTCGCCGCAGCGCTGCAGTTCGTAAAATAGCGATTCGAACTTCAATTGAATATACAGAACCCAATTGAAGTCGAAATTCTTTGAAACAAGAAACGTCAGGGCCGGTTTGATAATAGTTTTCAAATGAAAGAGAAAAATCTGAATTTCGTCGTATAGATTTTGAGTTATGTCAAAATCAAATTTTCAGAAAAACAGCGCCAGAATCGTTTTAAAACCATAATGGTTTATTTAATATTATAAAAGGTTTTTAAGCAAATAAAATCCGAAGTTTCTATTTAGAAAATTTCAGAGTGAGTTGTAAAATATATGCGAATTCAAGTTGTGTAAATAAATATGATTTTTGAAACAGAAACCAGATTTTGATTTATTGAATGGAATCAACTGAATTGAATAGAAATTAGTTAAGAAGCTTTCAAATGGATATTGGGGTTTGAATAAGTAAATTCGATTTGAAAATTTATATTCGAAATAGAAAAGAGAACTAGAATTGAAATTGAAATTCAATTTGTTTATGAACGAGTTAAATATTTTGTTTGAACATGTTATGTTCAACAAAGAAGTAA
This sequence comes from Allium sativum, assembly GCA_030737875.1. Classification (NCBI taxonomy): domain Eukaryota; kingdom Viridiplantae; phylum Streptophyta; class Magnoliopsida; order Asparagales; family Amaryllidaceae; genus Allium; species Allium sativum. The sequence continues at coordinate 828,246,549 of CM060924.1, forward strand.
AACAGGCAAAATGACTAATTAAAGAATAAATGGGCGAAACTGAATTCAAACGATTAGATGGTATTGAATTGAATTGAAAACAGGTGAACATGTGTAAGCAGGTTGGATATGAAGTATATGAAGATTTAAATTTATGTGCTCGACAATAAGGTACATGTTTAATTCATATATGGGTTTTATGCGCCGTATTGGCAAGCCGCTTGGCTTTTCCTTTTTCTTTTTGATTGAGGAAGATACCGGGAAGCTATTTGAAATTTCCCGATGCTCCCGATACAGGGGAGGTTATGGCGAAATTTTCCGGAAATCTAAGGAGTTAGAATATTTTTAAGATATTTTGATAATTAGAGATCATTATATCGACGTATTGAATTCGATAGGAAAGTAAATATAAAAATCGAATGTTGTAAACTAAAAGGGATAGAGATAAGTGATTGGAATTGTTTCCAATTGCAAATAGAGATTTTTCGAATATATAGAAAATAAAAGAAGTTGATATTTGGAAACGTTTTCCAAATGGCATAAGAGGCCGAGATGATTATTGAAAATATTTGGTTAACAAATATTGATAAGAGAATATAGAAGAGATTTAATTAATGAATATTAATTAAAGGGCCCAGTGATTTGTTTGATATGTTGATTGAACACTTGTTTTTATTCGATAGTTAAATCACAGACTATCGAAGTTTTGACCATCGTTGTCAATATGGAGAGACCGGTTGGATTATTATCCGAAGAACCACTCCGTATCGGCATAAGCGTTGCGAACCAAGTATGCTGAGTATATTGAAGACGGAGTAAAGTGCAAGGGCTTTTCTAGTAATAGAAATAGTGCCTTCGGTTTCGTTCAATCCCAGGACGAACGTAAATGGACGAATGTCTGACAGAGTATTTCCAATGATCAAATGGGTTGGTCTGTATGAATGTATATGGTTGCAACGGATTTATCCCTTAGCATAATATCCAGAATATTTGTGCAAACTCAACTAATGATTAACGGATCTGACAATGTGGCATTCAAAGTGATTGTGTTATCAAGGAATGGTAAGTATGCGTAGCCTCAGGCCTCAACAACCGGGAAAGGACAAAAATCGGGCAGGCAGCATGGCTATGTGGGTCGCACCCATTAGGGTGTATAATCACCTATCTAGAGAAATTCCTTTTGTTTCTAAATCTATCAATTCTGCCATTCGGGAAACGGTGGTTTGAGTCCAACCGTTGGTGATATACATTTGATACACTCAAGCGAAATGAGTGGTCGGTCATGTGTGGGCCGGGTTACAAGATGTTCTTGTTGAACCCAGTGTATTCGCCTCTAGAGATACATCATCGGAAGGTGGTTCCATACCTTGTCATGTTGGAAATCCAATCTCCAATAAGCGCCATGCGGTTTTTGATTTTATAATATATGTGGAGCGTGAGATGCAAGCGTTCTGCTATTTGGTTATTTACTTGATGTAGACATTAGTATAATATCACTGGATTTTCGTATCAAAGTGTTTTGGGTTATAGTAAGGTAAAAACCGTCCGTGTTTATGTGTGGGCTGGTCTTACTATTACCTTTTCTTTTGAAAGAATTTTTAAAGTTAAACAAGTGGTTGGAGTTTACTCACACCAGTCCCATGACTGACCCAGAGTTTATTTTGTTTTGTTTTTCCTAAACTCTTGGGTGCCCAAATTTGTACGGGCAGTCAAGTGTTTCAGGCTTTTACAGATACACTTGGAGGAGCTTGAAGCTGGGGGCTTCAACGTTAGTTATTTAGAGTTACTTCCGCTGAATCAAATGTTATTTGTACTCTGATGATGGTATGTATATATGTACAAAACAGATTGTATTTCAAAGCTTATGTTATATAATATATTTTGTTCGTTCCGCTGTGAGTTGTGATCTTCGTTTTTCTTCTATTCTAATATTTCTTTCTTTCTATTTCTCATCCTCTAACTTCTTTCTAATAATGAGTCGTATTTCTGTGTTATTTGGGTTGGACTTGTGGTGTATTTAGTCAACTCAGGTAGCTCAGATTTGCGGGTCGTTACATATATATATATATATATATATATATTCCATTTGCAAGGATAAGCGATCCCGTTGGGGAAACAAGGTCACAAAATAAAATCCAGGTTATACACCCTAAATTGGAAATATTAGCATGTCCTTTAACATTATCAAAAATAAATAAATTGGAACTTTTAAGTTTTTAATATACCCCTAAAATCTCAAATTTGAAATATTTGCAAGGACCATAGTTATCAAGGCGCGCACTTAGGCTCACCTAAGCGCAAAAAAACCCAAGGCTTAAGGCTTGCGCCTTTTTGTAGTTTGAGTTTTTTTTTTTGCTAATTTCAAAATTTTGTTTATAAATAGTTAAATAAATTTTTTATTGTTCGATAAATTATAAAATATGGTTTAAAATTTAAATCTTATTAATAAAATATGTAGATAATTGAATGAATTATAAAATATGGTTTAAAAATTAATTTGTAGTTAGTAAAATAGCGGATCAAACTCATATATAAGGCACACAAAAAAGCCCAAGGCTCAATGCTTGCGCCTTTTTGAGCCTTTGCGCCTTGACTACTATGGCAAGGACGACTTCCCAAGGAGAAAAGTACGTACTGTAAATTCTTTGGAGATTTCTTTCCGTTAGTGAACAATTAAGGGCCCAAACATAGTAATCAAGCCAATAAGTGTGTTTAGGCATTAAACACACATTTAAACATATTTTAGTCTATATATTAACATAATTAAACCATGATTTACATCTTTTCTTTACACAACAACCATAGTTATGAAAGGCGCACTGAGGCGCGGCTTTTGCACCTTTTTACGACAAGGCCCGACGAATATGGGAAGGCGTGCCTTTCTAACAATCTGATGTTTTTTTTTTTTTTTTTTTTTACATATTTTTCGTTATACATGAAATGTGTAGAAATCAATACTAATCATATAAGTGTGTTTACTATTTTTTTGCAGATTTTAGTGAACAACTTTTTTATGTAATTTTTTTTGCATGATGATTGTACAGAATTCTCAATATCAGATTTAGATTTTTAGTTTATTACCAATATGTGCTATTATTTTGGATTTTGGCTTCTAAAGACTATTGTGCTTGAATTCTCTATGTTTATGACATTATGTGTAATGATGTTTTAGTTAGATGATTAAACAAATATATTTATTGGATATGTTTGGGTAAATGAAATATAAATTATGTTGAAATTTCTTAATTAATTATCGTGTATGATAAATTTTAAAAAAATTACACTTGGGTCGTAAATACAAAAGGCGCGCGCCATTTGCAGTGGCTTCAAGAAAGTTTTGCGCCGTATTGCGTGTGCGCCATTAATAACTATGACAACAACCATGTTTGAACACCAAACAACATAATTAAAATTGTTTACAATGCTTATAAAACATTTTGAAGCGCTTTTAACACAAAATTTACGTTTTACATCAAATTTTACATTTTACACAAAATATGAACATTTCATTCAAATTTGTGTAGATTTTCATACAATACATGAATTATTGGTTCTAAATATTCTATATTAATGCACAAACCACCAAAAACATTTAAATTACATATTTTCTATTTTTATGAACATTATGCAACTAAATTTACTTTTTATCCTTTATATTGGCATTAGTTCCCCAAAATTCACATAATACTCGAACCTTGTCATTAAATTCACAAAACCATATTTGTTTTGAGCACAAATTCCAAAACATACATTTTAAACAAGATTTTACATACATGTGTATATTTTTATATTACACTTCTTCACAAAATTCTAGTTATACTAAAACTCAATATGTACTTCAAATTCAATAATTACATTCATTTTCTTCCAAACTATATTTTATACAAGCCTTACCCTAAAAAAATTTCATAATATAATATTCTAAACCTTTTAATTTTTCTATTGTAAAATCATTATTGATCCTTTTTTACTATTTTACAACAATCCACTAGAATCTCTATTTCTACTAATTTATTATCAATTCCAATTTATTTATCATAAAGCCTCAAATTTAATCAGTTTTAATGATTAAATTCCACATAATTCATTAGTACAAACTTTGGTTGGTAACTAAGTTAAATAACCACTTAGTGATATATTCAACTTAATTATCACTTCAATATTCATATTTTAAGCCGCTATTAATTATAGCAGGTAATCACCGAAAACTCAGGTTGTTACAGTGAGCAATGTCTTTTTAACTATATTATTCATGCAAATCTTACTTGTCTACCAAAATAATGTTCCTATTGTGAAACGAGTTCCATTACAGAACGTCTTTGATTTACGTAGGAGACGATGTCGGATTTCCAAGATTAATGACAGACTTTAATGTGATTTTTGTAGTCGTTGTTTATTAATTTGAGCTTAAACTTTAATAACCTATTATTACATGATCTACATTGTTTTTCAATGTAAACAAATATTTGGTTAAGATCTCTCATAACGTATGCACAACATTATCAGGTTTTGGCTGGAACCCCAAAATTTCAGCGATCTTGGTTCGGTCCCGGCCAAAGGCGGGACAAGATTAAGTCAAAATCCTGTCCTGTGCTAACAATCAAAGAAATAAAATAAAAATCGATCTTAACTGTGTTGCCTTCGATAATCGACAACCGCCTTTGTTCATCTAGAGTCACCGTCGTTAGTAAATGGCCTTAATTCAAGAATTGTCATTGTTCATTCATCGAGATTCACCTTCGTATGTGTGCCGATTGTCTTCGATTCATCTTTCTTTCAGCGAGAGTTGATTGCGTGTTATTGTGCTTCCATTTTGTTTCCATGGTCTTAGAGAAAGAGACCCGATAGAGTTATTTTCTGTTAGGTTTAGCGAAATCTTAGTAGGTTGGGCTACATAAATTTGGATTAGATTAAGGTTATATGATGCTGGATTAACTTAATAGCGTTGAATGTTAATGGTTGGGCTTCTTTAGTTAATTATCCAATTTAGGTTATACTAAATGCTCGTCTAATGGGGGCTATGTTATTAAATGCTCATTTGATGGTAGATGGACTAATGTTAATTTATATTTTGACTTTATTAAGTATATTATTTACATTTAATTTTATAGTTGTGAATATTAGATCAATATATTATTGCAAATCAAACGAAAATATGCTATCAGACCGAAATCAAAACTAAAAATTAAAGTAACGAAACTAATGAAATTGATTGAAATCACAATAATTTTAAACGAGCGAAACCGAAACTATGTTCTGGAGCCTTAGGTTCAAAGCGTACCAAATAAGGAGCATAAATTCAAAATTCATGTTGGCTTCAATATAAATTAATTTTATATCTTCCACCTATAAATATCCACTTATAAATTGTGTTTTGAAGCTATTACATGAAAAGGTAAAAACATAAATATAGAGTTCAGTACAAAATAAGAATCGAAATTCATAACTTAAAGGTATTTTATATTAGGAGCATAGTTGGAACAGAAACCTAACTATAAGCTAGTAAAACAATGTACTTGGAATTTTTTTATGTAGAAATCTATTCGGAAAATGGAACCAACCAAACAATAAGAATATGAAGAATTCAAGAATAAATTCTCTGCAAAAATATAGGTTAAACAATCTCCAGAAAAGTCGGTTAAACAAATTTAAAAAGGGCATAATATATTGTAAAAAGAACGTAGGCCTAAAAATTGATAATCGGGTTAGAGATGACAATAAAGAAAGTTTATAAACTAATATATTCCAAGTAAAAGAACAAAATTAGCAAATTAGAACTGCAATCGAAGCAAAATTAAAATAATCTGAAGAGTGATTACCTGGAAAACCAATGTATATTGTAGACAGGGAAAAAGTCAGCTAATACAAATGGATTTTATAAATGTGAATGTAGATGAGACCAAAACTTCACTTCTAGTTCAATAAGCACCAGGCTTAAAATTTTGATGGCAACATGTTCATGCACTAGTCTTCTTTTGAAACACGCCGCAATCCTCAAAAATAATAAAAAAATAGAAATTATATAAAGTTTACACTGAAAAAACATTAAACCATAAGATATCAATTATGAGTCTAATTGTCATATTTTTATTTTATTACCTTTTCAATATTGGTCTTAGGAATAAAAAAAATTCAACATGAATTTTTACCAAAGAAGTCGATAATAGAAGGAAAAAACGTGAATGATAGGTCCATTAGACGTCAATGCTTTGGCTGAAATTATAAAAGTTCGAGGAATAAAACATGTTGGATTGTCCACTCATGTTGATATAATATGCTATTTCTACCCTTAGTAGCCAAATTGTTAGGAATATATCATCATTTCCCATATCATAAAACAAAGGCAAAGTAAAAACAGAAAATTTAAAACTTTTTTTTTTATATTTTAATTTAGCACAATGGTTTTAAATCTACTTGTCAAACCCACGTAAAGATATAAACCCAATTGGGTTAGTTATCTTAATACTGCTGTTTATAGCAATTGGAATAAGCCGCAAAAACAGTATGCAAAAAAGCATTTGTTAAGGCCCAGTTGATTGCATTAGTAATTCAGGCAATATTTTTCTTTACGCAAAAAATAACGACAGTGAAAGAGAAAACTTCAAAGGTAAACTATCTTTATATTCCTTATTTTTTCCTTGTCATTTCTATACAAACTCTAAAAGCATAAGTTTAACAAATTATTTCTATTACTCTGTTACAGATCTTCCTATTTGTGCTTTCTATACAAACTGTTATACCAATTATGTAAATTTCATTCGTTGAAAACATGACATCTACTAAATTGACATCATTCTGTCAAGGTCCCCTTGTAACCTTGATATTTTCTTGCATGCCATTTTTTAAACTTCAATCACAGAAAGACGGATGAACTTGAAAAATCAGTTGGTATGAAAACAAGTGAGAGTTAAAGAGCTAGATGTTATATTTTCGAAGAAAAATTAACTGTCATTGAAGACCATATTAGAGAGCTCAAAAATCAAATTAAAGAGCATGAAAATATATTAAAGGGATCGAAAAACAGTTTAAAGGTTAATTTTGAAACTTTTACAAATAGTCCTTTAAGTTGTTTTTCGATCCCTTTAATATGATTTTCATGCCATTTAATTTGATTTTTGAGCTCTCTAATATGGCCTTCAATTGCAGTTAATTTTTCTTCGAAAATATAACCTCCAGCTCTTTAACTCTCACATGTTTTCATTCCAACCGATTTTTCAAGTTCATCAATCTCATTCTGTGATTGAAAATTAAAAAATGCCATACAAGGAAATACCAAGATTACAAGGGAATCTTGAAAGAACGATGTCAATTCAGCAGATGCTATGTTTTTTAACGAATGAATTGAACATCACTGCTATAAATTATTTGGGTAGAAAGCACAATTAGGGAGAAATGTAATAGAAATAATTTGTTAAACTTGTGTTTTTAGAGCTCATATAGAAATGACAAAAATAAAAATAAGGAATACAAAGATAGTTCACCTTTGAAGTTTTTTCTTTCACTGTCATTATTCTGTTTAAAGAAAAGTAGTGTCTGAATTATTAATGTAATCAGCTGAGTCTTGACAAATATTTTTTGAATATCACTTTTGCTGCTTATTCAAATTGCTACAAATAACAATATTAAGATAATTGACCCAGTTGGGTTTAAATCTTTAAGTGAATTTGACAAGTAGATCCAGAACCATTGTACTACCTAAAACATAAAATAATTTTTTTTAACATTTTCAGCTATTATTTTGCCTTTGTTTTATAATGTTGGAGAAAATGATATTTCTAACAATTTGGCTACCGGGGGAATAAATAGAATATGATATCACATGAGTTTTATTATTCCCTCCAAAGCATTGACGTTTAATGGACCTTCCGTTCACTTTTTTCTTTCCATCTGTTATTGACTTCTTTGATAAATTTTCATTTTGGAAAAAACATTACTTCTAAGACCAATATTGAAAAAATAATAAAATAAAAATATGATAGTTACACTCATAATTATTATCTTGTGGTTTAATGTTTTTTCCGAGTGTATAACATGATATTCTTTTTATTTTTTTGGAATTGCAGAGTGTTTCAAAAAAGACCATTGTATGAACATATTGCTATCAAAATTTTAAGTCCAGCACTTGTTGATCTAGAAGTGAGGCTTTTGTTCTTACCTACATTCACGTTCATAAGATCCTTTCATATTAGCTGACCTTTTCTCTTTGACTACAACATACATTGGTTTTACAGGTAACCGCTCTTCAGATTATGTCAGCTTCGCTTCGACCTAATTTGTTAATTTCGTTCTTTCATTTGGTATATATTTGTTTATGAATTTTCTCCGTTATCATTTCTAACCTGATTATCAGTTTTTAGTTCAGGTATGTTTGTTTACAATATATTATGCCCTTTTTTATTTGTTAAACCGACTTGTTTAGGGATTATTTAACCTATTTTTTTTGCACAAAATTTATTGTTGAATTATTCATATTTTTATTGTTTGTGAAGTTATTTCTACGTAAAAATTACCGCTACATTGTTTTACTGTTTATAATTAGGCTTGTGTTCCAACTATATTTCTGATATAAATTGTCTTTAAGTTATGAATTTCGATTCTAATTTTGTATTGAACTCTATATTTTTGGTTTTTGCCTTTTTATATAATAACTTCGAATCATATTGGTTTGTTTTATAACGTAGCCAAATTACTTTGTGGGATGATTTATAGATGGATGATTGTGGATACCCAGTGCCAAAGGCTCTCATACTCAAGCGCGAGAGGACTTCACAGGTCAGTCTCCCGTCCCGGTACTATTCTCATGGTTTTCTGAGTTCTGAGGTGGTCAATTAGTGCGCACAGCCTTTCCTTCACATATGTGGGGAGGCCGGGATTCGAACCTGCGCACGTCAGATTACCAGCCGGGTAACCTTACCGTTGCACCAGGATACATAATTAAATTATATTAATGTATTAAATCCAACATGAATTTTGATTTTATGCTCCATATTTGATATGCTTTGAAACATGCAACCATTTATGTTGTACTACCTAGAATTGAGGATAATTTTCTATTTACTTTTTGTTTGGACCGTTCAATAGCTTCCACTATTTTATGGTCTAGCCAAAATTGAATGTTGGATAAATTTTCGGTTGAGGAAAATAACCAAATTTCGTATTAAATCTAACCTGGATTTTGAATTCGTTTTCTTCTTAGTTTACATATTTTGAAACAAGTATTTAAATGGAATTTCCAAGTTATGTAGTTGACTATGGTAAAATGCCCATTTCAGTTTATTTTTCAATCCAGCAAAACGTTTGTCATGTTTGTATTAGTTTTTTTTAGATACGGTGTCCTTCGGATTCTGATTCTCTATTGTAATTTCAATGTTCAAAATATAAACAACGTGAATTTTGCAACATTTAGCATTTAAATTTAAATTTGAGCAATATTGTTTTAAGCTTTAAATATCAAATATAGTAATCAATGTTTGTGTGATTAATTTAGTCTCCCTCCATTTGATTTGATTTTGAAACTTTTTATAAAGTTCCTTCATACACACACGTACATACACACATACATACGTATATACATATACATACATACACACAGACATACATATCATTGTTGAAGGTGCCAGCTGGAACCACAAGATTCCGACCATCTTGTACCTGTTCCGACCAACTACGGGACATGATTAGGGAAAAATCTCATCCCATTCATAACAACATAGAAAAATTCCCCAAAAAAAGTTTGGACTCACAAAATCAGAAAGAGAGTGACAAATAAAAAGTGAAAAACAAACGGAATCATTAATCGAATAAGCAAACAAAAAAAAAAAAAAAAACAAATCCTAAAGGATCAGTTGAAATTTCCAAAGACGAGGCTATTCCACTTGAATACAATCTTGTCGGGTTAAATGTGATCTCTTTTGATAAAGGATGCTATGTTGGTCAGGAACTTATTGCCTGAACTCACCATCGTGGGGTCATCCGCAAGCATTTGCTTTGAGTAAAATTTACTGATGGTAACGGATAATGTTGATGACAAAAAATGTCGTAAACACCCAAGATTTCAATTACTTAGGAATTATAGTTTCGGTCGTAAAAGTAAGTGCGGAAAGCAATAAAATAACACAAGAGATTTATAGTGGTTCGGCCTCGTGAGACCTACGTCCATTTTGGAAGAGTCGTTGGAATATTATTAATAACCAAGAGTTACAAGGTTGAGAACATCTCATGACATCTCTAAGTTATATGATGTCATAATTATCATATATCAATATTTTGGAAAAAGACAATTTTGCCATTTTTCTTTCTCAAAGTGGAGGTGCCATTAAAGAGTCTATTTGTAGCTCTCTAGAGGTGTCAAGTCACCAAATTCCCACCCCTTTGAAGTGTGAAGTCAATGGATATTTATATTGGAGTGGTTACGTTGGAGTAGGTAGAAGTTGGGGACCACACCATGAATTTCGTGTCCTCTGTAGCTGGCCTCCAGTATTTCGCACCCCATAGTACACACATGCATAAACTTTGTACCCCTCCCTCGGGTATGAAATTCGTACCTCGTGGGGCACGAATTTCTTACCCTTAAGGGGTACGAAATTCATACCCCGAGGGGTACGAAGACTATATGAAAGTGGGCTAGGGGATTCGAAACTTGAACTTGTGACTCTTTGGGGTTCGAGGTCTGGGTTTGGCGATATTTAGGGGAGCGGTAAGGTTCCTGTTGGCGCGATCCCTTCTGGCCCATTTCCTTCACCTCCCGGCGGCACTCTCGGCTTTGGCTTCACGCGATACGTCGAGTCGAGTTAAGCTGATCATTTGTATCAATTCGGTAGGCGGGGCTTTTGGAATTTTCGAGAAGCCTTGGCATTTATCGCACTTTCGCTCGTAGTATGCGGCGTCTTGATCGATTGTGGGCCAGTAATAGCCATGTATGATAATCTTCCTTGCTAGGGTTTACCCCCCGGTGTGGTTGCCACACTCGCGTCTGTGCACTTCTATGAATACACGATCTGCGTCGTTAAGGGCTGCACATTGCAGTAACGAGACAGAGAAACCTCTGCGGTAAAGTATTCCATCCATGAGAATGTAGCGAGTTGATTGACGAGTAAGAGCTCGTTTTTCCTTAAAACGCCTCGGGAGGGTCCCGTGTTGCAAGTAGTTCTTTATTGGGGTAATCCAAGGTTCGGTTTCAGTGCCCATGACCGTATCCGTCTTTATTTGACCAATGCTTGGTGAGTCGAGTTCCTCGACTGGGGCGATCCCCATAAGTTGTGCATCTTCGGAACTTGCCAACTTAGCCAATGAGTCGGTTTTTTCGTTCTGTTCTGGGGGGTTGAGTGTTATGACGAAGTGGTCGAAGTTAGTGAGCAGCTCCCGGACTTGGGCAAGGTACAAAGTAAGCCCCGCCCCATTGGCTTGGAATTCTCCCTGTACGTACGATGAGCTGAGAGTCAAAAAAGACCTGGATGACTTTTAGATTAAGTTAGATTGTGATTCTGAGCCCGGCTATTAAAGCTTCGTATTCTACGTCGTTGCTGGTAGCAGGGAAATTGAGCTTCAGAGCGTAGCATATCGAGTGCTCTTCTGGAGTGATGAGCACTACTTCAGCTCCGGAGGATTTATAGTTGGATGATCCATCCACAAATAGTTTCCATTGGAGATTTGGGGCTTCGACGTCTTCGGGGGCGTCTCCTAAGGAGCGGTGAACTCTACTATGAAATCGGCAAGGGCCTGCCTAAGGATGGCGCGACGGGAGATGAAAGTTATCTCGAATTGACTCAGCTCTATGTTCCACTTCAATAGTTGCCCTGATGCTTCAGGTCGTTGCAAGATTGGTCGCAGTGGCTGATCGGTAAAGACTTTTATGGGATGAGACTGGAAGTATGGCCGGAGCTTCCGGGAAGAGATTAGTAGGCAGTATTCTAGTTTTTCAAGCCTTGGATAATTCTTTTCTGCCCCCGTTAATCTTTTGCTGATGTAGTAGATGGGTAGCTGGACACGGTCTTCGATGTGTACCAGTGCCGAATTGATTGTCTGCATGGAAACAACCAAATAAACATATAAGTCCTCATGGTCCATGGGTTTGGACAAGATAGGTGGTCGCTTTAAGTAATTCAGAAGGTCCTCGAACGCGAAAACACATTCTGGGGTCCATTTGAAATTGCGCTTCCTTTTTCGAAGAAAGGAATGCACTTGTCGGTAGCCTTTGAGATCAATCGACGACCTTCCCATTTAAACTTTGGACATTTTTGATGTTATAAGGGACTTGAATATCTCAAATAACTTTGATTTTGTCGGGGTTAGCTTCGATGCCTCGGGAGTTGACTATGAAACCTAAGAGTTTTCCTGAGGCAACTCCGAAGAAGCACTTCATGGGATTGAGTTTCATGTCGTATTGGCGGAAGACATTGAACATTTCAGAGAGGTCGCGGACGAGATCACTTGATATTTTAGATTTTACCAGCATATCGTCCACGTATACCTCCATGGATTTTCCAATTTGGTTTTTAAAAAGGCGATTAAGCATTCGTTGGTAAGTGGCTCCAACATTCTTGAGACCGAATGGCATGACGCGATAATAGTAAAGTCCAAGATCGGTTATGAAAGAGTTATGATCCTGGTCGTGAAGACATTGGAATTTGATTATAGCCCGAATAGGCGTCCATGAAAGATAATAACTAGTATCCGACGGTTGAATCGACAAGTCGGTCGATCTTCGGTAGTTGGAAGCTATCTTTGGGACATGCCTTGTTTAAGTCGAAGAAGTCGACACAGGTTCGCCATTTGCCGTTGGCTTTTTTGACCACAACTGGGTTCGAGACCCATCATAGTTATCAAGGCGCGCGCCTAAGCGCAGAAATGCTCAAGGCTTGGGCCTTCTTGCAGTTTGAGGCTTTTTTTTTTTGCTAAATTGATTTTTTTAAACAGTTAAGTAAAAATTTTAATTGTTCAATAAATTATAAAATATGATTTAAAATTTAGATCTTATTAATGAAATATATAAATAATTAAATGAATTATAAAATATGGTTTTAAAATTAATTTGTATTTAGTAAAATAGCAGATCAAACTCATAAAAGCTCTAGACTCACGAAATCCTCAGGCTCAATGCTTGCGCCTTTTTGCGCCTTAATGCCCTTACTACTATGAGACCCATTCGGGGTAGTCGGCTTCGCGGATGAAGTTGTTGAGTAGACAGTCCACCTCTTCCTCGAGTGCTTTGGACCTCTCGGGTCCCAAGAAGTGGCATTTCTGCTTGATTGGAGGCATTGTAGGATCAAAACTCAGATAGTGGCAAGCGACTGCGGGGTCTATGCCCCTCATGTCAGTGTGAGTCCACGCAAACACGTCTATGTTTGCCTTTAAGAAATTCACAAAATCTTCTTTTATTGCGGGGTGGAGTTGCGATCCATTTATTAGTACCCTTGATGATTGTCTGGGTTGATCGGAACATCCACTGTAGGTTCAACTGGAGTAGCCCTCTTGTACTCGGGTTCTTCGTCCTTCCTTGGATCGAGGTTGTCGGAAAGGGGACAATGGCGTCTGAGCCAAGGTCCAGACACCGCTGATTGCTATGCAGAAACGGTCTTGGCGCAAGAAGACGTATGCACAGCATTGCCCTTGTCCTTATTGCGTGCGTTCTTCCACTCTGTTGCGTAACATTCTATAGCATTTGCTTGGTCACCTCTTAACTGTTCCGATCTTGTTCTCCGTCGGGAATTTCATTAGGAGGGACCATGGTGACATGCAAATCCGAAATTATTTGAGGAAGGGACGTCTAAAGAAGACATAAGGGGAAACGATGTCGATAACCACAAAAGTGAGTACTCGGCTCCGGTCTCCGTCACCAAGTTCAATAGGTAGGTCGATCATTCCTACTGGATGACTAGATGCTCCATCGAAGCCGTGGATCGAGGCACGATACGGTTTTAAGTCCTTTGTGTCTAACTTCATTTGATCGTAGGCAGTTTTGAAAATGATGTTGATCGAGCTTTCTGAATCAATCAATACCCTTTGGACGGATGCAGCGCCGATCTGTGCCGTGATAACAAAAGGATATGTAGTCGGGATCTCAATTCTTGTGGAATCTTTTTTGCGGAAGACGATGTCGTCTTGCATAGATCTTTGAAGCTTAGCTGAGACGGATTTGTCAGGAGCGGAGCAGGCCTCATAAGTGGCATACTTTATAGAACTCACATATTCTTCCATTTTTTGAAACCTGTCGTGCGTGGATTAAGGCCCACCACAAATGGTATTGATCACAATCCCCCGCCTTGGGTTAGACAGACCAGGGGCCGCTTTGGCGGGTGCTGGAGGTGCTGGCGCCAGAGGTTTTGAGTTTGCTTCGGGAGGAAAGGATTCTTGGACATATTGTTTGAAGTGCTTCTCACGGATAAGCTTTTCAATTGCGTTCTTGAGCTGACAACATTCGTTGGTATTATGACCATACATGTGATATCGACATCTCGAAGTCAGTGGATTCCGTGGGGTGCGGCTTCTTGTACGACAACGTGTTACATGTCTCCAAGTAGATTGTCTTTAAGTCTTCGTTCAGCGGGGTGTAGGTCTCGAAAGCACAGCAAGGGCCAGGTTTCCTTGGCTCCGTCGAGACCTGGCAGTTGTTTCGGCCACCCCGCCTGCCATTCTTCGGCCTTTGTCTGTAGGGACCTGCCCCCTTGTCCTTATCGAAGGGCTCTCCGACCTATTTCCCTTTGACGTTGTTATTTATGGTATCCGTATGCGGATTGTTGGTGCGACACGTTTCGGAGAGGCGGTTCCGTCTCGCTTTTTTCACAAGTATTGCCCTGCCTTTTCATAGAACGCTTCGAGGCTTTTAAGTTGCTTCCTATCGATGCACGCCCAAACTCGGAAGTAGGAAGAACACCTTTTGCTAGCTGAAAAAGTAGGGTGTGAGGATTTAGGTCTTCGACCTCGGCGAGGGCGGCGTTGAACCAGGAAAGGTAGCTTTTGAGCTCTGCGGGTCCTTGCTAGAGGTTAGAGATAGTGAGGGATGTGTACTTTGAATTGCTTGATCAGTTCTGTTGCTAGTTGGCCGAAATTGTTGATGAAATCAAGTTGGAGGCGAGAGAACCAGAGTAACACTGTCCCTGACAGGAAGATCGGGAAACACTTGCATTTGACTGGGTCCTTGCCCCGACTAGAGTCCATTTGCCGTTCGTATCAATTCAGGAAGGCACAAGGATTGGTCGTGCCGTCATAGAGTGGCATTTGCGGTATGTTGAAGCGCCGCGACCATTCAGCTTTGTTTACCCTTCTTGTGAAGGGGTTACGCCTTATGTGGGCTTCCCATGGGTCATTTACGTTCCCTCGCATTCCCTTCATAATCCTTCGGACCATATCGGGGAGATAAGTTGGATGCGGATACGCTGGCGGGATCCATGTGTTTTGGCGAGGTTCAGGAGTTCTGTTGCGAGAGCGTCTCCTATGATGAATGTCCGAGTCATCTTCCTTCATATCCTAAATATCTATAATTGGGTTTTGGTATGGACGACGAGGCTGAGCGGGTTGATGCACATCTTGTTTTGGAGGAGAGCAGGCCGCTGGGAGAGTATGTCCATCATCCTGAGCGGCGACAGTTGGGTGCTGTTGAGGAAGGGATTGGTTGTTCGGATCTGGTCCATTGTTGATAACCAATCGGGAGCGATTTTGGTATTGTGCCCCCTCGCTATAAGTGACTGTAGTTCGGTCGCCGTTTTCGTTTCCATTGCTGTTGGTGCAGACGGCGACATTGTTGATGAGGCTAAATCTTCTTCTTTGATGTGGGCCCCTTGACTCGAAAGAGGAAGTTTTGGAGATAGTGCGTTGAGGTCGGACGTTGTTCGGAGCGAGTTGAAGTCGAGCGACGATGCACTGACTTTCTTGAAGTTGTCGCATAAGGTCGATATTATTTCTTAACGTCTGATTGAGCTCGACGGCTGTGTTATCATATTTTTCATTAAGCACGTGGATCTGTGCTTGTGTTGCGGGAGCTTCAGGGTCCACATGAGGCATGGTTTCCGTAGTGGCGGGGATATCCGCCGGTTGAGCCTGTTGGGATGTTCTGGCTACGGCTGAAGAGCTGATCATTGCGTTCTTTGGTCGCTTTACCATCGTAAGTGGACTCAAAGGCATGTTTAGCAAAGGAACCTAAAGCTCGTCGAAGTCGAGACGATAATGTGCGATAAAGACGCAAATCCGAGTTCTCTCAGTGAAATCATCAAAATGTTGACGGCAAAAAATATCATAAACACCCAAGATTCTAATTACTTAGGAATTATAGTTTTGGTCGTAAAAGTAAGTGCGGAACGCAATAAATAACACGAGTGGTTCGGCCTCATAAGAGACTTACGTGCACTTTGGAAGAGTCGTTGGAATATTATTAATAACCAAGAGTTACAAGGTTGAGAAGATCTCATGACATCTCTTTACATACATCTCTAAGTTATATGATGTCATAATTATTATATATCAATATTAAAAAAAAGACAATTTTGCTCTTTTTTCTCAAAGTGGAGATGCCATTAATGAGGCAATTTGGAGCTCTGTAGAGGTGTCAAGTAACAAAATTTTCACCCTTTTGAAGTGTGAGGTCAAGGGGTATTTATAGTGGAGTGGTTAGATGAGAGTATGTAGGAGTAGGTAGAAGTAAGGGACGCACTAGTAATTTCGTATTCCCCGTAGCCGGCTTCCAGTATTTCGTATCTATAGTACACGCATGCATAAACTTCGTACCTCTTCCTGGAATACGAATTTTGTACCCCTTGGGATATGAATTTCGTACCCTTAAGGGGTACGAAGACTATATGAAAGTAGGCTAGGGGGTTTGAAACTTGGACTCGTGACTCTTTGGGGTTCGAGATCTAGTTTTGGCGATATACAAGGGAGCGGTGAGGTTCCCGTTGGCGCGATCCCTTCTCGGCCCATTTCGGCTTTGGCTTCGCGCGATGCGTCG
Source organism: Allium sativum (assembly GCA_030737875.1). NCBI lineage: Eukaryota > Viridiplantae > Streptophyta > Magnoliopsida > Asparagales > Amaryllidaceae > Allium > Allium sativum. The sequence goes on from CM060924.1 coordinate 828,263,467, forward strand.
AGTCGAGCGTGTCTTGCGTAATTTTGGAAACCGGACCAAAATGCCGGTTAACAGACAAGAAGTTGAACAAAAGGTTTCTCCTCGCTCAGAAGTTGTAAATGGTATTTCAGGTAAGAAAGTTGGTACAGTAACTACAGCTCTTGGTGGTCATGGCATGGGATTATTTAGACTTAGACAGTGTATCTGAGGAGTCGGCATATTTAACAATCAAAGACAAAACTGATGTAAAAGTGAGAGCTGTTATACCAGATTGGTGGCCCAGAGAATGGTTTCATGAACATAAACAAGCAACTGCCTAATATATTAGATTAAGCTTTTTTTTTTAACCCTGTTACATTAGGAAAATAAAAATTCAAGGATGAAAAAACCTAAATATCCAAATTTGTACGCTTAGTAGCTGCCATATGCACATTTAGTTGAGGATATTGTATATGAAATGAATATTGTGTACGCTTATTGATTTTGGGAATGTTCGATAAAAAGTGAGGATAAAAAAAAACACGTTTGACTTTTGGGTCAATCTTCAATAGCCGATCAATGGACAAGAAGACGCCCGTGTGTTTTGATAATAAGAGGGCTTGGACTATGAAAAGTTTAAAAAGCTGGAGCGGGATACATTCTGATAATTGAGTAGTGGAGAAATTAAGGTGCTGTTCGTAGACTAATCATTCTACTCTGATCTATTTTACTGACTATAACCCAAAGAATAATCTTTCAGGTGGGAGAAGCTGTAGCTGCAAAAGATCGTGAAAACCAACATTATATTTTTCTGCTGATGTTCGATGGGATGCTAGCTTGTGTAACAAAATTTCATATCTTAATGCACCAAACTTGGCATGGTTTTATTTTTGTGAATATAAGGCTTACGTTCTTTTTTGCTGATGCTTCGTGGAATTACATACTAGAAAGCATATGAACGTAGTACTCGAGAGCTATTTGTGTAACAAGGTATCCCCTTCTTTTATTATTCCATTCCATGTACACTCAACTTAAAATTCCGATTATGTATGCTATGTTGTACTTGTATATTTCTTGTGTTATCTGACTACTTTGTGCTTCCACTGTGGTTCTTCATGAATAATTTGTACTTGTGTAACTGTCTTGTTATTCAGCCACATTAGTTTTCTTATTTTAACCCTCCTTAAAATCAAATTCTGCTGTAGTGCTCGATGCTAGCATTGCTCTGTGCAATACTTGTCTTACAAATCAGTACGTATCTCTAATATGATGTGCTATTTCATTAACCGTTTGACTCTTGAAAGTTATTGCTTCTAATTCGCAGAACAAACAAGATATTCACGGAGTAAACCTTATGCTTCCACCTTACTGGAAAGGAGCAACTGCTTAGGTGCAGGCTTTTATGCTTGAATTTGCTGTTTTTAGGTAAGTTATGTTGCCTAGTATTCCAATCATTTTCCTCTTTGTATTTTCTGTCATTTTCCTCCTCAGTTACAAATCGCTCGTACAATAAGCAACAACCACGTCTGCAACAGTGGATCGGCTGTACCTGAGGGTCTCCCTGGTGTTTACATCGAGGTTCAGACTAGCCGTCTGAACCATCCCCTTCCTCTTCCTTCTGTTTTGAAATCCCCATTTAAGATTGTAGACGGTGGCCCTAGCTCTGCTGCTGGAAATCCTGATGAAATTGCAAAGCTGTTTCCTAAATTATATGGGCAGCCATCAGCCTCGTTGGTACCTACGGGGTTCATTCCGTCAGAGATGGAAAGACCACTAAAGATAGGAGTCGTTCTTTCAGGAGGACAAGCTGCTGGTGGACACAATGTCATTTCTGGAATATTTGATTATTTGCAAGATCGTGCGAAAGGCAGCACTATGTATGGATTTAAGGGAGGGCCTGCAGGAATTATGAAATGCAAACATATTGAAATAACCCATGAATTCATCTATCCTTATAGAAATCAGGTATTTACATTATTTTTTATTTTCTTCACAGTATGATGTTTGAAACCTTTCATACAGCATAGATTCATTGTGTTAAATTCAATATTTATACAGGGTGGATTTGATATGATTTGCAGTGGAAGGGATAAGACTGAAACACCAGAAAAGGTATGTGCTTTATGCACTGTTTACCTAGCAAAGATGTATGTATGCCTCGAAGATCGTCTGCATTATGGAGGAGCATCATTTTATTATTCTACCTTATTCTTGCCTTTTCAGTTTAAACAAGCTGAAGAGACGGCAAAGAAACTTGACCTTGATGGGCTCGTCGTTATTGGTGGAGACGACTTAAATACAAATGCTTGGTATTAAATGTTGTTGATGAAGCTTATTGCGGAGGTTCAGCAGCTTATTGCGGAGCTGAATGAAATCCTAGCACATGATGTTGTTGATGAAGCTGGAGAATTGAAGAAGAAGCTAAGAAATCAATCTCATGTTCTGTTTGATTTTCTCCCCCAAACTATTCAAGAACAGCTCTTGCTAGAGAGGGACCCTCATGGAAATTGAAACAGAAAAGATGCTCTCATTCAGATGGTTGAGACTGAGTTAGAGAAGAGGAAATCAGAAGGAAAATATGCAGGACAATTCAAAGGACAACCTCACTTTTTTTGGTTACGAAGGAAGGTGTGGTTTACCTACAAAATTTGAGTCAACATATTGTTATGCATTGGGCTATGGTGCAGGAGCTCTTCTCCATTCTGGAAAGACTAGACTTATTTCCTTAGTTGCTAACTTGAGTGCTCCAGTGGAGGAGTGGTCTGTCGGAGGTACTGCGTTGACTTCGTTGATGGATGTTGAAAGAAGACATGATCTCAGTCATGAACATTTAATTGAGTGTATTTATTTATCCAAAGCTTTTGAATAAATTTTTGGGATTGTTAAAGGGACTCCACATTTGGTTAAGGGGCGGATAATTTTAAGGGGACTCCAGCTTATTTTGTTGTTGTTAAGGGGGGTTTGGTTTATTTGAAAAAGACAAGAAAACGAGACCAAAACGAGACCAAACCACCCAAGGCTTATCACTTATGTTAAACTCTAACTTACTAAATTCAACGCAAATAACAAAATTGGAAATTACTAAACATATCAATTACTCAAATTAGATACAACACATTAGATTAAATTTTTTGTTTTTGCATTTATTTTAAATTAACCATACCAATTCTAATATGAAATTAAAATTAATTACCTAATCTGATGCCTTTTGATTACCATGAAGCTTTCTTGTGTCTCCATAACATGAAATATATCTATTTTTTATTTGGCAAATTCTATTTATACACCGAAAACCACTTAACATACACCATTATTTTTCTATAAATTATATTACTAAATTACTCTTTTCTCGTAGTTGCTTTTTCAAAACTTTTGCATATAAAAAGTCAAATTATTCTTAAAGTATTAAAACTTGATGCAAATAATATATGTTAACAAAGATGTTAATGAATTACTTAATCATGAAATCTAAAATTTCAATTAAGAAAACATTCAGAAATAATGTCTAATTTAGATTTATTATGTAAAATTACAGTAATTTTGTTCAAATTGAATTTTTTTTCAAAAAGTTTATAAAATTACAGTATTAGTAAAAGAAATAAATTTCATTTTATTAAATTTTACTCAGCTTGATGCAGAATTTTTAATTTTGGGTAATTATGTTTTAAGTTTGAAAGAGGAAAGAAGAATAAGATGAGAACATTGATAATTTAGTAAAAGAAACGGTGTATGTAAAATAATATATGGTGTATAGTAGTTTATTATATTTAGCAATTTTTGGTGTATAAATAGAATTAGCCTTTTTATTTTTATGTGCATTATTAAATTGTTAGCATTAATTAAGGTTAAAGTTACATGGTTTATTTTAATGAGGATTATAGGGGGTTAATATCGGAATTTTAATTTGTATGTTTAAGGGGAGGCTGATTTATTTTGTCCTCCCCATAACAATTATACAATAAATAAAAATTGGTCTTCCCCTTAACCAAATGTGGAGTCCCTTAAACAATCCCCTAAATTTTTGTAGGAAGTAAATTACTGACAATGTGGTGCTCAGTTTGTGGGCCGATTATCTTATGCATTTTCATGTTTTAACAGTAGAACATGGATATAATAATTGAGTGTCATTGGTGTTTTCGGCCATTTGAAAAATGGAGAATTAGCCGTCTTTTTTTTTTTTTTTTTTTTTTTTTTTTTTTTTTTTGTTTTGTTTTTGATTTTGGAATTTCGGGTACCGCTCCTTCGCAAGGACCCCAGGATAATTTGCTTTGATACACATTCTCCCTTTCTCCCACTACTGCAGATTATTCCGACATCATCTTTTCCCTTTTTTATTTACGTATGTTGAGGTGATTAGTGTTTACGCACTCACGTTATCCAATATTTTCATGTAAATTAATAAATTCAATTTGTCGTATATGTTCTGCTTGAATTTAACCGACACACGAATTGTTTGGTTACATATGATTGATTATAATGTTTATGCACATGTTACACGGTACACGCACGACATATAAAATTTATAATTGTTATGGAAATATGTGTAGGAGGTTATACTTAACATATGTTTTTCACTTATGTTATGGATATTTGAATATATTATTATATTAATGACCATTCTTTCTAGTTAAAGCGCCTAGCAGCTCTATAGTGGTGGAAATGTAAAAAGTTGTAACGAAGGTAAAGTGGTATATAGCGGAGATGTAGAAAGTTTCACTAGATTTACAAAAAAATATTTAAAATTGATTAATTATTATTCTCACAATATTCATGTGAATATAACTAATTTTATCAATTTTATACAATAAAATCAAAGAACATCTTGGTTATCCACTAAAGATTAGGTGAGTAGAATAGTTTTTTAACTTATATTGGTCACTTATACCTTAAAATTGCCTCTCTACACTTAACATTTTGATTTTTTTTTGAAAGGAACGAGTCAAATCAACCTCTGTATACTAATGTTGGTAAATGGATGCTAAAAGAACCATGATCTAGCAAGTGCAGCAGAAAATAGCGAGTTTTAAAATTGATGTATTGTTTGTTAGTACTAAATTGAAATAGCCAACATTCGGACAATGCTACGGGCAATAACGTAGATTTTATAAGGTTTAAGTGGAACTTTAACTGCACAGTGGCCATTATAATGGTTGTATATTCTCTGTTGATGTCATACATGTTAGACATATTCACTTGTGATATTGGAGAGAATTGAAATGATATATACCTGCATTTAAATTATAAATATTTCACTTGGCCTATATTGAAAATTTCAACAATGATCACCACTTAGTCAAAATGAATTGTTTTGTAAATTTAAATTTAAAAATAAATTATTTAAATTCTTAAAGAAACTATTTTAAAATTTTAATTTATTACTAGACTAGATTTGTTCATAAAGTTGAGATTTTATGAATTATATGATAATTTATTGGTATATGATTTTGAATTGATTTATTTATTAAAACTCGAATTTTTTAAAATTGGATATATAATCGAATGAAATTAAGAATTTGAATGTTTTGAATATAATGACATCAAAAAAGTTTATTAATTTGATTAATGAGTTTGAATTTCATTTGATTTCATTAACTTGAATTTCCAGTTCCACGAGATTCTGTAATTTAAATTTGAATTTAACCAAAGTATAATTCAACTTAATAGATTGGAATTTATCGTGATTTAGATTGAAGTTCTAAAAAAAGAAAACTAAATTGGTTTGAATTTAAAATTTGATCCTAAGTTAAATCCATTATTTTGGAATATACGTTATAATTAAATTAAAATGGATTTTTTGAATGAAACAAAATTTTGAATTGAATTCTATTTTGAAATGAATCCTTGAAGTGGAAATTTGTATATGGAAATTGATGATTTCAATTCGACCTAAAAAAAGAAGTGCTTTAAATGTATAGTTTAAGTTGCTAAATAAAGTCGATTGATTAAATTTTGACTTAAATTTGTGTGACTTGAAATCTTAAAGGTGAAAGTAAGATTTAAGTTGAACTTATCAAAATTGAGTTATTTGAGTATAAATCTAAAATTTGAGATTTGAAACTAATTTAATAAAATATAACAAAAATTGGAATTGATTTAGTAAGTCATATGAAATTGGTAATTGAGATTATAATCTATAAGTTGATGCTGATTTTTGAATCGGTAAATTTAAACTTGATGTGGTTATAAATTTTAAATTTAATGATTCGAAATTGGTTTTGAATTGGAATGTGAAATCGTAAACAATTTATGGTTTCAAATGGTTTAAGGGGGATAAACTATTTATTCCCAAATACTATATTTACATTATTTTTAATTTTTGTATTATTTTATATTGAACTATTCTGTTTAAACTATTTTCCCCTACACAATATAATATATATTGTTCTATTGATAACTATTTTTAATTTTGGTTAAAGTCCCTGCTAAGTTTTAAAATACATCGAACAACCTTCCCAAAAAGAGTGTAAATTTGGTTTCTGAAATTAACTTACTAAATAAGTGCATAAATTTTATGTGATTACTCACTGAAAACATTTATGCAATTATACCAAAAATGTAATTATTCATTGAATAATTGCAGAAATTTATGCAATTTTTGTATATAATTGCATAAATGTCTGCAATTATACATTGAATAATTGCCTAATTTATGCAATTATTCTATATTTCAATTCTAGAGACTTGTTTTTCAATCTTTTTTGTGTAGGAGTTTTCGTGTGTTAAGTTTGATTTTAAGAACCTAAGTTTAATATTCACTTTAGTTAACTATTACAAGTTTAACTACTATACATGCAAACTATTTTGAATATAGTTTATTTCGAGTCCAAGTTGCTGAGTCCAAATTGTCTAAATATATAATTTCATTTGGATAATGATAGTTGTCACATGGAAGTCATTTCGATAAAGGACTGATTTTTGGATATAAAATTATGAAATTGGAAATTTAATCCAATATTGAATTCATTTGAAATAATGATAATGTGAAATTGGAGTGCGAAGTAAATCAATTTATAACATGAAATATGATGTTTTATTTAAATATGACCACAGTGTGTAAAATGACAATTGATTATTGAAGAGGTCGGAGCTAGATATTGATGTCTTTAAATCAATACTGAAAGCACTTTAACAATTATGTACGTAGAGGATGCTCCATATTGAACTAGTTGGTTTGACGTTCTTTTACTAGAATGTAGTAAGACAGTACAAGAAAACACATCAATTTTCTACATAAAATTTTATATGTCGTTCCTACGCCAAAATGCGGGGTGTAGGGAAGGTGTAAGAAATAAGCAGAAAGAGGCAATGACGTAAAAAAAAAGTAGAAAATTCACTACGTTGAAATTATCTTCATAGAAAAGACGTATATAATCTTCTATGCCATTTCTATGTCAAGGTTATTTTTTTTTTACAAATTTAGATTGACGTAGTAATGTCGTAGAAACGTTTGTACGCCAACTCTACGGAAGCAGAAATAAGAATGATTCCCACTACAATTTTGTTTTGTATTGTACTTATATGAGACCATATGATAGCTACTAGTTTATGGTGGTGTTACATACCTACATAGGCTACAATGCCTGTATAAAATGCGTTAAAAGAGATTATGGGTAACGCCTTAATGCTATTTTCAATATTATGCTTATTGGTAAACATTATCTATTACATCATATCCTATTATATGCAAAGAAATTAACGGATCCTTGGGAGATGAAAAAGCTGTAACATCTCTTAGGTTAATATGGACTTTGATTTATTGATTTAAACGAAGATCTTAGTTCTAACTCGAATGTTATGTTTTTCATGATGTTTGATTCAGTCCTGGGTACTATAGTTGAGGATTGATTTTCTGGAGAAGAAGACTTAGCTAAAGACTCTATTTATGTCTAGTTATATTTCAGTTTAGTTATGTACTTGTTGACTTATGTTATTTTTCAATTGTTTAATTTAATTTCAAAGAGGAAAAAATGTAAATGTTGGAAAATGAATGAGCAAAGAAAGAGAAAAATGGGAAGAAGAAGAAGAGATAGGGGTAGCAACATTTAAAGTCCCACATCATAGAAATATTAGCACAATCTCTCCTTATATATTAGAAGCCAAATAGGCTTATGTAAAATAAAAAAGAGAGGGATGATAAAAGGATGTGGACTTGGCCATATTATACATTAAAAAGTCAAAGATAAGGGCCTTGGCCTTGGACCTCTTGGGGTCTCCTGATTGAATATGGCCGACGTTGCTGATTGGGCTAGTGCACTGACATGAGAATATTTTTTCTCGGAATTTTAAAAGGTGTGTCTGTTCAGTCCAGAATTCGAAAGGAATGTCTGTTAACTGAACGAGTACAACCATTTGAATTCTCAGCATATGCATATTAATAACAGAGCGGTTAAAGGGTCGCAACCTTTCCTGTTCTGACGGTTACTGATGCATGCGAACAGGCACTCCTCCCTGCCTATATATACACTGCCCAAAACAAAGACAGACTTCACTTTTTCTGCTGCATTATTCCTTCTTCTTCAACGTAATTCTCTGATCTAGTTTCTATAACCAACTTCAGTTCGTCGGAGCTCCGTTTGCTGGCACTAAGCTACGGAGTTGGTCCGTTTTATCCTGGGAAACAAATTGCAACTACGTCAATTGGTGTATACGACGGCAATATTGTTTCAAGGAAACAGAAAAGTTCTGGACTCAGACATTATTTAAACAGAATACTTTCTGTTTATCTTTGATTTTATGCACAAATCGGTTACGCTTTCTATGATTATTGTAAACATAGTTTGACGTGACAATTGTGACATAATTGATTAACAGTGATTGTTGCTGTCTGTTTGTAATACAATTGTGTAATTACAAAGGTTCTAACAATCTTGAAACAATATTTTGTTGCAGATGACGAAAAACAGCAGCACTGATTCTGCACCGATTCAGACGGTGAAAACTGCTCAGCCAGCGCCTGTGCTTCCGACAATGGCTCTGTCTCATGGCGAAAGGCCAGAGAAGTTCAATGGAATCAATTTCAAGCGCTGGCAACAGAAAATGTTGTTTTATTTAACAACACTAAGCCTTGCAAAGTTTCTGACTGAAGAGGCTCCTGTGGTAGACGAACTCGAACCTGACGCTACTAAAGTAGAGGCACTTAATATCTGGACAAATTCTGATTTCATGTGCAAAAACTATATTCTGAATGGTCTGGATGATAGCCTGTACAATGTCTATTGTACTTTTGCAACGTCCAAACAACTCTGGTTGGCTCTGGAAAAGAAGTACAAAACTGAAGATGCAGGCATGAAGAGATTCATTGCTGGAAAATTTCTAGACTTCAAAATGGTTGACTCAAAGACGGTGCTAAGTCAAGCTCAAGAACTGCAACTTATCATCCGTCAATTAGAAGATGAAAAGATGACTCTTAGCGAGACTTTTCAAGTTGCTGCAACTATTGAGAAATTGCCTCCTTCTTGGAAGGACTTTAAAAATTACCTTAAGCACAAGCGTAAGGAAATGACAATGGAAGATCTCATAGTTCGGCTTCGCATTGAGGAAGATAACAGAAATTCTGAGAAAAAGATTTCTCAGAATATTGCTGCCAAAGCAAATGTTGTTGAGTCAGACAAAACTAACAAAAGAAAAAGGGAGAATGCTCCTAAGAAGTCAAAGAAATTTCTGGGTTCTTGCCACAACTGCGGAAAGAAGGGGCACAAAGCAGCCGAATGTCGTGCGCCTAAAAAGAAGAAGTTGGAAGCAAATACGGCTGATGTTTCGAAAGGCATTTCTGATCTTGATTTATGTGCAGTAATATCAGAATGCAACCTTATTGGCAACTCAAAGGAATGGTTTGTAGACACTGGAGCCACTCGACACATATGTGCTAACAAGTGGATGTTTACAACCTATAAAACTGCAACTGATGCTGAACAACTTTTTATGGGCAATTCTTCCACTTCCAAGGTCGAAGGCAAAGGAAAAGTTGTGCTGAAACTGACTTCTGGAAAGGAACTGACTTTAAATGATGTTCTCCATGTTCCAGAAATTCGCAAGAACCTGATTTCAGGATCGTTGCTGAGCAAGCATGGCTTCAAATTGATCTTTGAAGCTGACAAATTTGTTCTTTCCAAGAATGGGGTGTATGTTGGAAGAGGTTATGTGTGTGATGGTTTGTTTAAAGCAAATGTAACCACTATTGTACCACGCACTGAAATGAATGAAAGTGAATCTTCTGCTTATATTGTTGAATCTTCTAACATATGGCATTCTAGATTAGGGCATGTAAACTTTGATACATTGCGAAAATTGATTAATCTAGAATTTATACCAAAATGCAATATAGATTCCAACTATAAATGTCAAGTTTGTGCAGAAGCAAAATTGACAAGAACCTCGTTTCATCATGTTGAACGAGTGACAGAACCTCTAGACTTAATACATACTGATGTATGCGATTTGAAAATGTGTCAAACTAGAGGTGGAAAAAGGTACTTTATTACATTCATTGATGATTGTACCAGATACTGTCATGTGTATCTCCTTAGAAGTAAGGACGAAGCATTCGAAATGTTTAAACAGTATAAGGCAGAAGTTGAGAATCAACTCAACAAGAAAATAAAATCTTTAAGAAGTGATAGAGGAGGAGAATACGAGTCTCCATTTGAGGAATTCTGTGCTGAACATGGAATTATACATCAAACTACAGCCCCGTATTCACCTCAATCCAACGGTATAGCCGAACGGAAAAATAGAACTCTTAAAGAAATGATGAATGCCTTACTAATTAGCTCTGGCTTGCCAGATAACTATTGGGGAGAAGCTATTCTTTCGGCAAATCATATTTTAAATAAAATACCCCAAAAGAAAATATCTAAATCTCCTCATGAACTTTGGAAAAACAGACCACCATCCTACAAATACCTAAAAGTGTGGGGGTGTCTTGCCAAAGTAGAGGTACCAAAACCAAAGAAGGTCAAAATTGGACCAAAAACAATTGATTGTGTATTCATTGGATATGCACAAAACAGTGCTGCATATCGATTTTTGGTACACAAATCTGAAATTGATGATATTCATGAAAATACCATCATTGAGTCGAGAAATGCTAGATTTTTCGAACATGTATTTCCCTTGAAACATGGTACTGAAAATCATGCACCTAAGAGACCAAAGGAAATTGAAGTTCCTTACTCTATTGAGGACGCTGAACAAAATAACACTCAACAAAGTAGTGTTGAGCATCAAGTGGAGGAACCAAGAAAAAGAAAAACGTCAAGGACTTTAAAAACCTTTGGACCGGACTTCTATACATTTATGTTAGAAGATGATCCATTGACATACAAACAAGCTATGTCTTCCAATGATGCCCCTTATTGGAAGGAGGCAATTAACAATGAAATTGAATCCATTATGTCAAATCATACATGGGAATTGGTTGATTTACCTCAAGGATGTAAGGCCTTAGGTAATAAATGGATATTTAAAAAGAAATTGAAACCTGATGGTTCAATAGACAAGTACAAAGCTCGTCTGGTAGTCCAAGGATTTAGACAAAAGGAAGACCTGGACTATTTCGATACATATTCACCTGTAACGAGGATAACGTCAATTAGAATGCTCATTGCAATTGCATCCGTACATGACTTGGAAATACATCAAATGGATGTTAAAACTGCATTCTTGAATGGTGAACTAGAGGAGGAAATCTATATGAAACAACCTGAAGGATTTCTAAGCTCAGAAAATGAGCATAAAGTTTGCAAACTGGTAAAATCACTTTATGGCCTTAAGCAAGCTCCAAAACAGTGGCATGAGAAGTTTGACAATACTATGTTATCAAATGGATTCACGATAAATGAATCAGATAAATGTGTGTACATAAAACATACACACATTGGATATGTCATTGTTTGTCTTTATGTTGATGACCTATTGATCCTAGGCAACAACAAGGCCATAATAACATCTACAAAGGATATGTTATCCTCTAGATTCGATATGAAAGACCTAGGACTGGCTGATGTAATATTAGGTGTAAAAATTCTGAGAACACCACAGGGATATGCATTATCCCAATCGCATTACATCACCAAAATACTTGAGAAATTCAAGCAATATAATGTAACTATTGCAAAATCACCAGTAGATATGAACCAAAATTGGGTAAAGAACACTGGTGACGGTATTTACCAATTGGAATACTCTCGTATACTAGGAAGTATCATGTATGTTATGAACTGCACTAGGCCTGATATCGCATATGCTGTAAGCAAACTAAGTAGATTTACCAGCAATCCTGGTAAACATCATTGGAAAGCGATAATCAGAGTTCTAGGATATCTAAAGTATACACAGAGTTATGGTCTATACTATACAAACTACCCTTCAATAGTGGAAGGATACAGTGATGCAAATTGGATCACTGGATCAAATGATACAAAGTCTACAAGTGGATACGTGTTCACATTAGGAAATGGAGCAATTTCATGGAAATCATCCAAACAGACTTGTATCGCTGGATCTACGATGGAATCAGAGTTTATTGCACTAGATAAGACTACAGAAGAAGCATAATGGATTCGAAGCTTCTTGGAAGACATTCCTAATTGGAGCAAACCTATGCCTCCAATATGTATACATTGTGATAGTCAATCGGCTATTGGAAGAGCTAATAGTACACTATACAATGGTAAATCTAGGCATATTCGTCGTAGACATAAAACGATAAGACAAATTCTCTCTAATGGGGTTATCACAATAGATTACATTCGATCTAAAGATAACTTAGCGGATCCACTTACAAAAGGCTTGCCAAGAGAGAAAGTTCAAACCTTATCGAAGGGAATGGGGCTAAGGCCTATAGACTAAAGGTTTTTCTGAAATGGAAACCCCAACTAGTTGACTGGAGATCCCAAGATCTAGGTTCAAAGGGACAACGAAGTTTTAGAGAAACTAGATGGCACTGTTATACACAAACCATTCCTATGATAAGTCAGTGCATTATATGTTGAATAAGGATAAGTATTAGTACTTTTAATGATGTCTGTATTTGAGGAATTAAAGAATACCCTTTATAGAATCACCTACGTAAGTGCGAAGGCGCCGCTTCAAAGAGAATTATGAGGCCAAATTCTCTAAGCACTTATGAGACCAGGCAGGTGTTCAAGGCAAAAACGAACACATACAGAGAACGAAGGGTTATAAGAAACATTTATCATGTGTTATCTACTTTGGAATTACACAAAAGGCTTACAGTTCAAGGACAGTCTATGTCTACTGATTCGCCGGTGATTCAAATAGGTAATCACTAGGAAAGTTCAAAGCCCTTGTGCTACTTTAACCGATGCGATAAATGGTTCGTGAAACTAAGATCGATTGCTCATTCATGTGGGGGATTGTTGGAAAATGAATGAGCAAAGAAAGAGAAAATTGGGAAGAAGAAGAGATAGGGGTAGCAACATTTAAAGTCCCACATCATAGAAATATTAGCACAATCTCTCCTTATATATTAGAAGCCAAATAGGCTTATGTAAAATAAAAAAGAGAGGGATGATATAAGGATGTGGACTTGGCCATATTAAATACATTAAAAAGTCAAAGATAAGGGCCTTGGGCCTCTTGGGGTCTCCTGATTGGATATGGCCGACGTTGCTGATTGGGCTAGTGCACTGACATGAGAATATTTTTTCTCGGAATTTTAAAAGGTGTGTCTGTTCAGTCCATAATTCGAAAGGAATGTCTGTTAACTGAACGAGTACAACCATTTGAATTCTCAGCATATGCATATTAATAACAGAGCGGTTAAAGGGTCGCAACCTTTCCTGTTCTGACGGTTACTGATGCATGCGAACAGGCACTCCTCCCTGCCTATATATACACTGCCCAAAACAAAGACAGACTTCACTTTTTCTGCTGCATTATTCCTTCTTCTTCAACGTAATTCTCTGATCTAGTTTCTATAACCAACTTCAGTTCGTCAGAGCTCCGTTTGCTGGCACTAAGCTACGGAGTTGGTCCGTTTTATCCTGGGAAACAAATTGCAACTACGTCGATTGGTGTATACGACGGCAATATTGTTTCAAGGAAACAGAAAAGTTCTGGACTCGGACATTATTTAAACAGAATACTTTCTGTTTATCTTTGATTTTATGCACAAATCGGTTACGCTTTCTATGATTATTGTAAACATAGTTTGACGTGACAATTGTGACATAATTGATTAACAGTGATTGTTGCTGTCTGTTTGTAATACAATTGTGTAATTACAAAGGTTCTAACAATCTTGAAACAATATTTTGTTGCAGATGACGAAAAACAGCAGCACTGATTCTGCACCGATTCAGACGGTGAAAACTGCTCAGCCAGCGCCTGTGCTTCCGACAATGGCTCTGTCTCATGGCGAAAGGCCAGAGAAGTTCAATGGAATCAATTTCAAGCGCTGGCAACAGAAAATGTTGTTTTATTTAACAACACTAAGCCTTGCAAAGTTTCTGACTGAAGAGGCTCCTGTGGTAGACGAACTCGAACCTGACGCTACTAAAGTAGAGGCACTTAATATCTGGACAAATTCAGATTTCATGTGCAAAAACTATATTCTGAATGGTCTGGATGATAGCCTGTACAATGTCTATTGTACTTTTGCAACGTCCAAACAACTCTGGTTGGCTCTGGAAACGAAGTACAAAACTGAAGATGCAGGCATGAAGAAATTCATTACTGGAAAATTTCTAGACTTCAAAATGGTTGACTCAAAGACGGTGATAAGTCAAGCTCAAGAACTGCAACTTATCATCCGTCAATTAGAAGATGAAAAGATGACTCTTAGCGAGACTTTTCAAGTTGCTGCAACTATTGAGAAATTGCCTCCTTCTTGGAAGGACTTTAAAAATTACCTTAAGCACAAGCGTAAGGAAATGACAATGGAAGATCTCATAGTTCGGCTTCGCATTGAGGAAGATAACAGAAATTCTGAGAAAAAGATTTCTCAGAATATTGCTGCCAAAGCAAATGTTGTTGAGTCAGACAAAACTAACAAAAGAAAAAGGGAGAATGCTCCTAAGAAGTCAAAGAAATTTCTGGGTTCTTGCCACAACTGTGGAAAGAAGGGGCACAAAGCAGCCGAATGTCGTGCGCCTAAAAAGAAGAAGTTGGAAGCAAATACGGCTGATGTTTCGAAAGACATTTCTGATCTTGATTTATGTGCAGTAATATCAGAATGCAACCTTGTTGGCAACTCAAAGGAATGGTTTGTAGACACTGGAGCCACTCGACACATATGTGCTAACAAGTGGATGTTTACAACCTATAAAACTGCAACTGATGCTGAACAACTTTTTATGGGCAATTCTTCCACTTCCAAGGTCGAAGGCAAAGGAAAAGTTGTGCTGAAACTGACTTCTGGAAAGGAACTGACTTTAAATGATGTTCTCCATGTTCCAGAAATTCGCAAGAACCTGATTTCAGGATCGTTGCTGAGCAAGCATGGCTTCAAATTGATCTTTGAAGCTGACAAATTTGTTCTTTCCAAGAATGGGGTGTATGTTGGAAGAGGTTATGTGTGTGATGGTTTATTTAAAGCAAATGTAACCACTATTGTACCACGCACTGAAATGAGTGAAAGTGAATCTTCTGCTTATATTGTTGAATCTTCTAACATATGGCATTCTAGATTAGGGCATGTAAACTTTGATACATTGCGAAAATTGATTAATCTAGAATTTATACCAAAATGCAATATAGATTCCAACTATAAATGTCAACTTTGTGCAGAAGCAAAATTGACAAGAACCTCGTTTCATCATGTTGAACGAGTGACAGAACCTCTAGACTTAATACATACTGATGTATGCGATTTGAAAATGTGTCAAACTAGAGGTGGAAAAAGGTACTTTATTACATTCATTGATGATTGTACCAGATACTGTCATGTGTATCTCCTTAGAAGTAAGGACGAAGCATTCGAAATGTTTAAACAGTATAAGGTAGAAGTTGAGAATCAACTCAACAAGAAAATAAAATCTTTAAGAAGTGATAGAGGAGGAGAATACGAGTCTCCATTTGAGGAATTCTGTGCTGAACATGGAATTATACATCAAACTACAGCCCCGTATTCACCTCAATCCAACGGTATAGCCGAACGGAAAAATAGAACTCTTAAAGAAATGATGAATGCCTTACTAATTAGCTCTGGCTTGCCAGATAACTATTGGGGAGAAGCTATTCTTTCGGCAAATCATATTTTAAATAAAATACCCCGAAAGAAAATATCTAAATCTCCTCATGAACTTTGGAAAAACAGACCACCATCCTACAAATACCTAAAAGTGTGGGGGTGTCTTGCCAAAGTAGAGGTACCAAAACCAAAGAAGGTCAAAATTGGACCAAAAACAATTGATTGTGTATTCATTGGATATGCACAAAACAGTGCTGCATATCAATTTTTGGTACACAAATCTGAAATTGATGATATTCATGAAAATACCATCATTGAGTCGAGAAATGCTAGATTTTTCGAACATGTATTTCCCTTGAAACATGGTACTGAAAATCATGCACCTAAGAGACCAAGGGAAATTGAAGTTCCTTACTCTATTGAGGACGCTGAACAAAATAACACTCAGCAAAGTAGTGTTGAGCAGCAAGTGGAGGAACCAAGAAAAAGTAAAAGGTCAAGGACTTTAAAAACCTTTGGACCGGGCTTCTATACATTTATGTTAGAAGATGATCCATTGATGTACAAACAAGCTATGTCTTCCAACGATGCCCCTTATTGGAAGGAGGCAATTAACAATGAAATTGAATCCATTATGTCAAATCATACATGGGAATTGGTTGATTTACCTCAAGGATGTAAGGCCTTAGGTAATAAATGGATATTTAAAAATAAATTGAAACCTGATGGTTCAATAGACAAGTACAAAGCTCGTCTGGTAGTCCAAGGATTTAGACAAAAGGAAGACCTGGACTATTTTGATACATATTCACCTGTAACGAGGATAACGTCAATTAGAATGCTCATTGCAATTGCATCCGTACATGACTTGGAAATACATCAAATGGATGTTAAAACTGCATTCTTGAATGGTGAACTAGAGGAGGAAATCTATATGAAACAACCTGAAGGATTTCTAAGCTCAGAAAATGAGCATAAAGTTTGCAAACTGGTAAAATCACTTTATGGCCTTAAGCAAGCTCCAAAACAGTGGCATGAGAAGTTTGACAATACTATGTTATCAAATGGATTCACGATAAATGAATCAGATAAATGTGTGTACATAAAACATACACACATTGGATATGTCATTGTTTGTCTTTATGTTGATGACCTATTGATCCTAGGCAACAACAAGGCCATAATAACATCTACAAAGGATATGTTATCCTCCAGATTCGATATGAAAGACCTAGGACTGGCTGATGTAATATTAGGTGTAAAAATTCTGAGAACACCACAGGGATATGCATTATCCCAATCGCATTACATCACCAAAATACTTGAGAAATTCAAGCAATATAATGTAACTATTGCAAAATCACCAGTAGATATGAACCAAAATTGGGTAAAGAACACTGGTGACGGTATTTACCAATTGGAATACTCTCGTATACTAGGAAGTATCATGTATGTTATGAACTGCACTAGGCCTGATATCGCATATGCTGTAAGCAAACTAAGTAGATTTACCAGCAATCCTGGTAAACATCATTGGAAAGCGATAATCAGAGTTCTAGGATATCTAAAGTATACACAGAGTTATGGTCTATACTATACAAACTACCCTTCAATAGTGGAAGGATACAGTGATGCAAATTGGATCACTGGATCAAATGATACAAAGTCTACAAGTGGATACGTGTTCACATTAGGAAATGGAGCAATTTCATGGAAATCATCCAAACAGACTTGTATCGCTAGATCTACGATGGAATCAGAGTTTATTGCACTAGATAAGACTGCAGAAGAAGCAGAATGGATTCGAAGCTTCTTGGAAGACATTCCTAATTGGAGCAAACCTATGCCTCCAATATGTATACATTGTGATAGTCAATCAGCTATTGGAAGAGCTAATAGTACACTATACAATGGTAAATCTAGGCATATTCGTCGTAGACATAAAACGATAAGACAACTTCTCTCTAATGGGGTTATCACTATATATTACATTCGATCTAAAGATAACTTAGCGGATCCACTTACAAAAGGCTTGCCAAGAGAGAAAGTTCAAACCTTATCGAAGGGAATGGGGCTAAGGCCTATAGACTAAAAGTTTTTCTGAAATGGAAACCCCACCTAGTTGACTGGAGATCCCAAGATCTAGGTTCAAAGGGACAACGAAGTTTTAGAGAAACTAGATGGCACTGTTATACACAAACCATTCCTATGATAACTCAGTGCATTATATGTTGAATAAGGATAAGTATTAGTACTTTTAATGATGTCTGTATTTGAGGAATTAAAGAATACCCTTTATAGAATCACCTACGTAAGTGCGAAGGTGCCGCTTCAAAGAGAATTATGAGGCCAAATTCTCTAAGCACTTATGAGACCAGGCAGGTGTTCAAGGCAAAAACGAACACATACAGAGAACGAAGGGTTATAAGAAACATTTATCGTGTGTTATCTACTTTGGAATTACACAAAAGGTTTATATTTCAAGGACAGTCTATGTCTACTGATTCGCCGGTGATTCAAATAGGTAATCACTAGGAAAGTTCAAAGCCCTTGTGCTACTTTAACCGATGCGATAAATGGTTCGTGAAACTAAGATCGATTGCTCATTCATGTGGGGGATTGTTGGAAAATGAATGAGCAAAGAAAGAGAAAAATGGGAAGAAGAAGAAGAGATAGGGGTAGCAACATTTAAAGTCCCACATCATAGAAATATTAGCACAATCTCTCCTTATATATTAGAAGCCAAATAGGCTTATGTAAAATAAAAAAGAGAGGGATGATAAAAGGATGTGGACTTGGCCATATTAAATACATTAAAAAGTCAAAGATAAGGGCCTTGGGCCTTGGGGCTCTTGGGGTCTCCTGATTGGATATGGCCGACGTTGCTGATTGGGCTAGTGCACTGACATGAGAATATTTTTTCTCGGAATTTTAAAAGGTGTGTCTGTTCAGTCCAGAATTCGAAAGGAATGTCTGTTAACTGAACGAGTACAACCATTTGAATTCTCAGCATATGCATATTAATAACAGAGCGGTTAAAGGGTCGCAACCTTTCCTGTTCTGACGGTTACTGATGCATGCGAACAGGCACTCCTCCCTGCCTATATATACACTGCCCAAAACAAAGACAGACTTCACTTTTTCTGCTGCATTATTCCTTCTTCTTCAACGTAATTCTCTGATCTAGTTTCTATAACCAACTTCAGTTCGTCGGAGCTCCGTTTGCTGGCACTAAGCTACGGAGTTGGTCCGTTTTATCCTGGGAAACAAATTGCAACTACGTCGATTGGTGTATACGACGGCAATATTGTTTCAAGGAAACAGAAAAGTTCTGGACTCGGACATTATTTAAACAGAATACTTTCTGTTTATCTTTGATTTTATGCACAAATCGGTTACGCTTTCTATGATTATTGTAAACATAGTTTGACGTGACAATTGTGACATAATTGATTAACAGTGATTGTTGCTGTCTGTTTGTAATACAATTGTGTAATTACAAAGGTTCTAACAGTAAATACATGAACAATTTATATATTTAATTATTTCTGTTGTAAGATTATTTGTATTTTATTTCTATGTCTGTATTCTTTGTTTAGTTCTGTTATCCACATAGATTATATATCATTTTGAGCAAGTAATATTGTTTAAAATGGTGGATGTAATAATTAATGTTAGCATTTGCATGTTGATACTTAACAGGATGCTCAAACTTACGGTTGCTACAAGTTAATTATTTCATGTTTTGTTTGTCTATGATAGCATGTTAGACTTGTGGCCGTGAACTGGATTTAAATCAATTTTTTTGTCTCTAAATTTTTTGCCTCCAATGGTTTGACATGTGGATTTAGATTTGATCTTGTATAACCAATATAGAATTTAAACCACTATAGAATATGTAGTTTGATCAGCATAAGGATAGCCACGCTAACACCAGGCAAAAGAAACATGCACATGTAGCACTCAAGCCAATCAACAATGGTAGAAGTCATTATCAAAATTTCATGAATGAACAAAGGTTCTAAAGTCCAACCATCCCATAAAAGTCTAGCCATCTCGGCCTGGTTCCGGCGTGTACCAGGCCGAGACTTCGATAAAATTCCGACCCAATTATTTTATCCCTTAAAAAAGGAAAAAAAGAGAGTAGAAAGGCAAATGGGCATCGGTCGACATTGGAAGATGCCAAATTGAGTTTGGCAGCATCAACATTGATCTGAAATTAACATTGATCAATTTATTCTCCTTTCCTTTTCTCCTCTGATTTGCATTCGAATGAACTAGGATAAAAGGACTAAGGCAGCTAGACTAATGAGAGTTTAGTACATGGGCCACGAGTAATTGTATGGGTTATGAAATAGAGTTGTGGATTATAAATAATTAGTCTATGTATGTTTCTTGTGAGAGCTACGGGATTCGCTGGAGACCATTTATGGTATGATTGTGTTCCATGTAAATCAATTTTGTACTGATTATCCTAACAAATTTATTTAACTAATATATAAATGAGTATGATGAAGCGACCTTGTTAATTGTTTCTACACATAATATAGTGTTAGTTTGCATGGAAATATGATGGTATTAAAAGTACCTCATTTAGGTAGGAGATAATAACAAATTATGATATCGTTTCGAATTATTATGCAATAGTAACACTGAGGAAAGAAGAAAAATGTAACTATTGTCATAAAGTAATTTGTAATGATGATTTAATATGTATGAAACGAGATTTGTGGTGATAATATAACAATTATGATTATTAAAATATTGCATATTATAAAAAATGCCAGAATTCCTAAAGAAGAATCAAAATGGAATTTCCAGAAATTTCGGAATGAAACCGTTTTTTTTTTATGACCGAAGTGAGAAGGAAAAGTGGAATTTTGAACCTTGCAACGACATTACCTTTATATCTTCTTTCCTTTAGTGTTTGCATGAGCAAAGATTGATTATACAATACTTGAATGCAACTCAAAATGACCGACTTGTGTCTTATATCATGAAAACAAGATGAATATATGGCGATTTGCAAGAATTGTATGAAACATGCAAGTATTAAACCCTATAGTGCTTGCTTATCCGCAATAAAAATCCATCTACATTTGTTAAAAGGGTTGTCTGAGACGCTGAGAGACGATGGAGAAAATGATAGATATATGAAGGTGACGATGGTGAAAATGGAGAGCCAATGGAAGAATGAATTATCTCTCGCTTTTCCTTATTGTCGAAGATAGGAAAGTTAAATAAAAGCTGAATTAAGTGACAATGTATATTCTTGTTTTGACAATATGCACGTAAGGTTTCTATGGTTTTATTGTACTTTCATTTCTGTGTACAAGTGTCAAATACTGCTACATTGTAACGTGTGTGTGTATGTAAATATTACATTGTCATCTCTTTATAATAATAATTCGAATGATAGTAAAGCAGTTTTCTTTATAGATTCTATTATGGTATCAAAGCGACTACCTAATGATAACACATCCCATTGCTTTTGCTAATTCAAAATTTGTTTGAGGCATTATTTCTTCTCAACTAAGTCTTCATCACCGATGATATTTTCGTTTCTCCAATTAAGATTGCTGTCTTGATCAATCAAGATTTTTATTCTTATCTTTCACTATGCCATCCTTGAATTGATTGGCAATTGATTAAACCTTGTTGTAACAGTGTTGATCATCAGAGTTTTATACTCATCACGCGATCAATTTCTGCTCTCGTCGTAGCTTAAGAGAATGCAACCATCTCTGGTAGATCAGCACCAGCAAAAAGCAATACATCTAAATCATCTGGTAAACTCCAAAACCTTGCAAATGAACCAAGAGCCATAACTGACCCAAAAAGTAAAATTATACCGATTTAACTTGCTAAAGGAAACTACATATTACGGAAATTTCAAATCATGACTGCATTTAACTGGATATGGCCTTGATGATTTCATTAACGATACTTTACCCATTCTAGCTTATGCTATTGCAGATAGGGTGGAAACTTAATTACAAATAATGAATTCACTCAACACAACGTTACCACAAAACAGGTCATTTGCACTGGTTGTTTACCGCATGTTGCTTAAGGTCTACAACCGTTGCAAATGTAGACGATGTAAAAAGCTTTTTTCTTATGCACCAGTGGAAAAAAGATTTTTGCACCGTTATCAGTAAGAAGCAGTGCAAAAGATGAGTGTTTTGCACTGGTTGTCAATAACAACCCGTGTAAAATATGAGTTTTTTGCATCGGTTTTTACCAAAAACCGATTCAAAAATTGCTTTGTTGATTAAAACAATTTTTTTTACATGGGTTATTTTCTACAACTGGTGCAAGAGATGAAAATATAACATTGATTGTTGATTTTTAAAACAATCGGTGTAAATTTCACCTAAAGCAAAAAAAAAATGATACATTTTCAAATATTTTAAAACCTGAAAAGGTATTAAATTAAATTTAAATTTCCACAAAGCTTATTACTACAATCTTATCTAACAAACAATAAAATCATATCATATATTGAATGAACCAAAATCAAATAAATACTATACAAGATTGATAAATAAATGCATTGACAAACAAATATATACTTAATACACTGCATGGAATGTATGTCTATGGTATCATCTATACATGTATTTTTTTCCTACATACCAAAATGTAAGTTTTCTACTTAACAAATCCAAGATTTTGGGGCTGAAAATGCCTATCTTGTTCCATATCACATTCTACAAAAACAGTCTTAGATATTAATAACACAATACACAAAAAAACATATTATAGACCTACACAGATATTAAAAACAATCAAAACAATCTTATTTAATCATGTTCGCCCATGTTCATGCCAATGTTAGTGCTATGCATAACATGTAGTAAAAGTAAGCTTCTTCCTATTACGAATATATAAGAAGATATACCCATTTTTTACCTTGAAATACTAGAGTTGTGTGCAAATCTAAAGTCATATTCATAGGTTGCATAAGAATCGCAGCAAATGATATGCTGTACATTTTCATAACTAAGGGAACATGATCATGTGTGCCTCAATCTCAAAGTGATCATAAGATCTGTAACATACCGTCTTTCTTCCCGGTTTCCGCCGGTAATTAAACCAACTTAAACCGTTTACAAAGGCGGATTGTTATGGGTACTAACATATATTGAACAAAACAACAGAACTTTTTATATCATGATACAATATTTCATCAGAGTTACATAGAATATCAAAGTTACATACATATAGCAACGGAAACATAAATATACTCTCAGCGGAAGAAGCGATGTGATATAGCGGAAACTCTAACTTTAGCTCGAATCTCCAATCCAGAAAATGCTCCAACTCTTGCTCCAAGGGGTCTATAACTGTAAAACTAAACCTCTAGCTGCCCATATGGAAAATTAGTGGGCACCCAGAATTTTGGAAAGAACAATAAAATCCAGGTCAGTCATGAGACTGGTGTGAGAACATAAAACAGTTATTTTAAGGATTTAATTTTAAAGTTGGAAGATTCACCTGACTACGCCGCTAATGCGGAACGGGTTTACTCCATGTGAATGCCCGTGCATATAAATTCGTAATGTCCTTTGGAAAATGAAGCTATCATAAACTTGTCCCACATCACACTATGCAAGCACACACCAAATGGGCGAGTTTTGCCTTATGATAATCAAACATGCTTTCATACGTGAAAATCCTCTTTATATTATTAGTGCATAATGTTGAAAACCGTTTCACAAATAAATATATTAATCTTTGCAAGCATAGTGGCTATGCCCACTTACATAGTTTACAAACAAAACGAAAGGCTCGTATTGGTTGTTGGGTTCCAATATAATGGTTCCTGACACGAAAGATCAATCCGGAACTAGGTGCAACCTCACGGTTCATGGTTTTCATCCAGGCTCGGACACCAAACATCTGGTAAATCACCGGTTAACATCCAGACACGGACACCGAACATACCACTTTTTCCCCCGCAAGTTTCAAAGTAGATCTACCGCCGAAGCTTCCAAGTTTCAATAAAATGTATACAACCTAACCGCCAGTTTACCATCAATCCGGGGTGTGAGTTCGTCGAAGTCATGATATACATAATGCTATCATCACTAGCTCATTTCATAACTTGAGTATGCCACATTGTCAATTTACAACATGTCACTGAATTCTATTAATACATAACCTCTAAGACCGTAACTTAGAGAAGGGAATAATCAATTGCCACAAATCCGATATATATTCACAGGAATCAGTGCTACGTGGACAAATTACATTGTCAGACACACAATCCATACAAGTCCATTCTGGGTCTGAACGGAACAAAATCCGAAAATTCTTGTATATATTCAGACCTCATGCCACTTATAACCTCGTTTCAGGTGTACGGCCTGATTCGAGACATAAATGTCAATCTATCTGAATAATCCAAAGATTCCCGGTCTTCATTTTTCACTTCCAAGTCTTCAATAACGTCGTATTACCACTTGGAATGGTTTTCAGACTTAAGTCCGATTTCGGTCTTTCCAAGTAATAAGCGTATTTTAAAACAAGCTATGGACTATACCGGTTTCAATCCAAATCTCCTTCCTAATGTTTATCAAGTTGCTTATGATAAAGTTGGATTATATCAAATTGTTTAAATCTCATTACCATCTTAATTGCCCCTTTATACATCCCATACCCAAGATTTCTTTAATCATTTTTCCATTTCCAATTCTAAATTTGGATTTATTTAACTCACCAAAATCTTTCAAAATATTTCAAATCCTTTATAGTTTGAATTCTTGGGTTCATAAATTTCAACTAAATTATATTAAGGAAATGCAAAAGTGTTATGGCGTAGACATTTATCCCACATAGGTTCAAATTCTTTCCAAAGTTCAGATCATTGAAATATGATTCATAAAAATTCCAAAATTCAATTGGGTTGAATTATATTTCAAATCCGATTTTAAATTGACCATCCCGTTCGTCGGATCAGTTAGGGATAGCCAGGGAGAGCAGGAAACTATATTTTCCAAGCCCAAGCCTTAGACACTATCCTCTCTGTCACCCTAGAACGTTCTGGTATAAATATTATTATTGGAAGAAATGTCATTTGTATGGATATATTCGATAATGGTTTAAACATGAATTGTTAAATATTCTTTAAAATCATATTAAAGTTCACATAGTTTCATTAAACAATTAATCCAATTTCCTTGGAAGCTAAATGTAATGCTACCCAACTTGTTAAATCGTCTAAACTTGCAAATGGTCTTAAAATAATGGAACCAAGGTATTAACTTGTTTTCTTTAAAATTAAAGCAACCAATGTATGAAACTTGTTTACTTTACAGTTAATGAAATCCATGTACTAAACTTGTTTACTTTAAAATTATTGAAACCAATGTATTAAATAAAATTTATGGAACCAATGTATTAATAAACATGTTTACTACATGCTTAAATTAAGTTTACTTTAAATAAATAATTTTTGAATAGCTAATCCTTCACATAAACAACTATAACTCAACCTTTTTTTTATAGCTTAAAGATGGTTATGAACTAAGCATTTACATACAACTCAAAATCAAACAATTTTAGGATATTGCCAAAATCATTTCATGCTTATGGAAGGTAGTTTAATTCTTCATGATTTTGTTTTTATTAAATTCAAGAGTTAACTTTTGTTCATTTATTTATTTAATAAAATTTCTATGCACATGAGGAGGAGATTGAAATCGAATACCCACATACTCCACACTATGGTGTGTGATACAACAACATCAATTCAAATGAGTACTAGTCCATTCATCAAAATTCAACAACCATCAAATTGTGCGCAAGCGTCTCATTGAATAACACTTTGTGTTTGGTGTGATCTAGCTACAAACATCCATCACAAACAATAGTAGCCATTTCAATATCAAATAATTATAATTATAACTAATTATAACTAAGCACTTGACATGATTAACTATTTCAAAATAAATTTTTAAATAAATGTTCTCACCAATTTATCGCTTTCCAACCCTTCCCCGTCAACACTCCTTACTGCGACAAGCCTTGATTTGGTCTCATACTTCTTCCACGGACGTCGTACACCGGTTCTTGTCAACTAGCGTGTATATATATGTGTTCTTTTTTAATACTTCTATTTGTGTTAATTCTCTCACCACAAGGAAGGTGGCAAACTGAACGAGAAAAGGGTGATGAGGGGATTTTGGTGCGGGATTTGGCTGAGGGCGACTGTTTTGAGAGGGGAAAGGTAGTGTGGCCTTGTCTGGTTAGAGAAAAGGTGGTGGGGATTTGTGGCGTGTTGTCTTCCAAAGGAAAAAATAGCGAGTTTGCGGAGAGGAGGAGCGAGGCCTATGATGGGTGCCTGCGGTCAGTTGAACTGCATGGAGAGGCAGCGGGTTTGGGTGGCGGTACACAGTTGCGGTGGCAGGTTAACGTGGAAACAGGGTGGCAAAACTTTTTCTGGAAGAGGAAAGAGAAAGAGTTTTGAATGGATGGAATTATCAGATGAAGAGAAAAGGTCGGAGAAGAACTAGGTGCGTGTGAGGAAGAAACGAGATAAGGGGAGGAGTGTGGTACTCCGTGAGGATGAAGAGCTCCTTTTATTTCTGCCATTCAAAATTATTTAATTTGTGTACAGTGTAGCTTCCTCTGTACATGAACAGTGCTAAATCTTTGGCCACTATTTATAAAATCTTTATGTAGATATGGTAAGATTTGGACAGATTTAATCAGATATTTGTTGTCTACCATATCTCCTTAAAAGGAGGATATTTTAATTTGTTTCCTATGAATGTTGTATTAGGCTGATGCATGAATATTGTTTTTGTTATTGA
Organism: Allium sativum; assembly: GCA_030737875.1. NCBI lineage: Eukaryota > Viridiplantae > Streptophyta > Magnoliopsida > Asparagales > Amaryllidaceae > Allium > Allium sativum. The sequence continues at coordinate 828,290,398 of CM060924.1, forward strand.
CTGAGCGTTATAGACTCAACCGTTACCGACCAAAATTTAAATTCAATTGGTCGCTAATTTATTCATTTCCTTTATTATGTATTGATTATATTAATATATTTTTAGTTTAATTACACCGTTTGTATTTCAAAATTCACTGCTTGCCTTCATCACATTAACTGTATTACAATCCATACAGTAATAAATTTAAGCTTAACGGTTAAAACAAAATTTATCACTCTTAAAAATTTCAACTTTATAAGTTAAAATTAATTTAAACATTTTTCTCTACACTATTTACTCAATGCTTTGATTTGAAATGAATTTATTTTAATGTTATTCTATTTTACACAAAATTCTTTACTCAAAATAATTCGTTTCTTTAATTAAATTTGCATTTATTTCACATTTTACTCCTATCCATTCAATGCGCATTCTTATACAAATATGGTTAAGCTTTCCGGTTTGATTACACGTGATCTTTCAAAGTTTCTTTCTTTATTTATTTTTGGTAGTAACCATACCATAATTAATAAACTCAATCCTAGTGGTTGCTTAATTTCGGGATTTCTCTTTCTTAATGTATGCATATAAAGTTTGAATGTTTTCATTGCATTAATTGTCCGGTATTTTATTTGGCGACAAAGTTCTCTACTCAATTGAAAATTTTGTCTCAAAGTTAATTTCCTGTTTCCAAATAAATTCCTTTTCCCAAAATAAATCATTTCTCAAATGGAATTTATTTCAAATTTGACTTGGGTTCAAATGTCAAGTCTTAATTGTTCCAAATGGCTCGTTATTTATTAATATAATAAATTTTGACAATGTTTATATTGACATCTTATTCATAATGCACATTTATTTTTAGTGTGAACACTACATTAAATGACAGTGCAAATTCTATGTTGAATTTCGAGCCTATATTTTTCCTTACCAAATTACAAGACCAAAATAACTTCTTAACAAAATAAAATTTCAAGTTAATTTTATTTCCATTATTGCGGTTCTAACTTGACAAAACGTTCTAAACTTACAATTACGAACACCAATATATTTTAAAGGTGAATGTTGCGTTCAAGACAAAGTTTCAAATCTAGATTTAAAATATAAGCATGCATATTCTTCTTTATCACATTTCATGATAAACATTAAATTCATTTCTTAAATTGCAAAATGAATTAATAATGGTGCAATTCTTCCTATAATGTTCATTTTCAAACAACAAGGAGTTTTTAACGCACAATATCCAAAATGGTTAGTGATGTAAATCACGTTTGTGGTTTCTTAAATATCATCCAACATAGACAAAATTTCAAATATCAACATTTAATTTTCGTTTAATCTAAATTTAATGTATATTTTAAATGTCAAAATTTCTAGGTCGTTACAAGATCTTTATATCATGATAGCAAAGTTATAAGAATCACATAAGTTACTGTTTTATTTCAAGAAATTCCCAATGTATAAATACTTCTATAGCTAAGGTATTACTCATGAATCATTATGTGCCAAGTCAAGCAAAAGAAGCTTAAGACAAACATACAAAACGAAATAGATATAAGCTTAATCAATCATGTAAGTTACCAGCTTTAGAAAGAAGCTAAAATGAGTCCAACAAATTTTACCTCAACCAAACAATAACACAAACTCAACCTCACATATTTTACCTAATAAGGAATCTAGTGATTCTACATTAATAACATCAATGTAATTTTAAGCAAAAATTACAAACTTCATATCCAAATTATAAAAAATTGAATTACCTGATCCACTAATCATCTGCAACACTTAAACTGTAAACCTTACTTATTTTTCAGATGACAGAAATCAAATAGGTAACAAAAATTGTGGAATCGATCGCCTTCAGTGATAAGATTGTGAGCATACAAACTAAGTTCCAGTTAATTAGATCAGTATTTCATGTTTGACAAAAGCATGTCCTTACTAATTTTCACCCAAGTCACTATGTATTATACAAGCATTAAAAAATCTATGTAACGTTTTGAAGTTAAAGTTGCAATCACCAATATCTCATGCATTTGAAAACTCAGCTTCATACATGACATAAGGTAGTTGTATACATGATAGAAGGTGCTTGTATATAAAAATTAATACCCATATAATATGAATTTCATTATTGACTATCATATCCTGAAAATCCACCGTACGGTTTCACTCAAAAGCCATAACTTCTTTAGATATAGCACTGACATGATATAACAAAGGAATGGACGTCCATCCTAATGAATATCCCAAATAGAAGACCATTTGTATAATATACCAAAAACAGAAGCATCTGCCATAATATGAATATAACCGAAGGAACAATCCAAGAATGGAAAAAAGCATACCTAGAGGATCGAAAATTAGAAGCATGCGAAATCCAAGTGACAGTCAATTGATCAATTTCGCTTCAAAATCGACTTTCGGTTTTTCAACTTCGTTTCAAAATAACCTTTTTCGAAGTCAAAATATATGAATTAGTGAATGAATCCATGAGAAAATCATTCACAGACAATTTGGTTTTGGCCCTCTTACAGTAGGGAATCCATGAGATAACCATATCCTCCATAATATTATTTGTTTCTTGAATTGCATTGTCCCTTTAAGAAAAAAAGGTTTGCTGCAGGGTATACTTTTTATCAGTCATTGATGTACAAGCAAAAACTAATAACCATGCAGATATTACAATCAATATATGTTTAAATTTTGTAAATGTGTTTAACTATAATATAACTTCTTAACATAGTTATTTTTGTAAAAGTAGGTTACTTTTGCAAACTTGTTTAATTTTGTAAAAAATAAATATAGTAAAATTTCTATAGAAATTAATTAATTTCTTTAAACCTATCGACTTTCATAGAATTCTGATAAAACCTTCTTTGCGGAGTTAATTACTTTCATCTCTATCACAAAAATACTGTATATTTTTGGTAGTGAACAAAATATATGAGTTCATATCTTAATTTATTATTCAAATCCAATTTAAATTTTGAAATAAAAATGAATATTTTCCAGTTTCATTTGACATATTTTGAGCATTTTTTGTATAGTGTCATCTGCACAGGAAAGACATTGTTGGAATAACATACAAGGCAGCGTTTAGAAAGGAATAACTAATTAGGAGACACCAAAGACCAAAATGCTTGATTAGGAAAATGGTGAACAACGATTAATCCAAAAGCACTTATGCAACCAATTGTTCATTTAAGGGATTAAAACAAGGAATATATATATATATATATAAAGTATCCTAAATGCAAATAAAAATGTGAATTTAAAGATAGTAATGAGCATTTCCTTGCCTTGATTTTGATGTATGGAAAGGATTTAGATTGAAAACACACAATTTGTTAGGCCAATAACCAATTTTTTTTGCAAAATATGACTTTTCTTGATGGTTAGCCTGATATAAGATATCGTACAAGCATACAACAACATATCTTATTGTTAAACCCACAAGGTTTTCCTCTTAGTAAACTTTTGCTTCCGCAAACACTTTAATAATTTTTAAAACATTTTCCAAGAAAAACCTCAAACTAGAAATTCGAACAAACAAAATGGTTTTTTTCCTTCTTGAGTTAGATTAATAGCTCAACATAGGGGTTAATGAATTTCTTAAAACAAATAAAAAGAAATTTTACATGTTGCAGATCGCATGAATAGGAAAAATAGAAATTGATTCAAACAAATAGAAGTTAAAACAGACGTACCCTGCTTGAAGTGGCAAATCGATTCAATCAAATTGATTTTGATTTTAACCAAATTGATGCTTGAAGAATACGGAAGCTGCAAGCAAACGATAGAGGATGATCGCTCCTCTCCATGCTTATAAATAAGCAAGCTGAAGCGAAAATCGGCGAGATTTGGGAATATATTTCGAGAAATCGGAGAGGAAAATGCGACGAGATCTAGGTTTTACAGAGAGTGGAAATATTGCGTGAATCAGGGAGCGACTGATAGATAGAAAGAATAGATCAGAAGTTGTAGGAATATTTAAAGAACTGGTAGAAAGAAATCGTATTTAAGGAAAACGCAGATTTGAGGAAGAAAGAAGTCGTAGGAAACGAGAAAGAAGGAAACGACAGAGAAAACACTATTGTTAAGCATAAATTATGCCTAAATTTATTGGCTCAGACAATTTGTTTTTGCCTCTTACAGTAGGGAAACCTCCCTAACGGTCGGTTTGATAAAAAAATCAAACCTAAGACAAATAGTATTTCTTTTATGGAAAAAGTTAAACGTAAGGCAACCTAGACAAAATCAATTGATTTCTTTCTAAAATCTTATCATGACACACATACATCTATAAATTTAAAAAATAGCATTGCAAATAGTAAGATTCATTCCCTTATGAAATATATGGTCAAAAACTTGCTTGTCTATTATACAATTTAAAAATTAAAAAGAAAATAACAAAAATAGATTTCAATCGTGCAAACTAGTAGATATGTTTTTAATATAATTTTCGATCATGAATTTGGAAAATTTTCAACTATGGTAGTAATACAATATATTATCAAATCATATACCACACACTAAGCAATTCCATTTGAATCTTTGTAGTTATAATAAGAATTAAAATATTCACCTAATATAAATAGATTATTATGGATAGAAAACAAATAATCTACACTTAGTTCGTTTATAAAAAGGCCGTTTATTTTTTTAGTCCATATGTGATGGAATAGAAATCTAGATTATCCTATCTAGTAAAGTACAGATCTGCTATGAAAAAATTCAATGGTGGAAAAGAAGTGGATCAAGCAATATGCTTAGAATTATTTTTCATCCAAATTACCCAAATAAATTTGCATATTGGTCAATTGATTTGATAATACACAGCTTTAGCAATTCAGAATCAACTACATGATTTTTTTTTTGGGCAAAGCGAATCAACTACATGATTTAATTCTTCTAATAACCTATTTGTATAAATGTCACCTAAAAAGGAAGATAGAAGGTCAAGATAATGAAAGGGCATGTTTTTGTTAAGAGATAAAATGAAATGAAGAATGTCATGGTAATCAGTAAGCAAATTGAGGATATTAATTACGTCAATACCATATGTTAAAACCTGTTGGTAGAACACAATAGTAAAAGGATATGGAATGTGGAAAGGATCAGATAATTAAATGTTTATACGATCAATTGTTTATGAAAGGTTGCATGCAAAGTTTTCGGTAAATAAATATACAAAGCCAAAAGTAGTGAGTATTAGGTGATATTTAAAAAGTGAGGAGACAAATTCAGTATTTCAAGGTTGGACCAAAAGTAAGATTAGTGGGAATTATTATATAGATAGATTTATTATCCTTTTTTATTTTAAATTTTATCCTTATATAATTAACCAGGATTTTATATGTATATATGTGCATACAAACATACATATATATTTGTTTCCATAGTAAAACTTTAAACAGTCATAGCTTTTCCATTTGAACATTGATCATAAAATATTATATATAAAAGTTAATAAAAAAAAGCAGTGAAAAAAATTTCATGGTCAAATTCCAATATTTATAAAATATTCATTTTCATCATTTTCAAATTCTATTACTTAAATTTACATTAATTGATTACTTAAAAACGCGAGGTGTTATTATATTATTCTACCCCTTAGGGATTTCCATCCCCGAAGTTCAATGGGTGTTAGATCATATAAACCTTTGCACATTCATTCTACACTAACAACCTTTTAGTGTACGCCCAATTTTATAACCATATATGCAATAGGGCACAGTGCATCACATTACTATGATATGCATGAACATGAATTTCTAAGCACTATCTCCTTTGCAAATGATATATTTTCAGAAATATGCAGCAAACATCCTAAATGTATTAGTAGTTTTCATATGAATGTAATTTTTACAAAGTGAGAATAGTTTTTCGTGCAATTTTTCTCATACTTCTACAAAATGGAAGTGCAACCAACCTTGCATTCAATTTGATCATCCAAAGACTTAGCATATCATTACTAAAATCAAATTATAGAGAACTTAGGGAGACATTTTGTTTATTGTGGTGCTAAGGGCACCCCAATTTTCTCTTCCTATTACCACAACTAAAAAATACCATAAAAATTATCCTTCCACTCCTCCTAATACCTCACATTAAAAGATTGAGGCTACCACCGTTTATATCTATTTCTCCCTCTCAACTTCAATTCGTCCATTCTTTCTTTTGAAAACCCTAGATTTAACTCCGATCATCGTGAAATCGTGGACGCCATTAATGCCAAGAAATAAGAAAGCTGCAGATGCATCGTCGTCTTAACCTCAATCAACTGAATCAAATACGTTATTAAGCCTAATTTCAGTATGGTTGAAGATTGCACCGAGTATTATTCGACGTGAATGAATTGATGGAACGACGCTTTCTTGCCACAAACTGTATTTTCGAACGATGGTTAATAGTGTACATATATTATTTCGACGGCGGTTGATCACCATTTGTTCGGTTGACTTTATTTGTTCTAAGATCAATGTGGTATTAGGAAGCATAGAGAATTTAATGTGTTTTAATTTTTTATTGTGGTAATAGAAAAAGGAAATTGGGGTGCCGTTAACACCACACTTTGGTCTATTTGGGTATTGTTATTGACACTTCAACTATTTATAAAGGGGGACATTTTTTAAAAACACTCCACTCTTTGAAAATTTGTTAAGTGACCACACAAACATATTATTTCACACTACTCAATATTCCCAGATTGCCCCTCCAAAATAGATTAAAACAACTTATTCAACAAGGGAAACCAAATTAAAATAAGTAGTTCGTCACCACCACGTACTCAATTATATATGTATTCGACAGTGATGCATCGAAAATTAATAATCATTTTGGTGCATTGGCTCCGTAATTATGTAGTTCAGTATATTTATGTCGACCAAAAAAAATAGTTCGATCCTATTCCTCTGAAAACACTTATCCTTTAGGGTTTAAAAAAAAATCAATATATGTGAATCAATAAAATAAAATAAATATATACTATAGTCCTTGTAATATTTGTTAAGGCAACATTACCTTTATTTTTTAAGGGGAATAAATGGTTAATAAGGTAAAATTACCTTTATTTGTTAAGGGGCTACTTTCCTCATTGGTACACCCCTTAGCAATTTTTGGGAAAAAAAAATTGTTCCACACTTAACAATATTTGGATTGTCAATAACAATGCTCGTCTATTTTATGTTTTTCATATTTTTTTGAAATTAACTGCAAAAATTGAGATGAGTTAAGAGATGATGAAGGGAATGAAAAAACAATGAGAGGTGGCGGAGCTAAATTTAAACCTTATATTTTCTATTTCGGAGGAAGAAGAAATGTGATAGAGCTTCCGTGCATAATCAAATAAAAATGAATTTGGAGTGCAGCCCCACATGCTTATTTTTAAGGAGGTTCAAACATTCTTCATCGCGATGAAATTCCAAACGTTTAACATTCGCTCAAAACACGAGGTTAAAACCGCATAATATTTAACTTTCCATTTGCATTGATTACATTCCTATTTTATTGTACATTTGAATTCCTAGTTCCAAACGTAATTCCACTTTAAAATTCTCATAAATTATTTCTTTTAACTTCGTATGTTACGAAACTTAGATTTCAAATGTACAATCTAAGTGTTAATACACATACACAAACACACTCTTATCTTGTCCAATTTTCCTTAATTGCTTGTTCCATTATAAATTTATTCATTTAATCACCATTTGTAATATGTTCGTAACACACATTAATGAATGTTGTAGTGCACATTTTAATTATCTTCTTTACTTTGATTTCTTTCCAAAATTGTAACTTATTGATTTTTCATTATAATGTTTATTGAATATTGTTAACTTTAAATAGATTCTCAATTGATTTACTTTCTCTATTCAAAAGAGTACGTTATAGCTTACATTAATGTTTTTTAGTTTAAATTTAAACATATATGTATGCATAAATTATTCCTAGTAATTCACTTTCAAATTCCCCTGACAAACTTCCCTTGTTAAATTTTGATAGTGTAAACAATTTAAACTTGTGGATTCTATTACTTATTAACTGAATATATTCCACTTTATTTATTCTCTTTGGTGATCGTTTTGACATACCATTTTTTCCCTTTATTTATTCTACAATAACTAGTTTGTTATCCTTTTAAATGTAAATTTCAACCATTTATAACTGACTAAGATTTTATATGTGTATATACATACAAAATACATATATAATTATTTATGATGATAAAATTTTGAACAGTCGTAACTTTACTGTTTGGACTCCTATAGGAAAACATTATATATGAAATTTCATTAGAAAGTCACCATGAACACATGGTAAAATTTTCATGATCAAATTTCAACATTTATAAATTATTCATTTTTCATCGTTTTCTAATTTTGTTATTTAATCAGGTTGATACAACAACAACAGTCACGTTCTTTTAATATTTTGTCTACTGAATTCATAAGTAAACGAAATAAAAAGACAACAACCATATCGCCGCTCTTTGCATCTTCTTCTCTGTCATTTTATCTTACAACAATCAATAACCAAGCAATACTAATCCATTGGTGCAAATCGAATCTTCGGACTTTTGTGTACAGATTTTCTGAACACTTTACAACTTTTTTATCATGTAGATTGGTTTGTTACTAGACTGTTGTGCATAAGTCGAGCCAAAGAAGCAAAATGTCTTAAAGATAGCGATAAAGTATGTGACTAAGCCGTCATTTAGGATATTTGTTTCCACCAAATTTATGATGTGCAGCAATGTCCACAACCGATGAGTTCACTACAAAAACTTTTATCACGCTAAAAACTGTTCCACTTCAAAGGCCTACACTTCAAACTCTATGAACAAAAACTGGAATTTTATTTGACTATCAAAATGGTGGTATCTGTGCTCACAACCGAGAAATCGACGATGCTCGAAAGCCCAATTCATGAGCAAGCAAACTAATTTTAGATCTAGATAGAGAATAAATACCTATGCAAAAACTAAATCCTCAAAGGCCTAAGCGGAGATCTCCAAGACTATTACAATTCAGCCTGATCTGCATAAGAAATTTTGGAGATGCTATATAAAAATATGAAATAGAGGAGGTTGGAGCTAAGAAGTATGTGATTAGTCGATGTTTAAAGTACTAGATAACAATTGATGGTGTCACTAGATGTAGTCACATTAAACTCAGATAATTGCAAATGAAATCATCTTTGAAGGTACAATTCTCGATGAACTATTTAAAATTGTTGTTATTATTAACAAATTAACCATAGATGGGAAGGCCTTTAAGAATGTAACTAGGTGCAAGACTAAGGAGCTTACTTAGTGAGCTTGACCACTCGTCTCTATATTGAGGAGGTTTCCCGTAAGCAAGACTAGAAAGGGGAAGTTCTTTTTCCCACAAACAACAACACTAAAAAGAAAAAGCAAGTAGTTGTGAAACAAGGTCTGAAAAGCTTCAAAAATTAGAACTGTAACTACAATAAATAGAATCGGAACATATAAGAGAACCTGTAATGAACCAGTAATTTGACATTTAATATGGAATTGAATTTAGACGTACCATTAAAATAATTATTTATATTGGGGATTTCAACATGAAATTTGGATTTTTATTTATTTTGGACGTAAGTTGAGCTTACTTCTGAAATGAATTTCTTTCAAAAATTTAAATTTTAATATGACCGGTTGTTAAAAGAAGCATGAGTGACATTATTGGCCAACTTTAAGTATTCGAATAACTGAAATGTAACTTCGAAATAAGTTAAGTTTAAAATGTTGGAATGTAATTTTGTAACTCAGTTAAGAAAAGAAGCCCAATTTATTTGTAGATTTAATATTTGAAAGTTCATTTTGAAATAAGACGAATTTATGGACTAATTTATTTCTAAGATTAGTTGAAAAATTCGTAGCTATATATATGTTTATTTCAACACATGAATATTTTATTTTCCTTTCACATCACAAGCACAATCAATATCCACAACACAACACAATCAAACAAGTCGTCCATGGTCTGAGGACGATGGGTGTCGGGTGCTGCTAAGCACCGTCCGCATCCTAGTATATATTTTAACTAGAAAATAAAATTAAAGTGAGAAGTTCTCACCTTTAGGATCCACTCCTCCATATTTATTTCTGAATTTCTGAATCGTTTGGATTTGTTCAAAATTCCAATGCAGTCCTTTCCACGCAGTTCATAATAAAAATCACATTTTTAATACGAGGTTTATATATTAAAAATCATATTTTTGCTTCGTTATATATATATGTATGTATGTATAATAAAAATCATATTTTTATCGCTTCATTCAAATAAATAAAAATCATATTTTTATCACTTCATTCAAATAAATAAAAATCATATTTTTACCGCTTCATTCAAATAAATAAAAATCATATTTTTATTTCTACTTCATATATATAAAAATCGAATTTTTATCGCTACTTCATATATAAAAAAATCGAATTTTTATCGCTACTTCATATATATAAAAATCTAATATCGCTACTTCATATATAAAAAAAATCGAATTTTTATCGCTACTTCATATATATAAAAATCGAATTTTTATCGCTACTTCATATATATAAAAATCGAATTTTTATCGCTACTTCATATATATAAAAATCGAATTTTTATCGCTACTTCATATATATAAAAATCAAATTTTTATCGCTACTTAATATATATAAAAATCGAATTTTTATTTCTAATCTACATTATAAAAATCGTATTTTTATTTATAAAAATCAAATCTTTCTAAATATAAAAATCTAATCTTTTTTAATATAAAAATAAAATCTTTCTGAATATAAAAATCTAATCTTTTTGAATATAAAAATCTAATCTTTTTGAAAATAAAAATCTAATCTTTTTAAATTTAAAAATCTAATCGTTTTCTATTTAAAGATCTAAACTTTTCATAATATTATTTATATTAAAATCAGATTTTTATTAAGTTAAACAACATAAAAAGAAAAAAAATCTAAACAAAACACATCTTTTTCCCTTAGCAAAAATCGAATTCTTGGATGAAGAAGGCCCCACCGCCGATGTTAGTGGTCGGAGGAGGGGACGTTGGAGGCCTGGAGGGGTGTCAAGGCGAGGTGTGGCTAGGAGGCAGTGGGGGCTAGGGTTTGGATAACCGCGGATTTGTATGGGTTTAGGGGCGAAGAATTTGAACTGGAGGAGGAGGGGGAGGAGCTAGGGGGGGGGGAGTCGGTGCCATCGTCGGAGGTTAGAGGGGGGTCACGACGGCGACGGGGCTAGGGGCGATGGGTTCAATCGCGGTTTTCTTTTTTTTTCTCTTTTTTTATTTGTTTGCGTTGACTGTAAGGGAGAGAGGAGGGTAAAGGGTTTATATATTTATTTAATTTAATTATTTTATTCTCCAAAAAGTAATTCTTTCATTCGAACCCTAAATCTAACCCAACGACTGTCGTCCCTTACTAATTACCCCCATTCCGAATGCAATGGGATATGTACCATAAGCTAGTTCGATTGTTTTGATCAGTTTCATTTAAATTACAATATAAATCAATATATATTTAATTTAAACGTACATTTCAATTTATCGGGGCAACGTACGGACTCCAAAAATTCCAGAAAAATAAATCTGGCTATGTTCTGATGATACGGTCCTAACAAAACTAATTTCGTCGAATTTGTAGACCGTTTGAAAAATGGTCATTTTCCAATCGATTAAATTCAAACTAAAATGACCAAACTCGTTTAAATTCACCACGCTCACATATTGATTTCAAAAATTATGAAAATTGGAATCTAACAACAATTTGACATTCCGAATCCAACAAAGTGGTCTCGTCAAAAACGGAGGTCGTTTGCAAAATCTTTACTTTTAAGGTCTATATTTCCATAGCGACTATTTTGAATTTTCAACTGGACATAACTTTTTATTCCCGCTATGAAATTTGGATTTTTCAGATTCGTTGGAAAGATATTTTCAAAAAAATTCAAATATTTTTTGTTTCACTAAAATCCGGTTTATTTTGAATCATGTACATTCATTTGAAATTTGAAATCGAATTTTCAAATTACCGTGCCATTTCCAATTCCTTTTATAATTAAAATAAATAGTTATTTTCTAACTTTGATTCAAATAAATATATACGTTCTAATTCTATTCAAAATAAATTTCTAGTCGTTATTATTTAAAATAATTCATTTTAAATATTCAAAATTCATTATAATTGCCAAAATAAAATTTTAAATTAGTTCTGACTTTCCGGGTTGTTACAGGTGATGTACACGAGCCTAGAAAGGATTCGACTTAAGGTGGAGTCGTAGTAAGACCGGGTGATGATATTGCTACTCGGGTTGGTCGTCGTGTTATAAGGCCACTCAAGAGATATGGTGATTGGAACTACCTAATCTTTTGTGATAGGTTGGATTATGCGCTTCATGAACCGTTGGACCTTGATGACATCATGAAATCGAGTGATAGCTCGAAATGGATTTATGCCATGGAGGAAGAGATGCAATCATTAATGAGGAACCATACTTGGGAGTTGGTTCCACTTCCTAAAGGAAACTGGGCAATTGGGTGTAAAAAGATATACAAGGTGAAGGATGATGGAAAATACAAAGCTAGGCTAGTAGCAAAGGGGTTTGCACAAAGGAAAGGAAATGAGTATGATGTAATATTTACATCGGTTGTGCGCCATACTTCTATCCAGATATTACTTTCTATAGTTGCTATACACGACTTGGAGTTTGAGCAACTTGATGTGAAAACCGCTTTCTTGCATGGTGACTAGGATGAATACATCTATATGGAGCAACCAGAAGGGTTTATGGTAGATGGTAAGTCAAATTTGGCGTGCAAGTTAAAGAAATCACTATACAGGTTGAAGCAATCACCTCGGCAATGGTACAAGAGGTTTGATCCTTTCACGCTTGAAAGTGGCTTCCATCGAAGCATTAAGGATGCTTGTGTATATTTCAAGAGGTTGGGAAATGATTTTTTGGGTGTATCTGCTCTTATACGCGGACGATATGCTCATAGCTTCAGAGGACAAGGAAGAAATCAACAAGTTAAAACTGAAACTGAAAGCATAATTCAAAATGAAAGACCTTTGGGAAGCTAAGAAGATATTGGACATGGAAATAGAAATGGATCGAAAGGGTTTTGAGTTGAAATTGACTGAAAAGGGGTATATAAAGAAAGTGCTTTGCCGGTTTAGCATGAAGAATGCAAAAGCGTCGAATACACCTCTACCTTTACTTGTGAAGCTTTCGAGTCAAGGATCGCCTATCGGGAAGTAAGACAAGGATTAGTTGGAAACGGTGCCATATGCAAGTGCAGTTGGTAGTTTAATGTATGTCATGGTGTGTACACGACCGGAAATTGCAAATTCCGTTAGGACGGTTAGTCGGTATATGGCTAACTCGGGAAAATCACATTGGGAAGCGGTCAAACTTATTTTGAGATACTCGAAAGGTACAACATCTCATGGACTTGTCTTTAGGGGTAGTAAGGAAAGGAGTTGCAATTTGGTTGGTTATTATGATTCAGACTACGCCGGTGATAGAGATTGAAGAAAGTCAACCTCCAGATATGTCTTCACACTTGGTGGTACGACCATAAGTTGAAGATCAAAATTGCAAACCATAGTTACTTTCTCCACTATGAAGGCAGAGTTGATAACCGCGATGGAGGCGGCAAAGGAGGCACTCTACTTGAAGCGTTTATTGTGTGACTTGGGGGTATAAACACGATAGCATCGACGTTCATTGTGAATCTATAATAGCCAAAGTGTTATCCATTTGGTGGAGAACTTGGCGTTTAGCTCACGGACTAAGCGCATAGAAGTGAGAAAGTCGTTCTTGATAGCCATGGATGAAGATAAGCAAGTACATATTCGCAAAGTTCACACAAATGATAATGCAGATGATATGTTCACCAAGACGTTGCTGGTTGAGAAGTTCGAGTATTGCTCGAACTTGGTTCGCTTGGAGAAGTGATAGGTTCCACCAGGTGGCACGGGTGAGAGAGGAGCTTAGTTTTGATAAGGAAGAGTATTAGTGCGAAATTGAAGTTCTATCTTCTTGTAAGTACTAGACGACACTCCTAAGTACTTAAGATTTTGGTTGAGACAGATTAGAAGTTGAGTGCTTTCAACACTTTATTAGCGGGTGGGGGCTTTGTCTGAACTCGCTGATGAAGTGCAATGAGGGTGGCTTTGCTGGAACTCATGGGAGGAAACATTCAAGTTTGGGTGAAGGTAGAAGTGAAGATAGTTGGAGTGTCCATTAAAGATGATGGTATGGTACCATTAGCTTTGGAGATGGATATAGCATCGAGGTGGAGTGTTGAATTTTGCGATACTATATGGTAGAATAAAAGAGGATGCAAGTAGTTTCGTGTAGGAGAAGACTGTTCGTAAGTCGAAGCTCGGATGTGGGAGATATGGCGAAGCATGCAACAGGGTTTGGGATGAGAGGTGTTTCAGATGTTTGGAATTTCTTCCAGACGTCTAGACTCAGCTAGAAATGGATCCAAAGAAACAATCCAGACGTCTGGAGAAGTATTCCAGACGTCTAGAAGGATTCCAAATGTCTGTTTTTGAGCTATTATAACACCCGAAGTGAGATTCAAACATCTGGTTTGGGATCCAGACGTCTGATTTAGAATAGGGATAGTTCCCAAATATTAATCCAAATGTTTGGAATTCTAAAGAAGACGTCTAGATCGGGCTCGGGCTGTTTTTGAGCTTATGATACTTGGGTTTATTTGTGAATCAAGCAAGGGCATTGTGGTCAATTGCCTAGGGTTTCTCTATGCCTATGAAGTTATCCTATCTCAATTTTGAAAGTGGTTATTAGTTCATCAAATCAAGGGTTTATTTATCCATTAATTAAGGTTTGGCAATCCTAATATTTCTTCAATTCTAATCTCCACAAAGTTATATTCTATAGTGAATATTAGACCATTGTAATCAATCTCTTGTACTCTTCTCATTTGATGATAATAAAGGCTCTCTCTCAAAGTCAGTGTACGCTAACAAATCGTGAGTGGAACCACTATAAATTTTGGTGTGATTTAGTTACTGTTATCAATCATATATATTACTTGTCTTGTGTTGTGATTGGATTTGAATCGTTTGAGATTGGTTTGATCATCGATTGGTTGTTTGTACACTCCCACTACAAGAACATATGGCTATTCCAACAGCTATTAGCCATTGGCGGCCATTGGAACAACCGTTGGAATAGAGTTCACGACTTCCAATGGCTTCCATCGGAGCCGACGGATCATTTCCAACGGCTGTTCCAACGGCTTCCAACAGAATATACCGTTGGAAACCGTTAGAAAATATTGTCCATATTTCTGTTGAAAACCGTTGATAGCCGTTGGAAATACTGGGTACTTTTTATATATAACAGCAAGCCAGCTTCCTTCCAGCCTCCCCAACTCATTTCATTTCTATTCCAGTTCCATTTCCAATCTGTTTCCAATCAATTCAACAACTATGCAACACATATATACCACTAACACCACAAACAATCAAAATATAATGCATAAACATATATATATATATATATATATATACATACATATATACAAACATGTCCACAAAGCGTACCAACATATACAAACATTCAAAATAACCATCCAAACGTGTCAACAAAGCGTACCAATATATACAAACCATCAGAACACATCCAAACTTGTCTCGTTATACTCAAAACAAAAAACATCCCCAATCGAGCATCAAAACACATACCTCAAGATCCATCGTCGCTACGATCATCAAAAGCAGACGATGAAGGAACATCACCATGATTATGCACGTACTCTGCAACCTTTTGATTCAGCTGCTCAATCTGCATACCCTGCACGCGATTCTGGTCCTGCAGCTGATCAATCAACGCTCGCAACTCCTTAATTTCTTCCTTGTCATGTGCCTTCTTTTCTTGTCGAACCTGCAAATATAAGTAATTTGTTATACAGGCAATTTTTATAACATACAAAATGAATTCATAACAAAATCATATTAGTGAACATATAAATTTTCATAACATGCAATTTTTATACAAGTAATTTTAATAAGTAATTTTTATTTACAAGTAGTTGTTATATAATACAATTTCAAAGTCATTTTAACAATGCTAACATACATGCAATTTTTATAACATACAAAATGAATTCATAACAAAATCATATTAGTGAACATATAATTTTCATAACATGTAATTTTTATAACATGCAAATTTCTAATTAAACTAACGATTGTCAATTTTTCAACTCATAAAAAATCTTAAAATTAGATGAAGAGAAATTTATGATGGATCTAGGCTAGAAAAAAAATTGTTATCTAAAATTATAGCTCAGACTTTTCCCTTCTAAATATCCTTTTGTTTTCTCTAATAATTCAAGTCTTGCCTATAGTTAGCAATAGCTATGTAGTAGTGGTGGACTAGCAATAATCTTGGCAAATGAAGCTACACGTGCATTTCGCCTTCACATATTTTTTAATAAATACCATAATACATAAAGCAATACTCCTAATTATCTGAAGATCAATACATATATGCACAAATTTCGCACTAAGGAAATGACAATTAATGACCATATAAAAATGCATCCCTTATTTCTTATCAATATTTTGTCTTTTTAATATTTTTATTATTAAGTGTATTGTACAGTTTTAAACTTTAGGTAATGCATCAATGTTTGCACATTAAGCCTTCTATATTCAAACTTTGGATTATGAAGATATTGTCGTTCAAAGAAAATACTTCTAAGAACTCAACTTTTAATAATAGGATGCTTACAAATAAAAAAAATCGTAACTTCTAAATAATTTGTCAAGAAAAAAAAACTAATTTTCTATTTGCTTTATGTTACTTTATCAAGTTTATTAATTAATTGATTCATGGTTACGTGTTAGGAACTTTAGATATGACTACAGTTCGGAATTGACATGAGATGGTTTTCTCTTATACTATATACATACATGTATGTGTTTGTATGTGTATGCTTCTCTTAGAATAATAGGTTTCACATATAATTTTCATAACATGCAATTTTACCATCAGGTTGCCGAATCCATAGCGCCTGCTCCGCTGTGTTTTTTCCATGACTGCATCGAATAAGTTGTCTTCCTCCTCTGGCGTCAACTCATCACGATCCGAATCCTCAAGAACATAAGCTCATGCCTCCTGGAACTTTGCCCATAATGAAAAAACAATTTCATTTGGCTAATAATAAAACAATGATTTTATTTTACAATAAACTAATCAATTCATGCTTGTAATATTTAAAGTACACATATGTATGACTTTGTCACCTTGTCCTGATCATCCCACTCATATGTGACGTTGCCTGCATCGTCTACCATCCTGGTTGCATGAGTGTGAGTAAAGACATCCATGTATGACACGGAATGTCCATAAAATCGTTCTTGCAGTTGGTAATTTGAATAATTAATTTCACATTGTCAATCACTGAACTAATCAATGTACAAATGTAATAATTAACAAATTTACTAAGTCTTCGCGGTGATGCTGGAAAAACTTAGATCCCCGCGATGAGTTATAGGATTCTTGTTCCTGTTTGCGGAGTTCCTTTCTGACTCAGCCTGAAAATGTACATTGACAAATTATTTATAATCGGCAAAAAAAAAAAAAAAAAAAAGATTCGTTATGAATTTACCTTAAACTCAGGCGTGTCCCACCACGCAACCATCTTCTCAAACACTTCATCGCCAATCCACTATGGTTGCTTTCCATGCTTCTTAAGCTCATTCATCTTCTCTCTATAATTCTTGGCGACCTTCGAGTTTCTGTGTCACTGAACTAGCTTCATGTTAGTCTTCTGCACATCTACTGCTCCCTGTATAATGAGAAAATCTTACTATTCTCATTTATTTGTGTTTAAATAATTAGTTTCTTTGACGTACGACCAAACGGAATAAACGTACCAGGAAATCCTACCAGATAGTCTCTTTGACGTCTGCTGGGATCTTGCTACACTTAGGCCAGAAATCGCTCATTCTGGCCATATATGCCTCCTTAGAGATATCAAAAACAGTCTGAGACGGCTCTAACTCAAATCCCATGCGTTAAAATAAATTAGAACTTTATATAGTCAATTATAGTATGTAAAAAACATTAAATTGCTATTCTGCTAATTTTTATACTTACGCTCTGTCAGCCTTAGGCTGCAAATAAACAACCGGACGAGCTAGCTGTTCGCCACTACCCTCAGCATGAGGGGTAATGCTACGTCGTCTAGAGGCAGATCCCGAGCCAGAGCCAAAAGCAGGGTCAGACGACATAATTAATATACCTGCAACATATATGAATGTGTAATTAGCATTGACTTTGAGAATATGTAATTAAAATGCACAAATAATATGGATATGAATATGAGCAACACAACATGAATAAATAGAGATGCATTTTGAGAATATTTAATTAGAAAAAGATAGATAATATGCTATATGAAGTAAAATATACATTTCCTGTTTTTACATACAAGACATACTATATCAAAACTTCAAAGTTATTTAAAAAATAATTTTCGTGACATATTTGACTTGGTATAATTTTCATGACATACTATATCAAAACTTCAAAGTTACTTAAAAAATAAATTCATACAAACATATTATATCAAAACTTCAAAATAATTTTACTTCAAAGTTATTTAAAAAATAAATTTGTACAAAAACATAATATATCAAAACTTCAAATTTATTTGTTTTAAAAGAACTATGTATGCATGAATCATTGTTCACCATTCAATCATAAACTTCAAAAATTTTATATATTATACACATATGACATAAGCCGACTTGGTATGAACAAACTATACAAGCTCATTCATAAATTTCATGGCATATTTGACTAAAATAAATTTATTTGTTTTAAAAGAACTATGTATGCATAAATCATTGTTCATCATTCAATCACAAACTTCAATAATTTATATATTATACACATATTACATATGTTGACTTGGTACAAACATACCATACAAGCTCATTCATAAATTTCATGACATATTTGACTAAAGAAAATTTATTTGTTTTAAAAGAACTATGTATGCATAAATCATTGTTCACCATTTTCAATAAAAAACTTCAATATTTGTGACGGCCCGCCCCGCACCAACCGACATTTTCTCCAAAAGTGCGCTGTACACATGTCCAGTTAGCACGGAACGGGTCGTCATAAAGAAAAAGGAAGAAGAGAATGAACCAACAAGGAACCTGTAGAATGTCTCACAGCGCATAGAATAAAATATAATAATAACATATTTGACATAAAACATGTGAGATAGTGCATAAGCTGAAACAACTAACATAGCAGCGGAAAATATAAGTACAGCTTATGATCCAAAGTTAAACATTATTACAACTTTTCAAACTGTCTCAAAGCAAAAGCAAGATAAAGGAGGTACACTACTAATGCCCAAGTAGCGACCACCAACGACACAGGGAGAATATCTATATATCATACGTGGAAGCCTCATGCTCGCCTCCGAATCAGCTACTCGCGCATCACTAGCTAACCTTAACATGTCTCTAGTCTGCTCGTGTGAGCACCCAGAGTAATAAGAGGAGACATAAAACTCTGGGTCAGACATAAAGCCTGGTATGAGCGATAAGCAACAAAACAGAACAATAACAGGTATAATCCAATCATACCTGAACCTGGACCTGCAACCAAAGAGTTAGCACTACATACTGTACAACACTCTAAGGTGCCATTTCAAGTGGTGTAAAGATAACGGGGGTGGGGTGTGCATGTCATAGTGATGTCAAACAATCAAACATAGCAAGCATCCTCACATCTCTCACTCAGTGCGTAAAGCATACGATACCCACTACCTTGGTCACCTAATCCTTTGGGCCATGACGGAATCCAATCCCGTGTAACTATCACTACAAGCCCACTATCCATCTCTCAGTGGTGAACCAAAGTTATGAATACCGACAACCCCTTTGCACACGTCCCGCAGCAAAGCCCAATCACGAAGTGAACTCAATGGTTCTCATCTGGATCCTGAGCTCTAACCTCCATTTGGACTACCTTTGCATCTCGGGTTTTGGTCGTCATCTCCGTCCGGATCGATCTTCATTCAGTTCGCTTCGCTTCAGGTCATGGCCATCAATGTCGGATCGCGATCGCACACTGGGTTCGGGTCGTGCATGTCCCGCAGCATCAGATCGTGGCGCTACATCAGTTCGGATCGGCTCTCCCTTCGGATCGTGGCGCTTCATCAATTCATAGAGGCATCGCTTCAGAGGATACAAGGTGGATCGGTTCGTGGCTTCAACTCCGGATCGTGAGAACCATTCGTGAGTGGATCGTGGCGCCCAAACTGGAGTGGATCGTGGAGATGACTCGCGATCGGGTCGGAAAAAATGGGGCGGATCGTGGGACCTGTTGCGATCCGATCCGGTTCTGCGCGGTTTTCTGCACTTTGTCCAGCGAGTTGTTTACGCCATTCGACGGCGTTTTCGACCATTCTAACTATTCTAAACAATCACAAGTCATACCAAACAGTCATAGCAACATATATTATCGACCACAAGCATCAAAACAACAACTTGATAGGATAAAATGGATCAAACATACCCAAAACCCCATATTTTCCCTTAAGCATGTTTGGGTTAAACTTATGATATGATTAGCAAAACTTAACCAAATTATCCCAAATTCACATCAGAAGTCTAAAACAATATTTCAGAATTTAAGAATATTTTTCTAGATTTTTAACATGCATAAATTCGCTAATTTTCACTAATCACCCCTTAATCCCCCAAATTCCGGGATTTGCAAAATTAGTCGAAATTAACCCAAATTCATATCAGAGGCATAAAATGATGTTTTAGAATTTTAGGAATTTTTCTAGATTTTTCTGAGCCATAATTTCGCTACTCTTCGCTAATTACCATAATTAGCCGTAATTAGTGAAAAACAATGCAAATCACTTACCTTAGCCACAAACAAACTTTAGATCTGAAATAATCTCTGATTTGGATCCAATCCCTATGTGTTCCAGCAGCTCTCTCTCTGATTTGGTGCTACGCTCCCTTGATTTGATGTAGTTTTTCTTAATCTTCGATTAGAAAGTGATTAAGGACGATTTGGGATGAAATTAGAAGGTGGAGGCCATTGCTAGAGCTTGAAGGAGGTAAGTGGCGGCTGGAAAAATGAGTCTAAAACCGAAATCTTAACCCTAGCAGCCCTTAAATACCCCAAATCCCGAAATCCCCCATTGGGCCTAGTTGCTAATCACCTGGGTAAGCCCAATTAGCTGTTTTTCACCTTCTAAACCTTGTTTCAGCCATATCTCCCAAACGGTAAGTCCGTTTGGCTAATGTAACCACTCTACGGAAAGAGAAACCATCATTCGAATCCAATGGAAATGGTTTCAGGTCAAAACTCCTTTCCAGTCAAAAGTTTTGGCCAAAACAGTACCAACTAGGGGTAAAACGGTCATTTAAAAATCGACAAAAATCATGAACATGGGAAATGACTCTAATGGTTGTTTCCCAAAGTTACATGACCATACGACTTCATATGAGAAAGAAATAAATATTTTACGATCCTTCGATGCGTAGAATGCGGGTTGTTACATTCTCCCCCCTTAAGAAATTTCGCCCCCGAAATTCCCTAACCAGAACACACAAAGGGTCCCGCATGCCTATCAACCATAAAACAACAATCAACATGCAAAACAAGTCTATCCTAGCATGCGGTTTACTAATAAGGGAAGGAACTATCACTACCAAAACATTACTAGGCAAAGAGTTCTGGATACTTCTTCCTTATATCCTCCTCTGTTTCCCAAGTACAGTCTTTTTCATTCTCACCCCACTGGACTTTGACTAGTTTCACCGCCTTCCTTCGAAGCTGCTTCGTATCGTTCCCAACGATACGCATAGACTTGCGATTCTCAACCGCCTCGGGTTCAACCTCGCTATCATCCAACTGATCTGGTGAAATAGCCACATTAGGGTCTTGCACAACTTCCTTAACTGGGAAACATGAAATACGTTGTGAACTCCCGCCATCTTGTCAGGTAGCTCTACTTCATACGCCAGATTCCCAACTTGCTCGAGGACTGGGAATGGGCCAACAAATCTTGGTGCTAACTTACCTCTCCAACCAATCCGAATCACATTCTCTATGGAGAGATCTCGACGAACACCAAGTCGTTAACGAAGAATTCCAAATCTCTTCTTTTCTTACCGAGATAAGCCTTCTGCCTATCTTTATCCCTTCCCAATAGTAGATCTGCTCTATGTCTCAATACATCTTGTTACCACTGGGATGTATAGTCAATTTCGAGTGATGATATGGTCTAAGCACTTCACCTCTCAGTTCATCTACGTTGGGTACAACTAGTCCTCCATTCTTTTGAAGCCATCCTTCTCGATCAAATCCTTGCTTGATCGTTCTCTTTCCATCGATACCCATCTCTACCCTAAAGATGATTTCCAATAGGTTAGGATCGTCCTTCTAACTGGAACCAATCCACTCAATCAAAATCGATCTAATCGTCAAGCTTACTAGCGTATCTGAATCCAATTCACTTTTGGGTCTGAAATCATATCTTATGACATACTCTAGTTGCTTCCATCCTAGAAACAAAACCCCTAAACTGGCATGTCTCCTACTCAATGCAACTAGTACTGCACCCACATCCTTTACTATGATCACTCTGTCCCATAGAGTCATGGCGACTCCACTGCACTGATCCATAGCCACTAGTCTTTTGCTATGTCCATTCTGCCCCATGAAGTCATAACAACTCCACTGCACTGGCTTATAGCCTTACTAATCCTTTACTATGTCCACTTTGCCCCTCGAGTCATGACGACTCTACTGCACTGGCTCATAGTTCCACTACAATCACTTTGTTCCCCATCGCTGGAACCCTACAGGTGATAGTCTACTCAAGGGAAGAAAAATAGGAACAACATAGCAACCATAACATCCATCAAACAAGTCCTACCTATCACCTGCTAAATTCATAAACACATCGACACCTACATGACTGGTCTAACCAATCCCAATATGTCGATTCTAGTATGTCTGGTCCAACCAACATCAATAACTAATGGAACCCCAGCCTCCATACATACACCGATGCCTACTTGACTGGTCCAACCAATCCCAGGCCAATGGAAGCCCCACCTCCCTTCGGACAACCGTATGTCCAACATACGTTTATCCTCCAAGGATAATTAAACTAATGGAAGCCCAGCCTCCAATCGGACTACCGTACGTCCAACGTACGTTTATCCTCCAAGGATAACTAGATCACGTCCAACGGATCCAAGGTAACGGGCGTCCCCAGATACCCCTGCTTTTAGTCCTCCTAAAATACTTGAGTCCAACCCAAGTCTATCCATTATCTTGCTGCCCTCTCGAGTCCAACTCGAGCTGAATCCAATTCCTTGCAGCCTTCTCGAGTCCAACTCGAGTCAATCTATAACTCAGACCCAGTCTTGAGTATCCATCAGTGACAAACTCTAGTCCAACGTGAGTCGTCTCCCTATTCGTTGCATCTCCAAGATCAACAAACACCCATTTTCTTTTACGAGTTCAAGTCCAACTTGAATCGCCCTAATCTTCGTTGTATCTTCCATGATCAACGAATACATCCTATCCCTTCAAAGTTCTACTATCCAATAGAGAACATCAACATAGGGTCCTAAAAAATCCATTACTTTGCATCTTTCTCGAGTCCCACTTGAGCAATCTCATAACCCTATCGAGTCTAACTCTGGGCAGTTTATACCATTGAACAGTCTTATCATGTTCCGTCTGCCCATCACTCCTCGAGTAAACCAAGATATCATCCAATGAAAAATCACAACAACTATTTACCCCTCACGCAAACCATCCTAGTCGAAATCGACATTCCCCAAGCACAAGCCCTAAAGGCCTAAACCAATATCAGACAAGCACCCAAGGAACATCTCCTCCGAGTTCGGACAATCCACATGAGGTGATACTAGCAAAACAATCTAGCACTGGAGTACTCATTTGCCTCCCAGAGACAACTAGAACTTATTACAACGATAACTTCTTAACTTCCTTAACTCCAGTTACTATCGCCATCACTAGGTAGGTACCTAATACCACCCTATTCCTTTGGAGTAGATCGACTCCCCAAAATAATGCTAAACCCAGTAAAGCCCAAAACAAAGCAATCACAAGGAAACATACATCCATGACTCGATAAGACCACATTAACTAATCATGCCAAAACTAGTTGAACCACCAATCGGGTTCGTCACTACTAAAGGTCTATCGACTATCTCGGGTTTGTTAAACAATACCCAAACAGAAACATCTTAAATAGAAAGCATACCTTTTATAATGACACCCTTTCCCTTCTGCGCTGCACTTGGAGCATTCGACGAAGAAGGAACAACGTTAATAGCATACGCTTTCAGAATCTGCTTCTCCCTAGGAGGTTGTGGGCAATCATCCTTGTGATGTCCCGCCTGGCCGCAGTTAAAGCACTTCCTTTCCCCAGGCTTTTCTTGACAATCTCTGGCGTAATGGCCCTTCTTGCCACAACTAAAGCATTCGCCATCTTTCTTATTTTTCTTATCCTGACCATCCTTGGTCGGGTTCTGCTTCCTCTTGTTCTGAGAATTCTTCTTGCCTTCACCGCCTGCTTGCGGCTTTGGCTCCTCTACAGATGCCGTAGCAACCTCAGTCTTCGACTTAGGGAAAAGGCTCTCTGACCTTAATGCCTTTCCTATAATAGACTCGAACGTCTCATCGATATGATTTATAAGTCTTTCCCCCAAGTACCCATCCAAGCCAGTTATGAACTTCTCATTCTTCTTTTCGACTGTATTGATAAGGGACCATCCATATTTCGATAAAGTGTCGAATTCAGCGATATACTCCGAGACTGCTCTACCGTTCTGCCTAAGCTCCAAGAACTTCTTGAACAGTTCTGATTTATGAGCAGCTGGAATAAACTTATCACAAAAGCGAGTCTTAAACTGATTCCAAGTAACTTGATCTTCTGGAGTAGCTGTTCTAATGGCATTCCACCAATTCATCGCTCGCCCTTGTAGCTGACGAGACGCTAGCCTTCTCTTCATCGCATCCTCAAGACCCAAGTCGTCGAAGATACGATCACAGCTATCCAACCAATCCTGAACATTTGTGTCCGACTCCGTTCCGTGGAACGGCTTCCCACCAAGGTTAGTGTAATCCTTGCACAACTTGGCGAAATCGACCCTAGGCGCCTGCACTACTGGACCACCACCATTTCCGGGATTGGGAACTGCTCCCTGAACATCTCTAAGCATGTCTCTCATGAAATTAGTGAACATTGTCCTCATGTCAGGAGCATTCCCATGGTTGGTCCCTCTACCAGCACCTCTAGGATATCGGCTCATCGTTAATCTGTAAAAGGGGAAACGATTAACGATCCCATAGTGGTGCTAGTGCAGTACAACTTCATTCTTATACTACCAATAGTATATATATATATATATAGCTTTTAAAAACCAAAGTAATCACAAATACGCGTTCTCGTATACGTACTATCTCTCCCTAGTGTCTTTCCCTAGGTTAACTACGCAACCTAGAGCTCTGATACCAAGTGTGACGGCCCGCCCTGTACCAACCGACATTTTCTCCAAAAGTGCGCTGTACACATGTCCAGTTAGCACGGAACGGGTCGTCAGAAAGAAAAAGGAAGAAGAGAATGAACCAACAAGGAACCTGTAGAATGTCTCACAGCGCATAGAATAAAATATAATAATAACATACTTGACATAAAACAGGTGAGACAGTGCATAAGCTGAAACAACTAACATAGCAGCGGAAAATATAAGTACAGCTTATGATCCAAAGTTAAACATTATTACAACTTTTCAAACTGTCTCAAAGCAAAATCAAGATAAAGGAGGTACACTACTAATGCCCAAGTAGCGACCACCAACGACACAGGGAGAATATCTATATATCATACGTGGAAGCCTCTTGCTCGCCTTCGAATCAGCTACTCGCGCATCACCAGCTAACCATAACATGTCTCTAGTCTGCTCGTGTGAGCACCCAGAGTAATAAGAGGAGACATAAAACTCTGGGTCAGACATAAATCCTGGTATGAGCGATAAGCAACAAAACAGAACAATAACAGGTATAATCCAATCATACCTGACCCTGGACCTGCAACCAAAGAGTTAGCACTACATACTGTACAACACTCTAAGGTGCATTTCATGTGGTGTAAAGATAACGGGGGTGGGGTGTGCATGTCATAGTGATGTCAAACAATCAAACATAGCAAGCATCCTCACATCTCTCACTCAGTGCGTAAAGCATACGATACCCACTACCTTGGTCACCTAATCCTTTGGGCCATGCCGGAATCCAATCCCGTGTAACTATCACTACAAGCCCACTATCCATCTCTCAGTGGTGAACCAAAGTTATGAATACCGACAACCCCTTTGCACACGTCCCGCAGCAAAGCCCAATCACGAAGTGAAATCATTGGTTCCCATCTGGATTCTGAGCTCTAACCTCCATTTGGACTACCTTTGCATCT
This sequence comes from Allium sativum, assembly GCA_030737875.1. Lineage (NCBI taxonomy): Eukaryota > Viridiplantae > Streptophyta > Magnoliopsida > Asparagales > Amaryllidaceae > Allium > Allium sativum. The sequence continues at coordinate 828,316,948 of CM060924.1, forward strand.
CGGGTTTTGGTCGTCATCTCCGTCCGGATCGATCTTCATTCAGTTCGCTTCGCTTCAGGTCGTGTCCATCAATGTCGGATCGCGATCGCACACTGGGTTCGGGTCGTGCATGTCCCGCAGCATCAGATCGTGGCGCTACATCAGTTCGGATCGGCTCTCCCTTCGGATCGTGGCGCTTCATCAATTCATAGAGGCATCGCTTCAGAGGATACGAGGTGGATCGGTTCGTGGCTTCAACTTCGGATCGTGAGAACCATTCGTGAGTGGATCGTGGTGCCCAAACTGGAGCGGATCGTGGAGATGACTCGCGATCGGGTCGGAGAAAATGGGGTGGATCGTGGGACCTGTTGCGATCCGATCCGGTTCTGCGCGGTTTTCTGCACTTTGTCCAGCGAGTTGTTTACGCCATTCGACAGCGTTTTCGACCATTCTAACTATTCTAAACAATCACAAGTCATACCAAACAGTCATAGCAACATATATTATCGACCACAAGCATCAAAACAACAACTTGATAGGATAAAATGGATCAAACATACCCAAAACCCCATATTTTCCCTTAAGCATGTTTGGGTGAAACTTATGATATGATTAGCAAAACTTAACCAAATTATCCCAAATTCACATCAGAAGTCTAAAACAATATTTCAGAATTTAAGAATATTTTTCCAGATTTTTAACATGCATAAATTCGCTAATTTTCACTAATCACCCCGTAATCCCCCAAATTCCGGGATTTGCAAAATTAGTCGAAATTAACCCAAATTCATATCAAAGGCATAAAATGATGTTTTAGAATTTTAGGAATTTTTCTAGATTTTTCTGAGCCATAATTTCGCTAATCTTCGCTAATTACCATAATTAGCCGTAATTAGTGAAAAACAATGCAAATCACTCACCTTAGCCACAAACAAACTTTAGATCTAAAATAATCTCTGATTTGGATCCAATCCCTATGTGTTCCAGCAGCTCTCTCAGATTTGGTGCTACCCTCCCTTGATTTGATGTAGTTTTGCTTAATCTTCGATTAGAAAGTGATTAGGGACGATTTGGGATGAAATTAGAAGGTGGAGGCCATTGCTAGAGCTTGAAGGAGGTAAGTGGCGGCTGAAAAAATGAGTCTAAAACCGAAATCTTAACCCTAGCAGCCCTTAAATACCCCAAATCCCGAAATCCCCCATTGGGCCTAGTTGCTAATCACCCGGTTAAGCCCAATTAGCTGTTTTTCACCTTCTAAACCTTGTTTCAGCCATATCTCCCAAACGGTAAGTCCGTTTGGCTAATGTAACCACTCTACGGAAAGAGAAACCATCATTCGAATCCAATGGAAGTGGTTTCAGGTCAAAACTCCTTTCCAGTCAAAAGTTATGGCCAAAACAGAACCAACTAGGGGTAAAACGGTCATTTAAAAATCGACAAATATCATGAACATGGGAAATGACTCTAATGGTTGTTTCCCAAAGTTACATGACCATACGACTTCATATGAGAAAGAAATAAATATTCTACGATCCTTCGATGCGTAGAATGCGGGTTGTTACAATATTTTTATGTATTATACACATATGACATATGTTTTCACAAGTATATGAAATATGACATATATTTAAACCATTCAATCCAACGAATTTGACAATTAGGGTGATAACAATAGTAATTTGAGAACAATATGATTAATATATGTATGCAAACAATTAGGAATCAAATCAAAGACATATTAAGCACAAATTAGTGGTAACCCTAAAAATTAAGTTTAGAAATTTCACCTAAATTCAAGAGCAATAACGGAGTAGGAGGGGTGGAAGTGCTTGTGGTTGACGTGGGAGGCGATGGCAGTGGTTATTTGGGTGGAGTTGAAATTGGACGTGGTGAAAGGGTGATAAGGGTTGGAAAATCGGATTTGGGGATGGGAGGAGTGAAATGAAGAAGTAGGTCGGGATCTATGGAACATATGCAGGTAAATTTCCAATGGTTTCCAACGGCCGCCAACGGACTTTATTTCATCGGTTTCCAACAGCTACCACCGATTCTAAGTTGTCGTCGGCAGCCGTTGGAAACACGGCGTCGGAATACACTGTTTCTCTAGTAGTGTCCTAGCATGATCTATTTTATTTTCTGCTGCGTTACAAATAGGAATGAGTGGTGTCAATCACTGTTGTTTCCCCAACATATATAATCTTTCCTGGCCCTCTAAGCTATTATTATGTACGTTGTTTCTTTCTTTCTTTCTTTCTTGCTTCTTGTCATCTACTATTAAATACGTTGTTTCTTCACTATTTTCAAATTTAGCTTTTTTAATGCCAGTTAGTAATTATGTGATGAAAAGTTAACTGCATTACCACTGTATATCCATAAAAATAGGTACGTAGGTATTGTCGCGGTAAGGTATGAACATGAAAAAAAATTAATTACATTTGGACAAATCTATAGAAATATGTACATATGTGTTGTCGTGATAAAGTATAAACATGAAATACGTTAATTACAGTTGTTCAATTTGATAAACGTATAAAGTTAGCTTCCTTTAACAAATCGATTACTTTATTGAATAAATTTCAGCTGGGAAACAATAAGTTATTGTTTTTTAAGACCATACATTCATTTTGTAAAATTAACAAACATTTCTATGTTATTATGCTGAAAAGAACACGCAGCAGTCCAACTCTCAAGGTATAATCTATACTTCTATTTTATATACTTAGTTGTGTCCAAGTGTTGACTACAAAATGTAGAGCATCAAGATGGTTGAAACTGATAATTGTGCACGAAAGTCATGTAGGAAGAAATGGTTAGCCAAGTTGGAAAAATATTAACATAAACAATCGTGACATAGTAAATAACAAAAAATTAATGCTTTATCAATGGGCGCACCAATTCTTGTGTGCCGAAGTAGTATGTGCCCGGTGTCCCCAACCAATCACAGCCCCCTAATTTCTGCCTTTTACAGTTAAACCCTTTAATTGTCCGAGGACTTAAATGTAAAAAAGAGGGAATGGGGCGATTTGATTGGTGGGCACACACGGGGACAGGCGGGGCGGGCACAGAAGAATTGCACTCATCAATGGGGTGACAATTAGACCCGACCCGATAGACCTGGACCCGACTCGTCGGGTCTCGGGTCTAAGCGGGTTAGATTTTGTCAAGTTTAAACCATACATTTTCAAAATTTGGACCCGACCTGACCCGAGCTTCGGTTCGGGTCAGTTCGGTTCGGGTTTTGTTGGGTAAAAACACTAAAAAGACATATATTTCAATACTTTTTGGTCGGGTCTTTCGGGTCAGATCAATTTGGGTCAGTTTTTATTGGGTCTTTATTGTATTTTTCATCACCTAGACCCAACCCAAGACTCGGCGGGTTCGGTTCGGGTCCGGGTCTTTTCAGGTCGGTTCAGTTCGGTTTTTCGGTTCTTGATTCTAATTGCCAGCCCTATAATTATTATTAAATTTTGAATTTTGAGTCATTGCCTATTACATGTCTAGAACAACGATATTAGTTAAATTTTCTATTTTAGCTTAATGGTATTAAATGAATACCATCTAACAAAATTAGCTAAAATTAACTGATTAACTACTACAATATATAAAATTCCTCATTTAGTGTCAATGACCACTAACTTACATGGTAAGATAACTAGACTATATCTCTGTAGGTCGTGAGCTTAATCCCTTGAAATACCAGAATTAGTGTTTTGCTTAAATTAAATGTTAATTTAGATATTAAAATCAAAAAGTAAATCCTTATTTATTTATTTATTTTAAAATGTTTTTTTGCCTTCTTTAATAGGTTGAAAGTTGGAGAAACATCTTGATTATGATAAAAAGGCACGTCATGAGGTAATGTTTCAATTCCATGATTTTCCTTCCTTTTTAAATTATTTTCCCTATATTTGTATGATTGATAATAATGAACATGTTTCAGCTCAGTCATTACTCACTAATAATTCTTCTATGTTTTTGGACATGGCATTTGTTTACTTGGAATAAACACTTCTACTGATGTGCAGTCACCTTATTATATTACACTACAAGAATTTTCTGATTTTCCTACGCGTAATTGGCGTAGGAATGACGTAGGAAACTACAATTTCCTACGCCATCCCTACGCCGAATATAGCGTCAAAAATTCAAGCATCGCAAAAATATTTCCTACGCCGTTCCGACTTCATGCGTAGTACAGTTTCCTACGCCTTTCCTACACCATATTTTTTCCTACGCCTTACTTACGCCATATTTCCGACACCTTTTCTACGCCAAATTTCCTTTGGTGGCCACCCAGTTCCTACGCCATCGCAACACCCGAAGTCTCCTACGCCGGTATTACGACAAATATTTCATACTCTTTAGTTACGCCATACATACTCAACTTCAATAAATACAATTAGAATTTTCCTACGCCATTGCTACGCCTTATTTCTACGCCTTTCCTACGCCATATTTTTTCTTGCGTCTTCCCGACGTCGTATTTCGGTAAATATTTCCTACTTTTTAATTACGCCATACATACTCAACTTCAATAAATACAATTAAAATTTTCCTACGCCATTGCTACGCCTTTTTCCTATGCCATATTTTTTCATGTGTCCTTCCTATGCCATATTGCGTACGCCTTTTCATGCCATATTTCCTTCGTCTCCCCTACGCCAGTGTTACAGGAAATATTTCCTACTCGTTAGTTACGCCATACATACTCAACTTCAATAAATACAATTAAAAAAATTCTACGTCTTTCCTACGCCTTTTTCCTACGCCATATTAAATATTTTCTATATTATTACTGCTCATATGCCTTTCCTATGCCATATTAAATATTTTCTATATTATTACTGCTCATATTTCAACCTAGCATAAAATCAATATGATAACTTATATATAACATAATCAACAATAATACTAAATTACTCCAACAAATACAATTTCATAATCATTAAATATGATCAACAATACTCAATAATATCGATGTTACTACATCCATGGGTTTAAACTAATATCAATAACGATACATAACATGCTTAAATGCTAAACACATGCATAACATAAAATGAATAGCCTCAAGATTGCTCCGCTTGATTTTGGCATGCATCTCCATTTAAGCGCTAACACACTAGATTTTTGAACTCCGAAAAGGAATTTTTAAGTTCTTGCAGCTCGTTTTTAGTTTGCTTCAGTTCTTCCTTCAACTGAGTTCTCTCTTGTGCATCAGTCTCGCTTATGCTATAGGTAGCATCTTTATATCTCTGCATTTCAATAAATATTAACATAAATCGATATTGTAATCATAATAATCCTATCCATTGCAAGCCACTGACCAAACAAGCAATGATCACATATCTGGCAAACTGACACGTAAAATTTTCAGTATATCTAGTGTCTCTCAGTATTTGCCTTTTTCCCTATTGTTATTCAAGTCTATAACATCTTCCTTTTTTCCACAATACCATTTAAATTGAAATACGTAAATCTAGTAAGTAAAATAAGCCTTCATGATTAAAAAAAGCAACTGAATTCAACCATGAACTTTGCTGCATGCGTACAACAAGGTAATATAACACTTTCGCTATTTGGAATAAAACGATCCAAATAACAATTGCAACAAAAGCTTGACCAGAACATTACTGGATTTCATATGCAATGCATTTACATTATTTGCAACACATTGTCAATTCCCACGCTACATTACAACAAATTTTATTCACTCCCAAAACATACTGGCAGCTGCGGAAAATTTAAAGCATGAAAATTTGCAACCAAAAAAAATACAGAAAATCAACGCCACTATAAACCAATTGCAAAAAAAATCTTAGCAAGAAGAAGAGAAGTAGCTTAGAGGGTAACCAGGAAATTATGCTCACAAGTCACAAAACTATTATACATAAAAAAACAAATGTTGCTCCAAAATATACTTCTATGTACATACAGTGGCGTAGCCAGCATATAATTTTGGCGGGGGCAAGATGTTAGAAAATTAAGTATTTAAAGACAACAGTCACAGATTTTTTTGTTCAAATATTCAAATATGTGTATAAACTCATAACAAATTAAAAAAAAAAACTCCACAAAACATATTATAACGTTCCATTACAGAATTGATCAAATGTTTACATTTAGATTGAAACATTCATACAAAATACTACAAGTTCAAAGTTTTCCATAAGTTTTCATATCTATGCTTAAATTACAGACACTTATTAGAGAAAAGTTTCACAAACATACGCAAAAAATTACCCTGACTACAATTAAGCTTTTTATGTCAAATCTCAACCTAACATCTAACTAAAATTATGTAAGCAAACTGCCACACAGAGGGTTACAATCCAACTAGAAATGGTGAATGGCATCTTTTGTCTTTAGGGTTATGTGCGATTAGGATCTGTCAAAAATACTAACCAGATTGTTTCCACCAACAAAGAAAAGTATACCTCGCAGGCAAACTTACGGTATAAAATTAGGCTATTTTTTCAGTAAAGAGAACAAGGGTAACTGAAAAGTAGGCATATCTGAATCATGGAAGAGTAACTGGAGCCCGTGGAAAAAATGTGAAGGAGGGTCGCGGTAGAGGGATGTTAACCTGTAGAGGAGAAAAGCAAAGAGACTTTTGGTTATGCTTGAGATTTTCCATTAGTTGATGGAGCTCGTGATTTATTGGAGACTGCGGTAGATTTTAGGTTTGATTTAATTAAGAATCATTTTTCTTTTCAGTATTTTGTTCAAAACCTAGGAGGGGCACTTGCCCATGCCAACTCCAATGTGCCTCCGCCCCTGTGTACATACAGTCCCCAATCTAAAAAAGAAAACTGAATTTCTAGATTAAGAGAAAAGAACTAAGAAAAAAGAAAAGAAAAGAGGTAGAATGTTGTAATATAATTCATAGTATTTGTATTTGGTCCACTCAAGATCCAATAAATTGTTGTAGTTGAAAATTGTAAACTGATTCACAATGCTTGAAAATCTTCAAAATGTTTAGGAATTCATCTTTCTTAATCTTCGTATCATCAACTTTCTCATGAGTGTTCGCTTTTTCATTCAATTCTTTGTGTAATTTCCTTCTAGTTCATTTCATATCACATATGCCAATGTCTTAACTATTGTTCATTTTTCCTCTGTTATGCCACTAGGTTCTCCCCTTTCCCTAATGATTTGTTAGTATCATTAAGACACAAAAAAATTAACTTCTCTATGTTTTGTTTCTATGCATTTTTTCTTCTTTGAAATATGTTTGATTTCTTGTAAATTTTATGTATGAGAAACTAAACAGGACTTTCTTACTGTATGGAATGCAAGCCATCTTACACAGTTTAGTAAATTGCATTATAGACGACTCAAACTATCACAGTCTTACATAATTTAGAATTTTTGTTATTTAAAAGTTTGAATTTATTTAACTTTTGAAGATAAACGACGTACGCTGTTTAGATATTGAACGTTCAAAGTTATGCCATTTCTCCAGTCTTCATGGTTTTGGTGTACATTACACTCTTACAACGCAATTATATAGAAACTCTGCATTGGTTAATTCGTAACATAAAATATTGTCTCAATGATTCTTGATGCAATAACTAATTATTTGATGTTGTTTAGTTATTGAAATGGCTGAAATATTCTTGGTTAATTTCAGTGTTGTCTAAATTTGTACGGAGATGACATGAAGTAATTATAAACAGAAGCTCGGTCTATTATTCTCTGCTAGATAAAAATAATGCAAGTTACTTCAAGTTTAGCAACAAATAAACAGAGGAAACAGTACATCAGATAGTATTCATGATTTAATTAACTATTTTGACTGTCTACTGCTATTTTCCATAGTAATATATGTTGGAAATGCTTGTAGAAGTTCAAAGGAGGAATGAAAAATAACTTTGAAAAAATTGGAAAGATCGGAGCGATGACAAGCGTAATGGTTGCAAGTATTTTGCTCCAAAATAGTATTATGTAAGTACGGATACCGAATTGATTGCTCCAGACTTTGAATATTCAAGGCATGCCTGGTAATATCTAAGAACGACAACGTTGACATATTGCTGAAAGCTGACAAATAATAACAATGTAGTGCAAAATTATTTTAATTCTGCTGAAACGAAGACCGTACATCATGAGATGTTGATACATGGAGTGGTCTGCGTTTGAAAACAAATTTTATGACAGTAGCTTTAGATGCCACCAGCGGCCGAGAATTTAATGGTCGCTATATATTACAATACAACGGCGATGATGACGATGTTGATGGTTCAGGTTTAAGGGCAATGGACAATATCAAAGGGCGACGGTTGTTGCTACAGGTACAAGGAGAACAGAACAATCAGGTTGAGTACATTAATCTTGTGCCACAACATGCATAGTAGCATATGTCCATCTATCCCTATATTATGTTCAGTAAGTTAAATGGTGAATAACATGGAAGATATGTCTGTTGTATTTCCATGAATGGCTAATGTTTTGTATGAATAACATGGACTTGTATGCTTCATTGTAGTTATTTTAAATGTTTTGTAATGATGGAACACTCTGTGGCTTACTTTTACCTGTTATATCTTTTTTTTTAATTATTATTTTTTGCGTAAGATAGTGAAGAATGAACGAATCCTCCACTCAAACTAGATAAATAAACAGATCTATTTAAATCATCACCCTAAACCTCAAAAAACAAAAACACAAGCCACAGCTTAAAAAATCACAATCAATGTAGATAAACGCCTAAAAGCCAATGCTAGAAACATACCAAACCCTCATCAGATGTAAACATTCAAGTAAGAGGGCGGAAATGCTTTCAGTCGGTCTAGTTGGATTCCAATAGCATTGGGACATCACGCAAGTTCCTAAGAACGTGGATCATCAAACGAATTCCGGGTTGAGGAGCAAGACGATGATATAGATATGAGAATTAGGGATAGAGGATTGAGTGGAGATCTTCAACTATGTTATATCAATTGTTTGTTTCTTCATTATTGATGCATCATTTTTTTTAATTATATTTAAAAGAATATGATGCATCGGTAAATTTCTATAAAGAAATTAAGTTGTGTCCTTTAACTTCAACTCGTGAGACATATAAAACAACGCTTCAAATCTGTGCGCGACATAGTAAATTTGACTGGGCAACTATCACTGATATAGTCATGAACATAATCCTTCCTTTCAAATAACTTAACAAAACACTAGGCATTTTTATTTTTTAATCATCAACTTCTTATTTTATAACGTTATGATTAACAACATCAAACATACGTTGGCGAACTAATACTATCCAACCCAGTTTTTCCTCCTTTCTGACTAATGGCTACAGCCATCAAAGCTCGAAGCAGCCATCACTTATGCATCAGAAGCAAAGCTCGAAGCAGCCATCACTCATGAGTTAGAAGCAAAGTTCGAACTCTTTCTTCAGTGGTTACAGGCAAATGGAGCAGAACTTCGATGCTGCAGCATAAAGTACTGTGGACCTCACAAAGACTTCGAAATTTACACTAATGAAAACACGCTGGACAACGATGTTGTTATGGTGGTTCCACTTGATTTAGCCATCACACCCATGAGTGTTTTACAGGGCCCTTTTTGGGATCCAGATGTCGAGAATTGTTCCAGGAGGGTGAGGTTGATGATTGTATCTTATTCATGCTTTTTCTCATGGTCGAGCGTTTGAGGTACCTTGACATGCTTCCAAGAGGTTTTGGCAATCCTCTTTGGTTCACTGAAACTGAACTTTCTGAACTAAGAGGAACAACTTTCTATAAAGCCAGCGTGCAATAGAAGAAAAACTTGGAAGCATTGTACGAAGATAAGACGAAGAGACTAATTGAGGAATTTCTTCATTATGATGGGAAATCAAAAAACATCAAGGATTTGGGATTTGAAGACTTTTTATGTGACCTAGTAACTAAACCCGCTAAAGATGCTGGGTCTGTGACGGTTTGTAGGAATTTGGAAGGTTCACAACATTGGCTAAGGGAATTGGGGGTAAATTCCGTATTTTGGACAAGAGCATTGAATATATCATTTCTCATTCTTGCGCGTTTCCTGATACATCTGAAGGACATACTGATGATTCAACTAATAATGGCAATAACCCTGATGATTTTTCAACCCAAGAACGTGGTAAAAGTGACAAGAAAACTGACATTAAGGCTTTTAATGTTGTAAATAAAACTGAAAATGGAAGTTTCAGCTCTACAACAAAAGATGCAGAAATCGTTTAGGTTGAGGGACTTGTCCTTGCAAGCATGCATTAAAAGCTACTGCAACATGGAAGGTTGATTCGAAAGGTCAAGTAACAAGCATTCCAAATTCCATGTATCTTATACTTGCTGAAAAAGGCGCATGTGAAATTGGAAAAGAGATTAACATTAGCTATGGCATGTAACGGCCCAGATTTTTGACCATTTAGTTTAATATTTAAAAATGTTTTTTTATATTGTTTTGGAATTTTAATGGTTTAATTTCAATAATTTTGAATATTTTATTAATATAATAAATTTTATTCCGAAATGGTAGAAATTTAGTGGATCTGCAATATAATGTGAACTGGCAGTATAAAAGGATAAATATTTAATTAAAAATAGTACGTTTACAAAGGAAATTGTAGCTAACGAACTCGGATTTCGATGAAATCAGTTTCATTAAATCCGAAATGATGAAATTAGGTAACCAACCAAGTTACGTCAAAAATGACATCCGTATGTGGAAAAGAAAAAAATAAAAGGCCAAAATTGGAACTAAATTTTGACGGTAATTGAATTTGCTAATGCTAACAGCAAAACTGGAACCTGAGACCTATTCAGGAAAATTCTAAACATAGGATATTAGCTATATATGAAGTCTGGGAAAAACCTATAACGGATATAGAAAGTTATTAAGGAAACAAAATTTAAATAAATTATTTGAAAATCTAAACGAACTCCGATTTTTGATTTGAATACATAGGATTGAAGTACGTTAAAAACCGGACCATATGGTGGAAGAATTTCTGAAATCCGTTATCGTTTGATACTCCAACATGAGACCGGAAGGTGTTGAAACTAACACAAAACACTATTTTGAATTTGAATTTAAATTATTTGAAAGTTCAAACGAATTCGAATTTGAAATATTTTTATATATTATTGAAGAGAAAGAAAAATTGAACAACATGGTTGAAAAAGATTTTGGATAAGGTATCAATAAGTAAGTCAAATTAACGTCCGAATAGGGTTGAGAAAACACACTTTACTATTCATAAATCGTTAAATTTATTAATAATTTAATTAATTTAAGGATTAATCCTAGCCATCCATTTTCGACCGTGGGATTCGCGCCACCTCAGCAATCCATGTGACTCCTTCGGCTATAAATAGCCCCCTCCTCCTTTCATTTTAAACTCACTCCTCCTCCTCCTCTTTCAAGCTTTGACAATGACATAAATAATAATAAAATAATAGAAAATAGGGAAAAGGAAGAAAGGGAGAAAGGAGGGCAAGACGGGGAGCTAGGGACTCTTAGGCAGAGGCTGGGGCTTCACGGGGTAAGTTTTTAAATAATATTTATTTATTTATTTTGATAATATATATATATATTATAATTAAAATAGAATTTGTAAAAATAAATATCGGAACATTCTAAGGGTGGCAGAGAGGATAGTGTCTAAGGCTTGAGTTTGGAAAATATAGTTTCCTGTTCTCCCTGGCTATCCCTAACTGATCCGACGGATGAGATGGTTAATTTAAATTTAAAATTAAAATTAAATTTGAATTTAATTTTAATTTAAAATAAACCAGGGGCATTTTCGTAATTTTTAACTATAAACTTCAAAAGCTTATAACTTTTCCAAAACAAGTCGGATTTCCACGAAACAAGGACCGTTGGATTCTTATCGAAAAATACTTTAAAATGAGTTACAACAAATTTTTGATCCGGGTTATAATTTTTAAGTTATAATTAAATGAATATTTTTAAATATTTTATTTGGAAATTAAATTTAATTAATATTAAAATGGTTTTTCAATTTTAAAAATTGGATATGGCTAGAGATGGGAAAGTAGGATTTTTTAGAAGGGCAGGGAAGGTAATTTGGCTAATAGCGCAATTAGGAATTAATTAAGATAAAAATAATTTAATTAATTAAATATATATTCATTTAAATTAGGTAAATATTGTAAATAGCATAACTTTTGCATACGTTAACGAAATTTAACGAAACAAGATCCGTTGAGATCGCAGGGACGAGACCTACCCGATGGCACTGACTAGGAGTCATTCTGACGCTGTTGAAAATTCAGCTAATTTTGGACGGTCGTCCCAAATTAAATGCAACAAACACGTCAACCGTCGACCAGAACAAACTCTGGTGAGTTAATTCTCACACCTTCTGAAATTCTGTGATGTAGTAAATTCATATTAAAATATAATTTACCTTTAAATTGGTTGATTGGTTGATGTTGACTGTTATGGTTAATTGGATGCAGTTAATTAGATTTAATCGATCATATGAAATTTATTTCATATATTATTATCAAATGTTTAACGAGCTGTGATGCAGGGCAGAACAGGTTGGAGGGATCCGACCGGATTCCTCAAATATTTTATATGTTGTTTGTTTGTTTATATTGTTGATGTTGAACTGATTTAACCCCATGTGGTTGTGAAACCTGTTTGAGTGTGATGGTCAAACAGATATTCCCCGTGTTGTGTTTAAAATGAACCGACAATGTTGATTTGGAAATTGGCAGTGAATGGCCATAAACATGCTGTTTTCACGTCGTTCGACCGTTCGGTGAAACGACGCTGTTTAAAGTTATTAATTATTTTATAATTAAATTGACGTTTTTCACTCGTTTTAGATGAGTAATTAAATGGGAAATTTATAAATATATATATTAAATCAAGTTTATAAAAGAAATATTTAAGTGGTTTAGACCAGTTTTAAAAGCAGAAAGTTTACAAACCACCTATGGGTGGAAAAATAGGATAATTGTTTTTAAAACAATTAAATGATGGTTTTAAATTTGTTTAAGTCATTTGATTTATTTAAAAAGGTTTTTTTTTACCCAAACGAAGGCGCAAAGGTTAAAAGAGTGTTTTTGGGTGAAACAGGAAAATTGGAATAAGAAGTTTCAACGCAAAGAAAATTACATACAATATTTTGTGTTGAATATTGATAAAAGGATATGTGAAAATGCGATCTAAGTTAAAAGGATTTTAAACCAAAGCGATGACCAAAATGAAATGCAAGGGAAAACACATACCGTTGGTTTGTGTTAAATGTTGATAAATGAATGTTTGAATAAAATCCAAGTTAAAGGGATCTTATTGTAAAGAAAGGAGTAAGCAGATTTTGATCCAAGATAAAGTATACTATAAGAATGCTCATAAATGGAAATAGATTATTTGACGAATGACTTTTGATATAAAGCCCAGTAATATAAGTGAAATAAGATTTAAAGTTAAAAGTGGGGTTTGTGGACATTTCTTAATCAAATGAATTAAGTAAAAAGATTTTATTAGAAGTGGATTTCAAATGAAAGGAATGGGTTATTAAGTTTTCGATAAATTCAAACCAAAGTCAAATAAGAGTGTATAAAAGGGTTTGTAACCCAAGTGTGCAAACGGGCTTTGGAAATGGAATTGGTAAGTAGGTATAAAGATTTAAAAGGGATTTTCCTTAATTGATTAATTAAGTAAAAGAGCACTCAGTTGAAGCGAAATGAATAAAGGAGATGCTAAATAGGTTAGTAGTAATTAAAGTGATGGTTTGTAATCGAAATTCAAGTAGAAGTGATTAGATGACAATAAATGGTCGAAAGAGCAATAAGAGTTTTATAAAAGGGATTATAACTCAAGTTTTCAAAACAAGATTTGTAAATGGGAATTGATTATGGGGCGTGGGTTTTTCATATAAAACCAAAGGTATAAGTGAAATAATATTCCAAGTTTAAAAGTGACATTTATTCAAGAATTACTTAATTAAGGAATTAAGTAAAAGGGATTATTAAATGATGATTTCAAATATGAGAAATGGTTTATAAAACCAGATTCGAAATCAAGATGGTAGACGAGATTTGAATATCGATGGTTAAGTGACGAACTGGTATTATTCTGAGATAAGGACGTTGTCGATCAAGGTCTGAGAGGTAAATAGAATACCCCAACTTGAACGACTTCGTTATTATCGAAGAATGGTATTGGTTTGAAACGAGTGAAAGGTGTTGTGATTGACGTGATGTCCCATACGTGGAGTATTGAAAATGAAGGCGAGATTTTGGAAATATGAATATAAATAAGAATATTGATTTCAAATTATATTGAATATTTGTTTATTCAGTTAGAGTTGATCGAATATAGTATTTGAAATAGAGTTAATCAAACATGGTTATTCAGGCAGAGTTGCCATTGCGTACGACTGCTAGCGTAATTCGCAGGGCTGCAGATAGCCTACGGCGGTCGGATGTTTCCTGAGGGAATCAGGCGTAACCATTGTGATCGCTGCGACCTAGAGTCAAGCGAATGGAGTTAAGTTGAGTATTAATTAATCGGTAGGAGTAATCAAGTCAAGATAGTCTAGTTAGAGTTAAGTCGTATATTAGAGTTGATTAATGATTTTGTTAAATATATTTTTAAGAGGCCAAGTCATGCCACATACTGAATCGGTGAAATCATTTCATTGACACCTTGTTATTTGATAATTAAAACTCCGACTATCAAACCAAACCAATACGATTGTTGGCACGGAAAGACCGGGATCGAATTTATATTCGAAAACCATTCCGTCCAACAAATACGTGAAGACGTCATTTGAAGACGGAGCAAGTGAAGACCGTGGATCTTCATAAGCAGAAGGACTACTGGTCCAATCTCTCTGGCTTGCAACCAGAGTTATTTGGTTTGTGATTCTGTCGTGGTTGAAATCCACGGGTTGCAAGGACTACTCGCTACTGATCCTTGGGGTGATTCCTATATTGGATGCAGTAGGAGAGTGCCTTCGGTTCATCTTGTTCCTGGATGACTTATATGGACGAATGTCTGAAAGAGTATTTCCAAAGGGGTCACGTATATTGATTTTCTACAAACGTATCTCTGTTGGTGGCGGAGAAGGCTGTACACCTTCTTTGGCTTAACGCTCAGAGTAGTTTTGTGGAAACCAACATTCAGTGATATCTGGCGGATCTAACGATGTGGCATTCAAAGTGAATGGTGGCCAGATGTTCGAAGAGATGAATTCTAGCCTCAAGCCTCATCAACCCGGAAATGACAAAAATCGGGCAGGCAGCATGGCTATGTGGGTCGCTTCCATTAGGGTGTATAATCACCTATCTAGAGAAATTCCTTTTGCTTCTTTAATCTATATTCGATGTTGTCCCTTTACGGGAGACGGTGGTTTGAGCCCAACCGTCGGTGGTATACATTCGATACACTCAAGTGAAATGAGTGGTCGGTCATGTGAGGGCCGGGTTGCAAGACGTTCTTGTTGAACCCAGTGTATTCGCCTCTAGAGATACACGTGCGGAAGGTGGTCCCGTACCTTGTCAAGTTGGAAACCAGTATCCAATAAGCGCCCGCGGTTTTGATTGTATACTATATATGGGAAGCGTGAGACGCAAGCGTTGCTCTAGATTGATATTTATTTGTATTAGACATTATGATAATATCAGATCAAGTTATGATTTTCAAAAATGGTTTGGGTTATAGTAAGGTAAAAACCGTTCGTGTTTATGTGTGGGCTGGTCTTACTATTATCCTTTTGTTTCATAAAGGATTTTCAAAGTTAAACAAGTGTGTGTTATGTGAATTTATCACTGATAGTATTCCTGACTGACCCGGTGTATTTTGTTTTAAATCAAATATGCTCGGGTCAGACCGAGTATGTTCCAGGTTAGGTTTCGCTTGGAGTTTCAGGTGCTAGAAGCAGGTGGCTTCACCGCTAGTATATAAAGCTATTATTCCGCTGTGATTGATATATGTTGTACTCTGATGATTGGTATGTATATACAGTTTTTGTATAAAGGATTTGTGATATTATATTTTATTCGTTCCGCTGTGAGATTCTGACGTGTTCTTCTTCTTTCTTCTATTCTAATACTTCTTTCTTTCTATTCTCACCCTCTAAATTCTTTCTCATGACAATCTGGGGGTTTGATACTTGGGTTTTTGGCAAGCGATACGGGTTTATGTATTGTTGTCGAGAATTCGAGCGTCGACTTTTTCCCCGGGTCGTTACAGTTATCAGAGCTATTGGTTTAGAGATAACCTTGGCTCTGTGGTATGACTCAATAGAGATGGGGTCAGCAGTACCCTAGATTGAGTTGAGTGTATATACGAGAGCGCGTATTTGTATTTTGGTATAAAATTATTTTGAAACTATTTTTGGCCCAATTTATTTTATATATAAAAAAAAAGTAAAGTTTATTATAGTATGGGAAAATTGTTTGGATTTGTTGATTGTGTGATATGCTGAATTGTGTTGATGGATGTCGAATATAAATCTGAACCTGAATAGGGTTGGTTGAAACAAATCTGGAAATAATTAAGTTGACCAATCAATCCTGATTCAAATAATTTTGAATGGGTAATTAAATAAGCCAATTCAGGGAGATAAATCTAAATGGATAATTATAGTAATAAAGGAAGTAATTATGAATAATAAATCCCATGTGGATTGAACTGTGTGTGGAATGAGTTGATAGGAAATTATATGGATGTTTTAAACATAACTGACCTTGTGTGATAGCTGATGAATTTGTTTGAGTTGAGAACAGGTGCAAGTGCCAGTTCCGCTTTAAAATCCATCCAAGGGAGAAATTTTGAAGTTAGTTAAATCCAATTGGAGTAGAGCTGCATAAAAATTAAGCAGGCTCGAATATAAAATTATAGCTTATCGCGTAATAACACTCGCCAAAAGGTATGCCTACGCCAATATTAAATTTTTGGTTTTGTTTGGGTTTTGAGTTTGATTTTTGATTTTTCCGACCATGAGAGTCGAGGAATATCTATTTCTTGATTCTGCGATATTGCAAATGGTCCTCCGTAGAGGGGAGACTCTACAAAAAATTTTCCAAAATTTAATGTATTGGAATATTTTTGAAGATTTTTGAAAATTTGATTAGTTGAAATAAATTGCTTTTAAAACTGATTGGATTAATTTTGAAAATAAAATCGATTTTTAATTTAATATATTTGTAAAGATAGTGGATTTGAAATATTCTTTCTGCCTTAGCAATTTCGAGGACGAAATTATTTTAAGGGGGAAGGAATGTAACGGCCCAGATTTTTGACCATTTAGTTTAATATTTAAAAATGTTTTTTTATATTGTTTTGGAATTTTAATGGTTTAATTTCAATAATTTTGAATATTTTATTAATATAATAAATTTTATTCCGAAATGGTAGAAATTTAGTGGATCTGCAATATAATGTGAACTGGCAGTATAAAAGGATAAATATTTAATTAGAAATAGTACGTTAACAAAGGAAGTTGTAGCTAACGAACTCGGATTTCGATGAAATCAGTTTCATTAAATCCGAAATGATGAAATTAGGTAACCAACCAAGTTACGTCAAAAATGGCATCCGTATGTGGAAAAGAAAAAAATAAAAGGCCAAAATTTGAACTAAATTTTGACGGTAATTGAATTTGCTAATGCTAACAGCAAAACTGGAACCTGAGACCTATCCAGGAAAATTCTAAACATAGGATATTAGATATATATGAAGTCTGGGAAAATCCTATAACGGATATAGAAAGTTATGAAGGAAACAAAATTTAAATAAATTATTTGAAAATCTAAATGAACTCCGATTTTTTATTTGAATACATACGATTGAAGTACGTTAAAAACCGGACCAGATGGTGGAAGAATTTTTGAAAACCGTTATCGTTTGATACTCCAACATGAGACCAGAAGGTGTTGAAACTAACACAAAACACTATTTTGATTTTGAATTTAAATTATTTGAAAGTTCAAACGAATTCGAATTTGAAATATTTTTATATATTATTGAAGAGCAAGAAAAATTGAACAACATGGTTGAAAAAGATTTTGGATAAGGTATCAATAAGTAAGTCAAATTAACGTCCGAATAGGATTGAGAAAACACACTTTACTATTCATAAATTGTTAAATTTATTAATAATTTAATTAATTTAAGGATTAATCCTAGCCATCCATTTTCGACCGTTGGATTCGCGCCACCTCAACAATCCATGCGACTCCTTCGGCTATCAATAGCCCGCCCCCCTTTCATTTTAAACTCACTCCTTCTTCTCCTCTTTCAAGCTTTGGCAATGGCAGAAATAATAATAAAATAATAGAAAATAGGGAAAAGGAAGAAAGGGAGAAAGGAGGGCAAGACGGGGAGCTAGGGACTCTTAGGCAGAGGCTGGGGCTTCACGGGGTAAGTTTTTAAATAATATTTATTTATTTATTTTGATAATATATATATATATATATATTATAATTAAAATAGAATTTGTAAAAATAAATATCGGAACATTCTAAGGGTGGCAGAGAGGATAGTGTTTAAGGCTTGAGTTTGGAAAATATAGTTTCCTGCTCTCCCTGGCTATCCGTAACTTATCCGACGGATGGGATGGTTAATTTAAATTTAAATTTAAATTTGAATTTAATTTGAATTTAAAATAGACCAGGGGCATTTTTGTAATTTTTAACTATAAACTTCAGAAGCTTATAACTTTTCCAAAACAAGTCGGATTTCCACGAAACAAGGACCGTTGGATTCTTATCGAAAAATACTTTAAAATGAGTTACAACAAATTTTTGATCCGGGTTATAATTTTTAAGTTATAATTAAATGAATATTTTTAAATATTTTATTTGAAAATTAAATTTAATTAATATTAAAATGGTTTTTCAATTTTAAAAATTGGATATGGCTAGAGATGGGAAAGTAGGATTTTTTAGAAGGGCAGGGAAGGTAATTTGGCTAATAACGCAATTAGGAATTAATTAAGATAAAAATAATTTAATTAATCAAATATATATTCATTTAAATTAGGTAAATATTGTAAATAGCATAACTTTTGCATACGTTAACGAAATTTAACGAAACAAGATCCGTTGGGATCGCAGGGACGAGACCTACCCGATGGCACTGACTAGGAGTCATTCTGACGCTGTTGAAAATTCAGCTAATTTTGGACGGTCATCCCAAATTAAATGCAACAAACGCGTCAACCGTCGATCAGAACAAACTCTGGTGAGTTAATTCTCACACCTTCTGAAATTCTGTGATGTGGTAAATTCATATTAAAATATAATTTACCTTTAAATTGGTTGATTGGTTGATGTTGACTGTTATGGTTGATTGGATGCAGTTAATTAGATTTAATCAATCATATGAAATTTATTTCATATATTATTATGAAATGTTTAACGAGCTGTGATGCAGGGCAGAACATGTTGGAGGGATCCGACCAGATTCCTCAAATATTTTATATGTTGTTTGTTTGTTTATATTGTTGATGTTGAACTGATTTAACCCCATGTGGTTGTGAAACTTGTTTGAGTGTGATGGTCAAACAGATATTCCCCGTGTTGTGTTTAAAATCAACCGACAATGTTGATTTGGAAATTGGCAGTGAATGGCCATAAACATGCTGTTTTCACATCGTTCGACCGTTCGGTGAAACGACGCTGTTTAAAGTTATTAATTATTTTATAATTAAATTAACGTTTTTCACTCATTTTAGATGAGTAATTAAATGGGAAATTTATAAATATATATATTAAATCAAGTTTATAAAAGAAAATATTTACGTGGTTTAGACCAGTTTTAAAAGTAGAAAGTTTACAAACTACCTACGGGTGGCAAAATAGGATAATTGTTTTTAAAACAATTAAATGATGGTTTTAAATTTGTTTAAGTCATTTGATTTATTTAAAAAGGTTTTTTTACCCAAACGAAGGCGTAAAGGTTAAAAGAGTGTTTTTGAGTGAAACAGGAAAATTGGAATAAGAAGTTTCAACGCAAAGAAAATTACATACAATATTTTGTGTTGAATATTGATAAAAGGATCTGTGGAAATGCGTTTTAAGTTAAAAGGATTTTAAACCAAAGCGATGGCCAAAATGAAATGCAAGGGAAAACACATACCGTTGGTTTGTGTTAAATGTTGATAAATGAATGTTTGAATAAAATCCAAGTTAAAGGGATCTTATTGTAAAGAAAGGAGTAAGCAGATTTTGATCCAAGATAAAGTATACTATAAGAATGCTCGTAAATGGAAATAGATTATTTGACGAATGACTTTTGATATAAAGCCAAGTAATATAAGTGAAATAAGGTTTAAAGTTAAAAGTGGGGTTTGTGGACTTTACTTAATCAAATGAATTAAGTAAAAAGATTTTATTAGAAGTGGATTTCAAATGAAAGGAATGGGTTATTAAGTTTTCGATAAATTCAAACCAAAGTCAAATAAGAGTGTATAAAGGGGTTTGTAACCCAAGTGTGCAAACGGCTTTGGAAATGGAATTGGTAAGTAGGTATAAGGATTTAAAAAGGATTTTCCTTAATTGATTAATTAAGTAAAAGAGCACTCAATTGAAGCGAAATGAATAAAGGAGATGCTAAATAGGTTAGTAGTAATTGAAGTGATGGTTTGTAATCGAAATTCAAGTAGAAGTGATTAGATGACAATAAGTGGTCGAAAGAGCGATAAGAGTTTTATAAAAGGGATTATAACTCAAGTTTTCAAAACAAGATTTGTAAATGGGAATTGATTATGGGGCGTGGGTTTTTCATATAAAACCAAAGGTATAAGTGAAATAATATTCCAAGTTTAAAAGTGACATTTATTCAAGAATTACTTAATTAAGGAATTAAGTAAAAAGGGATTATTAAATGATGATTTCAAATATGAGAAATGGTTTATAAAACCAGATTCGAAATCAAGATGATAGACGAGATTTGAATATCGATCGTTAAGTGACGAACTGGTATTATTTTGAGAAAAGGACGTTGTCGATCAAGGTCTGAGAGGTAAATAGAATACCCCAACTTGAACGACTTCGTTATTATCGAAGAATGGTATTGGTTTGAAACGAGTGAAAGGTGTTGTGATTGACGTGATGTCCCATACGTGGAGTATTGAAAATGAAGGCGAGATTTTGGAAATATGAATATAAATAAGAATATTGATTTCAAATTATATTGAATATTTGTTTATTCAATTAGAGTTGATCAAATATAGTATTTGAAATAGAGTTAATCAAACATGGTTATTCAGGCAGAGTTGCCATTGCGTACGACTACTAGCGTAATTCGCAGGGCTGCAGATAGCCTACGGCGGTCGGATGTTTCCTGAGGGAATCAGGCGTAACCATTGTGATCGCTGCGACCTAGAGTCAAGCGAATGGAGTTAAGTTGAGTATTAATTAATCGGTAGGAGTAATCAAGTCAAGATAGTCAAGTTAGAGTTAAGTCGTATATTAGAGTTGATTAATGATTTTGTTAAATATATTTTTAAGAGGCCAAGTCATGCCACGTACTGAATCAGTGAAATCATTTCATTGACACCTTGTTATTTGATAGTTAAAACACCGACTATCAAACCAGACCAATACGATTGTTGGCACGGAAAGACCGGGATCGAATTTATATTCGAAAACCATTCCGTCCAACAAATACGTGAAGACGTCATTTGAAGACGGAGCAAGTGAAGACCGTGGATCTTCATAAGCGGAAGGACTACTGGTCCAATCTCTCTGGCTTGCAACCAGAGTTATTTGGTTTTTGATTCTGTCGTGGTTGAAATCCACGGGTTGCAAGGACTACTCGCTACTGATCCTTGGGGCGATGCAGTAGGAGAGTGCCTTCGGTTCATCATGTTCCTGGATGACTTGTATGGACGAGTGTCTGACAGAGTATTTCCAAAGGGGTCATGTATATTGATTTTCTACAAACGTATCTCTGTTGGTGGCGGAGAAAGCTGTACACCTTCTTTGGCTTAACGCTCAGAGTAGTTTTGTGGAAACCAACATTCAGTGATATCTGGCGGATCTGACGATGTGGCATTCAAAGTGAATGGTGGCCAGATGTTCGAAGAGATGAATTCTAGCCTCAAGCCTCATCAACCCGGAAATGACAAAAATCGGGCAGGCAGCATGGCTATGTGGGTCGCTCCCATTAGGGTGTATAATCACCTATCTAGAGAAATTCCTTTTGCTTCTTTAATCTATATTCGATGTTGTCCCTTTACAGGAGACGGTGGTTCGAGCCCAACCGTCGGTGGTATACATTCGATACACTCAAGCGAAATGAGTGGTCGGTCATGTAAGGGCCGGGTTGCAAGACGTTCTTGTTGAACCCAGTGTATTCGCCTCTAGAGATACACATGCGGAAGGTGGTCCCATACCTTGTCAAGTTGGAAACCAGTATCCAATAAGCGCCCGCGGTTTTGATTGTATACTATATATGGGAAGCGTGAGATGCAAGCGTTGCTCTAGATTGATATTTATTTGTATTAGACATTATGATAATATCAGATCAAGTTATGATTTTCAAAAATGGTTTGGGTTATAGTAAGGTAAAAAAACGTTCGTGTTTATGTGTGGGTTGGTCTTACTATTATCCTTTTGTTTCATAAAGGATTTTCAGAGTTAAACAAGTGTGTGTTATGTGAATTTATCACTGATAGTATTCCAGACTGACCCGGTGTATTTTGTTTTAAATCAAATGTGCTCGGGTCAGACCGAGTATGTACCAGGTTAGGTTTCGCTTGGAGTTTCAGGTGCTAGAAGCAGGTGGCTTCACCGCTAGTATATAAAGCTATTATTCCGCTGTGATTGATATATGTTGTACTCTGATGATTGGTATGTATATACAGTTTTTGTATAAAGGATTTGTGATATTATATTTTATTCGTTCCGCTGTGAGATTCTGACGTGTTCTTCTTCTTTCTTCTATTCTTATACTTCTTTCTTTCTATTCTCACCCTCTAAATTCTTTCTCATGACAATCTGGGGGTTCGATACTTGGGTTTTTGGCAAGCGATACGGGTTTATGTATTGTTGTCGAGAATTCGAGCGTCGACTTTTTCCCCGGGTCGTTACATGGCAATAAGGGAAATGAGGAATTGCTCTATCTTTATGGACTCTGTATTGATCAAGGTTTTAAATTCTAGCCGATACGTCGGAATTCCGGCCGTTCCAGTCCAGATCCGGCGTTGACCGGTCCGGAAATCCAGCAAAATTCCGTTCTGCCATTTTCAAAGCAAAACAATAACGAAGCATCAACATAAAATTGGAAAGAACCACATCAAACAAACGATATAAACTTTAAATTGACACAAAAAGAGAGAAAGCAAAAGTAACATAAAAATCGAACTGTATTTTGTTGCTGCTTCAAAATTACATATGTAGAGAGTTTGATTATGATTAACAAGTCATTAATTGGAAACAATAATGAACTTTTGTTTTGAGTTTTCTATTTGAAGCTTTGAACAATAGGGCTGAACGACTTGTATTTTAGAATGAAGAAGTAGAGAAGAGGATTCGCAGGTTTTATTTGTTGGGCTGGCTTTTGGGCTGCTCTATGTTGATTACACTTTACAGGTTTATTGATGAAAATCTTTGCAGTAAAGATAGTTAAAATAAATTACCTAATATAAAATAAGCTTTACTAGATGAATATAATAGTAAAATATAGCTGAAATTACGTTACTATTTTTAGTACGTGCATATAATTTTTTAAAAGGTGCCGGAATTTGCAAACCAGAATATTAGCGGAATATCCGGAATTTCTGAAAGGGGACCGAAACTTCAAAAAAAATCATCGACCGAAACGGAAATGGAACCCGGAATTTCGAACCATGGTATTGATAATAATTCAGATGATTTTCTCATACTCCATTATCCTGCCGAGGCCATTCCTAAGCTTCCATTTTCAGATACTAAAGCAGAACTTTTAGAAATTCAGAATGATGAGCTAAGATGTCTATCACCTAGAAATTTGGCTGATAATGGAATTTTCGCTTCATACCAGATTGTGGATGAAAATAACAAAGAACAATCAAATTTTCATCAATGTAATTATAGCTGGAGTGGTCAGTGCAGGGTCCCTTCTTATTTGAATAAACTCGTATTTCCTCAGGAGTTTTTGATAGCTTTGCGCACCATAGAAATGCGAGAAGATGTAATCGACCAGGTTTATTCATTACTTAAAGAGCTTGTTGGTTCCGAAGGTAGAGGGCAGCCAAATGACAAAGAGATTCAAACCGCTATTTGGGAAGTATGTGGTGACAAAGCAGCATTTCAACTGCTTGTAGATCTTCTCCAAATAAAGATGACTGAGTTTGAAGGGGGTTCTGGGACACAAGAATCTGACACCCGAATGTTTGAAAATTGTCATGTTACTGAACTTGAAGATAACTTCAGCGACGAAGGAAGAGATGAAAAGGAAGGAATAATCACAAGAAGGAGATGGTCAAGTATTGTTTACAGGAGAGGACAGAAACAGTTCACATAATTATTCTTAAAAGAGGCAGAACGGTTGCTTGAAATGTGTTTAAATGAGCAACTATGAATATTATCACTTACATACGATATTTCTATTGCGGTGGTGGTGTAACATTCTTTTGTTTTGTCCTACAGTTTTGCAATTGCATGAGTAAAGTTGATGTCGTTGAAAAAAAAGAAAAAAGAAAAAAAAACGTTATGATTAACAAACTTGCAAGTTATACAACTGTGTAGCTGCAACTAAAGATAATAACTACGCTGGTTCGAGCATAGTAAAAACATGTTCTTTTCAATATAAGATAATGAAAAAAAGTATCACATAATATCAAATGATATAACACAATTGGTGTAATCGAAGAAGCATCATGACTTTGCAAAATTTATTTCGTACACATTAATTTTGATAACAAAAAGTCCCAATGTACTATACTGCCTATCAAAATCAGAGGGATGCAAATAAAAGAAGAATAAGAGTCCTAAAAACCCGCAATATAACAGTGATTTTCATAAGAAAGACAGAAGATAACAATGTAAACTTCAGAATAGAGAAGAAACTGATGATAAATTGGAAAACAAAATAAACTTATAACGAGGACTTAGTTTGCTAGTACAAAAAAATTAACCATATAATATCAAGAGAGGAAGAACTGATATCAACAGTATTGCCTGTATGCTAAATATATAAATGGTAAAAGTTACAGTATAAAAGAAGTCAAACAAATTATCAGCAACTTGGAATAAATCAGTGTAAAACAAATTATCAAAGTTACAACATTTTAATATGTGTATGGTATTGGACGAATTGGATAGTCAATCTGACAATGCAAAAAGAAGATGAATTTTGATATTTTCGAGCAAGCAAAAAAAAAACACAAAAAAGGCATTTTCTTGAAATCATTTCTTAAATCAACCGTTTTTCAACCGCTTCGGTTATTCCTTGTAGACGATGAAAACGCAGAACACAATTTTCAAACCAAATATTACCAGAATTTCTTAAATCTTAATGGATGCTTTAGGTACAAGCTTTTGAATCATGGTTGTCTTAGTTCATTGTAATATATTACACCAATGAGCTAGCTGCTTTCGTCTTTCAAAATTCTTCTATTTTTTGGTAATTAGAAAAGACAGGATTTCTGGATTAGGATAAGTTAAGTTGGTTATAATCTAATCACGGTTGTTTTTCTCGAAAAGGTTCTTGAAATGAGTGCACGCATTGGCATAAAAACACATCTGCATACTGCGCCCTTGCTCTCGCACATGCTATTATATTTGTTACAGAGGAAGCATGTTATGATATTATGTACTAAGCTACTCTTCCTCCGTGGTTTCCCTACCAACTGGAGCAGTGGACTTGTAAAATTAATTAATGGTGTTTATTATGTTTCAACAGGGATTTCAGGCATGTGAAAACTAAAAAGAAAAGAGTAAGCTACAGGGGTGGGCAAATCGATCTAACTTCGCACTCCGTCAAATTCAATTATTCGAATGAGGAATGAAACTTAATGAATCCTTTTTCTGGATATTTTTCCGTGGCTAGCTGCCATATGAAATTCTACTTGATTATTTTACATTTACATTGGTAAAAACTTGCATGTAATTGTTTTCTAAACAATATATAATTTGATGCAAAAGCGCTTCTTAAAGTTCTATGTATCTGTCTACGTCATGTTTGCATGCAAATGTTGCTGGTTACTGGGGCCTGTTCCGACATTGCGCACTTGAACAATTAATATGAATGATTAATTTGTTTACGCAATCGTAAGACCACTCTATCACGGTGGGAGAAATATTATCTACTTCCATTGTATCAACATCATCAACTACACCAAGCGATACAGGGAATATATAGAAAACATGTATCTACATGGAGGGAATACTGAGGTACAAGATTGATTTAATTGACAAAAGCATCCTCTCAAGCAGTTTTTATGCTAAAAAGCAACTAATTTGGTACCATCTCTTTTTAAAACTGATTTCAGATTAACCTTGCATACTTGCAAAAATGAGGTGTGTACAACATAAGTATTTCTTTCTGTTTTATGAAAAAAAGAAAAAGTGAACATACTGGAAGTTAAAATAATTACCTTCAGAGCATTGTCGTAGTTAGGCCTACGATCTCTTCGTTTGCCAACGCTAAGAGCGCTAAAAACTTCCTCTTCAATATCATATGTTATCTCAACACCCTGACCAAGCAACTCATCTAGTTTAGCTTCATACTTTCCCTGTAATGTATGGTTCATATTTATTAGCACTTGTATGTATGTATATACATATAAAATTTCCTATCACAGAGAGTAATTATACTGCAAATTGAGCTGAAGCATTGTCAACCCATCCATCGTTGATCGAGTTATCCCCTTACTCGAGCCTGTGAGTCCTAACATACACCTCCCACGAGGTAGGCTCTCTATGATACTCATCAAACTGAAAGAAATAAAAATCTACGTTATCACAAACTTATTACGAATTAATCCAAATGCTAAATAAATTTAATAAACACACACACACACACACCAAATCATTTCGATAATCCGTTGTGGATCTCGAACCACCACGATGTAATTTTGGATTCTTTCTTCTTCGTTCGGAGTTTTTCTCTGAAAGTAATCGAACATCTAGAAGCTCCCAATATGTCAAGAATTGATTGAATATCTCTTGAGGGAGACACTGGGGCTTCTTCTTAGTTTCTTTCATGTGAGATACCCAATCCCGATACTTCAAACTACCTTTCGCATTCCACAACTTTCGCACAAATGCAGGTGAAACATCATCTCTCCATCGAAATCGATTCTGTATTTATATTCGAATACATTATAATAATAAAAGTTTTTAAAGGGTTACTTAAGAAACAAAATATATTTTACCTGAAACTCATCGAACATCACATTCTTAACTGAATCAGGAATCGAAGAGAATGTGGGCCAAAAATCATTTAACCGTGCTAATATTCCTTCACGGATGGCCGAAGATGTTTCACTACAACTAAAGTCATACCTGCACATGTTGTTACCATGTTAATAACATTCATTTTAAATTTTTAATCAAGTTAAAAGGACTACATAATTGTGGTGGAACAAGCATTGAATGGATTAATGGCATGCAATCATCAGCAACATTCATCAAATTTTCAGTATCATTAATACCGATATCTACCATTTTCTGATATAAATCCAAAAATAAACAGCGATTAACTCATTAACATTGTTACATTTACATTGAAAGTAGCTAATCATTATCGCTAGGTCATAAACAAATTTATACCATGTGGAAAGTATAAAAATCTGTCAGTTTCATTCACTGTCTCATAGCTACCCTTGTTAATATGTTATTTCATATCAACGCCAGTGTTAAAAAGTTTATAAACAAATTAAGGCATCGATGGGAAATGTTTTAGCACTAATAAAGCACTATCCGATGTTTTCACTCTTAAACAGTATGATTGTTATAGTTATTAAAGAAATTAGAGTCATTATAAAAGCTTTTAAGCCACTAACTATACGAAAATTACAACTAGCTCAAAAATTACACGACACACCACGTGATATCGAGTCACTATAACTTTTTGATGGCTTTAGTATTCAATACACAACACGTGATATCGAGTCACTGTTATAAAATCATTGCACATACACCTGCCGTATTTGAAATTCTAAGAACATGTTCAGGAGAGGTTATATATGTGCACTTCAATTAAATTTATAGACGCTTGCTTTACTTTTAAGCTATCAACATTACAAGCATACACATAAGATAAAACTTATTAAAGAATACAACAAATGAATGAATACAAGATTTGCAATATCCTAGCAGCACATACAAGGTATCATATAGTCTTGTATCAAGAAATCAGTATAAGGATAGAACGTATAATTTGTAACATATTTAACTTGCAGGAACACATACTTATATGGACTCAAATCATAAAGATGTTAGTAGCGTGTCTTATAATAATTATTTCAAACACAAAATGCGAGAAAAATGCATATATTTACATGCGCTCTGTTTATTTTACCAGAAACGTCAAAGACAAAAATTACTGATGCTTGAAACTCAAATAACAGAATCTATACTATATTATAATTACTGAGTACAAAATGGAGAGATCTCAGCCATTCTCAACTTCTAAAGACAAAAGGTCACACTGAAATCATGTTTGCCTTCCACCTATATATTATTACAATCACCGACTAAAGAAATAGGCAGCCATTTCCAACTCCAATTGACAGAAATGAAACGTCGGTCTCATGGACATAACCTTCCGCCTCCTCTTTTGTTTACTAACCCTAAGTTCGATTAGGGATTTGGCATCAAATTACTCTTCGAAAAGCCAAACATCGCGCCGCTCATCGTCAGGCATAGGTTTCCAATCTTGGCTTTCCCGGTCATTTTCCATCATCGATTTTCATGTGGCTTTTCCACCCTTAATTCTGCTACTTCATGTAATCGCTGTCGTTTTGTATCGCCTTCTCTAGACGGTCCATTAAAGGTAGCTTTCATTCGTTCATTTCAGTTGTCCGTCCGTTATGCAGCTTTTGCTTTGTAGCTTCGACTAACTTTGATTTGGTTATTTCTTTCATACTGTTGATTTTATACGCTCATTGTTTACCTGTGTTTCAACTATCACGGATTCATTCCTCAAGCATTTGAGATGATGCAGCTAGATTGCTACAGATATCTGATGACACTTATGATGTTATATTCAAATTATTGTTGATTTTATCTGCAAAGGACATGCTACTTGCGAGCACTAACTGCAAGCGTGGTTTGCAAAGGTGAATATTTTGTTATACCATGTTCTGGATACATTAAATGAGATAATCATTCATTTCTACAGTATTCCAAATTTGATTAGATCACACAGAGCATGCCTGGTCATTAAGATTGCTCATTTAATCCAGTTTAAGTTGACTACAGAGTACATATATCATTTTTCCATACACTTCTGTATGAAAAAGATTGTTAAAACTAATTTGAAAAAAATGACTAATAACCTATAAGCTTCATAAGTGCATTTTAGTTATATATAGGAAACTGTTTATATGACCATCTTAAATGATTTTAAATTGCTTATTTTTTTGAATAAATTTACTAGACCATTTAAGTATGCATAATGTACTCTGTAAGTAATTATGGAATTCATGAATGTAGTTTATATCAAGGTTCGAAATTCCGGTTTCCGGTTCCGTTCCGGAGATTGAAAATGTAGGATGTTTCGGTTCCGTTTCGGTAATTTCGGAAATCCCGTTATAATTCCGTTTCCGGATTTCTTTTCTTTTTGCATGCATTTTTACATATTGACATGTTAATCACTATTTAAAATTCTTATAATTGCAACTATAATACAACAAATGTTAATATAGCTAAGCCTAATTACTAAAACCTAGATTCTAACGTGCCTAAGTAGAAAGCAGTACTTTATATTTTAGTTTAGTATTTCTCTCGTAGCTAAAAAGGCCCAATTAACCAGCCTATATGAACTATTATTCGGCCTTCATACCGTTACAGGGAAAGTTTCAAAGAAGCCCCAAAATATTCTCAGTATCAAACCCTAGAATCAGCAACTGTAGGTCTCTTCTTTCCAGCATTCGATTTCTTCTCGTCAAATTTGGATGCTGCTGCTGTTCATCAACCCTTCTATTTTGCAGCTTTGAACAAGATTCCTCTTTTCCTTTCATTTTTTTGTCTATTTTTGCTCAACACCTACCGAAACGAAAAAATGGCCAGATTCCGGTCCGGACACCACCGGAACCGGACCGAAACGGCCGGAATTCCGAGGTGCCGGCCGGAATCTCAAACCATGGTTTATATGGTTGTAAAGTTATATTAGCCCTCTAAAACTGTTTCTCATTCTTTTCACGAAATAAGTTTCTATGTTTCATTTGTGCTTTTCAGGTCATATGATTTTAGAGTTATATAAGACAGATTTGTTTTCCCATTTTTATATTTAGATACTTTTCTATACATATTCATATTTTAGACGTAAGATGGAACTCTCCGCTTGCAAATTGAATTTCAATGTTATTCATTTTTGTAATTGAAAAAAGAATAGAGTGATTAAAGAAGAGTATTTTTTGAGCAACTCAATATTAAAAATAAACCAGTGGCCATGCAGTCTATATTAAATTCATTGTATTAGTAATATTAAATTCATTGTATTAGTATGTGTATTTTAATGGAAATGTTCAATAGAACAAAATAGAGTGTATTTTTATTTTTTATCTCCTCACTTTTACATGTATTACCGTTTTGCATCACTACAGATTCTAACTATCCCTCAAAGACTACAAAATATATTAGAGTGCTTAAGCTAATTATGTGATCTGTTCAGTTTTCTCACTGTATTTTGAGTGATTTTTTGGTTCTTCTGTTGGACTCATTTTTATGGCTCAAAAAATTAAAATAATCAACAATACTTATTTCTTTTGATTTAATTTTTATCGTTGTGTCTGTATCAAAAAATGATTACAATTTATCTATAATTGTGTCCTCTAATTAAAATATTCGTTTATGTTTTATACAGGTATTAAATATGAATTTACAATTTTTATTTATAATTAAGCATTTCTAGGTGACCAAAGTGGTGATTACTATGCTTGGCTTCTAGATCCTAAAAATAGGAAATAACAATCCAACGTTTTGTCTAACAAGTGAAACATGGCCTTGGAGTTGATGCATCCATTTACAAGAGGTACTAGAACATTAAATATCGATTTTTTTGATGTATTGGTATATGAGTTTGCATTTTTTATGTGTATGCGCCCACTAAAGAGAATATGATTACCTGCCTTTCAGTTAGATGCCTCTATGCTTATGTGCTCTCCATTAGGCATATATATTAGAAAGTCTAAACTTACTTTGCTTCTAAGACAAGCATATTGATTCTGATAAGTATGTGTCTCATAATTTTTAGTGCCTCTACACTGTGCAAGTAATAATATATACAGCTAAGCCTATTTGTATTTGTTTTTTAGGGGACCTTGAACAAAACCATTTTTAGCAAATGCCGTTACTTATTATAGTATTTAGGTACAAGGAAAAATTTGTGATGAGAAGTTAGTCAATGCTAGGAAAACCTTGAACATCAGGAAATTTCTTTGAGCCTGAACTTTTGCATTCTGTTCTTTCCTGCATTTAAACATTTTTATCTCTTAAGAGGCTATCTTTCTTACAATAATGTCAACAAATCCTCTTTCAAAACATCCATAACTACTATAAAGGGTTTGATTACTTGAAAACATATCTACAGTTGGTTCAAATACTTATAGTGTTTTGAATTTTTATCATTAGAAAATTTCTACTGTCAGTTCAAAGTGCTTTTATTTGGCAATATTATGTATGAGCCACTATTAGACAATCAACAAAAGATCCATGCAGATTGTAGATAGTGAATCATAAAATATACAGCTCCATATATTAATGTTTTCAACTATTATTATAACAAGGGATACAATACGTCCTTTACTTTTCTGTATTTAATCTTACATCTTTTTTTTTTATGTGCCCTTTACTCTTACTTTTTTGAAGTTTGGTACACCGGTTAGCTAAATACCAAATGTTATTTTTCTTCGGTCAATGGTCGCTTGAACCACGCCGTCAGTGCTTCTTCATTATATGTAGGTTGTAATAGTTGGTCTATTGTATGTGAGAACATACATATGATATATCATTAAAGTCGGGTAGGGAATGGTGAGCTCCGAAGCCCCTTTATAATTTCCTAGAAATCAATGGCAATAGGCCACGTTTATTCAAAACAAGAACTGTCACAGATACATCTTCCGTTTTCCTTTCACAAACCTTAAATTAAATTGTGGATATGGAGTTTGATAGTTCTTAAGCATGCGATCGAGGCCCCTGAAATTATTTATTTTTCTCTTCTGCCCTCGCCTTTGTTTTCTTTCCACAAACCCAAATCTTTCTTTTATGATTTCTCACAACTCCCAGTATTCCCGGAACTTTTTTATTTAACTGCTCATGTAATAATTAAGACTATACAGTAGTTTTAGTTTATAAATCAACACCTCAGTTTTTCTAGATCGAAGAGATTCATTAAACAATCAGTGCTCTATTTGGATAATAGTTTATCCATCATCTTACTTTTTTTTTTGGATTTGATTGTCAATTAATCTACTAAATCAGTTTTCTTTATAAAGATTTTTAAGACCTTTAAAATAATTTCAGTGTTACAATACGACAATGGATTTGAACACCACTATTTCAATGCTATTTTCTAAAATTTTCTTCATTAAAAAAACCACTTTATTAACTTTATACTTCATATTCAGTTAATGGAACAGAAATTAAATCGTTACTGATTGAGATTGAACATTAATCACTTATATTCCTTTTACAATAGTAAATACATTGCTTCATGTGAACTTCAAATGTGTTTTAATGGTTCTATTTTGTGCATTCGCTTAATATTTTAGTTATAATATTACAGTCAATGCATTGATACTTCATGGTGTAGTGATAAGACCAGTAAGGAATAAACATATTAGGACTTATTGATCAATTGATTAATATATATTAACCAAAAATCCAGCTGTTCTAATAAAAGATTAGATTAGATTTCTATCTTGATTTTTTTTTTCATTTCCGTTGTCAGGACAACTATTGGCATGGTCTAATTTCACTGGATTTTCTAGGGTAATTTTTATGCAGTCACCCATTTTTTTCATGTTATAACGAGTACTGTGGTATTTTATATATTGAAAACCCAAAGAGATACCAAGTGATAAGTTATACATGTGAGTCATGTTGCTGGTGCTACTCTGCAAAATTTCAAACTTCATTTTCCATGGAAGTTATGATGCTAATGCACAATAGTTAATGTATTCATCTATTCATATGTTACAGGTCCACTTCTAAGCATCATCAAACTATTAACTATTTACTCTACGCATGTTTCTTTTTGCAACTTATGTGTTTTCTACAGTTTACCTTTATAATTTGCTCACCATTGAAAACTGAATATTCAAAAAAATAAGTATTAAAAGAGGTTGGCCGATCTAAGCATTTGATTATCACATTGAATATTTACAATTGTACCACATTACTTTTGCAGTCAAATAATAGTAAAAAAAATATTTACTCTTTTAAAATGATGATTTAACAAAACTATTAATGTCCAAATTGGGAACAAATGCTTTGTTGATTCGTTTCAATGTATGAAGGGAGTATATTTTATGCTAGAAGAAACTTATTGTTAGATCTAACTATGGAGTTTACATAACTTTAATGATATGAATTTTTATTATTGTTTGTTCCTTTGTAGCCACATGGCCATAATTGTGTTTGAATAAACAAACTGTCATAGTAGAGCACGTTACAATTGTTTTTCTTTTTGTCTTCCATAGCAAACGCTTTGATGTGGTCTTATATTACGAATGTTCACTGTTTGATTTTTTTGATTTTTTTTAACACAACACATTGATAAGTACTCAAACAGTTTAAGGTTATTATTTTTGCTACAGTTTGTCCAGAATCTCACACCTTTGCCTGACCTCTGCGTATATTGAAAAATCCTCCTGATTATAGTTTATGCATCAAAATGTTAGCTCTAGCCGACTTGCAAACATTAGGGTACTTTTGCAAAAACGTTAATCTGAAATTCTTTGCCTTTTAGTTAAATCGAAACCAATCCAGATCTTTGTTTATGGATGCCATAACCATCCTCATATCTCTATTATTTTTTATCCTCATCCTGTGCAGAAACAAGTTCAATTTTAATAAGATAATTATGGATTGTCTCTCTATGATTTGATTTACTATGGATTAAATAAACAATTTCATAAAAGTGGTTTACTTCAGGTCTTCAGCATCATTGAGAATTTTTTTTCACAACATCTCTACATTGATTATTATTTGTAAGCGTTGGTAATCAAGATTGTTTCATGAAATAGATGTCACTTAAGCATGACCCGATTGTGGTGTTCAGTTTTTCTAAAACCCTATGTTTGATAGTATAGTTGTCCCATTTGCTCATGAAATAATTGCTGATTAACATTGATATGTTTTAAAAAATCAGAAATAAATTTGTATTAGTAAATGTAAGACGGGTATACTTTTCTTACAAAATCCAATGTGCATGGACTGCTGGTATATTCAGAATTAAGAAGAAAATTCTCTAATCATCAAAATAAGCTTCCAACCTTTATCTGTGGGGTTTTTAATTTTGTGTTTTTCTTTGTGTGTGCAATTATATGACAATTTTATAAATGTTAACCCTACGAACCAATTTACCTTGCACAGTACATGTATATAACATGAGTTGTTTACAATACGACGTCCAAAAAACAAAGTAATAATGCATAAGATACCAAGTATATCAAAATACCGTTTAACGTAAGCATCATAGCTCCACTTTAAAGTTTCACAGTATTATTGATTTGACCGCAAAATGTGTGAAGTTTATTTGACTCCATTAGCAGAGCACTTTGGAAAGCAATTTAGATCATTTTGAAGTGACGTCTTTGCATTATTTTTGCATCTTATATCAAAGTTAAGGGCATTTTTTGTTGGAGGTACAGAAAAATAAGCCTTCCAAAACAGGGTTTACTGCTGCTTTTTCTTCTATTTTGATTGATACATGATATACTTTTAATCCTACTAGCAATTTAAGACATACATAAAACTAACTTTGTTACAATCCACCAACTTATAAACTGTTGATTGTGTAATGCTTCTTTTCCACGCATTTCAGTATATTTTACTAAGAATAATATTATTATTTTTCTTTTGGGGTTAGCCATGTATTTAGTAAGGTTAGTGGTTGATGCTTACAGTAATAGCTGGATAATAATATATTCTTTAAATCATCACAGATTCACTTATATTAATTTTTCCAGTTCGACAATAATATTTAGATATGTTTTCTATTCAATAAAAAATATGGTTGGATGGTCTAGATGTGCTATTTTTTACTTTGTTGGCGTAATCTATCTCATTCTGCTAAAGTAAATGTACAATTTGTATCACTAGAAATGTTATTTTCTAATCAACTATTCTGCTTAAGGATTGAATTTACTTTAGCTCAATTATTGCTTAGTGTAAATTTTTTCCGGTGACGATGAGTAATAATGCTTGGTAAGTAAAGTTTGCACCAAGTATGTGCTGTTTAGCTAATTTTACTGAAAATAGTTTTATTGTGACTTGGCTTGGTATGGTTTACTTTTTTCCTTCACTTTTGGATGCAACAGATATAATATATTTCAACTCTTGATGAGACATATGCATATATAGATGTTATAAAGTTGCCTTTAGGCACTCATAGGTTGTATAATCATTTTCTGAACCATGACCCTTTAAAAGAAAATGTCCTGTATATTCCATTTATAAAGGTACTTCTTTGTTGTATATGAGTTCATTTTAAATCATACTGGTTTTGGCATCGTCACGGTCTCTATTTTTAGTTTTTGAAAGTCAAATTGAGGAGTATATTTTGTTCGGGTTAGATTCAAAATTATACTTTCTTCGACACAGTTGAGAACCACTATTTCTGATGTTCTAGATTAAGAGTATCCAATGTACTTAAAAATATAGTGAAATATTTTTTCTTATTAAAACAGATCCTTTTTTCCTTACTGTTTGCTAATCCTCAAATATATTTTGTGTTATTTATGTAGCAATCTATGGGCATAATTCCATTTACTGATCAACCAAAGTTGATGCCAAATGCAATTGAAGTAGTGTACGTAGTTAAGGTTTGGTTACTTCGGTTGAGATAATGTGCACATGTAAGCATTTTTATTACTGTTCTAACATATGTATTTATCTTGGTGTAGATTGAGGACATACCCTGAGATGTGGCAATAACATGCATTTAAAAGTCAGTAGAGACATACATTAACTAGAAAATAACATATTTCTTCATGTCCCAATGTTCAAAATCCAATAAAACATGTGCCTAGCCTTTTGTTATATTTATTAGCTATGTTTTAATGTTTTATTTTGGAAATTTTGGAGAAGTACTCTTATTTTAAGTTTCAATAACAGTTGTGCCATATTTTTGAATTTCACATACTGCAAATATTGCATTTTCTTGAACTGCAAATATTTACAGTGAAATATGCAGCTATTCGCACCTTTGCAAAAAACAAGTTTAAAAAAAAGAAACTTATTTTTGTCATAAAAACCCACGCTTAAGTAAATAATTTGGTTTTCGAAAAAGAAGGTTTGTTGGAAATAATTTTGATTGTGTGATTCAAAACCTATTTTTAAGAAGAGTTATTTGTGTATCGAAATTAAAATTAAGAAGAATATCCTAATTTTCACCTTTATTTATTACTACTGTACTTTTACTGGAAAAATTGTACTTCATAAAATTTGTAATTTAACCAACAGGTGCAATTCCAGAAACATGGAGATTGCATGATCCCTGCTTTTTGACTGGAGGTTGATATTGCCAAGTTCTAGATGGTGAATGTTGTATTGATGCATAAACTTCCTGTTGTATTGTTGCAGTTGGATTATTTGTATGAAATCTTACTTTTCTTTTTGTCCAGCATGGGAGTATATTTGGTGTAGATGAGATATTTGTCCTTGATGAATATATAGAATTGTAGTTTTTCATATATTTATTTCCTAGTTTCTCAGTTAACATTTATGATGCAAACATGTGAATTTCTAGAAGGGAAGCAAGAAAAGTAGTAAATGAACGTGTATCTTGAGTCTTTTAGCTTCAACAGAGTGATAACAGACATCTATGTTTTCTTAAGATAACTAAGGCTGATACATATTAGCCTATTAGGTGCTATGGTAGGTTAGAGAAGCTGTTGACAGTGTAACCAAATATTAAGTATAATGGAATGTTACTCGGATGACATATTTTGTGTGTAAATTAAATTCTTTCAGTAAGCAAAATTTTAGAAAAAATAATAATAAAAAAAACTATAATTTAGGCATGGTAGGTGTTCAGAATGAGAAAATCATCACTATTATGGTAAGGTGCGGTCTACGGGAATTTTTATTGGAATATTACATGCGGTTTACATTGCTTAATTTTTTTTCTTTTTCTTACATTCATGGCTATAAACAATAGCTGTTAGCTGTAACACACATGATGTATTTTTCATTATTTTTATCATCTACGATCATGAGTATCTTCCATCTGAACACACATTACCTTTAAATTATGCTAATATTTCTATACTTAATTCATTGTTCATATATTTCATATTTTGGATGAGTTAAGTCTTTATATCACTCATAATGGTATATATCGTTCTTAAATATTCATCATTTAAATATGATATCAACTATAGTTGTCAAAGACAATGTCTATGTAATATATACGTATGTGTATAATTTACATTCAATTTTAGATACAAACCGGGAGTAAATAACAAGAAGGTCCATAAATGGTTGATATAGTTCATACTTCAATCAGACAAAATCTTGGTGATGATTATAAAACAAATTGATATACTACTTCCTACTTTAATTTCGATGAATTTTTGTGACCATTTGCATTATTCATCTTCTTAGAGGTAACTATATGCATTGTTTTGATGACAGATGCATTAAGTAACTTTAAAGTTGCTTTAAAAGTCGTTTTTTTTTCTAATCCATTTATATATTCCATAACACTATAATATTCCAAATATCATAATAACACCAACTATTTGTAGTTATTTTTTAGAAAAATGATGTGTGTGTGCGTGCATGTGTGTGTGGATTTCCATATCCTTTTATGGGTGTTAGTGTAAAAACAATGAAGTTTGTATATGATTTGGAATGTGAATTTAGGTGTTTATATAACAGAATTTTCATTTACAAGGCTTTTTTGCACAAAGTAATAAGTTTTACAGACGATACTCCTAAAAGTTAGTTTAAAGGACAATTTATAGAAAAAGATAAATGGATTTATCATTTTTTTGACAAAACGATAAATGAATTTATTTATTTTCTGTGTAACTTAAAAAGATTATTTTTTTTAAAGTCTTTTTCACGTAAAATTGTCCTTATAACTTATTGTTCAGAAGTGTTGTCCTTAAAACTAATTATCCTGTAAAAAGAAACCCTTCAACCTCATTACCACTTTCTATATATATATATATATATATATATATATATATATATATGACATATGTTCCATAAAAAAATCATACATAAAATGGACTAAAATGGATCATTAATTCGTCAGCCAAGAACTTCGCACTTGAGATTTCATCAATATTAATAGGAGGTAGCATTTACCTTATTAACTTATTAGTCCGACAAGTTCAAACGATTGATTCCAGGATGTGTTTAATTATTTTTTCAGTAAGATGTTTGATTCCTAAGATTTGGAGTTTAAAAATCTTTTTTTGTGACTTAAAGCATTACTGTTAATTAGCCTAGCCTTATTTTCTTCTCATGTCGATTCATTATGTACTTTTCGTTAAACCAGATTGTTTGTTATTTATCTTTAGGTGTGTAGTGATGATGATATTATTTCTCTTATTTTCTTTCCTACTGCGGATCTTTATACATATAATTGACCTACAAATAGATTCTGTTGCGGCATGCATAAGATACATTGTGTAATGCAATGATAGCTTTGATTACGAAAAAAGAAGGATGATTACAAAATTATAGCCTGAGCCCGTATGCGAAGCACGGGTTCACACTTGTAATAAATAAAAGCCGAAATTTCTAGAAAATTGATCGACTAGCTCAAAAATTACAACGCTTGAAGACGCAAATATGGCAGATGATTTTAATTGTGTTCACTTTATAGTCCTGGTCAAAATTTGACAAATATGCTTTGAAAAAATGTAAATGGCTAATAAACATAGGGCTGCAGTAGGTACTTCGTTTTGTCATCCTCGGTTAGTAGCAT
Organism: Allium sativum; assembly: GCA_030737875.1. Taxonomy (NCBI): domain Eukaryota; kingdom Viridiplantae; phylum Streptophyta; class Magnoliopsida; order Asparagales; family Amaryllidaceae; genus Allium; species Allium sativum. Next base: position 828,356,197 of record CM060924.1, read on the forward strand.
ACTAACCGGTTAGTAGCATACTAACGGTCTTTTTTACAGGTTCCATGAGGGTTAAATGCCTAGAGAATGCATTTTGGCATTGCTAAATAGCAACAACACAATGTATTTTGTTATTGGAAAGTTTTTTATTTTATGTAATCTGCTAGACAATTTATTGTGAAACCTTTTGCAGTACAAACATGCAGTAAAAAGGTTGATATATGCATGGTTCAATTTGATAAAGGAGATATAAATGTTAACAATTGGGATTTAAAAACTGGTGGATGCATGCAATACAATCATGAAGTAAAACCTTTAAAACCAGTGAGGCAATTTATTATCTATGTGTTGTTCAATTTGATAAAGGAGATATAAATGTTAACAATTTGGATTTAAAACAGATAAATAATTAAGAACTAATTTTACTTACCCATTCCCTGTCTTGAAAATGCTGACCAATGAAACGGAGCTGCTGGAGTTTGTCCTAGACACATGAGTCGATGGAGGGATAACATGATCATCGATGGGAGATAAGATCCTCTGGTCTAAAAGTGGAGATCCACTATGGTCCCATTTCGTGAACCCCCCTGATCTAGTGAGTGTGATCTCTGATCTGATGATGGTGATCGATCATCAAAAGGAGGATCGACATATGGTGTGCTACGTGCTCTACGAACACTATGACTCATACGATGACCACAAGAAGACATATCTGTTACAAAAACTCAATACTAGCTATATAAATTACTATGTATCAAGAAAAAACATACCATTGATAAAACATAAACTGAACAACTAAAAACATGCAAGCACATAAAACCTAATAACCAATTATAAAGTGTACATGAAAAGAACAATTCAACATCAAAATAACATGAATTGGACAATTATATGTATAACAAACCACAAGACAATAATTGAAAATCATATAATTGGACATGAACTAAACAACCCATATCAATTTAACACGCTTCCAATCCATATTACTATCATCAATCTTATAATCTTCAAGTTCATACTCACATAAATTTGTACAAGAACAAAACAAACAAAATAAATTTGTTATGTTATCAATCTATCTTATTATCATCAATCTCATCATTTACACTGTTATATTCATCCTCATACTCATGTAGATTTATACATGAACAAATCAAATCAATTTAACATGTTACCAATCTACATTATCATCATCAATCTCATTATTTACACTATTATCTTCATCAAAATCATCTTCGACATCATCTTCAACTTCCAAATCATCTTCGACTTCAACATTATATTCAACTTCGACATCATCTTCGTTTAACTCTACTCCATCAAATTTTTCATTGTTAAGTGATCCTACATCCTCGTTTTCTTCCATGATTTGCAGTAATTCATCGAGATCCAATTCACTTTGATAAGGTCGATCGTCATTTCTGATCATGTTTGAGTTGAATGACCACCTCGGCTTTGTTTTAATGACAGCTCACCAATCCGACTTACTATTGTTCATAGCGAGATAAGGCACATAATAAACTTGTTTTTCTTGTGTGGCTAACACAAATGGATCATAACCTTGATATTTTCTCTTGTGGTTTATTTCAATAAGTGGATAATCCTTATGTATGTGTCGCACTCCCACATCTTTCCTACAGTCAAACCACTCACATTTGAATAGAAATGTTTTAAGCTCTGGTATCACCGAGTAAGTAAGCTCAATTATTTCGAGTAATACGCCATAATAATCATGTAAATCATCATCATCGTTTCCTCCTTTAACACAAACCCCACTGTTGTAGGTTGTTTTATGTGCTCCAAAATCTGCTGTATGAAATTTAAAGCCGTTCACGTACATGACAGGGCATTTTCTATATTTCATCATCGGACCAAATGCAAGCTTTTTGTAACAAACATCGGTTATTCCATTATCATCAACCTATTGAATGCATAAAATACAAATTAACATAGAGTAAACATTAAGCAAGAGATTAAAAAAATATGCTTACATATTTCTTGAACCAATGCTCAAATTCTTTACTAGGTGCAACAGTTGGATTTTCTTCTTCGAATTCACTGTTAAACGATTAATAATAATATGGTAAAAATTTAATCTAGAACATAACTAACATTAATTAAACAATAATTGTGTTTAAGTACCTAATGAGATTTGATAGTTCTTCACAATTAGGAAGCACTATTGATTTAGCTAAACAAAAATCCCTAAAAGTCTAAAAACCACAATCTTTCCATTTACCACATGGACGTCCTCGTTTCTGGAAGACATTTAAGGAAACGTCCACTGAATCATCCATAATATCATCATTACGATGATCAGTAGTAAAAAGTGGTTCAACATGGTCTTCAAAATAGTAATTGAAAAATGTGGATGCTTCTTCGATTATGTATGCTTGACAAATTGAACCTTCAACATGCGCTTTTTGTTTAACTTTGTTTTTAAGTGCCCAAGTACCTGAATTTGATGAAGTACGATACAAAATATATCATGCTTGTGTTAACTAGAAAAATGAATATGATATTACGTTTCATTATATGTACCTCTCAAATGGATACATCCACCATATTGAACTGGACCTCGCATTGATGCTTCAGTCGGTAGATGTACAGGAAGATGTTCCATGCAATTAAAAACACCAGGAGGAAATATTTTCTCCAGTTTACACAACAACTTCGGTATGTCTTTCTCTAGCTTTTCCAAATGATTTTTGCTAAGAGCGGTAGAGCATAAATATTTATAGAATAAAATAAGTTCCGTTATAGGCAACCATACATTCTGTGGTAATAGCTCCTTAAATGCTATCGGAAAAATAGTCTCGAGAAATACGTGACAATCGTGACTCTTCATACCATATAACTGAAGTTCCTTCATATCAACACATCGTTTCATATTAGAAGCAATTCCATCTGGAAACTTCAAATTTTCAATTCACCCTAACAGTTTTTGACGACGTTTATTTTCCAACTCATAACAAGCAATTCGTTTAAAGTTAGGACGTTCATGATCAAGTTTAAGTTCTGGACGATTGCAATAGAACGCAATGTCGCGCCTTGACTTCAAATCATCTTTGGTTTTTCCTTTCACATTCATTATTGTGTTAAAAAAGTTCTCAAACACATTTTTTTCATTATGCATTACATCTAAGTTGTGTCGAAGTTTAAGATTCCTCCAACAGGGTAATTCCCAAAATATACTTTGTTTACACCAATTGCGGTGTTGCCTTTTACCAGCAATTTTTGGCTCTTTTCCAATCTCGTATATTTTGGGATAATCTTCCACAAGGTCATACACATCTTCACTATCTATAATATCCGATGTTCCTAGAGTAATAATTGTATTTGCTCTGAAGTTTTTCTTATCATATTGAAAACGGTCGTTTTGATGCAAAAAATGACGATGACGATCCCACCAACATTGTTTGCCACCATATTTATGTCGAAATGATTCTGTCGAGTCCATGCAAATAGGACAAGCAAGTTTTCCACTGGTACTCCATCTAGAAAGCATCCCATATGCTGGAAAATCACTTACTGCCCACAACAAGGAAGCGAACATCCTAAAAAAACATTTCTTTGACACATCGTACGTAACAACTCCTTCAATCCATAATTTTTTCAACTCATCAATCAAAGGTTGCAAATATACATCTATTCCATTATTGGGATTTTTTGGTCCAGGAACAATGATAGTTAAGAACATATATGTATCTTTCATACACATCCAAGGAGGCAAATTGTACGGTGTTAGAATAATTGGCTAAGTTGAGTATGGTTTGCCGAATGAACTAAATGATGCAAAACCATCTGTACACAAACCAAGTTTAACATTTCGTGCTTCGCGAGCATAAGTAGGATATACTCTATCGAAATGCTTCCATGCTTCGGCATCTGAAGGATGACATAAAACTCCTTCCTCTTGACGTCGTTCACGATGCCACCGCATGTGTTCTGCAGTAGCACGAGATGCATATAATCTTTGTAATCTAGGTGTAAGAGGAAAATAATGCATACGGGTGAAAGGTACACCTTTACCACTATTTTTTGTCAATCTATATCTAGGCTCATTGCAGAATTTACAGCTCCTGAGATTTTTATCAACTTTCCAATAAATCATGCATCCACTTCGACATGTGTCAATCTTTTCATATGGCAAACCGAATGCGGACATCTCTTTTTTTAATGTATACGAATTTTCCGCCAGTACGTTGTCAGGTGGAAGCTTTTCTTTACATAAACCCAGAATTGCATTCATTAAGTTTTCTGTGGCATTATATTCAGATTTTATAGCAATTAATCTAGATGTCACTGATAAGTGTGTCATTGTACATCCTTTATAAAGTGGTCGTTTTGATGCTTCTAACAAATCAAAAAAAATGTTTAGCCTCAGAATTAAGTTCTTTATCTACATTAGATGAATTAGCCCACATACTCGGACCATCAGCATCATGTACCATTTCTGTCATTCTATTCTCTGGACTGGCTTCATTAAAATCTATATCAATATTCACGGTTTCAACTTCATCAACAATTGTTGTATTATGCTTATTCACCTCTTCGCCATGAAATTTCCACACTAAATAGTCAACCATAAATCCTTTTTGAAGCAAATGTAACAGTACGGTGTCATAATCGAGCAGTTTTAAAGCACGACATTTCATACAAGGACACCATATTTCTTTCATGTTTGTTTTATTATTAGAAGCTACTTTCATGAATACTTCCAACCCATTTCGAAAATGCACTGGTATCGATCCTCCTTGTTTTCCTACATTCTTGTACATCCAGCTTCGGTCTTTCAAATAATCCATATTTTACTGTGCAAGTAAAATAAATATATTAGTTTATATATTCATTTTATTAACTAGAGAAAATATTTTTTGTAAATTCAACTTATTTTTTTATTGTATCAAATATTTCTATTTATTAGCACATTATGTTTTGAAAAATGTACTATTGATTATCGTTAGTATAATTAAGAATCTATAGAATTGTGATATTTATTAAAAATGACTTACCATTATCTACAATTTCTTTTGTTATATCGTAATTTTAATGTCCCATAATATATATATATATATATTTATTTAACATAATATTTAAAGGTCGGTCATCCTACTTCCTATTGCAATAGCAAGACAAATTTTCATTTCGCAAAATACTTCAAATCAATTGATCACAAAATTTCCACATCTCCTTTTATTTCCCTTACTGCACGCAAATGCACATACATGAGAAATAAAAAGGAAGTATAGTTGAAATTTTGTGAAACATTTGAGTTAGACTGATTTACGAAATGGAAACATTATTGTTTTTGCAAGTTGTCCAATACTTGAACAAATCCAATAAATATTTTGTTAGATGAATATTGATATTCAGTCTTTATTAAAAACGAATATTTATGTAATGACCAAATACAATACTCACCAAACAAGGCCAGAATTTCTAAGAAATTTGTTACTTTTAGCGATGACACCTTATACAATATATTAACAAGTTATTAATATTTTGTTTCAATTTATACAACATATACTGTAATAACCCAGAAATTCTGAACCAATTTAAAATTTTTATTTTGGCTATTTTAACGAATTTTGAATATTTAAAATGAATTAATTTAAATAATAACGACGAGAAATTTATTTTGGATAGAATTAGAACGTATATATTTATTTGAATCGTCGTTGGAATATAAATATTTATTTTTAATTATAAAAGGAATTGAAAATGGCGCGGTAGTTTGAAATTTCGATTTCGAATTTCAAATGAATGTACAGGATTCAAAATAAATCAGATTTTAGTGAAACCAAAAATATTTGAATCTAATTGAGAATATCTTTCCAACGAATCTGAAAAATTGAAATTTCATAGCGGGAATCAAAGGATATGTCCAGTTGAAAATTCAGAAAAGTCGTTGTGGAATTTATATATTTTTTGATATATATAAAGGCCCTTAAAATAGAAATTTTGTAAATGACCTTCGTTTTTGACGAAACCACTTTTGTTGGATCCGTATTGTCAAATTATTGCTAGATTTCAAAATTCATAATTTTCTTAGGACCGTATCGTCAATACGAAGCTAGAAAGAATTTTTCTGGAATTTTTAGAGTCAGTATGTGGCCCCAGTAAATTGAAATGTGCGTTGAAATCAATTTAGAATGTTAAATTAATTTATATTTTAATTTCAATGAAAACTGACCGTAACGGTCGAATTGGCTAACGGGACATATCCCATTGTGTTCGAAATAGGGGTAATTAGCTAGGGACGACAGTCGGTGGGTTCGATTTAGAGTTCGAAATAAAAAGGTCGCTTTTTTGAATAGAATTAAATTAAATAAATATTTAAATTCAAAGTCAACCCCTCCTTTTACTCCCTCTCCCTTTTCCCCGTTCATTTTCAAAATGGAAAATTAAAAAAAAAACCAAGGCTCTTCAACCTCATCGCCTCCGCCCCTGACCCTACTACCCCACCACCGCCGACGATGGAGCCACCACCCACCTCTCCGCCTGGCAACGCCTCTTCCTCCCTCCTCACGTCGTCTCTCCGCCCCCCTCTTCTTATTTAGGTCGTACCCCCCCTCAACCGAAACCCTGGCCCACCGCTGCCTCAATTGGCCACCGCGCCTCCCCAGACCGGCGATCCTTCCCCCCCTCCGCTGTTTTTCCCTTCCCAATCGCGAAACCCCGCGCCCTAGCTCCCCTAATCCGCAGCTCCGACCGCCTATGGCCCACCAGCGGCTATCTGCGCCACCCCCAGGCCATCAACACCCCGGCGAACGCGACTCCCCCTCCTCTGAGAAATCGAACGAACAGTGAGTCTTTTTACTGTTTTTTTATGTATTGTTTTTAAAGATCCGATTTTTACCACTTCAAAGATCCGATTTTTACCACTTCAAAGATCCGATTTTTACCACTTCCAAGATCCGACTTTTACCACTTTAAATCTAGGAATTTTTAAAAACTGATTTGATCTAATTATAAAAAGCATTGATTTTCTAAATACGAAGAGCATAGATTTTTAGAATAGAAAAGTTAAGATTTTTAAACTAGAAAATTAGGATTTTTATCATATGAAAACGAAGTATAGGAAAATATGATTTCTAAGTTATGAAAAATATATTTTTAGTTATGAAAGAAAATATTTTTTTTTCATACATGAATAGCGAATAAAGAAATGATTTTCATGTTAGAAGAATGAGATCTTCTATGTTATAAAAATATGATTTTTAACTGATATATAAAAATATAATCTTTGTATAGAAAGTAGTGTTATAAAAATATAATTTGTATGTAGAAAGTGGCGTCATAAAAATATAATTTTTACAAATGTATGGAAATAAAAATGTGATTTTTAACATGAACCGCGTGAAACAGATCTCGTTGGGAGCACGACGAAGATTTTCTACATATGAAGAGTCGCGGTGTTTGGTTTAGCTTTTGGTGAGAACTTCTCACTTTAAATCTTGTTTTCTAGTCAAAATATATACTAGGATGCAGACGGTGCTTAGCAGCACCCAACACCCGTCGTCCACAGACCATGGACGACTTGTATGCTTGTTTGATGTGTTGTGAAGTTGGTTTGTGATGTTGATGTGAAATGGAAAAAAAAATATTCATGTGTTGAATAGGAAAAATATATTCATGTGTTGAATAGGAAAAATATTCATGTGTTGAAATAAATAAATTATCGTTAAAAATATAATTTTTAACGTGAATGTGAATAAATAAATATTCATTTACGAACCGGACGGTTTGTTTATGTACACCTATTTGAAGGATATTGATTGGGACGATAAATTTTACACGTCGCCCAACTGCACAAATAATATTCAGTGTTTGTGGATTGAAACCCCACATGGGTGTTGGGATGATATTGACGTACACTAATCCCAATTGTTTAGTTGTATGTCGATCGATGGGTCGACAGACTGTGTAAGCGTTAATTATTTATATTTAATGCTTATGCAGTTGTGTGGTGCACTTTGGATGATGGTTGATTATTTATCGTTGCTATTATATAATGTGTTGTATGGAATCCATATAATTAACATTATATGGTAATTGATTCAGCCTCATTCCAATTGGAAAAATAAAAAATATTATAAAATAAAGATTCATGTGTTGAATAGAATAAATAGTCATGTGTTGACGATGCTCATGTGTTGAGAATATTCATGTGTTGAAAGAAAAATAAATATTCATGTGTTGAAAGAAATATAGATTCATGTGCTGAATAGAAAATATTCATTTGTTGAATAGAATAACGAAGTTATTGAAATATATAAAGCCGTGTTGATTAGAGATGCACCATTTTGATGCGAACGATATTTATATCGATTATATTCGTTTTTATAATGAAGATAGAAAAGGAAGTGATTTCAAAATATAACGTTTTGAAAATATTATCATTTATATAATAATGATGTGAAATATTCAATTTTGATTTGAAGTTGAATAGGAAGTTGAAACTGTTTTGAAAACGAATTTAAAACGAATTATAAAATATGTTTTGAATTGAAATCGATGATATATATATAATATATATATTATATATATTAAATGGCCTGAATAGAACGCACCACGCCGCGGCCGTTCGCGAATTTCGACCATTGACTTCGAATTAACGTTGCGGGAGATCCGACCGTCGGATTCTCCTAAAACTGGAACCATTGGGTTCGTACCGAAATGAGCTTTCCAATGAATATTATAGATTTGAAATCTAACGGTTGGATTTGGAATTATATCCAAATCAAATTTGGAAAAGGTCGCTGTAAGTGCAGTTCGATGGTCGTTGCTGGAAATCGACTGTACGAGCCTTCATAAAATTATTAAAAATATCAATAATTTGTGTAAAATCATAAGATGTGATTTGTGAAGAATTGGGATGTAAATTTCCAAATTTGAAAAGATAAAAATAGATTTTTTATCGAAATGAACTAATTTTGAACTAGAATTGTAACTCCATTTATTTTTAAATTAAATAAATTGGATTTGAAATGGTTTTGAAAATAACCAGAATTTCCAATATATAAAGTGGAAATGGATTTGAATCGAAATTGTCTTTGGAATATTTCGATGTTGGATTTCGTGATTATACAGATATGGTGGGGGAAATTTGAAAGATATATTTGATATCGTTATTTCCAACACGATATTTGTTGGTTTCAGAATTTGATATTGAATATAAGCCGGTATATTTTCTATTTAGAGCCTTGTATTTAATATCAAACGGGATTTTGGGTTCGTCGTGAATGGTGTCTTAAATAACACTGTTCTTGAACCCAGTTTAGAAAAGAATAAATCTTTTAATTAAGATTTAGTGAAATTGTCCAGTTAATTAGTATTTAATTGGAATTGAATTGGTTTTTTTTGGGTTTATCGTGAGCGGTGTTTTGAATAACACCTGTTCTTTAACCCATTAACAATAGAAAGTGGTTTTGGGTTTATCGTGAATCGTATTTTAGGTGACATTGGTTCTTTAACCCAGTTAAAGACAGGATATTGATTTTTGGGAAGATTAAAACTAAGTGGAGTTTTAATGAATCTTTAATTAGATTAAAATGATCGAGAATGGAGTATCACTAGTTTTGCTCCAAAGCGATAGTTAAATCTTTAATTAGATTTGAACGTGAAATGGTAATAAATTTTACCGATAACACCGTGGTGTTAGATATGGAGTGTCACCAGTTTTGCTCCATGGGATGAATAGGTTGGGATTGGGAAATAAAATAAATAATTACTTCGGTATGGTTCGCTAATCCCGACTAGTTTGGAAAACCATAATATGGTTTGAAGTGATATCCAAAGGAAGATTAAAGAATAAATTTAGAAGAAATTATCTTTGAGAAAATTAATGGGAACCTTTCCGTAAGATGTGAAAATTTGAATAAAAGAATATTCTGAATTGGAATGAGGCGTATGTTGTGTTTGTGTAACACGTGTATTATATACGCGCGTTATTCGAAAAGGCCGAGTTTATTCCCATTCTGAATAACCGATTTGACGATATGTCGAAGATGAAAACGGTGGTTGAAGACCGAAAATCTTCACATCGTTTGGATGATTATTGATGATCTTGATTGGGCTGTACACCCAAGAGGAGGGAATCAGTTGGTGATCATCCAGACGTACTTGGAGATCGATGGATATGCGAGGAAAGTGCATCCGGTTTCGTTCAGACCCAGAACGAACTTGTAAATGGACTGTGTGTCTGACATTGGATTCTGTGTTGATTGATCTCTATTAAATATACATTTGTTTGGCGGTGGAGAATTTATTCTCTTGCTTAACGCCCTTCTCTGAGACGTACGAGCTCAGAGGTTGTATATCGATGGACATCAGTCGCACGGAGTGAATTGCCTGTGTGGCATGCCCAAGCGGCAAATGATCAAGGCTTCTGTTGAAAAGGAAAATCTTGTGGTTGATGATCAAAGCAGGGTCTGTGTTGCGCTGGCAGCTTTGTGTATAGCGTTAATTTGTGAGCCTCACACCTCGGTATGAGTCAAAAATGGGATAGTGACTACAGGGAGAGCACGGCGTTTCTTTCTAGCTAGTGGTGGTGACAGTGCTTAAACTGGCTGACATTTATATACTTTTCACCTGTGTGGTTGTTGGAATGCGAGGCGCCTCGAATATATGGTCGATAACTGGCACTATGTGAGCCGACGTAGAGACCATTATATAGGTCCTATAGAACCGGGAAACGTGTGTTCAGGATTATCTAATCCTCAAAAGTAAGTAAGGACAGACCCTGAAGATCCAAGGATCGCTATGTGTGGTCCTGAGACATTTGCTAGAGTGTCTCGAATGGAGAGGAGCTTGCCCCTTGCCTCGACTCATGATGGAATCCAATTTCCAATACGTGACTTTCGGTTTTATTTGTAGAGCCTAGTACGGCGACATAGTGGTATGGGTCACTTATGCCGTTTATGATTTATACATTATGATTGAAGTTGTTTTCTTCACTTATAGTAATAATAAAATATGAAACTTCATGTACGAAGCATTTTTGGCTATTATAAGATAAAAACCCTATCCTCCGGCTTGCGTTGCATTGTGTGATGGGACCTGGGTCTTATAATAGCTTCATTCTTCTTTATTTAGCATTGCGCTGTTATTTTGTGCACTGGTATTCTTGGGGTAAAAACTCATTCCGTGTTATACGGCGTGGTCCCTCGATTTACCTAACTGTAAAATAAAGATTAATAACTGTTTTAGTTCTCACACCAGTCATATGACTGACCTAGAGTTTATTGTTTTAACCTAAACTCTGGGTGCCCCTATTTTCCACATGGGCAACTAGTAGTTGGGTTTTTGCAGATTTATATTTACAGGATCCTGATTTATAGCTGGAACGATACTCAGAAAGCTCTGTATATGTGTATTACTTTTAGTTGTGGGTTGTATTATTTTTCCTCTGCTATGCATTTAAATGTAATTTAAATCTCTGATATTTGTCAAATGTGTAATATTTATTCATACTTTGTATATTCTTGTATTCTGATGGAATTGTTGTAATAAGCAATGAAATGTTCTTCTGTTTGCGTTCTGATTCGTCTTGTCCTCACAGCGATTCGGGCTTTCCTTCACGGGGAAGTTACGGGTTATCACAGTGGTATCAGAGCTTTGGTTTACAGAGCTCGAGAACAAGACACATTAGAACCATACGAAAGAATTCATCAGATATTGGATTAGTAATATCCAATTAGAATGACTCGTTAGAGATAGGATCAGTAGTATCCTAGAACGAGTGTGAAGAGTATATTTTTCAAATGAAAACAAACTTTGTTTTGAAAATTGAATTCAAGTATACGTATTTGAATATTTTATTTGTATTGAATTTGGACAATCCAATATATAAAGATTTTGCATATACGCGTCATGAACGAATATTCGAAGTTTTAATATACTAGATAGATATAGAATCACACTCTAGTTGCCCGGGGATGATTCTGATAATGCTGCAGCGTTATCAGATTTTCGAGTTTTGAAAGTGGGATTTCTATATATTTCCATTAGACTAGTGTGAGAACCAAAACTAGATAGATTTATTGTTGTGATTTGGCACCAAAAACATGATTTTCTGTATATATTTCAAAATTATGAATTTGAAATGATAATCTACTAATTGATTGCTGGTTGTGCTGTTTGATTATTGATTTGATAATTTTGAACCGTTTAGCCTAATGGAACCGAATATTGAACTGTATTGAAAAAATGATTACAAATGCATGCATATACATGTATATCTATTGAACAGGTCATAGCAAGTAGGCTAGAGCAGAAGAATAAAATTGTTTGCCCGACAAACAGGTACATGTTTACAAATTTATTGGGTTTGGATGATTTTATGAGCCGATTGGCTAGCCGCTTGGCTAGCCGCCTGGCTGTTTCTTTTTCTTTTTGGATTGATGAGGGCCATGGGAGGCTATTTGAAATATACCGAAGTCCCCGGTGCAGGGGAGGTTATGGCGAAATTTTTCGAAAATTTAGGGTGTTAGCCAAATTTTTGAGAAATTTGAAAAGTTCTTAGAAACTGAAAAGTTGAAGAATTTAAGCTGTAAAGAAAATAATGGAAGTTGAGTTGTTTTGTAAAACAACTTTCAGCTTCGTTCCTTTTCGGGGACGAAAAGTTTTAAGTGGGGGAGATTGTAATAACCCGGAAATTCTGAGCCAATTTAAAAATTTTATTTTGGCTATTTTAACGAATTTTGAATATTTAAAATGAATTATTTTAAATAATAACGACGAGAAATTTATTTTGAATAGAATTAGAATGTATATATTTATTTGAATCGTCGTTAGAATATAAATATTTATTTTTAATTGTAAAAGGAATTGAAAATGGCGCGGTAGTTTGAAATTTCGATTTCGAATTTCAAATGAATGTACAGGATTCAAAATAAATCGGATTTTAGTGAAACCAAAAATATTTGAATCTCATTGAGAATATCTTTCCAATGAATCCAAGAAATTGAAATTTCATAGTGGGAATCAAAAGATATGTCCAGTTGAAAATTCAGAAAAGTCGCTGTGGAATTTATATATATTTTGATATATATAAAGGCCCTTAAAATAGAAATTTTGCAAACGACCTTCATTTTCGACGAAACCACTTTTGTTGGATCCGCGATGTCAAATTATTGCTAGATTTCAAAATTCATAATTTTCCGAATTAATATGTAAGCGTGGCGAAGTTAAACGTGTTTTAAAAGTTTCAGTCAATTTCGATCAACCAGAAAATGGCCATTTTTCAAACGGTCTCAGAATCTAACGAAATTAATTTTGTTAGGACCGTATCGTCAATACGAAGGTAGAAAGAATTTTTCTGGAATTTTTAGAGTCAGTACGTGGCCCCAGTAAATTGAAATGTGCGTTGAAATCAATTTAGAACATTAAATTAATTTATATTTTAATGTTAACGAAAACTGACCGTAACTGTCGAATTGGCTAACGGGACATATCCCATTGTGTTCGGAATAGGGGTAATTAGCTAGGGACGACAGTCGGTGGGTTCGATTTAGAGTTCGAAATAAAAAGGTTGCTTTTTTGAATAGAATTAAATTAAATAAATATTTAAATTCAAAGTCAACCCCTCCTTTATACTCCCTCCCCCTTTTCCCCGTTCATTTTTAGAATGGAAAATTAAAAGAAAAAAAAACCCAAGGCGCTTCAACCTCGTCGCCTCCGCCTCTGACCCCACTACGCCACCACCGCCGACGATGGAGCCACCACCCACCTCTCCGCCTGGCAGCGCCTCTTCCTCCCTCCTCACGTCGTCTCTCCGCCCCCCTTCTTATTTAGGTCATACCCCCCCTCAACCGAAACCCTGGCCCACCGCTGCCTCAATTGGCCACCGTGCCTCCCCAAACCAGCGATCCTTCCCCCCCTCCGTTGTTTTTCCCTTCCCAGTCGCGAAACCCTGTGCCCTATGTAACACCCCGTATGTTGAATAACTTGTTATAATATAAATCAGGGCAGAATTAAATTTTAAGATCTGAATCAGGGGAAACGGGCTATGCCATTGCGTTCGTCTCGGAAAAATATGCGAAATAGAGTCCGAGTTTTCGAAAATCGGAGTCCGTATGACCCAGTTAAGGCCCGAAGAAGTTTTCAGAAAAATCAAATTTCGAAAACAGATTTCAAATGCAGAAATGGAGCTAGGCGGGAAAACTCCCGCCACACCCCAAGTCGACTAGGGAGTCGACTTCGGAGTCGACACCACAAGACCCAAGTCGACTGCCCAGTCGACTTGGGAGTCGACACAGGTGGCCGAGCCAGTTTGGCCTGGGTGCACTGTTTTGGCTGTTGGGCTGTGTTTTGGGGCTTGTGACGAAATCTGACGGCTCTAACCTAAATTAGGGTTAATCTAAGGGCCTAAACTACATCCTAAATCTATAAATACACCCTAAGACTACCCTAATCCATACTAAAAATAGATACAACGTCGTCATGCCGTCAAAATGCAAGTAGAAGGAGCCTCCATCAAATTTTAGAAGAAGATAGCTTCTCAAATCAACTTCTAATCAACTCTAGCAACTTAATCTTCTTCATAGGAGTGCTAATCAACAAGTTGTGAGTTTCTATGCCTTTAGCAAGCAATTGCTAAACTAATTGTGATAGGATATAATGAGGTTATGGTTATGAATGTGGATCAATGCAAGTTATGTTATCATATGCTATGTGCTCATGATGTTAGTTATGCAAGTTTTATGCTATATGTCCATGATGCTAGTTATGCAAGTTTTATGCTATATGTTCATGATGCTAGTTATGCAAATCACTATGATAAACATTTATCCATTATGACACCATGTTATGCAAGTTTGGTGTTTGATTATATGCAAGTTCATATATGACATGTTATGCAAGTTTGGTGTTTGATTATATGCAAGTAACATGTGCAAGTTTACACCTTTGTATGATATGCATGCATATGCAAGTTTACCCCTTTGTATGGTATGCATACATATGCATGTTTACCCCTTTTTATGACATGCATACATATGCAAGTTTACCCCTTTGTATGGTATGCATACATATGCATGTTTAACCCTTTTTATGATATGAGTAACATATGCAAGTTCATCCCTTTTTAGACCTATGACATGTATGCAAGTTTATCCCTTTATGATAGGTCTATGACATGAACATCTATGCAAGTTACCCTCTTTATGACATATGTGATTCATGCAAGTTTGGGTTGATTATTTATGCTAGTTGGGTTTGATGCTATGGTCATATATGCAAGTTGACACCTTTAAAACCCATGTTGATGGTAATGTTATGTTAAGTTGAACCCATTGTATTTGTGATGAATCTTCCCTTTTAAGTATGTCATGTTAGCGTATTACGTGGGGAACGATGGGGTTAATATTCATGTTAACAAAATTGTGGTGAAATTGGTATGATGTTGCATACCATAAGTGGATGGACATAATTGAGTCAATTATGTACATCATTGAATTAGAATTAATTAGGGAAAATTAATTCAAACTATGGGGGTGATTAATTAGGTGTAATTAATCGACTAAGACACGAGGTTGGACACTTTTGTAGCATAAGACTGCCCGGACCCGACCGGCAAATCCAGCGGCTACAAATGATTGGCCCAATGTGAGAGGTCTTAGGCATAAACTAAATACGTGACAAGTGTAAAAACACGAGGTTAGACTCTGTTATGGCGTAAGGCTGCCCGGACCCGACCGGCAAATCCAGCTGCCATAAAAGACAGTCTAATATGAGAGGTCTTTACAAAGGTTACGTTCTTAATCAATTAAGAAACACTTAACCAGATAAGCATGTAGTGGGGCATGAGGGGTTAAGTGGGTGCCTTGGGTGGCATGTGGAAATCAAGTAAGTGCCTTGGGTGGCATGTGGAAATCTAGTGGGTTGCCTTGGGTGGCAATAGAAAATACGATTAGAATACTTAACCAAGTGGAAACATGTAATTGAACATGATTAAAGGGTTAAGTGGGATGCACTAGAAAAGGGACAAGCTTAGGTGGGTAGCTTGTCGGGGCCCATTTCAACCAGTAACCCATATGTATCTTTGTGGGCTCGACCCATGTCGAGGACGGGACACGCGTACTGGGCTTGACTATAAGAGGCCAAAACAGGTTAGCGGTGGCAACGCAAGTCCAACGGGTTTCATATGCGTGTGTGGACCTGGGCTGGTAGGTACTACGTTGTTGCATCATGTAGGTATAAGCCGTGCACCGTTGATAGTATCGGGTTGCCACTTTGGGGAGTGATACACCCCACTGTGGGGCCAACACGGGTATCTACGTTAGGGAGCCGATCGCATGGGGAGTAGTGGGTACACCTAGTGGAGATAGGGGCAGACGGCACCTATGTGGTCAGCTAGGGGTACACGAAACTACTAGTTAAATTTTCTAAGTCCTTGGGTGGGATCAACCTTTAAGTTAGGAATGACTGGTGTGGTGCAGTGTAGTAATTATCCTTGGGTGGGTAGATGCGTCTTTACCGTTATCTTGGTTCTTCCTATGTCTAGTTGGCTGCTAAGTGTAGTCATTTATCCCCAGCCGTTACCGTACCAAGTTTATATCATACCCTAATTACTTTAATGATTGTATTGTTAAAGTTATATGACTCGCTCAGACTTATATCTGACCCCATTGTTTTTATCTTCCCCCCCCCCTCCCCGCCTCAGGTCCTCAGGTTGGGCCTAGCACTAGTGGGCTTTGATCAGATTGCTTTATCTATCTTTTGGAGCTTGGACCGTTGATGTAAAGCCCAGCTTATCTATTCTATTATGGCTATTAGTATGTAGTGGGATTATGTACTTATGTTTTTATCGAGATGGATATTTTGTACTTGACTCTTGTTGGTTTTTGATATGTAACCAAACATGTTTACCTTCTGCTGCAATGAAATGATGTTTTAAATTTCAAGTATTACTTATATCTGTCTTGTTGTAATTTTTCTGTTCTATATTCACTTAAAATACTCCACCGAAGTTAAGGCATTCCCCTAGTGAGTGACCTTAGCGGGTGTGGGGTGTTACACGTGGTATCAGAGCTGAAGGTTACCAGAATAGATAAATTTTTTAGAAAAACTATTTTTCTAAAAACATTTTTGGAAGAAGTATTTTCAAAAACATGTCTTTTAAGAGAAAAGTTTTTGAAAGAAAAGCATAATCCCCAATAGCCATATCTTTATCTTTCGAATTCTCCGTTTTGAATCTTTCCTTTTTCGTTTCAGCATGGCTGAAGATCTTAACTTTCCGGAGGGTGTGACGATACCAGTATGGTATAGGAGATTGATGAAGGCTAGGGCCGCCGCTGCGGGTCCAGCAGATGTTCCTTCACCACCAGTTGCACCTGATCTTCCTCCTCCTGCTCGAGCGGATACTTTTGCTAAGACTTGCAAGGAATTTAAGGCCATAGGAGGGAAACCTTTTCAAGGATCAGAAACTTTTGTGGAAGCTAGGGATTGGCTTAAGGAAACGGAAGAGTTGATAGACATCTTTGAGATGGAAGAAGGAAAGAAAGTCAAGTTAGCTGCTTGGTTAATGAAGGGAGAGGCCTCGTTTTGGTGGGAGGTCACTAATGGAGAGCGCCCTGTTGACTCTTGGGCGGATTTCAGACAAAGGTTTGTGGCAAAATTTCTCTCAGGGGCGGAAGAAAATCTGTATATGGAAAGGTTCTTGACACTAAAGCAAGGAAACTTATCAGTGAAGGAATATGTCAACAAGTTTAATCAGTTAGCAAGGTTTGGCATAGACATGGTGAATACACCGGAGAAGAAGGCTTTGAGGTTCGTTAAGGGCTTGAATGAACCGATGCATGGATTGGCTATGACTCACATCCCTATGGGGGCCACCTTTGAGAAGCTGGTAGACATGGCACTTATGCATGAGGAAGAGAAGGGTCCCAATGCTAATAAGGCACCCGAGAAGAAAGGAGATCAGAAGAGATCTCAGCAGCAAAACAAGGGTGGGAAAGGTAACGGTGGCAAGGGAAAGAAGAAGTGCTTCAATTGTGGGACACCAGGCCACCTAAGCAAAGATTGTTGGAAGAAGAAGAAGACTGGTTGCTTCCACTGTGGCGAAGCAGGGCATCTAGTGAAGGACTGCCCTAAGAAGGGGCAGAGGATGGGTTCTACCTCAGGAGGACAGGTGCAGGCTCTTATGGCACCAGGTCAGGAAAGGGGCTAGTTCAGGCTCTCGCGGTTCCACCGATTCAGGAAAGAGGTAGAACTATTTCCGTTGAAAGTCTGGTTTTTCTGTTTGATCATCTTGTCCGTACTTTGTTTGACTCTGGCGCATCGCATTCGTTTATCTCATCATCATTAGTTGAGTCACTGCACTTAGACACCAGTCTAGTAGATGATCCCTTGGTTGTTTCAAACCCAATTGGGGGCTCCACTTATTTGTCCATGATATGTTTGGGTTTGAAGATTTCTATACTTAGCGTTGAGTTTAGATGTGATGCTTTTGTTTTGGGCTTCACGGGCTATGGGTTAATTTTGGGCTTGGACTGGTTATCCAGTAATGGTGCCGTTCTTGATTGTGAAAGGAGAGTTGTTAGGCTCATGACCCGCTTGGGGAACACTCTCGAGATCTCTTGTAATCCCATGAATTCCGTTATGCTAAGTTATCTTGAATCGCTTGACGCTTCGGTCGAGAGTTTGCGATCTGTTAGAGTGGTCCGGGAATACTCGGATGTGTTTGAGGAGGTGAAGGGCTTACCTCCGAAGCGGGAGATCGACTTCCGAATATACCTGGTGGACAATGCTAAGCCAGTATCTTTGCCAGTGCGCCACATGGCTCCTCGTGAGAGGAGGGAACTCCATAACAAAGTAGGGGAGTTGCTTGAGAAGGGGTTCATAAGACGAAGTATATCGGAGTGGGGTGCTCCAGTGGTTTTTGCCACGAAGGCGGATGGGTCCCTCAGACTTTGTGTAGACTACAGAGAACTCAACAAGCTTACAAAGAAGAATAGACACCCATTGCCGAGGATTGATGATCTCTTTGATCAATTGGTTGGCGCCTCAGTGTTTTCACAGTTGGACTTAGCCACGGGGTTTCATCAGTTGAGAGTGGCTGAGGATAGCATAGACAAGACTGCCTTTAGGACTCCGGATGGTTTTTATGAGTGGCTGGTGATGCCCTTTGGTTTGACGAACGCCCCTGCATACTTTGTTGATTTGATGAGTAGGGTGTTCAGGGAGTACCTTAATAAGTTCGTGGTGGTCTTTGTGGATGACATCTTGGTCTTTTCTAAGAGTGAAGAAGAGCATGCCCTACATCTTAGGGAAGTGTTGGAGACTCTTCGAGCGCATAGCCTTAAGGCTAAATTCTCTAAATGTCACTTTTGAAGGAAGGAAGTGCGGTTCTTAGGGCACGTGGTCTCCAAGGAAGAGATAGCTGTGGATCCCGCGAAGGTAGTGTCCATCCAAGATTGGAAGGTTCCCAAGAATGCTACCGAGGTGAGGAGTTTCTTGGGGTTGGCTGGCTACTATAGGAAGTTTATCAAGGACTTCGCGAAGATATCAGCCCCATTAACTCGCTTGACGAAGAAGAATCTAGTTTTTACATGGAACGTAGATTGTGATGATGCGTTCCAACGGTTAAAGAGAGCTTTAACCACAGCTCCAGTCTTAGTGTTGCCAGATGGGAGTAAGTCATTTGTTGTTTATACCGATGCTTGTGGGACAGGACTAGGCGCAGTCTTAATGCAAGAGGGAATAGGGTAATAGCCTATGGGGGAAGGCATTTGAGAGCGCATGAGAAAAATTACCCTACACATGATATAGAGTTGGCCGCTATGGTTTTTGCGCTTAAGTCTTGGCGCCATTATCTTCTTGGAGAGAGGTTCGAATTGTTCACTGACCACAAATCGTTGAAGTACTTGTTTTCTCAAAAGGATTTGAACTTAAGGCAACAAAGGTGGATGGAGTTCTTAGCATCCTATGATTTCGAGATAGCGTATACCCCTGGCAAGGATAACGTGGTGGCGGACGCCTTAAGCAGAAAAAGGTTGTCCTTGAGTCCATTGTTCGTGGAACGACGAAGCTTGGAATTTATCTCGATGTTTGACTTTAGACCTTCCATTGACTTTGTACCCGGTTTGCTAACATCCTTAGAGGTCAGACCTACTCTTTTGGGACGAATTGGCGAGGCACAGCGGGACGACCCATAGTTGGTTGAGTTGGTAGAGAGGCTCATAAGGGGGGAGTCGTCCAGCCATTTGAGTAGGTACACCCTAGATGGTAAGGGGTGGTTGCGTAGAGACGGTAGACTTTGTGTACCGCAAGATGAGGGTTTGAGGAAGGCTATACTTGATGATGCACATCGTTCGAAGATGACCATTCATCCCGGTGGGGACAAGATGTACCAAGACATGAAGCGAGTTTTCTTTTGGGCCGGTATGAAGAGAGATGTGGCCGAGTATGTCGCTAGATGCTTGGTGTGCCAACAAGTGAAAGCGGAGCAAAAGAAACCCGGTGGGTTGCTTCACCCATTGGAAGTTCCGCAATGGAAGTGGGATAGCGTCTCGATGGATTTTATCGATGGGTTACCGAGATCGAGGAAGGGTAATAAGGGAATTTGGGTTGTGGTAGACAGACTTACTAAGAGCGCCTATTTCATACCCATGAAGAGTAAGAGGACTGCTCCATGGCTAGCTTCAGTTTACCTTCGAGAGATAGTTCGGTTACATGGACTACCTTCGAGCATAGTGAGCGATCGAGATCCTATCTTCATTAGCGAGTTTTGGAAAAGTTTGCAAGAGGCGGTAGGGACTCAGTTGTGTTTGAGCACCGCATATCATCCTCAGACGGACGACCAGACCGAGAGGGTGAATCGTGTTCTAGAAGACCTTTTGAGGCTATGTATCTTAGATTTTGGAGGTACATGGGAAGAGCATCTTCCATTGGTGGAGTTCGCGTATAATAACAGCTTTCAGTCTAGTATTGGTATGGCTCCATTCGAAGCTCTTTATGGAAGGCCTTGTCGATCACCTACATGTTGGTGGGAATCTACGGATAAGATCTTGCTTGGGCCTGATATGGTTAGAGAGACTTCAGAAAAGATTGATTTGATTCGAAGAAGGATGAAAGCAGCGCAAGATAGGCAGAAATCTTACGCGGATAAGAGGAGGACGGATCTTGAGTTTGATGTTGGGGACATGGTCTTTGTTAAAGTATCTCCATTACGGAATGTTGTTCGCTTTGGGTCCGTTGGGAAGTTAGCACCAAGGTTTGTAGGACCGTTTCCTATTAAGGAAAGGATTGGACAGATGGCATATAGAGTGGATTTACCCGAGAGACTTAGTGGTGTACATGACGTATTCCATGTGTCACATTTGAGGAAGTGCCTACATGAGACCGCAGAGGTGGTAGAGCCGAGCTTGCTTAGAGAAGTGGAGGTAGAGCATGATGCGACGATTCGACGAGCTCCTACTCGCATCCTTGGGTCAGAGATTAGGAAGTTGAGAAACAGAGAGGTTCAACTAGTCAAAGTGCAATGGGGAGATGATGAGAGCAACGCTACTTGGGAGACAGAAGCGAAGATGCGTTCACTGTACCCATTCCTTTTTGAGGGTATGTCTTTTAACTTATCCTTTATCGTTTGTCTAGTACTTATCTTATCTTTAGTATGTCCTCTCGTTAATACCTTTGACCTTTAGATAGGGTAAACCTATGGTTGAAACATGTGTTTGAGACATGTTATAATTGATGGATGCATGTGGATGCAAGTGTTTGCTAGTGGTTGCTCGTGGATGCATATACACACACTTTAGACACTAGATCGGCTCAGTCACTTCATGTTGCATATTGCATATAACTGTGTGTAGGTAGCTATATTAATGGATGTATAATGGTTGTGTTATCATATGGATGATGCATTTTGGTGTATGGTTGTGCACACATGTAGAGATAGTATGTGTCGATAGGGTACTTTCGCATACATATTGGATGCATGGCACTATCATGGTTTGCATTAAGGAGGTCAACTGAATCAGTAGACCGCCTGATTTTGCATTAGACAGGGAACATATACACACACTTTTTGCACATGTTCATACGTCATTAGAAATTTTAAGGACAATGGGTGCCAATGTTTGATGGTTTAGTAGATGGTTGTTTGGTTGGTAGAATACGTTCTTCTTGACTTAGAGATTTCGGGGACGAAATCCTTTAAGTAGGGGAGAATGTAACACCCCGTATGTTGAATAACTTGTTATAATATAAATCAGGGCAGAATTAAATTTTAAGTTCTGAATCAGGGGAAACGGGCTATGCCATTGCGTTCGTCTCGGAAAAATACGCGAAAAAGAGTCCGAGTTTTCGAAAATCGGAGTCCGTATGACCCAGTTAAGGCCCGAAGAAGTTTTCAGAAAATTCAAATTTCGAAAACAGATTTCAAATGCAGAAATGGAGCTAGGCGGGAAAACTCCCGCCACACCCCAAGTCGACGGGGGAGTCGACTTCGGAGTCGACACCACAAGACCCAAGTCGACTGCCCAGTCGACTTGGGAGTCGACACAGGTGGCCGAGCCAGTTTGGCCTGGGTGCACTGTTTTGGCTGTTGGGCTGTGTTTTAGGGCTTGTGACGAAATCTGACGGCTCTAACCTAAATTAGGGTTAATCTAAGGGCCTAAACTACATCCTAAATCTATAAATACACCCTAAGACTACCCTAATCCATACTAAAAATAGATACAACGTCGTCATGCCGTCAAAATACAAGTAGAAGGAGTCTCCATCAAATTTTAGAAGAAGATAGCTTCTCAAATCAACTTCTAATCAACTCTAGCAACTTAATCTTCTTCATAGGAGTGCTAATCAACAAGTTGTGAATTTCTATGCCTTTAGCAAGCAATTACTAAACTAATTATGATAGGATATAATGAGGTTATGGTTATGAATGTGGATCAATGCAAGTTATGTTATCATATGCTATGTGCTCATGATGTTAGTTATGCAAGTTTTATGCTATATGTCCATGATGCTAGTTATGCAAGTTTTATGCTATATGTTCATGATGCTAGTTATGCAAATCACTATGATAAACATTGATCCATTATGACACCATGTTATGCAAGTTTGGTGTTTGATTATATGCAAGTTCATATATGACATGTTATGCAAGTTTGGTGTTTGATTATATGCAAGCAACATGTGCAAGTTTACACCTTTGTATGATATGCATGCATATGCAAGTTTACCCCTTTGTATGGTATGCATACATATGCATGTTTACCCCTTTTTATGATATGCATACATATGCAATTTTACCCCTTTGTATGGTATGCATACATATGCATGTTTACCCCTTTTTATGATATGAGTAACATATGCAAGTTCATCCCTTTTTAGACCTATGACATGTATGGAAGTTTATCCCTTTATGATAGGTCTATGACATGAACATCTATGCAAGTTACCCTCTTTATGGCATATGTGATTCATGCAAGTTTGGGTTGATTATTTATGCTAGTTGGGTTTGATGCTATGGTCATATATGCAAGTTGACACCTTTAAAACCCATGTTGATGCTAATGTTATGTTAAGTTGAACCCATTGTATTTGTGATGAATCTTCCCTTTTAAGTATGTCATGTTAGCGTATTACGTGGGGAACGATGGGGTTAATATTCATGTTAACAAAATTGTGGTGAAATTGGTATGATGTTGCATACCATAAGTGGATGGACATAATTGAGTCAATTATGTACATCATTGAATTGGAATTAATTAGGGAAAATTAATTCAAAACATGGGGTGATTAATTAGGTGTAATTAATCGACTAAGACACGAGGTTGGACCCTTTTGTAGATTAAGACTGCCCGGACCCGACCGGCAAATCCAGCGGCTACAAATGATTGGCCCAATGTGAGAGGTCTTAGGCATAAACTAAATACGTGACAAGTGTAAAGACACGAGGTTAGACTCTGTTATGGCGTAAGGCTGCCCGGACCCGACCGACAAATCCAGTTGCCATAAAAGACAGTCTAATGTGAGAGGTCTTTACAAAGGTTACGTTCTTAATCAATTAAGAAACACTTAACCAGATAAGCATGTAGTGGGGCATGAGGGGTTAAGTGGGTGCCTTGGGTGGCATGTGGAAATCAAGTAAGTGCCTTGGGTGGCATGTGGAAATCTAGTGGGTTTCCTTGGGTGGCAATAGAAAATACGATTAGAATACTTAACCAAGTGGAAACATGTAATTGAACATGATTAAAGGGTTAAGTGGGATGCACTAGAAAAGGGACAAGCTTAGGTGGGTAGTTTGTGGGGGCCCATTTCAACCAGTAACCCATATGTATCTTTGTGGGCGCGACCCATGTCGAGGACGGGACACGCGTACTGGGCTTGACTATAAGAGGCCAAAATAGGTTAGCGGTGGCAACGCAAGTCCAACGGGTTTCATATGCGTGTGTGGACCCGGGCTGGTAGGTAAGACGTTGTTGCATCGTGTAGGTATAAGCCGCGCACCGTTGATAGTATCGGGTTGCCACTTTGGGGAGTGATACACCCCACTGTGGGGCCAACACGGGTATCTACATTCGGGAGCCGATCGCATGGGGAGTAGTGGGTACGCCTAGTGGAGATAGGGGCAGACGGCACCTATGTGGTCAGCTAGGGGTACACGAAACTACTAGTTAAATTTTCAAAATCCTTGGGTGGGATCGACCTTTAAGTTAGGAATGACTGGTGTGGTGCAGTGTAGTAATTATCCTTGGGTGGGTAGATGCGTCTTTACCGTTATCTTGGTTCTTCCTATGTCTAGTTGGCTGCTTAGTGTAGTCATTTATCCCTAGTCGTTACCATACCAAGTTTATATCATACCTTAATTACTTTAATGATTGTATTGTTAAAGTTATAGGACTCGCTCAGACTTATGTCTGACCCCGTTGTTTTTATCTCCCTCCCCCTTAGGTCCTCAGGTTGGGCCTAGCACTAGTGGGCTTTGATCAGATTGCTTTACCTATCTTTTGGAGCTTGGACCGTTGATGCAAAGCCCAGCTTATCTTTTCTATTATGGCTATTAGTATGTAGTGGGATTATGTACTTATGTTTTTATCGAGATGGATATTTTGTACTTGACTCTTGTCGGTTTTTGATATGTAACCAAACATGTTTACCTTCTGCTGCAATGAAATGATGTTTTAAATTTCAAGTATTACTTATATCTGTCTTGTTGTAATTTTTCTGTTCTATTTTCACTTAAAATACTCCACCGAAGTTAAGGCATTCCCCTAGTGAGTGACCTTAGCGGGTGTGGGGTGTTACACCCTAGCTCCCCTAATCCGCAGCTCCGACCGCCTATGGCCCACCAGCGGCTATCCGCGCCACCCCCAGGCCATCAACACCCCGGCAAACGCGAGTCCCCCCTCCTTTGAGAAATTGAATGAACAGTGTGTCTTTTTACTGTTTTTTTTATGTATTGTTTTTAAAGATCCGATTTTTACCACTTCAAAGATCCCATTTTTACCACTTCAAAGATCCGATTTTTACCACTTCCAAGATTCCATTTTTACCACTTTAAAGCTAGGAATTTTTAAAAACTGATTTGATCTAATTATACAAAGCATATATTTTTTAAATACGAAGAGCATAGATTTTTAGACTAGAAAAGTTAAGATTTTTAAAATAGAAAGTTAGGATTTTTATCATATGAAAACGAAGTATAGGAAAATATGATTTCTAAGTTATGAAAAATATATTTTTAGTTATGAAAGAAAATATAATTTTTCCATACATGAATAGCGAATAAAGAAATGATTTTCATGTTAGAAGAATGAGATCTTCTATGTTATAAAATTGTGATTTTTAAGCGATACGTAAAAATATATTATTTATATAGAAAGTAGTGTTAAAAAAATATAATTTTTGTATAGAAAGTGGCGTCGTAAAAAAATATTACTTTTACATATGTATGGAAATAAAAATGTGATTTTTAACATGAACCGCGTGAAACAGAGCTCGTTGGGAGCGCGACGAAGATTTTCTACATATAAAGAGTCGCGACGTTTGGTTTAGCTTTTGGTGAGAACTTCTCACTTTAAATCTTGTTTTCCAGTCAAAATATATACTAGGATGCAGACGGTGCTTAGCGGCACCCGACACCCGTCGTCCACAGACCATGGACGACTTGTATGCTTGTTTGATGTATTGTGAAGTTAGTTTGTGATGTTGATGTGAAATGGAAAAAATATATTCATGTGTTGAATAGGAAAAATATATTCATGTGTTGAATAGGAAAAATATTCATGTGTTGAAATAAATTAATTATCGTTAAAAATATAATTTTTAACGTGAATGTGAATAAATAAATATTCATTTACGAACCGGACGATTTGTTTATGTACACCTATTTGAAGGATATTGATTGGGATGATAAATTTTACACGTCGCCCAACTGCACAAATAATATTCAGTGTTTGTGAATTGAAACCCCACACGGGTGTTGGGATGATATTTGACGTACACTAATCCCAATTGTTTAGTTGTATGTCGATCGATGGGTCGACAGACTGTGTAAGCGTTAATTATTTATATTTAATGCTTATGCAGTTGTGTGGTGCACTTTGGATGATGTTTGATTATTTATCGTTGCTATTATATACATGTGTTGTATGGAATCTATATAATTAACATTATATGGTAATTGATTGGGCTTCATTCCAATTAGGAAAATAAAGAATATTATAAAATAAAGATTCACGTGTTGAATAGAATAAATAGTCATGTGTTGACGATGCTCATGTGTTGAGAATATTCATGTGTTGAAAAAAAAATATTCATGTGTTGAAAGAAATATAGATTCACGTGTTGAATAGAAAATATTCATTTGTTGAATAGAATAACGAAGTTATTGAAATATATAAAGCCGTGTTGATTAGAGATGCACCATTTTGATGCGAACGATATTTATATCGATTATATTCGTTTTTATAATGAAGATAGAAAAGGAAGTGATTTCAAAATATAACGTTTTGAAAATATTATCATTTATATAATAATGATGTGAAATGTTCAATTTTGATTTGAAGTTGAATAGGAAGTTGAAACTGTTTTGAAAACGAATTTAAAACGAATTATAAAATACGTTTTGAATTGAAATCGACGATATATATATATATATACATATATTATATATATATATTATATATATATTAAATGGCCTGAATAGAACGCGCCGCGCCGCGGTCGTTCGCGAATTTCGACCATTGACTTCGAATTGACGTTGCGGGAGATCCGACCGTTGAATTCTCCTAAAACTGAAACTGTTGGGTTCATATCAAAAAGAGCTTTCCAATGAATATTAGAGATTTGAAATCTAACGGTTGGATTTAGAATTATGTCCAAATCAAATTTGGAAAAGGTCGTTGTAAGTGCAGTTGGATGGCTGTTGATGGAAATCGACTGTACAGGCCTTGATAAAATTATTAAAAATATCAATAATTCGTGTAAAATCATAAGAAGTGATTTGTGAAGAATTGGGATGAAAATTTCCAAATTTGAAAAGATAAAAATAGATTTTTATCGAAATGAACTAGTTTTGAACTAGAATTGTAACTCCATTTATTTCTAAAATAAATAAATTGGATTTGAAATGGTTTTGAAAATAACCAGAATTTCCAATATATAAAGTGGAAATGGATTTGAATCGAAATTGTCTTTGGAATATTTCGATGTTGGATTTCGTGATTATATAGATATGGTTGGGGAAATTTGAAAGATATATTTGATATCGTTATTTCCAATACAATATTTGTTGGTTTCAGAATTTGATATTGAATATAAGCCGTTATATTTTCTATTCAGAGCCTTGTATTTAATATCAAATAGGATTTTGGATTCGTCGTGAATGGTGTCTTAAATAACACTGTTCTTGAACCCAGTTTAGAAAAGAACAAATCTTTTAATTAAGATTTAGTGAAATTGTCCAGTTAATTAGTATTTAATTGGAATTGAATTTGAATTGGTTTTTTTGGGGTTTATCATGAGCGGTGTTTTGAATAACTCTTGTTCTTTAACCCGATTAACAATAGAAAGTGATTTTGGGTTTATCGTGAATCGTGTTTTAGGTGACATTGCTTCTTTAACCCAGTTAAAGACAGGATATTGAATTTTGGGAAGATTAAAACTAAGTGGAGTTTTAATGAATCTTTAGTTAGATTAAAATGATCGAGAATGGAGTATCACCAGTTTTTCTCCAAAGCAATAGTTAAATCTTTAATTAGATTTGAATGTGAAATGGTAATAAATTTTACCGATAGCACCGTGGTGTTAGATATGGAGTATCAACAGATTTTCTCCATGGGATGAATAGGTTGGGATTGGGAAATAAAATAAATAATTACTTCGGTGTGGTTCGCTAATCCCGACTAGTTTGGAAAACCATAATATGGTTCGAAGTGATATCCCAAGAAAGATTAAAGAACAAATTTAGAAGAATTTATCTTTGATAAAATTAATGGGAACCTTTCCCTAAGATGTGAAAATTTGAATAAAAGAATTAATAGGAACCTTTCCCTAAGATGTGAAAATTTGAATAAAAGTATATTAATAGGAACCTTTCCCTAAGATGTGAAAATTTGAATAGAAGAATATTCTTAATTGGAATGAGGCGTATGTTGTCTTTGTGTAACACGTGTTTATTATATACGCGGGTTATTCGGAAAGGCCGGGTTTATACCCATTCTGAATAACCGATTCGATGATATTAATAGGAACCTTTCCCTGAGATGTGAAAATTTGAATAAAATAATATTCTTAATTGGAATGAGGCGTATTTTGTGTTTGTGTAACACGTGTTTATTATATACGCGGGTTATTCGGAAAGGCCAGGTTTATACCCATTCTGAATAACCGATTCGACGATATGTCGAAGATGAAGACAGTGGTTGAAGACCGGAAGTCTTCACATCGTTTGGATGATTATTGATGATCTTGATTGGGCTATACACCTAAGAGGAGGGAATCAGTTGGTGATCATCCAGACGTACTTGGAGATCAATGGATATGCGAGGAAAGTGCCTCCGGTTTCGTTCAGACCCAGAACGAACTTGTAAATGGACTGGGTGTCTGACATTGGATTTTATTCTGTGTTGATTGATCTCTATTAAATATACATCTGTTTGGTGGTGGAGAATTTTTTTTTCTCTTGCTTAACGCCCTTCTCTGAGACGTACGAGCTCAGAGGTTGTATATCGATGGACATCAATCGCATGGAGTGAATTGCCTGTGTGGCATGCCCAAGTGGCAAATTATCAAGGCTTCTGTTGAAAAGCAAAGTCTAGTGGTTGATGATCAAAGAAGGGCCTGTGTGGCGCAGCTTTGTGTATAGCGTTAATTCGCGAGCTTCACACCTCGGTATGAGTCAAAAACGGGATAGTGACTGCAGGGAGAGCACGACGTTTCTTTCTAGCTAGTTGTGGTGTCAGTGCTTAAACTGGCTGACATTTATATACTTTTCACCTATGTGGTTGTTGGAATGCGAGGCGCCTCGAATATATGGTCGATAACTGGCACTATGTGAGCCGACGTACAGACCATTATATAGGTCCTATAGGACCGGGAAACGTGTGTTCAGGAATAACTAATCCTCAAAAGTAAGAGAGGACCGGCCCTGAAGATCCAAGGATCGTTGTGTTGGTCCTGAGACATTTGCTAGAGTGTCTCGAACGGAGAGGAGCTTGCCCCTTGCCTCGACTCATGATGGAATCCAATTTCCAATACGTGACTTTCGTTTTATTTGTAGAGCTTAGTATGGCGACATAGTGGTATGGGTCACTTATGTTGTCTATGATTTATACATTATGATTGAAGTTGTTTTCTTCACTTATAGTAATAATAAAATATGAAATTTCACATATGAAGCATTTTTGGTTATTATAAGGTAAAAACCCTATCCTCCGGCTTGCGTTGCATTGTGTGATGGGACCTGGGTCTTATAATAGCTTCATTCTTCTTTATTTAGCATTGAGCTGTTGTTTTGTGCACTGGTATTCTTAGGGTAAAAATCCGTTCCGTGTTATAAGGCGTGGTCCCTCGATTTACCTAACTTTAAAATAAAGATTAATAACTGTTTTAGTTCTCACACCAGTCACATGACTGACCTGGAGTTTGTTGTTTTAACCTAAACTCTGGGTACCCCTATTTTCCACACGGGCAGCTAGTAGTTGGGTTTTTGCAGATTTATATTTATAGGATCTTGATTTACAGCTGGAACGATACTCGGAAAGCTCTGTATCCGTGTATTACTTTCAGTTGTGGGTTGTATTATTTTTCCGCTGCTATGCATTTAAATGTAATTTAAATCTCTGATATTTGTCAAATGTGTAATATTTATTCATACTCTGTATATTCTTGTATTCTGATGGAATTGTTGTAATAAGCAATGAAATGTTCTTCTGTTTGCGTTCTGATTCATCTTGTCCTCACAGCAATCCTGGCTTTCCTTCATGGGGAAGTTACGGGTTATCACATATACATATATTGATATTTTATTAACGAGAACAAATAAATTTTGCAAATTCAATTTATTTTTGTTGTTGTTTTAAATACTTTTATTTATTGGTACATTATGTTTCAATAATGTACTATTAACTATTATTATTATTAAGAATTTATAATATTATGACATTTATTAAAAATAAAACTTACCATTATTTGCAATTGCTATTAGTATATCCTAATTCTAATGTTTTCAGTATATTAATATACATTCTTGATGTAATATTTAAAGGTCGGTCATCCTACTTCCCATTGCAATCAACAAAATATTTTCATTTCGTAATATATTTCAATTCAAAAGTTTAACAAAATTTTGGCAGCATCTCCCTTTATTTCCCGTACAGTATGCAAATGCATGTACATGGGAAATAAAAAGAGAATACAACTGAAATTTTGTGAAACTTTTCAATTGAAATATTTTATGAAATGATAATATTTTTGTGATGGCAACTTGTCCAATACTAGGACAAATCCAAAAAATATTGTATCAGATGAATATCGATATTCGTTTTGTGTTAAAAATGAATATCTATATAACGATCATATACAATACTCGCCAGACGAGGCCATAATTTCTAAGGAATTTGTTTCTTTTAGCTACTACATCATGCACTATATTACACATTTATTATTATTGTTGTTTCCACTTTATATAATCTATAAATATATTAACATTTTATCAACTTACACAAATAATTTTAGTAAATTCAACTTATTTTTTATTGTTTTAAATATTTTTATTTATTGGTACATCATGTTTTGATAAATATACTGTTGATTATTATTACAATTAAGAACTTATAATATTATGACATCTATTGTAAATAAAACTTTATAATTGTATATCGTACTTCAATGCTTTCGGTATATTAATATATGTTCTTGATGTAATATTTAAAGGTCGGTCATCCTACTTCCCATTGCAATCACAATAATATTTTCATTTTGCAAAATATTTTAATTCAAAAGTTCAACAAAATTTTGGCAGCACCTCCCTTTATTTCCCGTACCGTACGCAAATGCACGTACACGGGAAATAAAAGAAAGTACAACTGAAATTTTGTGAAACATTTGAGTTAAAATGATTTACGAAATGAAAATATTATTGTGATAGCAACTTGTCCAATACTAGGACAATTCTAGCAAATATTGTATCAGATGAATATCGATATCCGTTTTGTGTTAAAAACGAATATCTATAAAACGATAATATACAATGCTCGCCAGATGGGGCCAAAATTTCTTAGGAAGTTGTTTCTTTTAGCTACGACATCATGCAATATATTAACACATTTATTATTATTATTATTATTATTATTATTTCCACTTTATATAATCTATGAATATATTAATATTTTATTAACTTAGACAAATAATTTTTGTAATGTAAAAGTTTGTGAAATTCATGTTCGGTGGGGGTGCGTCGAATTTTGATTCTGAAGTTGTCCCCCATATCCAATTTTGGAGTGTCACTAATAACACACTTTAAAGGAGTAGTGCGGTGCCTATGTGATTCCTACTTATGATGGGATAATGAATTTTAAGCACTGTCAATATATGGGTGTCTAGGATAACAACTACGTATTTTTATTATTACACTAACCAGCAGATATTCTCCAACAGAGGCTGCATATTCAGCACGTGTGTAGTTAGTCCCCTCATTTTGAGTTTTGTAGTAGCATGCTTTTGCAATCGACTGATGAAGCGATCTCAAGGCTTCAGTTACAAAATTATAATTAATGTACTCACTCATGGAGATGCTCTAAGGACTGTTTTCATGCAATAGAGGAGTTGTGTAAACATAAATAAAGTATCCTTTCAAACATGTTACATGTGGTTGTTTAATTTAAATATTTTCTTAATGTTGTCTTCTCCAGATATATGATCCTACAAAGAAATGAGAGAGGTACACAAATCATGGAGAATAGAACAATAAAGAAACTCTATGATCAGAATGAAATCATACATCAGGATGGTTTTATGTGCTCTCAGATATTACAAATATTATAAGAACATCACTTATATTAAACAATAAATAAACAAAGTAAGAATTAAGCATAAAACAAATCAAAAAATCTTCGAATTTAACTCCTTACCGCATGAATTTGATTCCCACTAGCATGAATTCAGTTCTTTAAATCAACAAATCTGTAGATCTGAGAGATTAACACCTAAATCAACAAATATAATTTAACAAAATATTATCACCGTAAAATTCTTACCAGAGGTAAAATTTAACACCGTATAATCAACAAATCCTTACCGTAAAATTTAACAAATACGCTACGGATCTCAGGCAGAAAGATCAACGAATCGATATTCTAATCGAAGGCAAAATCGGAGAGATTGCTATTCTTGTTGACGGACTTCGCTTCTTCGAACGGCAGCGCAAACGAACGATCGGAGGCAAAATCGTTGAATTCCAGTGCTGAGATTTGCGTATGAAGTGGGGATGCGGCTTTGAATAGGGCTGAATGGGGGTATGGATTGGGAATGCTGTATGACTAGGGTTGAATGAGGGTGATTTGGATTTGGGGGTAGTTGTTGAACGTTGTAACAAATGAGACCGATTTTAATTAATATTATAATCATAATTTTCTAATTTTCAAGAAAAAAATGTACTATTGTTTTCCATTATAATTATATTAAATTATATTATAACTTTCATTAATTTCAGTTAAATACATGTTAGATTTTAAAGAAACAATTACTCTTATTAGTGGTACTACCGCACAAGGATGGAAAAACTAATCGATCACATGTGTGATTTGAATAAAATATATGTTCGATGCAAATATCCACTAATCTTAGTTAAATGTTTGAGAATATTTATATTGGACTTCTTTTTGCATCACTAGAACAAAACTAGCAATCGACTAATATTGGAAATATTGTGTGCGTCAGTGCACTCGAATAGGTAAACATAGACGAGGATGAGTCAACAAACTACTGATATGAAAATGAAAGGTGACAAAAGAAATCATATTAGCAGTATATAAAGAGATAGAATCGGCATCTTTTGAAGGAAATGATATAAAACACATTAACAATACAACACATGAGAAAAGCATGTTATTTTCTTTCCGTTATAATTTCTATTTTGTTTGAAAAGCAGATAACCTGTTTCTTTAAAGAATGTTTTTTAAGAATCATATAACTTGTTTTATAAAGTCAGAAATGTTTGATTAATAACTGTCTTTCTTAGCAAAAAAATACTGATATGTGCGTTGAAATAAGATTTAATCCCATATCATTTATTTTATTAGAAACCCCAATATTTCAAATTTTAAACCTAAATAATATAGTATTATTCTTTGAAAAGAAATAATAAAATGAATTCTAGAACATGGATGCAAGTGTAATGCAATGAATAGTTAGAGATTAAATCCAATGTCCATATTAGTCTGAGAAGTTAAGTCAAAAAACATCTTTTATGTGTTTAGGAATCTCCCTTGACCCTCATTTCTAAGTCGATACCTTCGTTTAATTAAAAACATACACCACCCTCCACCTAAATCAAAGAAATCAAACTAACATAGTCACCAACGGTTTGGATTGATACCTAGATAAGCCTACTACAAAATGCATGATTACCTTGTATTTATAATTTCAATTTCTTATTAGTTCTTTATACAATAATACCTACAAAAATTATTTGGCTGGGATATCTATAATGTCCAGCTCTGTGACTAACAAGAATACAAAATTGTTGCTTCTAAAGCAACACGGATAATGAATAACAGTAAACAAAAAGTAATAAACAATCATAGAAATAGTTATATAAACCAGTCAACATATTACCTCACTCAGAAGTCTCTAACCATTCGCGCCAATCTGAAATACCGGATGAACCATCAAGCCAAAAGTATAACAAAATAAATTCTAATCAAATACGCAAGCTTCAATGTAAAAAATAATAATCCCTATAGCTGAAATACCTGGTGATTAATACATCGTACGAGGAGTTGTTTTCCGTTTGGTGCCTGACCTCTGATTGTGTCATCTGTTCGTCGTTGGAGTTGGTGTACCAAACAATAAGTCGTTTCATAATATTCAATCAACAACCATAAAGAAATTTTACAGATAGAGAAATTATATCATTAACTGATTAAAGCAAAACTTCAACGATTAAATCGTGCAAGATTTTGATGAAGATGAGAGATAGAGTCTATGCAATTGAGAGCAGTGGCAAGATTTTGATGAAGGCGAGAGATATAGTCAAATTATCGAAAAAAGGGAATTGGATGAAGAATTTGAAAGAGTCAAAGAAGAAATAGGAACAAAGAAAAATGGAGAGAAATGGGTTTCTGAAGTAACTTCATCCTTCTTAATTCACTCAGTTCCCTTCTCAACCTGCTCACTCTTATACTCATGTTGCTGAGATTCTTCTTCTCTAATGGAAGCCAGTTTAGACTTTGGGGGTGTTTTACTACTTTCTGCGGTATCGGAACATCTCTTTAAGGGGGCTTTCTTAGCGGGGGATTTTTCGGCAATCTCTCTCTTAAAGGTCAGATCTAATATAAGGTTTCGGGAGGGGTCAAGCAGATGATATTGACAGAGAAATTGTTCTGTGATCAGAAACCTCCTACTTCTCTCTCCTTCGACAACGGTGTTTAAAGCATCAAATAATTCTTGCCAAGAAGTGTCAATCGGATCAGAAGAAGTAATCTATGTAAAACAAAAAAGGAACTTAATACTTGAAACTTAAATGCAAAAGCAGATAAAGGGATATGTTTTCACTCCTTCCATCCACCTTCCATAAAAGCGATCAGGACACCGTACGAAGCAGTAATGATCTACGAATCCCTTGGCACTCTCTTGCAGATCGGTGATAAGCTTTGGGTATTTCCCCTCAACAAAAAAGATCGATGGTTTGTTTTGCCTATTTTTAAAGACATACAAGGAGCAAATCTCTTGAAATGTAGGAGCGTTTTCTTGACCCTCATGAAGAGTACATAAAGACTAGTTAGAATGGCATTGCCATTGGGGTTTAACTACATGGGGGCAATTGCTAACCGCTTGAGAATCGTTTCCAGGAATGGATTAAAAGGAGGTTTGCCTCCCATTTTTAGCATATGTCGATTAATTGCGACATACCCAAGAGGTGGAGAATCTGCAAATTCATTCCTCTCAGGGAATTTGGCCTCGGTTTCTAAAAATCTGAACCAAGCATACATACTCTTATATGAGTGTTCAGAAAGTTGGGATGGTTTTCTCTCATCAGGTACTCCAGTAAGAGGCCTAAGTGTCGGGAATTCTGGACTGACGTTTGATTCAGAAGTATTAGTTGCAGCTACACTAGCCAATTGGGCAGAAGTACCAGTTTGTGTAAACTTTGACGCTTCCTCAGTATGATGGAGAGACTTTTGTCTAGTATCCATTTTTACACAAATAGTTGTACTTGAAAAATAGATTACAGGAAAAAACAACATTGCAAAAAAGGAACATCCAAAAGACATAGAACATGGGGAGTCAGTTATAACTAAGTTATGCCGGTCAATACCAAACTAACACGTTCTGGTCGGCCTTAAGCATCTTACACCGGTCGGCCCATCCTAGGACGTCCTGGTCGGCTTCAAACCAGCATGCTCGGGTCGACTTCAAACTAGAATGGACTGGTCGGCCCTAAACCAACTCGACCTGGTCGGCCACGAATGGATCCATTTTGGTCGATCTCAAAGTACTATACTGGT
The DNA here is from genome assembly GCA_030737875.1 of Allium sativum. Taxonomy (NCBI): domain Eukaryota; kingdom Viridiplantae; phylum Streptophyta; class Magnoliopsida; order Asparagales; family Amaryllidaceae; genus Allium; species Allium sativum. The sequence continues at coordinate 828,392,361 of CM060924.1, forward strand.
CGGCCTCAAACTAGCATGCTCTGGTCGGTCTCAAAAAGAACAAATTTAAATTTTTTATTTTAGCTATTTTAATGGATTTTGAATATTTAAAATGATTTATTTTAAATAGTAACGACTAGAAATTTATTTTGAATAGAATCAGAACATATAAATTTATTTTAATTATAAATAGAGTTTGAAACGGCGCGGTAGTATGAAAATTCGATTTTAAATTTGAATTGAATATATAGAATTCATTTTAAATCGAAAATGGGACGACCCAGAAATATTTAAATCTGTTTAATAATATCTTTCTAACAATTGTGAGAAATATAAATTTCATAAAATAAATTGAAAGTTATGTCCAGTTTAAAATTTAAAATAGTCGCTACGGAATATATATATATATATATATATTTATATTTTAAATATATATAAAGCCATTAAAAATAGCCATTTTGCAAATTACCTTCGTTTTCGACGAAACCACTTTTGTTGGATCCGAAATATCAAATTATTACTAGATTCCAATTTTCATAATTTTTGAAATTAATATGTGAGCATGGTAAAAGAAAACGTGTTTTGTCAAATTCAGTCAATTTGGATCGACCAGAAAATGACCATTTTTTAAACGGTCTCCAAATTAGTTTTGTTAGGACCATATCGTCAAAACAAAGTCAGAAATAATTTTTCTGTAATTTTTGGGGGCAATATGTGACCCCAGTAAATTGAAATGTACGTTAAAATTAAATATATATTGATTTATATTTTAATTTCAACGAAAACTGATCATAACAGCCGAATTGGGTTACAAAACGTATCTTATTACGTTCGGAATGTGGGTATTTAGCTAGGGAAATAGTCGTTGGGTTTGATTTGGAGTTCGGTTGAGAAACCCCTATTTATGGATTTAAAATAAATTAAAAATAATTATATAAATTTATAGCCAATAGGAAAAAAAACCGTTGACCAAATTCACTTTCTTCCAAACCCGATAGCTTCCCAGTTGAATGGCGAAATTGCTTCAGACCTTTCCTCCCTAATAACTTCTGATTCTCTCAGTGAAATCAAGTGATCCAAAAGGGAATTTTGAAGAGATTTTTACGATCTACAAATCTAGACAAGTTTGGAGTGCAACCGTCGAGTATTTATCTCAAATCACCTCCTCCAATAGGCGCCGTTCGCCTGAGAATTCCACCGCCACCCCTTGACCGAGTTCTTCTGTGGAGGAAGACTGTTATTATATATGGAATTTAAAAGGCTTTGTTGTTATCCCATTTATATTATCAGTTGTATATGGAAGTTTATATCGATTATATATATTGATATGTTTTCCATGAAAATTTCATAATAAATGGAATGTGATTTTGGGTTTGTCGTGAACTGTGTTTTAAATGACATTAGTTCTTTAACCCGATTAAAGACAAGATTAATTTCTTAACTTTGAAAAATCATTAAGTAATGGTTTTTGGAGATTGAAACTGAAATAGAGTTTTAATGAATATTTAATTAGATTGAAATATGAATTTGATAATTTAAATTATCAAATTTAGGAAATGATCGAGAATGGAGTATCACCAGTTTTGCTCCAAGTGATAGTTAAATCTTTAATTAGATTTGAACGTGAAATGGTAATTAATTTTACCGATAACATCGTGGTGTTAGATTTGGAGCGCCACCCGTTTTTCTCCGTGGGATGAATAGGTATGGATTGGGAAATAAAACAAATGATTACTTCGGTAAGGTTCGCTAATCCCGACTAGTTTGGAAAACCTTAATATGGTTTACATTGTGAAAAGAATATTTAAATAAAAGAATATTCTGAATTGGAATTAGGTGTATGTTGTGTTTGTGTAACACTTGTTTATAATATACGCGAGTTATTCGAAAAGACTGGGTTTATCCCATTCTGAATAATTGATTCGACGATGAAGACGGTGGTTGAAGACCAGAGGTCTTCACATCGTTTGGATGATTACTGATGTCTTAATTGGGTTGTACACCCAAGACAAGGTAATACGTGGTGATCGTCCAGACGTACTTAGAGATCGATGAATATGCGAGGTCCTCTCTCCTGTATTGGACATATGGGACGAGGAATAAGGTGCCTCCGGTTTTGTTCAGACCCAGAATGAACTTGTAAATGGATGTGTGTCTGACATCGGATTTCATTCTGTGCGATTGATAGACATCGGTTGCATAGCGTGAATTGCCTGTGTGGCATGCTGAGATGCAAATGACCAAGGCTGTTGCTGAAAAGCAGAGTCTTGTGGTTGATGATCAAAGCACGACTTTAATACAGCATAGCTTTGTGTAGCGTTAATTCGCGAGCCTCACACCCTGGTGTGAACCAGAAACGGGGGAGGACTTCAGGAAGGACTTGCGTTTCTTTCTAGGTAGGAGTGGTGTCAGGGTTTTACACGCCCTGATATTTTACTTATGTGGATGATGGATAGCGAGGTGCCTCGGATATATCGGTTATACAGGCCGATGGATAGTTTGGTCATTTACTGACCAGTTTGACACCCCATAGGGTGGGGAAACGCAGTGTTCATGCATTTTAATCCACATCGAGTGACCGGCCCTGACGATCCAAGGGCCCACTTGAGTCTGGGTCCTGAGACAAAGGCTAGAGCATCTCGAAGCGATAAGGACGATCCCTTGCCTTGGTTCACAGACGGAAATCCAACTTCCAGTACGTGACATTTCGGTTTTAATTCTAGAACCTAGTATGGCGACATAATGGGATGGGGCACTATGCAGTCTATGATTGATACATTTATATTTGAAGTTGATTTCTTCACTTATAGTAATAATAAAAGATGAAATTTCACGTACCAAGCATATTTGGCTATTATAAGGTAAAACTCTATCATCCGGCTTGCATTGCATTGTGTGATGGGACCTGAGTCTGATAATAGCTTCATTGTTCTTTATTTAGCATTGTGCTGTTTGTTTTATGCACTTGTCTTCTTGGGGGTAAACCCGTTCCGTGCTATACGGCGTGGTCCCTTGATTTACCTGACTTTAAAATAAAAAAAATAACTGTTTTAGTTCTCGCACCAGTCACATGACTGACTTGGAGTTTATTGTTTTAACCTAAATTCTGGGTGCCCCTAATTTCCACACGGGAAACTAGTAGTTTTGGTTTTGCAGATTTATATTCATAGGATCCTGTTTTATAGCTGGAACTATACTTGGAAAGCTCTGTATCCGTGTATTCCTTTCAGTTGTGTTTTGTATTATTTTCCACTGCATTGTAATTTGTAAATCTCTGATATTTAACAAATGTATTATATTTAATCATACTCTGTTATATTCTTGTACTCTAATGTAATTATTGTATTAGCAGTGAAATGTTCTTCTGTCTGTGTTCCGATTAATCTTGTTCTCAGACAATCTGTGCTTTCTCTTCTTTTCGGAGACCGGAGAAGTTCGGGTCGTTTCATTCTAAATCCTATAACAAAACATTTTGATGTCCATTAGACCCGTGATAGTTTTTCTACTAAATAAACAAACTAAAATGACTATACACATATAACTAGCCTATAAGAAAAATATATTCAATAATTACATAAAATTTAGAGAAAAACATAGGAATGAACGCCATTTCGCTGAATCCTTCAGATGCCACTCATCTAAAATGGCATCGTCAGCAATATCAACCATCTCCAGTGGCTCTTTCACTTGTCATTTCCCTAAGACCATCATAGGCCAGATCCAAGACCCTCTATCATGAGCTTTAGCACTACGACACCATCGAAAACTAGCGTTTTGTTTACTCACCTTGATTTTTATTTTGACGAAATAGCGATTTGTTTTCTGATTAAATTAAACTAGCGTTTAATTAAATCGAAAACTCCAACTGGATCCAGACAAACTCAATCCAGTTCCATTGCGAATCTATAGAGGATACGAGTCCAACAAATCCAATGACATTCGAATCTGATTTTGTATAAACAACATATTTTTTTACAAGATTGAATTAAATTATGTAAATAAATTAATAATTAAACTAATTAACTAGATTAGTTTCTTTATTATACCTTAATTCATGTTTACTTTTCTCCTTCATAAAAATCGAAGCTTGTAGCTTTTACCTTAACACGCACCATCTTTCCTATCCATTTTACGCTGCGCTAATCCTCATTTCCTCCTTTTTCTAAGTCGCGACATCCCCCGTATCCAAGAAACTAACGGCTTATTATTTTATTAATTTACATAACTTAAGTATGAAGTAACACACTAAAACTGCCATAGATGATCTCCGATTTCAATCAAACTTGACACTACTATGGTTTGACGTTCCGGACCCAATAAAATTACTTTTTTTGAAAACCGAGGTCATTTGAAAATTAATTATTCTTGAGTGCCATATTAAATCGATAATATAATTTAAATTCAAGACAGTCAACTCCTCGATAATAAATTATACTTATTATCATTTATTTTCAAAAAAAAATATTGACTATTTGAAATATTTTGGTTCAGTTTTAACTTTGATCCAATTATATTTCATTTTAAATATTCAATAAAATCGAAATAAAACTGTATATCGATTATTAAATCGATAACTCAATATAAAAATCGATTTGTATATTATCAACTCAATATTTAAAACCATATTAAATATTTAAAATAAATCGACCAGAAATCCGGGTTGTTACACTGTCAAATGGGTTGGGTCTAAATATGTAGGGTCGAGTTTTGACACACTTAAAAAATCTGTTGGACAGGCAGATTCACATCTTTTACAACCTACACAGTGTTCCGTTCTTTGCGCGTAAGCAATTTGCTTAGCTTTACATCCGTCCCAAGGTATCATTTCCAATTCATCTACGGGGCAGGCTCGTACACATTGAGTGCACCCTATACATGTATCATAAATTTTTACTGAATGTGACATTGGGCCTATAAATTCCAGTTTTGAACATAATTTTTTTTGTTTATGACCCATTTTCTTTGACCCATTTTTTAGCCAATCCGTTTATAACCCAACCCTAAAATAAATGGGTTACCCATTTAACCCACGTAGGTATTGATTTAGCTAATAAAAACAAATGCTAAAATTTTAAAGTTAAAAAGGCCAAAATTACGAAAATACCCTTCATTTTGAAAAAAGTGAAAATAAATAAATTTCAAAAAATCCATAAAATTATGAAATGAAAAGTAAAAAAAAATGAATATTTCCAAAATTACGATTTCTAGAACTAAAAGTATAATGATTATGAAAATACCCCAAACTGCAAAAGGCGGAAAAAATTTCAAAAAATTATGAAATTAAAAATGATGAAAGAATTATTCGAAAATAATAATTTTTAAAGTTAAAAAGGCCAAAATTATGAAAATGCCCTTCATGTTGAAAAAAGTGAAAAAATTAAATAAATTAAATAAATTAAATAAATTAAATAAATTTTAAAAACTCCAAAACATGATGAAATGAAAAGTAAAAAAAGAATTATTCGAAAATTACGATTTTAAAATCTATATATGTCAAAATTACGAAAATGCCCTTAATGTTGAAAAGGGGAAAAATTAATAAATTTCCTTCATAACTCAAAAAGGTAAAATAACTGTAATCAATTTCCTATGCCGTGAACTCTGTTTATTAATTTCCTACATCATTCCTACACCGTGAACTCTGCCTATCAATTTCCTACGTCATTCCTAGCCATGTCTTATGGCGCGGGTAAGACGTAGGAAATTTCATGAATTTCCTACGCCAATCCTATGCCCTGCCTTACGGCATAGGAAATTTCGCGAATGAAATTAGAATGTTTTCTTCAATGGCATGGAAATGACGTAAGAGATTTCTACGCCTCTACAAGCGTTGGTAAGACATAAGAGAGGTTGATGTCTTTCCTACATCGTAAACTCTGTCTATCAATTTCCTACGCCAATCCTATGCCCTGCCTTATGGCGTAGGAAGAGCGTAGAAAATTTTGCATATGAAATTAGAATGTTTTCTACAATGACGTGGAAATAGCTCAGAAGATTTCTACGCCTTCGACAGGTGTATTTAATACATAAGAGAAGGTTGACGTATTTTTTACGCCGCGAATTCTACCTATCAATTTCCTACACCATTCCTACGCCATGCCTTATGGCGTAGGAAAGGCATAGGAAATTTCACAAATGAAATTAGAATGTTTTCTGCAATGGCATGGAAATGCCGTAATAAATTTCTGTGCCATCTACAGACGTAGGTAAGACATAAGAGAGGTTGATGTCTTTCCGACATCGTAAACTCTGCCTAACAATTTCCTATGCTCTGTCTTATTGCATAGGAAAAGCGTAGCAAATTTTGCATATGAAATTATAATGTTTTCTAAAATGGCGTGGAAATAGCGCAGAAGATTTCTACGCCTTCGACAGGTGTAGTTAAGACATAAGAGATGGTTGACGTATTTTTTACGCCGCGAATTCTATCTATCAATTTCCTACGCCATTCCTACGCCATGCCTTATGGCATAGGAAAGGCATAGGAAATTTCACGAATGAAATTAGAATGCTTTCTACAATGGCGTGGAAATGGCGTAATAAATTTCTACGCCGTCTACAGAAGTAGGTAAGACATAAGAGAGGTTGATGTCTTTCCTACATCGTAAACTCTGCCTATCAATTTCCTACACCAATCCTACGCCCTGTCTTATGGCGTAGGAAAGGCGCAGAAAATTTTGCATATGAAATTAGAATGTTTTCAACAATGACATGGAAATAGTGCGGAAGATTTCTACGCCTTAAACAGGTGTATTTAAGACATAAGAGATGGTTGACGTATTTTTTATGCCGTGAATTCTACCTATTAATTTCCTATGTCATTCCGACGCCACGCCTTATGGCGTAGAAAAGGCGTAGGAAATTTCACAAATGAAATTAGAATGTTTTCTACAATGGCATGAAAATGGCGTGATAAATTTCTACGTCGTCTACAGACATAGGTAAGACAAAAGAGAGGTTGATGTCTTTCCTACATCGTATTTCTGCCTATAAATTTCCTACGCCAATCCTACGCCCTTCCTTGTGGCGTAGGAAAGGCATAGAAAATTTTGCATATAAAATAAGAATGTTTCCTACAATGGCATGGAAATAGCGCAGAAGATTTCTACGCCTTCGACAGGTGTAGTTAAGACATAAGAGACGGTGGACGTATTTTTTATGCCGCGAATACTACCTATCAATTTCCTACACCATTCCTACGCCATGCCTTATGACGTAGGAAAGGCGTAGGAAATTTCACAAATGAAATTAGAATGTTTTCTACAATGGCGTAATAAATTTCTACGCCGTCTACAGACGTAGGTAAGACAAAAGAGAAGTTTATGTCTTTCCTACATCGTAAACTCTGTCTATAAATTTCCTACGCCAATCCAACGCCCTGCTTATGGCGTAGGAAAGACGTAGAAAATTTTGCATATGAAATAAGAATGTTTTCTATAATGGCGTGGAAATAGCGCAGAAGATTTCTACGCGTTCGACAGGTGTAGTTAAGACATAAGAGATGGTTGACGTATTTTTTACGCCGCGAATTCTAACTATCAATTTGAAGCCATGCCTTACGGCGTAGGAAATTTCGCCTCGTGAACTTTACTCTTACCCCCTCCTTATGGCGTAGGAAAGGCATAGGAAATTTTCTATCAATTTCCTACGCCCTGCCTTATGGCGTAGGAAAGACGTAGGAAATTTGACATACGAAATTAGAAGATTTCTACGCATTTTAGAGTCGTAGATAGACGTAAGAAATGTTTGACGTCTTTCCTACGCCGTAAACTTTGCCTACCAATTTCCTACGCCCCGCCTTATGGTGTAGGAAAGGCGTAGGAAATTTTGCATAGGAAATTAGACTGTTTTCTAGTAGTGTTACCATCACTTCATATATGCAAACAATCCCCATTATAACATGTAGGTTCACTGCCATCTATATTCAGAAGCCTTATATTCTATTAGAATATTGATTGTGCCTTATAAAATGATGAAAACTGCCACACTTGTGGTTTCTTTATTTACTTCACATTTAGCATACATAAATTATTTGTTTAGTTTTATACTATCCATTAATATTGTAATTTATATGCTAGCGATGCAACTAAGTAGGAGACGATGAATTGAAACACAAATTATTGTATGTTTTCTAATTTTTTTATTTTACACATCTTAATATATGAATTGATGCACAAAGTAAAAATTGGAATGAATTGCATGAGGACACCTTCAAGAATACAAAATGGACAATGAGGAAAAGGAAAGATTGATTCTTGATATGGCCATGAAGAGCAGTGTGCTGAAAACGGATCGGACGAGCATTAATTTGGAGATGACGATTGATAAGTGGAGTAGGTGTTTTAGTTCATGTTCAGAAATGACTTTCAGTACACATTTGCATGTGATGAGCTGCTCTAAGTCGCAAGAAGGTAGGGGATCAGTGTAGATTGATTTAAAGTTTGTGGATGAAAGAGTTTAATGCAGGTATGATTTATGGAATTTTGTTCCTACGTGATTTATTTCTGGATTACTTAGCAAGTAACATCGTTAGTATAAGCAAATTTATCATGCATATTACGTATTTTACTTATTCTTATATATTTATACGTCTCACTTTTGTTTTCTTTATTAGATTTTTTTTTTTTGAAATACTAGCTGGGAATTTAACTATGAAATACTTTAACGCTTCATTGTGTTTGTAAAATGGTTTCAATAAATTTTAAAGGGAAGTCAATAATTTGACAACAATGATTATTAGCGCCATCTTCATAATTGGTGACAGGATTGTGTTAATTGTACAGTTTTAGATGATATTCAACAAACTAGCTTTAAGTAACAAAAGGATATGATTTTATATCAGCATGGTATTGTTCAACAACCTTAGTCCATTTCCATTTCTAGGTATAACGATATGGGTCTTAGTACATTGAACATTACTAGCATAATATCATTTTTTTTTCCCTTATGCTTTTCTCTGCGAATGTTATTTTTTATTTTGTTTAACTTCTCAAACATCATTTAAGAAGTCTACCGGAATGTTTTACTGCCCTTCAAAACTACTTTACGATAATGTAAATATATCTTTTTGCTTTTTTAACTATGATTTCTATTTTTTAAGGGTAAGTTTCAGTGTTCAAAGATAGGGTATAAATTTGTTGCTGATGTATTCCACTGTGTATAGGCAACCCAACCTTATGATGTCTGACAAAACAATGCACTAATATTTTCCTAGAATATATGCTCTTTGATTTTATTGATAACATATTTCCATCATTTTAATATTTGTTTGCTTAGGGCTGTCAATGAATACCGAAAAATCCGATATCCGTCCGTATCCGAAAATATCTGATATCCGTCCGTATCCGAAAATTAAACGAATACGGATATCCAATTTTCAAAAATAATTTCGGATACGGATAAGGATATGACACTTTTCGTAACCAAAAGCATCCATGATTTTTAACCAAAAGAATATTGCCTTTGTTACGCTCGTGTTCTACAGATATCTTCTGCTTTACTCTCCTGGCTCGCTCCTTCGTCTACTCCCCGTTGTTCTCTCATATTCTGCCAAAATGGCAAAATCCGAAATTTCTCTCTTTTTTGATTTCTTATCAAAACCTAAAGTCCCCATCCTCCAAAATAAACGACACACCTCCACTCATCCTAGATTCACCGCCTCGATACTGAAAGCCATGACTAGCCTTACGCCTTCACCATACTAAATGCGGGAGATTTGTCGGTTTATGCGGAGTTTGAATCAGATATTTTATAACGGGTTTAGCGTGGATGATTTTGCAGAAGATTCAAGAATACTAGATCCGGTTCGCAGAACTGAGTTGAGCCTGAAACAGTATGAAGTTGTGACGTATTTCTACTCTCCAATTTACTGATGATAAATTTTTCCTTAGCACTAAGCCTCGTTATATTGCATCGTTAAACCTGATATTTCATGCTTTGAAAGAAAACTCTGGACCAAAAATTAATTTTCACAAAAGTTCCTAATTCTTTTGGAGGTTGTAGATGTATTGAAAGAAGATTCAATGTGCTGGTACCTTTTGGTCTCAAGCTGAAAGACATCTTTTGGTAAATACAACACTGTCTTCTATCCCAGTCTATTATAAGTATCCTAACTAGACTACTGAAATAATTGATACTATGGGCCCGTTCGCAGCTTAAATTTTCCACGTTTGGATTTTCTGTGGCGTCCGACGCGTCGGACGCAAGCAATTTTTTCCCTTCCAGAAACCGCAATCTTTGAACGTCAGAAAAGTAACCGTTGGTGTCCGACGCGTCGGACGCCACCGATTACTTTTCCAACGTACCCTTTCGTTCTCTTTATATTCACCAAACCTCCCTTTCTTCCTCACCAAATCCGAACTCTCCCCCCTTCAGCCCACAAAAACGAATTTTTCGAGCTGTTTCGAGCAAAAAAAAAGGTATTTTTTTAATACAGTTATGTTTATTTTTCAATTTTCTATAACATATAATTTTTTCGGTTTTTTCGGATTTTTTTTTGGCGTTATGCAGATGTCAAACTCATCTACCTCTACTTCTCAGCCATTTGCTAACTGGACGGACGAACGGGAGTCCGCTTTTATAGATATTTGCATAGAGTTCATAGCAGAGCACGTTACTAGCGTCAGCCACTTCTACTCCACAGTCGCGACAACAATGAACGACCGTTTTAATCTGGAGTTCACAGAAACCCAGATTAAAAATAAATGGGACAACATGAAGCGCTCTTTTCGCGATTGGGATAGACTGCTAAGAACACCTGGCGGTGTATGGAATGCAGAGCTCGTTTATGAATGACCATGTGAGACAACTTGATGCTCGTTGCTTGGAGCTTGTTCAGGGACAGGGTACGCGTGTGGAGCTTTGGGAGATTCTGATGATTTTCCGCAATGATGCGCGGAATGTGGAGATTGTTCAGGAGCTTACCGATGAGGGCATACGTGGGTTTATTTTAGCGGAGTTGAGTGCTTTACCTCATCGTCGTTTATTTTAGATTTTCATGTATTTGTTTTAATTTCAGTCTTGTTGTGTTCTTTATGTTTGTATTTCTGACCGTGTAATGAAAATTGTAGTCGTTTTGTTTTATGAAATTAGTATTTAATTAATTCAAAACAATTAATTTAACAATTAAATACCACGCTCAAACACCCCGCTCAAATACCCCGTTCGTAGCTAAAAACACATTCTCCACTCGCTACAGTACCACGCTCACATTCCCCGCTCAAATGCCACACTCAAATACCCTGTTCACGTTCGTTAAGAACGCACCCTATAAAAATAAACTTCCCATGAAGAGGTGGTAGAGAAGGTAGTCCTTTTTAGTAACACAGTGTCCTGTAGCGAAGTCGGAAAGAAAAATATCAAGATGGCGTTGGAGTTCTTAATTTGAATGATTTGGGTAGTGCACCAATTAGTAAGTGGTTATAAAAGTTGAATGATGGTAAAAATTTGATTGGAGAGATTAAGCAATAAGTTAACAATTTGATAGAGATTACACACTATGCCATAGATGGCCTACTACAACGAAAATTCAAGGTGTTGCCAGCTAAATTGTTGCCACAGCTATGCTGATTTTCATCTATTGCAACACATGTTTCAATGTGTTGGCATAGATATCAAATTGTGTTGCAGTAGCTATAAATATATTCAAATTAAAATAAAATAAAACAAAAATGACACCTCAGCGATCCACACCTTAAGTTAAAACAATATCTTAACCATCCATCCATTGTGTACTATGCCCACTCTGACACCTCAGAGATCCATACCTTAAGTTAAAACAGTATCCTAACCATTCATCCAATGTGTACTGTACCTCCTTTTTTTCCCGCTAACATTTTCATTTAGGCGCTTCTTTCTCATTTCGTTCCCCCCCAAATCGAAAATTCAGATTTTAGGGTTATTAGAAGAATAAAAAATGGAGTCGTCCAACGATTTTTCTTATCCGTCTCCAACAACAGATCTAGATCTACTGTGCCCTTCCTCACGTCCTTAAATTTCCTCCTCATCCTTCCATTTTCCATTGCTTAAAAATGATGTGTCCCTGCCTTTGACTTCCTGATCTCCTCCTCAATAATTTCTAGGTTAAACATTTGCGATTCCACCATTGCTCGATCTGAATCTTGGCGATTTTTCCCGATCTGAATCTAGTTATACTATAGGCGAAAGCGATTACACAAGATTGGTTCTTCGCTCAGGTTACCAGGTCCAAATCAGTATTATTTATAAATTGTTTATAAATTATATAGGCTTCTGTTAAGTCACCCTTCAATGACCTAAAAGAAAAAAAAATCCAAATGTTTAGAAATGGAAATAAATTGCAGATAATCCAAAATTCTGTTACTGGTGTTACCTGTGACATCAATCAAATTCTTCGCAAAATTGAAGTATACGCTTGCAATTATTGAGTCCGCGATTGCAAGCTTATTCTCAAAATCGCCTGCAACTGTAAAACTCTCAGCTGCAAACTAGGGTTACTTTTTTTTCACTTTTTGATTGTTGATTTCGTTTGTTTTCTGTTATCGTACTCCTATTCTTCTTCCGATTTCACAATTGTGATTTTTTTTCCTCCTTTTTTTTCTTTGATTGATTTAACGAGACGAGATTTTACCCTAATCTTGTCCCGTCATCGGCCGGAACCGGTACAAGTTCTTCGGAATCTCGTGGTTCCAACTGAAAACTCAAACCATGCTTTTACCATAATAACTTCTTTTTTTAGAAATTTTGTGAAGAAACTTCTTAAAAACATTAAAGAGGTCAATAGCATAAAACTTTCTAACAAGAAATGATAAGCTTGAAAATGGTGAAGTTTATTCGTGTTTAATTTTTTTTTAATTTATTTATTTGAGAGTGATTTTTAAACTCCTAGTAAGTGGCATGAAAAATTTCAAGAGGTTTCTCTATGCATCGCTCACCGGACTTCTTATTGGTCAAACACAAGACTGAATAAAACACTAGCGAAATGGGAATAAAATGACGTTAACAAAAAAAAATTATTGACTCATTCTTCTACAAGCAATGTAATAAACACAAACTATAAAAGGGTGTCATAAAAATTACAACGAATGCAGGAAAAAAGAGTGGAAGATACAAATTGATGTTTGAACAAGTAAAAGAATATTTCCATAGAATTAACAATATCATGCACTTCCAATATTTTGTTTATGCATAATCAATTCATCCTTGCAGGGATCCATCCTTGAGAAGTTTTGAACTAATTCCGTTTGATCTTTTAATAGGGAGTGATTATATAAACTGTCTTTTTATCTCTTGATCTTCGTAGATAAAGAGTCTATAACAGAGATTTGTATTTTGCTTCATCCTCTAATGAATAGAACTAAGAAAGCAATCAAATGACTAATTGTGATGAAGAAGCGATGAGGTTGCAAAAAGCAAATAATTGGTATGTAGGTATACAAGTTAATGTGCCAAATAGATTGTAATGAAGGGAAGAAAAACAACTTGCTCACTGAAAATAGTAGCATAAATATGTTGATACATAAAGTTTAACTATATTGAAGCCTCAAAGGGCGTGCATATATACTCGTATTATTATCACTTATTTATTATCACTTTATACAACCGATAGAAGTAGCAGAAGTGAATTTTTAGTTATTTAATATCACTTTATACATAACAAATTATAGCGAATTGAATAATTAAATACCATCAATTCTATTTTGTTCCAATGAAATTTATTTATATCAATTACATTTTAACACTCCTTATTGCTATGCAATTAGGGAATCTATTTGCGATCAACTAAATCACACCGCCTAATTCCTGTTATCAATGATAAGTAGTTAACCAATTGCAGGTTGTAACACTTTGTGAGAACTTGTAAGTGAATTGTTTTAGAGTATTTACTAAAATGTTTCGTTATTATGGAGAAATAATATAGTAGGAACTAACTATCTGTTCTTAATAAATACATTTCTATCCTTCCATAGATTTGGCAAAAGAGTACAAATAACATTAATGTGAAGAAAATACTTGTCATTTTTTTCGACAAATTAAGTTTATTTATTTGTTAATACTTTTGAAGATAACATTATATTTTACATATCTATTAAATAATAGTGAAGCAGAAATTTTAAAGCTCTCTCATTAATTCTAGGAGTTTTCTCTCTTCTCCTTAGTTCTTTATAGATATTTTACTTTAAATTAGTTTACCACTTTATGCTTATTTCCTATTTCTCTCACATTATATTACTTCTATGTCATTTTACATTTTGATATGGACATTTCAAAGTTTACACAATTATTTATTAACAATTTAGCTTTTAACATTTTATATTTAAGTCCACATATTTAAATTAATTACAAAATCCAAAATTTAAGTAATATAAATAAATTTAATTAGCTATAATATTTCTTTGAAGTGCTCAAAGTGAAAAAATCATGTTTTTTGGCTCTAAATACCAGCACTTCAAATTTTCTTTATTCGTTTAACTCTCTTTCAATTCTTTTCTAACATTTTACCTTTTGTAACATATTTTACAATTAATCACATAATATTAAACCTATTTAAATAACTTTAGCAAACTACTATTCATTGATTTGCCTAATAAGTCACATCAAGTTTAACCATATTCATATTAACAAAAATGAAAAAAAAAATAGATGTATAAACACGTCATTCACATAAACATAAATTATAGACATAATTAACTATCACAAGTTCAAAGTTGAACTCATTTACCTCAACATATTTATCATGTATTGCATTGTAATATTGATGTCAAACCCTTACATTCTAAAATTTATTTATTCATTTACAAAACACTTCATAATATCACTTAACATCATACATCTAAGTCAATATGTTTAAATCAATTATGTGATTTTGAATTTAATAAATAATTTCAATCAATAAATTGTTGTCAGTTCATCTAATTAACACCAAGTGTTATGTTTTAAAATGTACACTATGTTAATATTAACAAAAATAACAAAATTAGTTTTTCTTTCGAATATAAAGTTAAATAAGTTAAACAGTTTAAATAAGGAAAAATATATATGGACACAACATGCGGATATAAAATTACACACACAAAATCTGAACCATTAGATGTCCTTCTGAATTCCACTTTCCACATAAAGACAAACAAATTTTATCGTCCACATTTTGTGTACATAAATTTGTGTTTAATTTTGTGTCTCAACCGCTTCCTTTAAATAATATATGTAAACAATAATAAAAAGATTTATTATATTATACACTTATCTCAGTAGATTTATCATAAATTGAAGAAAATAAATTTTGCTTTTAAGTACTTGCATTTTAACGTTTTTACAATTATTTTCTGAACTTACCCAATTCTTTCGTGATTTTTTATATTTCAATCTATATGTTTAAACTCATGAAATCTTAATTATACCTATCTGAATAATCTTTAGAGAGTATGTAGCCCCTAATAGTTCTTAAAAATATATGTCAATTTTACTATGTATATTCATATTAGAAAAGATAGTTTTCCATGCAACTATAAAGATGTATAAACTACATAATATAAACTATGTATATCAACAATAATGGCAAAATTAATTTATATAATTAGTTATGATTTATTTATATCAATAATTTACCATATATTATATCATAAAATTCTTTTTGAACATCAATATCTCCACAATAAATTTATAAATCTTTTGCAAATAAAATTCAATTCTTTGCTATGTTATGCAGTTAAACTAACTTCATAATTTTACATTTAATTTATTTTATTAGAAAATATTTTTTAACGAATAGATTACTAACATACATTAATTTTAATATGTATATCTATATTAACAAAAATGAATAAATTTTTTTCTCAAATACGCATACATAAATATTGTTTATTCAAGCTATAGAACATAAACACACAAATGGTAATAGTAATTTTAATTAATAGTTTATGTATTTAACTTCAAACTTTATCATATATTGCATAACAAAGTTCCCTTTTTGATGTTAAAATAATAAATATTATTTTTAATAATATTATCGTGTGCAACGTACGAGTTACATACTAGTATGGAGTATTATATATTCAATATATAATTAAACGTGACTAAAATCCTTACCTTACATCAAGATTTTAAATCTCGAATTCCGTTCATGTTACGAGAATGTTATTGATACGGAAGTATGCCATATCAATATGATCCGAACAAGATAAGCGTAATTTTGGTGTACATCGTGGATTGACATATTGGATTTTGATGTTTATCTCGTGGATATCCCAGTATAATTTAACTATCTAAAATTGACATTTTACTTTTTTTTATTCTAATTTTTATCCAATCATATTTTTTTTAATGTACGTAAATTGTAAAAGGTGATAAATTAATTTTCCCTTTTATTGTAGAGTGGTAACATGATTGGTGTCAATTAGTTTAATGAGTTCCACACATTTGAATATAAATATAAAAATTTAAAATATATAAATAATGTTTTGCATACTGGTTAAAAGATAAAAATCAGGATTAGTGGGTTAGTAAAATATCATTAGGGTGTAATTTTTTTGGATCAAACATAACATAAGAAGTTATAGAATATGTCTGTGTATAAACATAACTTTGTACGAGACCTTATATTGAGATCTTACTTGAAATTTTGCTTGAGACCTTAAACAATTGAACGAGATGAGTATCAAATATGATATAAACAAAATTTTGATGTCTCATTTCCCTAAATCTCATCTTGCCCAAACTCGAAAACGAGATCTCTAGATCTCGAGTGGGATAAATGAATTTCGAAACAGTGTCCCTACATGCACAACAAGAAGGATTGATTACAATAGTGGCAACTACCTGATTCTTCTACATCAAAACAACGCCGAGATCACTATGACTGGCATTGGTGTACACGATAAGATCGTGGTTTCCCTCAGGAACCACAAGTACGGGCGCATTTGTGAGAAGCCCTTTCAATCTCTTAAAGGAAGCCTTACACTTATCGGATCAAACAAAGCAAACTTCGTCTTTCTCAGACTAGTCAATGGAAACACGATGCGAGAAATGTTTTTAATAAAGCAGCGGTAATATCCGGCTAAACCCAGAAAGCTACAAATCTCATGAACATTCTCAGGCCTTTTCCAATTTTGAATGGCTTCGATTTTGGAAGGATCAGCAGAAATACCCTCAGAAGAGGCAACATGGCCAAAGATTCGAACTTGCTTCTCTCAAAACTGGCACTTAGATAGTTTAGCCTTAAGCTGATGATAGCGAAGAGTACTAAAGGCAATGCACAAATTATTAGCATGCACGATTTTGGATTTGAAGTAGACAAGAATATCGTCAATGAAAACTATCACAAACTTATCAAAATATTCTCAAAACACCCCGTTCATAAGATTGACGAAGAATGATGGAGCATTTGTCAAACCAAACGACATGACAAGCCATAACGAGTGCGAAAAGCTGTCAGTGGAATACTATGTTCCGTGACTCGGAGATGATGAAAATCCATGGCAAGGTCTAACTGAGAAAACACATTTGCTCCTCTGAACTGATTGAACATATCATCGATTGGGGGCAATGGGTAACAAATCTTGATGGTCAACTCTTTGATTGCATTAATAATTAGACAATACTTCTCTTTACACAAAGAATAATGGCAGTGAAAGAAAAAACTTCTAAGGTGAACTATCTTTATATAGTTCTTATTTTATTCTTGTCATTGTTGTGCGAACTCTAAAAGCACAAGTTTAACAAATTATTTCTATTACTCTATTACAGATCTCCCTATATGTGTTTTCTGCCCAAACTATTATAGCAATGATGTTCGTTTCATTCGTTGAAAACATGACATCTGCTGAATTGTAATCATTCTGTTAAGGTCCACTTGTAATCTTGGTATTTTCTTGCATGACATTTTTTAAACTTCAATCACAGAATGAGATTGATGAACTTGAAAAATCAGTTGGGATAAACCAAGTGAGGGTCAAAGAGTTGGAGTTTATATTTCCGATGAAAAATTGACTACCATTAAAAACCATATTAGAGAGCTCAAAAATCATATTAGAGGGCATGAAAATCATATTAAAGGGATCGAAAAACAACTTAGAGGGTTGTCTGTAAAAGTTTCAAAGTTAGCCATGAAAAATTACAATAAAGACAAAAAGTGTGAGGGAACAATTGAAGCAGTTAAAGAGCTGTACAACTAGATTAAAAATTTTGTTAGGAGAATAAGTGCAATAGTATATATTCTTGAAAATAAAGGTGGAAAATTGGTGGAGCTATTGAAATATCAAGTAAAAAAGAATGAAACAATTGAATGCAAGCTAAAGTTGAATGATAAGAGGCTGAAACAACATGACATTACACTGAAGAAAACCTTATGTCCGAGTATAAAAAGATATTAAAACTGAAAAAGTCTATGCATAAGTCCAAAGTCAAACAACAGGATGTTGCAATAACGAAGATGATCCTATGTTATCGAATAAAACAAAGGCTAAGGAAGAAAAACTGGATGCACAAGTCCAATGACGATTGATAGTGCGGCGTTGAATGGTTGTATTGGTTACACCGATATTTTAGTTAATCTCTTTGGCCACCTTTTCTAATGGTTATTACTATTTGAATATTGAGTTTTAGCTGTAGAAATTTGTACAATAACAAATCTGGGAATAAAACATTAGTTTTGTGACTTAATTTGTATTGGAGGACAAGAATCAGTGATTTTATTATGGGAATAAAACAACTGATTCTTTTGCTCCAATTACAAATTAAGTCACAAATATTAATGTTTGATTTCCAAATTTGATATTGTTCAAATTTGTAGAGTTAAAGCTCATGATTAAATATTTAAATAGCAATACCCATTAAAAAAGACTGTAAAAGCGATTAGTTGAAAAATTAGTGTAACCAATACAACCATTCAACGCTGCACTGCCAATTGTCTTTGGACTTGTGCATCCAGTTTTTCATCATTAGCCTTTGTTTTATTTGATAACATAGGATCCTCTTCGTCATTGCAACATCCCGTTGTTTGACTTTGGACTTAACATTGACTTTTTCAGCTTTAGCCTTCTTTTTATACTCGAATATAAGATTTTCTTCAGCGTAATGTCTTATTGTTCTAGCCTCTTATCTATCAACTTGAGCTTATATTCAATTGTTTCAATCTTTTTTACTTGATATTTCAGTATTTCACCAATTTGCCACATTTGTCTTCAAGATTAAATCCTATTGCACTTATTTTGCTAACAGATTTTTTAATCTTGTTGTACTGCTCCTTAACAGCTTCAATTGTTCCCTCGCACTTTTTGTCTTCATTTGATTTTTTCATGACTAACTTTGTAATTTCTACAAAGATCGCTCTAAGTTTTTTTCCGATACCTTTAATATGATTTATAGGTCCTCTAATATGATTTTCGAGTTCACTTATTTGGTTTTTAATGGTAGTTGATTTTTCTTTGGAAGTATAACCTTCAGCTCTCTAACTCGCTTGTTTTCATTCCAGCTGATTTTTCAAGTTATCAATCTCATTCTATGATTGAAATTTAAAAAATACCGTGCAAAAAAATACTAAGGTTATTAGAGGACCTTGAAAGAATGATGTCAATTCAGCACATGCCATGTTTTCAACGAATTAAATGAACATCACTGCTATAATAGTTTGGGCAGAAAGCACAAATAGGAATATCTGTAATAGAGTAATAGAAATAATTTGTTAAACTCATGCTTTTAGAGTTCGCATAGAAATGACAAGAAAAAAAGGAATACAAAGATAGTTCACCTTTGAAGATTTTCTTTCACTGTCATTATTCTACTTAAAGAAAAGTATTGTTTGAATTATTAATGCAACTAGCTAAGTCTTGGCAAATACTTTTTGCATATCATTTTTGTTGCTTATTCAAATTGCTATAAATAGCAGTATAAAGATAAGTAACCCAGTTGGGTTTACATTTTTAAGTGAATTTGACAAGTAGGTCCAGAACCATTCTACTACCTAAAACTTGAAATAAAGAAGAGTTTTGAATTTTCTGTTATTATTTTGCCTTTGTTTTATGATGTTGGAGAAAAATGATATTCATAACAATTTGGTTACTGGGGGCAAAATTAGTTTATGATATCAACATGAGTGGACATTTCAACATGTTTTATTCCCTAGGACTTTTATTATTCCCTCCAAAGCATCGACGTATAATGGACCTTTCATTTACTTTTTTCTTCCCTTTTATTATCGACTTTTTTGATAAATTTTCATGTTAAAGAAACATTATTCTTAAGACCAATATTGAAAAAGTGATACAATAAAAATATGACAGTTACACTCATAATCAATATTTTATGGTTTAATGTTTTTTCACAATGTAAACTTGATATAATTTTTTATTTTCTTGGGATTGCAGAGTGTTTCAAAAGAAGACCATTGCATGAACATGTTGCTATCAAAATTTTAAACCTAGTGCTTGTTAATCTAGCAGTGAGGCTTTTGTTCTCACCTATATTCACATTTATAAGATAATTTCTGAAACGACCCGAACTTCCCCGGCCTCCGAAGAGAAGAGAAAGAACGAATTGTTTTGAGAACACGACAAAATAGAACGCATATAGAAGAACATTTCATTGCATATTACAACAACGCATCAGATTACAAGAATATACAGAGTATAAATGAATATTACACAGAAATATCAGAGATTTAAATTACATTTAAATACATCGCAGCGGAAAATAATAAAATACACAACTAGAAGAGATATACGGATACAAAGCTTTCCGGATATCATTCCAGCTGTAAACCAGGATCCTGTGAATATAAATCTGCAAAACCAAAACTACTAGCTGCCCGTGTCAAAATAAGGGCACCCAGAGTTTAGGTTAAAACAATAAACTCCAGGTCAGTCATGTGACTGGTGTGAGAACTAAAACAGTTAATCTTTATTTTTAAAGTTAGGTAAATCAAGGGACCACGCCGTATAACACGGAACGGGTTTCCTCCCAAGAATACCAGTGCATAAAACAAATAGCGCAATGCTAAATAAAGAAAAATGAAGCTGTTATAAGACCCAGGTCCTATCACACAATGCAACGCAAGCCGGGGGATAGGGTTTTCCCTTATTACAGCCAAAGAATGCTTGATACGTTTGAAACAAATCATTTGATACTATAATAAGTGCATAGTGTATAAAACAACTTCAAATCATAAGTATCAATCATAGGCGGCATGAGCGCCCCATCCCACTATGTCGCCATACTAGGCTCTACAAATAAAACCGCACATGTCACATATTTGGAAATTGGATTTCCGTCTATGAACCGAGGCAAAAGATAGTCCTCAACCGATTCGTGACTCTCTAGCCCGAGCCACAGGCAAGTACTCAGTCAAGCCTTGGAGCGACAGGGCCGGTCCACCGATGTGGATTAAAATGCCTGAACACTACGTTTTCCCCACCCTATGGGGTGTAAGTCTGGTCCGTCTGCCGACCAGAATGCATCGGCCGAAACTGATATAACCGAGGCCCCTCGCAACAGCAACAACCACATAAGTCAAACTCGTCAGGGCGTGTAAAACCACTGACGCCACTTCTAACTAGAAAGAAACGCAAGTCCTCCCTGAGGTCCGTCTCCCGTTTTTAGTTCATACCGGGTGTGAAACTCGCGAATTCACGTTACACAAAGTTGTGCCACACAGGCTGTGCTTTGATCATCACCACAAGACTTTGCTTTTCAACAGAAGCCTCGATCAACTACCACTTAGGCATGCCACACAGGCAATTCACTCCATGCGTTTAATATCCATCAATATATAACCCCTGAGCTCATACGTCTCAGAGAAGGGCGTTAAGCAAGAGAATAAATTCTCCGCCGCCAAACAGAAATATATTTAATAGAGATCAATCACACAGACTAAAATCCAATGTCAGACACACAGTCCATTTACAAGTCCGTTCTGGGTCTGAACGAAACCGGAGGCACCTAGTACCCCGCATATCCATCGATCTCCAAGTACGTCTGGACGATCACCAACTGTTTCCATCTTCTTGGGTGTACAGCCCAATCAAGATCATCAGTTATCACCCAAACGACGTGAAGACTTCCGGTCTTCGACCACCGTCTTCATTTTCGACACCACGTCGAATCAGTTATTCAGAATGGGATAAACCCGGTCTTTCTGAATAACTCGCGTATATATTATAAAAGTGTTACACAAACACAACATACGCCTCATTCCAATTCAGAATATTCTTTTATTCAAATATTCCTATACTTTGGGAAAAGTTTCCATTAATTTTATCCAAGATAAATTCTTTAAATTTATTCTTTAATCTCCTTTGAATATCAATTCAAACTAGTCGGGATTAGCGAACCACACCGAAGTAATCATTTATTTTATTTCCCAATCCCAACCTATTCATCCCATGAAGTAAAACTGGTAATACTTCATATCTAACACCACAGTGTTATCGGTAAATTCAATTACCATTTCACGTTCAAATCTAATTAAAGATTTAACCATCGCCTGGAGCAAAACTGGTGATACCCCATTTTCGATCATCTCAATCTAATTAAAGATTCATTAAAACTCCACTTAGTTTTAATCTTTAACTGGGTTAAAGAATCAGTGTCATTTAAAACACAGTTCACGATAAACCCAAAATCACATTCCATTAATTATCGGGTTAAAGAACAAGTGTTATTTAAAACACTGTTCACGATAAACCCAAAAATCAATACCAATTCAATTCCAATTAAATATCGTTTAATTGGTACACTTCATTAAATCTAAATAAAAAGATTTAATCTTTTCACAACTAGGTTCAAGAACAGTGTTAGTGAAGACACCATTCGCGACAAACCCAAATCACATTTGATATTCAATACAAGGCTCTGAATAGAAAATATATCGGCTTATATTCAATATCAAATTCTACGACTAACAAATGTCGTATTGGAAATAACGATATAAATATATATCTTTCAAATTTCCATAACAACATCTGTATAATCACGAATTCCAACATCGAAATATTCCGAAGACAATTTCGATTCAAATCCACTCCAATGCAATCATTGGAAATTTTGGTTATTTTCAAAACCCTTTTCAAATTCAATTTATTTATTTAAAAATAAATAGAATTATAATTCTAGTTCAAAACTAGTTCATTTCGATAAAAATCTATTTTTACCTTTTCAAATATGGAGTTTTTCATCCCAATTTTTCTAAATCATTTCTTATGATTTTACACAAATTATTACTATTTTTAATAATTTTATCAAGGCCCGTACAGTCGATTTCCATCAATGGCCATCGAACTGCACTTATAGCGACCTTTTTCAAATTTGATTTGGACATAATTCCAAATCCAACCGTTAGATTTCTAATTTCTAATATTCGTTAGAAAGCTCTTTTCGATACGAACCCAACGGTTCCGGTTTTAGGAGAATCCGACGGTCGGATCTCCCGTAATGTCCGTTTGAAATAAATGGTCGAAATTCGCGAACTGCCGCGGCGCGGCGCGTTCTATTCAGGCCATTATATTATACATATAATATATATATAATATATTTCGTCGATTTCTATTTAAAACGAATTATATGAATAGTTTTAAATTCGTTTCAAAAGCCATTTCAACTTCCTTTTCAATTCAAATCAAAATTGAATTCTTCTCTATAAATTCGTTTTAAAATTCCTTTCTATTCAATTCAAATTTCAATTCAATTTGAATTCATATTCAATTTGAATTCATATTCAATTCAATTCATTTCGAAATCGTTTTCAATTCAATTCATTTCGAAATTGTTTTCAATTCAATTCATTTCGAAATCGTTTTCAATTCAATTCATTTCGAAATCGTTTTCAATTCAATTCATTTCAAAATCGTTTTCAATTCAATTCATTTCGAAATCGTTTTCAATTCATTTCGAAATCGTTTTCAATTCAATTCATTTCGAAATCGTTTTCAATTCAATTCATTTCGAAATCGTTTTCAATTCAATTCATTTCGAAATCGTTTTCAATTCAATTCATTTCGAAATCGTTTTCAATTCAATTCATTTCGAAATCGTTTTCAATTCAATTCATTTCGAAATCGTTTTCAATTCAATTCACTTTCATAATTATATATAATTATTATATATTCTAATGACGACGTATATAATATATACGTCGATTTATATTCGAAATAAATTTCTCGACAATATTATTTAAAATAATTCATTTTAAATATCAAATTTCGCTAAAATTGCCAAAATAAAAATTTCAAACTGGCTCGCATTTTCCGGGTTGTTACAATTTCGTATTAGCTGACATTTTTCCTTTGTCTGTAAATACATTGGTTTTATAGGTAACCACTCTTCAGATTATGTCAATTTTTCTTCGACCGAAGTTCTAATTTGCTAATTTCGTTCTTTCACTTGGTATAAATTTGTTTATGAACTTTCTCCGTTGTCTCTCTAACCCGATTATCGGTTTTTAGCTCCAGTATGTTTTTTAACAATATATTATGCATTTTTTTAATTTGTTAAACCTTCTTTTCTGGGTATTACTTAACATTTTTTTTTTGCACAAAATTTATTCCTGAATTATTCATATTTTTATGTTCGGTTGGTTTATCTTTTCGAATAGATTTCTACATAAAAAGTTACTATCAAATTGTTTTACTGTTTATAGTTAGACTTCTGTTTCAACTATATTTCTAATATAAATTGTCTTTAAGTTGTGAATTTTGATTCTAATTTTGTATCGAACTCTATATTTTTGTTTTTTTATTTAATAGCTTCATATCATGATTGGTTTGTTTTATAATGTAGCCAAATTATTTTGTGGGACGATTAATAGGTGGAGGATAAGCCAACATGAATTTTGATTTTATCCTCCTTATTTGGTATGCTTTGAAACATGCAGCCATTTATGTTGTACTACCTAGAATTGAGGATAATTTTATATTTACTTTTTTGTTTGGAACGTTTAATAGCTTCCACTGTTTTATAGTCTAGCTTAAAATTGAATGTTGGATAAATTTTTGGTTGAGGAAAATAATCAAATTTCTTATTAAATCTAACCTGGATTTTGAATTCGTTTTCTTCTTAGTTTACATGTTTCGAAGCAAGTATTTTAAATGGAATTTCCAAGTTATGTAGTTGAATATGGTAAAATGCCCATTTTAGTTTATTTTTCAGTCCAGCAAAACATTTGTCATGTTTGTATTTTATATACGGTATCTTTTGGATTCTGATACTCTATTGTAATTTCAATGTACAAAATATAAACAACGTGAATTTTGCAACATTGAGCATTTAATTTAAATTTGAGCAATATTCTTTTAAGCTTTAAATATCACATATAGTAATCAATGCTTGTGTGATTAATTTAGTCTCTCTCCTTTTGATTTGTTTTGAAACTTTTTATAAAGTTACTTCGTACACACACGTACATACACACATACTTACATATACACACACACACATATATACATATATATATATATATATATATATATATATATATATATCATTGTTGGAGGTGCCAGCCAAAACCACGAGATTCCGACCATTTCTTACCTGTTCTGGCCAGTTACGGGACACGATTAAAGCAAAATCCCGTCCCGTTCATAACATCATAGAAAAATTCCAAAAAAAAAAAGTTTGGAATCACAAAATGAGAAAGAGAGCGACAAACAAAAAGTGAAAAACAGAATGGAATCATTAATCGAATAAGCAAACCAAAAAACAAATCCTAGAGTCAATAAACATGCTTGAACGGTAAGAAGAGAGTAACATCCCGCCTATAAATATATCATTCAAACATAGAAATTACCGCAGTCGATCTTCAAGACTTCAACAATTTTCTCAAATTCAAGTGTGGTAGTTCTTCCACAGGTAGAGCAAATTCGGCAAGCTTAAGATCGATCAAATTCAAATTTGGGAGTCGATCTTCAACTTCAATCATGATATTATTTTCCCCCTTTCTGCCTTCATCATTTTTTTTTTTGTGAAAGTCATAGTTATGTATACGGAGAAATGGAATGGTTCGTGGAAGCTTTATAAAGCATGTGGGCTTTGGGCCGATGAATGGGATGTTGGATAATGAAAATAGTGATTAAAATTAATTGACACAACAAAATGAAAGTTGTTCTGTTAATAGGATGTGTTCTCTTTTTTTTATTTGCCTTTGAATAATAGAAACAGAACATGTTCTCCTTTTATATTTGCCTTTGAATAATAGAAATAGAATGTGTTCTCAATAAAAATTAATGTTTTAAAATGCAAAAGGCGTAGGTGAGGTTTTTTCGGGTCCGTGAGGCGAGGCGTAAGCCTCGAAACGTTGAGGCGTAAGCCTTTTGGGTAAAGGAAAAGCTCAACACATATACTTAATTTTTAATATGGAATAACATTAAACCTCCAATAATAAGTAAAAACCATAGAAATTAACCTAGCCAACAATAGAAATTATGAACCAATTAAATAAGGACTGATTAAAAAAAATATAGTAAAAAAAGACGCAAAAAATACAGTAAATTAGAAAAATGGAACCAATTAACTAAGGACTGAATATTTGACCGATAGGGCAAAAGACGGAGTGAAAAGCCTTTGAGGTGTACGTTTTTTGCGTTTTTCACGCATCAATCGGTTGAGACGTACGTTTTTTTGCATTTTTCACCCCTCAATGGGTTGAGGCTTAAGCCTCAAAGGTAAAACGCCTCATGAGTTGCGCCTCAAGGCGTTTTTGCTCACGTCTTGCCTCGAGGCGTGCCTCAGGCGCGTTTTTTAATACAATGGTAAATATACGTAAATACAGTATCATGACCGAAACAAGCGGAATTTTCGAAATTGACCGAAATCAATGAAATTTCAAATGACCAAAACCAAGGTTTCGAACCTTGATATATATATATATGTGTATATATGTGTGTATGTGTGTGTGTGTATATATATGAGGCAGGTTCGGTGACCTTTTTGATTCAGCTTGGACGGTTCGAGTAAATTTCTGAACGGTGAATAATTGAGCTAAGATTTTGAAGATGTTACGAATCTTGAGATTCGAATTCACAGCAAAAGATAAATCAGGAAGAGTCTTTTGAGGCACGTGTAAAACGTTATCCTTGAGGAATTATTCGCCCCCACTACTTTCAGTAATCACGCAGCGAAATTCCTCCAGGATATAACAAACAATGATTTTACAGAAGCAGAAAACGAAGAAGGAAGAAGATGGATTTGAGATGCAGAAAAAAGGCGAATATATAAGGATTGAAGGGGTGTAGCCGTTTGGAGACAGTTGTGTCCGTTCGTTCAAAAATCACGACTGTTTGGAACAGTCGAACCCGATCCGTACAGTCACGCATGCGCCCACGTGCCCAAGTACCCATCTTTTGACCTATAATATTTTATAGGCCCAAGCCATTTCAGCCCAAACAATTGTGTTCATCTCTAAGCCCATCTTGTTAATTCACAACTTATTCAAACTCTTCGTATATATGTTGTGCTATACCATAATATTTGCCAATGTGGGACAAATATTTATTGCAATCTTCCAAACAACGAATGTTGGAACGAGCTTAAATTTTGGATAGATGGTAACATATATATGTGGATTGAATATATACAAAATCTTGTTGGATTTGGATTAGTATAGCTCACGATAGGGCAAGGGTGCTGCAAAACAGTGGTGCCTCAGAACGCTCCTCTCTCTCTTTCTATACAAACACATATACATATATATATTTATATCTTGATATCATTGGATTTAACTTTTGTCCAGCATGACATTTGTCATGTTTGTATTAGTTTTTTATTATTTTATATAATGTCTTTTGGATTCTGATTCTCTATTGTAATTTCAATGTTCAAAATATAACAACGCGAGCTTTGCAACATTGAGCATTTTAATTTAAATTTGAGCAATAATTCTTTTAAGCTTTAAATATCAAATATAGAAATCAGTGTTGTGTGATTAATTTAGTCTCCCAACTTTTGATTTGTTATTAAGCTTTTTATAAATTTCCTTTACACACACATGTATATCTTTAAGTCATTGGATTTAACTTTTAACTTATTTACTCATAACTCTACAAATCTTATTATAGCAAATATGTAAATATTATTTTCTTAGAAAAAGAAAACCTTTTTTTCTTAACTTCACCGTGCATGCATTACATGTTTATTTTTTAATTTATTTTTTAGAGAAAAATTGTAACTGATAATTTATTATTAATAATGATTTAAAAGTCGAACATCATTTTGAATTTTTTTCCTAAATGTCACACACAACTATTTGTCTATTTTTACATTTTTATCCTTTTTCTTAATTTTTTTGGGTGTATTAACTCCATTGGCTTTGACAAAAATGAAAATTTTGCAAGAATTTAGAATTTCTGTAATGTGTACTTTGCCCTTCCACGGAGTTAATATTCAAAATAAATCAACAAAATGGATACTGCTATTTACAAGGTATTCAATTGCCAGTTTGTTTAATTATTCTTTCAAGCAATAATACATACATGTATCTTGCGTTACTTGTTGGTGCATGAGAATCAAGGATCAATGAAACAAAGTACAGAAAAAATTACTGTGAGGTTTAGTTAACAGTTCAATAGTTCTTCCTGTGCTACGAGTGATTTATTTTAAAATAAAATTTATATTAAAATAAAATTTATAATCGATTGATATAATTTGGATGGTGAATTCAAATTTATATAAAACTATAAGAAATGGATCATAGATTTATACATAAACTGATCGACGAAACCAAATATATAGATGACAGCATACTGTTGTGAAAATAACAGAAAAAACAAGGTATGTATGTCTTGCATAAATGAATATTTTATCTAGTGGGTCTTTCTGAACCATTACAGGGCAGGGAGAAGTAGGTGTGAGCAAACGGTTGGTTCGGTTCGGTTTTACATAAAAAAATATAACCAAACTAAAACCAAATAACATTTAAATCAAACCGATCCGAACCAATTTAAAGTGAAACCGAAGTCGAACCAAACCGAATTAGATTGATTCGGTTTGGTCGGTTATTTGGCTATTATATTTTGACAAAATTGAAAATAAACTGTCTAACTTAAGCTATACAAATCAGTTTGCAATTAGCAGTTTGCAATTACACGAAATGACAATGCATTTTAACTTGAACAGACAGGGTACTATTGAATTCATGGTTTTTCAAGCACAAGAGTGGCAAATGTAAACAGGCAAATGTAATTCTTCCTACTGGTACATTAACTTGGACAAAGTACTAAATAAATACACCATTCAGTAGCCAAAACATAAGCACAAAACAAACAACAACTGCATATTCAAACTAGAATAATACTTGACACACCAAAAGAAACTAAAAATAAACCGGAAAACTGAAAATGATTTGCTGCCATGCTGAAGCTGTCATGCTGAAGCTTTTGCCTTTCAAATTCAAATGATCTACAAGAACCAGAAACAAGTAATATGAGATACTTAACTATAAAAGAGGGCATGTGCATACATTTATGAAAGGAGAAAAACAAAACTATAGCAGCAGTTCATGTAAATAAATGTGCACATATATCATCCTCATATCCATGATACAGAGCCTAAACATACATCATCCTCTTATCCATGATATAAAAAAACTAAAGCTTTAGAATCTATATATGGAAAAGAAAAGAATGAAAGAAAATTTACAAATGGAAGACAAATTTCCAAAGTAAACTATCAAATATAAAACTCATGTAAAATGTCAAAGTAAACTGGAAAATTTCCAAAGTAAACTATCAAATATAAAACTCATGTAAAATGTCAAAGTAAACTGGAAAATTTCCAAAGTAAACTGGCAAATGTCCTATTGACGAGCTATTTTTCATTTCTAGAAATGAAAGGCAAATTTCACCAAACTACTTAAAATGCATCACACATGAACCCACTTAAAATATAAAACTCATGTAAAATGTAAAATATGAAACTCACTTAAAATGCATTCATAATTGTCAAATATAAAATGCATTCATAACTGTCAAGTATAAAACTCAAATAAACTATAGATTATATTCATGCAGCAGACTGTACCATTAATTTCCAAAATTTTAGATAAATTTGAAGGATGGGCAAACATTCTACTACCAAGGATGGGAAAACATTCTACTATCAAGGATGGGCAAACATTCTTCAATTGAGCAGTTAAACACATACAGTTCAAGAAATACATGTTCCAAATAAACCTCACCAAGTCGTTTCTTACCTATGTGAATCAGTGACAGTGGCCGTGAATTGATGCAGATCGAAGGCGAAAACATCAAGATTCGATTTTGGAACTTCAAACCGGCGTTACTGGAAGGCACAAACCAGTGTTAGCACCACAATTGCAGGCCCAGGCGGAGCGATTTTTAACTTCAAACTTAATTTTGGAATTAGGGTTTAGTATATGTGAACTTCGAAGATCTGATTCGATTTGCAGATCGAGAGGAGCCAAGAAGAGCAGTTGAATTGGGGAAAAGTCAGATGTGAAGATAAAATGAAACTCTGAGCTCTGGCCATAGATGTAGATGCTAGTTGAAAGAATTGTACGCTTTGAATTCTACAAAATAATGAAAGCTTGAACTCGAAAGTTGTGGAAATAGGGAAAAGCTGCCAGAAAATAAATGAAAAAAACACGCAAAATATTTTTGTTCTGTTGCCACTTCGGTTGGATCGGTTGGGCCAAGCTCCATTTATTTAAAGGGAAATTTAACGACAAGGACAAAAGCCCACTAAAATTTATCCATAAGGACAGCCGCATAATATTTTATCCTAAAGGACAATACACTGAAAATAAAAATCGGCCGCTGCTTTCTTCTTCTCTCCTCTCGCGCGTAAGTAGAATTCATCAATAATCACAAAATCAAAAAATCACGAAATCATAAATTGCGAAATCACGAATTTCAGAATATAAAAGAATCGAAATTCGAAATCGAATTCAAACATCACGAAATCAAAATCGATAAGGAGAGCATTCGAAACAAAACTCGCGAGAAACAGAAACCCTAGAAAAAAAATTGTCGAACAACATAAATCCATTGGAAATCACAATTGAATTGAATAGTAATATTTTTCTAACGATGGAAAACGCAGTTGAAGAAGTCGAAATTGTTGAAATAATTTTTTCGTGATTGGAAATGTTTTTTTTTTTTCGTTACTAGTATAGCAGTTCGTAGGTATCATTTTTCCATTTTTTTAGGTATCATTTTTCCTATTTTAACTTTAAAACATTGCAGCAGTTTTTGTTTATCATTTTTCTATTTTTCTAGGTATCATTTTTACTGCAGTTTATGTGTTGTGTTAAACATCACAGCAGTTTTAAGGTATCATTTTTATATTTTTTAAGATATCATTTTTAATGTAATTTCTTTGTTATGTTACACATTACTGCAGTTTGAAGGTTTCATTTTTATATTTTTTAAGTTATCATTTTTACTGTAATTTATGTGTTATGTTAAACATCACAGCAGTTTTAACATATCATTTTTATATTTTTATGGTATCATTTTTACTGCAGTTTATGTGTTATGTTAAACATCATAACAGTTTGAATGTATCATTTTTATATTTTTTAAGTTATCATTTTTACTGTAATTTATGTGTTATGTTCATATACGTCTTTTTTTATGTGATAATTTTTGTGATGGTGTACTGGTGCAAAATTAACACAAGAACAAAATCACATGGAAAAAACACATAACACAGTTAAAACATGAAAACTAATAATTGAAAAAATAGAAAACTGATACTTACAAACTCCATCAATGTTTTAAACAAAAACCAACGCAAAAAATGTTTACATCACTATTTGATTGAATATAATGAAATAAATTCGACTGATTTAAAAAGTAGATGCAATAATATAACTTCAAAATTAACACAGCAATAAAATTGCATGGAAAAAAAGCATAACACAGTTAATAATGTAAAACTGATATCTAAAAAATTACAAAATGATACCTATAAACTGCAGCAATGTTTTGAAGAAAAAATAATGGAAAAAAATTATATAACTGAAACATAAAATGATAACTAAAAAATATAGAAATGAAACATAAAATGAAATAAGTTGGACTGAGTGACGAAGTTGATGCAAAAATATAGTTTCAAAATTAACACAGCAATAAAATCACAGCAAAACAACACATAAAACTGTTAAAACAGAAAAAATGATACCTAAAAAATTAGAAAAATGATACCTAAATACTGATGCAATGTTTTAAAGATAAAATAGTGGAAAAAAAATTATATCACAGATTTATTGATTAAAATGAAAAAAGTTCGACTTAGTTTCAAATCTGATACAACAATATAACTTCAAATTTAAAACAGCAACAAAATCTCATGAAAAAAACATATAACACAGTTAAAACGGTAAAAATGATAACTAAAAAAATAGCAAACTAATACCTAAAAACTGCTGCTACGTTTTAAAGTTAAAAACAAGAAAAATGATACTTAGAAAAATAGAAAAATGATACATAAAAACTGCTGCTACGATTTAAAGTTAAAAACATGAAAAATGATACCTAAAAAAATAGAAAAATGATACCTACGAACTGTAGTAGTGGTAAAATGAAAAAAAACATTTCCAAGCTAAAAAAATTGTTTCAACCATTTCGTGTTCTTCATATACGCTTTCCATCGTTTGAAAAATATTTTTATTCCATTCAATTGTGATTTCGAATGGATTTTGGTTGTTCGACCTACTTTTTTTTCTAGGGTTTTTGTTTCGGCTGATTTATGGTCGTGATTTTGATTTCGTGATTTTTGTCTTCGATTGAGACGGCCGATTCTAATGTATTATCATATTTGTGATTTAAGCGATTTATGATTTCGTGAGTTCGGTGATTTCGTGATAAACGATGAAATCGACAAAGACGTGAGAGAGGGAGAAGAAGAAAGCAGCGGCCGAAATTAATTTTCAGTGTATTGTCCTTCTGAGTAAAATTTTAGTGGGTTGTCCTTATGGATAAAAAGGCCTTCAATTTTGTCCTAAATATTTTCCTGTTATTTAAAACCAAAACTAACCGGTAATCCAAAGTTAACTACAAATAAAAACCAAACCCGACCGATCTGCAAAGATAACCAAACCAAACCGACCGAATTAATTTGGTTCGGCCGGTTAATTCGGTTTGAACCGAAGTATGCTCACCCCTAGGGAGAAGAACCAAATAAATGGGAGAATAAACAACATTTATGGGAGAGCTCTTGTTTCATTCAAGTACATATAATTGGGGCTTTCTCATCCGTGGCATGTAAATTGGAAAATTGACACTGACGATGTTTAGGGCATAAAATTAACTAATTGAATTCCATGCTATGCACATAATGTGATAAAAATAATGTTAATCACAGCAAATACAAATCAATGTGATATTCTGCAATAGTGAGTTCAAAGAATATTAGAAAAATCATGTCAAACGATAGGATATACTGAGTTTTGCATTGAAAATGCAGCATTTGAGATTTGAATACGTATACATCGAGAAACGACTAAATTACAGAAAGAGGGTTATTGGTATGAAATGTGAATGGAAATAGATATTCAAAAGTGATGGTGGTAAAAGACGAGAAACCACACGTGCTTACCTAAGAGTGTGATGGTAGATCATTCTAAGTTCTAACTTTGTACACATCATCTTTTGAACTCAACTTTTATATGTAACTACTTTTTAAATTCATAGCTTTAAATTATGGTTCCATTGTTTTACAATTAACTGAAATTATTTGCGGGATAACGTTTTGTTTGGACTGTTTAATCAATTCCACTGTTTTATATCCTAGCCTAAAATGAATGTCGGTTAATTTTTCGGTCAAGGGAAAAAAATGTAGCTAACCTGGATTTTTGTCCGTTTTCTTTCTTCTTATTTGATATTTTTGGTAACATGTATTTTAAATGTAATTTCCAAGTTTTGTAGTTATAATGCCCATTTCAGCTTATTTTTCTGCCTGGCAATATACCTGTCATGTTGGTTTAATTTCAATGTTCAGAATACGAATTACGAGAACTTTGCAACATTGAACATTTTTAACTTGATTTTAATTTGAGAAATAATTCCTTTTAAGCTAAGAACAAATATAAAAATCAATATCATGTGATAAATTTTCTCCCTATGTTCGGTTGGTTTTGAATTTTTTATAAGGTTCCTTCATCTATATGTATCATACTTGAAATCCGTGGATTTAATTTTTTACTTATCCATTCATGACTCCTCATGTCCTACTATAACAGTTGGACAAATCTTTACTTAGGAAAAAAAACTTACTACTTATCTTAGTTGTATGCACATCAAATATTTTATTTTTTTTCGAGTAGAAAATTATTATTTATATTTCATTGTTATGAAAATAATTCAAAAACTGAACTCCATTTTTAATTATTTTTTCCTCCTGAATGCGATACATGCCCTTTATATTTTTGAATTGCTACTTTTTGGTAACTTTATTAACTAATTTTATTGACCATAACATTAAATATTTATATACTGCAATACTTTACAAATTTAAAAATCGGCCTTCCACGTAGTTAATATTTGAATTATTATTTATGATCTTAACTAACCTTTTTTTATATTTTATTTTCCTTTGAGGATTTTTTCCTTTTCTTTTCGCTGGGATTTTCTAACTTGCTTTAATGCTTTTGTGATGTGTATTCCCAAGGTAGGTTTTACTCCATTTGCATGATGATGTTTTGCATACTCTATATATGTAATACTGAGATTTATTTATTCTTAGCATTCAGGGTTTCCAACTTTAAAAAGCAAATCAACCAGGTGAAGATAGTTAGTAATGAAGCTTAACACGAAAGTATTCCACCTGTCAGTTTGATTATTCATTCAAAGTATTTCTTCTAACTTGTATCTGATTTTAATAGTGGAGTAGTAGTATGAGAGTTGGTGTACAATGATCAAGGAAAATAAGCATGGAAAATGTACAGTGAGGTATATTTATCAATTCAGTATTTCTTCATTGGTGAAATGTGATTTATGTTCAAAATTTGAAATTGAATTTAGAACAAAGCTTATCATCGATTGATATAATTTGTTTGATGGATTCAAATTTATACCATTGTCACTAATTCAAGCTTATCATTGATGTTTACAATGTGTCTGCTATTGTCTTTCTATTATCACATTTACGACGAATGTTCAGGCTCTTTTTCACCAGAAGAGGCTAACATATAGTCTTTATATGCCGTATATAATTCAGACAGTTGTGTTGAAGTGTGAACCGAAGTCAGTTAACCTCATATCATCAGTTGACATCGATATATTCATAAATTGCTGCTATAAAATCACAGTTTTGACTCACTATAATTTATAGCATCCATTACATTACCTTTGACTTTTGGTGTAGGAGAGGACAGATCAAATAAGGATGCATCTTCCTATTTTCCGCTTTGTTCGCAAACTAAGCAAGCCTCGATCTCATGTAAATCCTAGCTACAGATTCTTCTCCCACGCTCGAAACCCTAACCTATCGGCTCTCCGCCCACTCACATGCCGCTTCTCCACCCGCTCCGTCATCCGCTTCCATGGCCCCGACACTGCTAAGTTTCTACAAGGACTTCTTACCAACGACATCCGTAAAAATCTTCGCCAGTGACAACACTAGTTCGTCCAATTTAACAACCCAGGATCTATTGTACCTATCTGTACCCATAAGCCTATCTATGCTGCCATGTTTACGCCGCATGGAAGGTTTTTATATGGTTTGTTTTTGTATAAGATGCCAAATGGGAAAATGACATTGGATAGAATCGGCTCTGGTCCCGGCCCTGATAACAGGGTGGACGAAGGTGCTATCTATGCCGATCTGGACTCTGGGACGCTGGATGAGGCTTTGGATTGCTTCAAGAAATACCGAGTGAGGTCTAAAGTGGAGATAGATAATCTTGCCGAGGAGTGCTGTTGTTGGCAGCGCTTCGGAGGAGCCCTATCGAAAAATGATCCAGAAAATCGGGAACCAGATGGTGATGCCCTAGGATGGGGTGCAGGTGTTGACCGTTCTGGTGCTTCTTCTGCACATGGCAATAACATTGGTTGGTAATGGTTCAATGATCCTAGACTAGACTGTCTAGGGTTTAGAGGAATTTTCCCTTCAGACACTGTCCCATCACTGGTTGAAGCTGACAAGGAAGTTAAGGAAGAACATTATCTACTTTGGGGAATAGAAAGAGGGATTGCCGAAGGATCAGTTGAAATTCCTAAAGGCGAGGCTATTCCACTTGAATACAATCTTGTCGGGTTAAACGCGATCTTTTTTGATAAAGGATGCTATGTTTGATCAGGAACTTATTGCCCAAACTCACCATCGTGGTGTCATCCGCAAGCGTTTGCTTCTAGTAAAATTAGTTTTCTTATTTTAGCCCTCGTTAAAATCAAATTCTGCTGCAGTGCTCAATGTTAGCATTGCTCTATGCATGTATAAAGATTGTCTTACAATCGGTACGTATCTCTAATATGATGATGCTGTGCTATTTCATTAACCGTTTGACTCTTGAAATTTATTGCTTCTTATTCATAGAATAAACAAGATATTTACGGAGTAAACCATATGCTTCCACCTTACTGGAGAAAGGGCAACTACTTAGCCGTAGGATTTTATGCTTGATTCTGCTTTTTTTAATTATGTTGCCTAAACCCAATAACCTCTACCTACCTATGTGTCATCACTGTTTTCCGCAATTTGAAAAACAGCGCATTAGTAGTTTCCTTTTTTTGGTTTATTTATTTATTATTATTATTATTATTATTATTCTAATATTTTTGTTTTTGTTTTCTAGGATTTCGGGTACGTCTCCTTTGTAAGGACCCCAAAATAATCCTGCTTGGATAATAGTTGAGTTATGTTACTTCTGTACAACCACTTCTCAACTGATATTCTCCGTTTCACCCACTACTACAGATTTGCCTCTTTAGGTTCCGACATCATCTTCTTCCTCCTTATCCGGATGCAATGGTCATGATTTTAGTCTCTATTTTGGGTGAAGCTTTATTGTGAAGTATCATAATTCGATATATTTTACTGTACCATTGTGTCCGCGCTTCAAATCAGTACAAGTCGATAATTAAACTAACTCGAACCGCTCGAAATTACAGATTGTTATTGTTTATGAGGTTTAAACAGAAAAAAACACAGAAGTCACAGAATAAATAAACCACAATATCTCACAGCGGAATAATTTTGTACAAAATATGTAACATTCCGAGATATTTACGACAATTTGAAATATTAAATTTAATATGATTTTGAACAATGTTGGTTTAAATATTAAAATTAATGATTTATGTCGTAAATTTATAAGGTATGGAATTTAACTTGTCATGTTAAACAATGAATTTCAAATAGCTATATATGAAAGTGACTTGTGTTTGATAATTTACTTATTTTGAAATAAGAAGTTAATATTGAATTTACAATAATGGATTAACTAATTTTGGAATTCCATATATATCGAAAACTTTACGGTATCTGTATAGACTACGGTATTATAAACGATATAAGGGTAAAAATGTAATCCCGCTTACGCTATTTTAATATTTTATATTTAACCACAGATACTATTATAATAGCGTATTGTATTACATAGTATCTAGGTCATTACAGTTGGTACCATAGCTTGGTTTAGCGAAAACCTTGGCTTTATTTGGGATTAACTCATTAAAGATAAGCTTGGTTATGGCCTAATGGCGACTAAAATCGGCGTCAAGGAATCTATATTCATTTCTCCTCTTCACTTTCCCTCTTCATTTCCGTCCCTCTCCTAAATCGTTCTCCTTCTCTCACTTCCCTCCTCTGGCACCTAGATTCCTTGCTTTCATCGAGCATGGTAATTGTTTCGAAGTTCTCATCATCTTTTTTATTTTAAGCTTCTGCTCCAGAAACCCTTTTGTTCAATTTTCCTCCACGACTATTTTCCTCAGAAACCTGTTCTTAGCTTCTCACTTTGTACCGCACGGTGGCTATCTAGGCAACTACTTGTTAGGATTTCAATATATATTAACAGCAGACAATCATGAAACCCTAGATCCAAATATGTAATCCATATTGATTCAATTGAGAACAAATCAGAGAACTGATAAACAAATTTGCGGAAGCGTACCTGAATCCCGAAGTTAATTATTGCAGTACCTGAATCTATAATCGGTTGCCACGGAGAAGATGTAATTTGGTTTGGTCTTCCAAATTGACACAAACCCTAGATCTGAAATCAGCTCTCCGTAGAAGAGGTTAGAGAGTTGCTAAGGCTTATGTAATTCGGGGACCATAACCCTTTATTTATAAAGTTGGCATTTTGTAATTCGGCCCTTCAACAAATTATAAAATGCCCCGGTATCTACACAATAGACCCATGATAACTTAAACTTTAAGCCTATTAATTCTAATAAAAAATTAGATCACTTTAATTAGGCTTTACACCAAAATAGCATAACACATTTTATTTTACATATGTGACCCAATTGTTGAAATATTCCAACAATCTCCCCCTGGGCCACATATGAAATAACCTTAAAATGTGTTTAACTTTATGAGCTCCAAAATTTGCTATTTATAACATACGGTGTATCTGAAACAATCTCGTCCATTAATTGGGTTGACAAAGGATCAAAGCGGCATTCGTTACATTTATCGTAACTAAACCCATCAATGGTCACATATATCAATACAATCAAACGACATAGATCAATCATGGATGTGTAGCATGGAAATTACATGAAATGTGATCTATACATGTCTATTTCCAACTGGTCCTTCTTTAGTGAGATCAAATGTTTAATATTTAAACAACCTGAGTGCAAAGGAAAATTCATTACTTTATTTCTGATCAGAAAAAGAACTTGATATGCATATATCTGTAACTGAAGTATAGAGCAATGAGTCATATGACAATACCAAATACAAACTCCCCCTGAACCAAAATATCCTTACATAAAAGTTACACCAACCGAGCTACATGCTCATGAAAGACCTTAGGTGATAACCTTTTGGTAAGCGGATCCGCCATAATGGAGTTTGTCTAAGTGTGCTCTATGAATTACAATACATTTTGCACTCTTCCCTTATTGGAAAATAATATATTCTTTACTGTCACAATATTACTTGGTATTTCAATTCTTTATCTATAACTGGAGTATTGTGACAAAATTTCATTATTATTTTCCATATTTGGATGTCTTATAATTAACCAAAGACGATATTTTCAAAATGGCGAAAACTATAAGTGCCTAAATGACAATTTTCTCTTATATAGTTTCACCCATAAAATATATTATCATTGCTAGATGTGGATCTTTTACAGTAATGACATCCAAAATATCTGGATCGTAATTCTTTATGATCTCCACCCGATCCGATCTTTTGTCTATGAGCATATAATCTTTTATTTTGTCTTTTAAAGATATATCATATATATCATAACCATTTTGGCTACTAAATCATTGATCCACTTTTAATATCAGTAAAATATCTACCAAATAATACACGCATATCCATATGTGTATATACATTAGTATGCATTGGAATTCAAACTGCAAATGCATGAAAAATCTTTTGCATTTCTTTAGTTTCAAGGATGGCAACATTTATTTGTTTGGTAAAAGAAAAGCAACTGAATCACAGTTTATATACCAAATCTTTTAAGCATTTATCATCCTAATTCTTTTGTAATAATAATCCAAATATTACCCCATGAATAATAATGGTGAATTTGAATACCAAATACAAAAGACTAATCTATAAATGAGTTTCTTAAGTAGTTTCACCAATGTCTCCATTGAGAAATATAACTTTAATCTCCATCAGATAATGCTCAAAAGTACAAACTGTAGTAAGCTCCAAAGTGATCGATTCAGAATCGTTTACTAAGTCCAAAATGAAACATTCCTAAAAGAAAATAAATTTTCCTTTTAAAATTAGTGCTTTCGATAAAGTGCCTTATAAAATTCGATATTACCCACTTGATCCCTTTTTGGCTTTGAATAGTTATTCATAACCAATGATCTTATTACTTAAGTTAGAGGGAAATTTCAAACTTTATTATCCATATAGATTTATACAATATGTTCATTTCTTAAATCCACATTTTAAATTAGTACCTTACATGGATTGATGTAAGTCCGTAGCATCATCTTTATCAATCCATTATTTATCTTTATGAAGAAATACTACACAATAATCTGAAATAGCATTTCTTCCCATTTACGTGGATTTCCTTAGTGATCTTGCATCTTTGAGGTTGTTGAGTTTGTTTTCTTGAAGCAATATCCTTAGCTTAAAGAAAAATTATCTTCAACATCGTCTTATTATGGTTCTTAATTTACTTCTTCTTAATAAAAGAAAACAAATCTTAAACTTTAAGCGAAGAAGCAACCGCAGTTGAATCAAAGATAATGATTCTCTTTAAAGACAATGGTATTACTTTCTTTCTCCCCCAAACTCAACATCCTCAAAATAACTGTTGCAATTCCCGCTTTAAAACTTTTCCTTAGTGTGGGTTCATAAAAAATTATAAACTTTAAATCCCTTAGAATATCAATAAAGCATTTTCTACCTTTATGATATCTCAATCTATAATTCCTCAGTAAACTGAAACAAAAATTATATTAGTCACCAAAACAAAATTTGAGATATCATTACATAAGTTATTTAGCATAAGTAGCCATAACTTATATGAGCTTCAATTACATAAGATTTTGAATTTATTCATAAATTAACATTACTATTTCTTGATGAACAATAATAACCTAATATGTTCACATTAGAAATATAAAAACCGAAATCTGTCTAAATGACAGCATAAATAATATATCAAATAAATCCATAAAAATTGACTTAAATCTCAATAATAATTATAAAATATCAAGTATATTTTACTTTATATGTCTGTATATCTCATTAAAGAAACAACTATAAAAAAAATAACTATATGTTATTTCTTTTCTTTGAGATCTTTAGCAACTTCTTAATCCTTATTCATACATTTATTTACAATGTACATTAAATGAGTAATTTTAAATCATAAAAAAAACTTCAATCTCTATTTTAATTACCAAAGCGCTAAATTAGCCCAATAAGATAACATATTATTCTTAAAATAATTTTAATCTTTAAATGAATATACTGAAGATAGCACCAAAAATAACGATAACTTGAGCGTCTTTGGCTTTTGAAGCAATATCTTTTTCCGTATAGTACTCATTTATATTTCTTTTACTTTGACTTTATGTAATCAAGCACCACAAAGAGTGCTTGATTTCCCTTATTGTTTTCACAAAAAACGTTTCCATTCTCAGTAGATAACTTATACAAAATTAGTTATCGTTACCTATAACACATCGTTGAAAACTTCTGAAGTATTTACTTAATGATCATTTAACTCTTGCCTTTGAATTATATCACCTTTCAGTATTCTTCATAACATTATAAGAATATTTAACTGTAGTAGGGTTGGCTGTAACCCTCCTAGTTACAAGAGTTAAATCTATAAAGTCAAGAACAAATAACATGCTCTCATACAAATCCTTATATTTATCCCAAAAAAAAGATGGGAATATTCTTTAAATTGGCAGATAATTCAGTTAAATTAGCTGAAAATGAACAAAGAATAAAATGAAGATTGACCGTATATGCTCATAGCCAAATATCAACCATAGTAAATTCAAATAATTGGTAAGTCTCTTCTCAAGATACCTAGTACACATTAATATCAAGTCTTTGGACAGTAATATTAACTGCAAGTGGTACTCTTGTTGTAATGATCAAATACTGACAATAAGTTCAAGTCAAATAACAACCTTCCTTTGGGCCGATTAATTATTCACTCGAAAAACCTTATAATTGTCACGTATTTATCATCACACATGTGTAAGTGATTCGTCCAAACATTAGCCTTCCTTTGGGCCGACTAATATTCGCATGAATAACTACACACAAATATTAAACATTTTCATGAACCACCAAAATATAGAGGTCACTTTGGTGACATATTATTTTAAAGTTAATTCACTACTAATGTAAAATATTTACAGCTGTAAAGAGACGCCAAAATTATATTTGAATTTATCCTTAATATATGTATTAATATATTTTGAGTGTTATAAAACACTCTCAATGCTTTAGGTCTATATGACATCTGAAAAACTCAAAATTATAATAATAGCATAATGAGTTTTAGTCATAGTTGTCATAATCCGTTGCTTTAGATATGCAGTTACATTCATGACATTTCCTTAATAAATATGATATAAGACATCATAAATAAATCACGATATCATAGATGAATGTCATGATCAATTACCACATAAAATTATGTGTAAACGACATAATAAATATCATACTGAATAACCTGAATGACTGAAGTAACCATGATGTATATCCGAAGCATAATATAACATG
Organism: Allium sativum; assembly: GCA_030737875.1. NCBI lineage: Eukaryota > Viridiplantae > Streptophyta > Magnoliopsida > Asparagales > Amaryllidaceae > Allium > Allium sativum. Next base: position 828,434,664 of record CM060924.1, read on the forward strand.
TGCTTTTTTTTATACTGTCAACCGAACCAAAACAAAAAAAAAAAAAAAAACTTTTTTTTTTATAAAACCGTAGAAGTTACTGTAGTTTGACCATAATAAAGTAACCTACTAATCATCATCCTAAAATGTAGGCGAATTGGTCAAAGATTCAAACATGATAGCTAATTAGATTAAGCAACACAAATGCAAAATATTATAAACTAAACCCAAAAGGCATAAAATAAAAGCATCATCACAGGTTACCGAAATATCATACACATGTCATGAAACATTATATGACAAATAAGTTAATGTGGCATGTCCTACATCCATACAATAAGTAATAATTGTTCCAAACAGTGCACATGGTATAAAAAAAAAAACTTTTTTTCTTTTTTAAAGCCCGTAAGGATAGCATGAGATTCGCTCAGTAGAGCTTCCGAAACTTTATGCATAAAACGGGTTCAAGACTTGGTCAAAACAAATAAATAGTATAATATAAGACATCAGAAGTAACAATAGACCGGCGGCTGCAGAATGCAACTTATAACTAGATGTAATAAACATATGTTTTTGATATTTTTTAAACAAAAAAAAAACCAGAACCCGTTGAATTAACATATTGACAAACTATATTATATTAACATTATTCATGCTGGATCCATAGAACCAATGAAAGAACGTGAAGGAGATAATAGATCTGAATCAATATAGATCTAAAACTTAAACAAAAAAAAAACTTTTTTTTTAATTATTATCCGCAGTAAATAAAGTCAACCTGTTGTGAAATGAAAACATAACATATAAACCGTATGAATTGAAAACACAATTCAACCTTTGTTCTGAAATGGCAAAACATGTATAAAAGAAAAAAACAAAATTTTCCCAATAGAATCAATAATGGTTGGCTCCGATACCACTTGTTAGGATTTCAATATATATTAACAGCAGACAATCATGAAACCCTAGATCCAAATATGTAATCCATATTGATTTAATTGAGAACAAATCAGAGAACTGATAAACAAATTTGCGGAAGCGTACCTGAATCCCGAAGTTAATTATTGCAGTACCTGAATCTATAATCGGTTGCCATGGAGAAGATGTAATTTGGTTTGGTCTTCCAAATTGACACAAACCCTAGATCTGAAATCAGCTCTCCGTAGAAGAGGTTAGAGAGTTGCTAAGGCTTATGTAATTCGGGGACCATAACCCTTTATTTATAAAGTTGGCATTTTGTAATTCGGCCCTTCAACAAATTATAAAATGCCCCGGTATCTACACAATAGACCCATGATAACTTAAACTTTAAGCCTATTAATTCTAATCAAAAATTAGATCACTTTAATTAGGCTTTACACCAAAATAGCATAACACATTTTATTTTACATATGTGACCCAATTGTTGAAATATTCCAACACTACTAGCCGATTTCGCTCGCAATAGTGTTTGTTGACTGGTCATTCAACTATAGCTCCGCTTGTAGTGCTACGGTGATTGCAACTTAGGTGGAGTACTAAATTGGAGCAGTAACGCCTCCATCGAGTGTTATTCACGTTTAATCTTACTGATTGTGATGGCTTACATGGCATGGCAGGTATTCAGTGATCTGTTTTAGTTTCGTCTTGTGGTTGTTTTGTTGCTCATCATGTGGTTCGTGTGGATTTTTGTCGTGTGCTCGAAATATTTTCTTGGTTTACTGAGTCTTGCCTCTGTGTTTTGGTCGTCTTGGTACAATGACTTAGATTTTGGTTTGGTTATGTTTGAATGAGATGTTTGGCATTAGTGTCCATAGGCTATACACGAGAAGCCTTTGGCTCTGAACTCAGTCTAGTCATTGGTGCTAGTTTATTGTTTCTTCATTGCCATGCAACTCGGATCTGGTCAGTGTATCAAGTGGTCTAACACTTATGAAATCTGCAATGGATATGTATAAGTTAATTTCTGTATGGGGATGTTCTATTGAGTCTGTTCGGTACACTGGATTATATTATATTGGCTTCCAGTGATCGACAATACATGTGAAGCTCTGCTCGTCTTCTTGCCTCTCTAATCGAAGCTTTTTCAAGCCTTCCATGTTATGGCTTCTCATTTCATATCATACTTTTGAAGATATCGTGTTATTTCTCCTAGCTGCTAGGATGTGATGGGGGCATGACCTACTGGTCCATGCCTATGTGTGCTTTTACTGATCTTTTTGTGGGCTCGAGAGTGCACTTGCAATTGTCTATCAAGTGATGCTACTACTGCAGCTTACCATGTTCTGTTCCACATGTGATGTGTCCTTCTTGTGGCTACACTGCCCACAATAAATGCCGGCAGTGGACGGTCCACTTTAAAAACCAAAATAGTAGTTTGGCAATCTACCATACTCCTGTAACTATTGTAATTATTATTTGTTATAATATTAAGTGTTACGGAACACTATAAAAACCAGTCTGCTATGGCAAAAAAAAAAAAGATATTTAAAGAAATTTGCAACTATTGAATAATGCAAATGAATATCAATGGAGGTAAGGAACTTAAGTAAATCTATTTCACTCATGAATAGTGATGCCCAAATAGAAAACTAGTTATACGAATAAATGAAAATGACATCAAAGTGTATGAAGAAAAAATGAACTTGTTAAATAAATAAATTAATGTAATGAAAGAAAAAAATTTAAATAGAAATTGATCTAATATGAAAATGCACTTAAATGGTTGAATATGTTATACTAATTGAAATGGACATACTGAATGCTGCTATATTACATTTATTGCATAGTAAAACTTACCAAAATGTCAAAAAATTAAAAGTATTAATATAAAATTTTAACTGTATATTATACCAGTCAATGATACGTAAGTAATGAAGGTAAATGAGAATAAACATTGGAATGTAAGTAGATTTGGTTATATGAATGTAAACAAATCAAGTGTAAAAGAAATTGGAAAAAAACAATTCATTGTGAAACGAAAAGAAAAAAAATCAAATGTAAATAGGAATTTGGATACAATAATGAAAACATGAATGTTTAAAAGTGAAGTGATCCAATGAAATCATATAAATAAAATGTTGACATTGCAAATTTTATTATGGTGCTTGTTTGGATGAATATAATTGATTAGATATTTTATTTGTTCTTTAAGTGCCTTGGATACTTCATTTATATTTATTGTAAACATATAGTTTTATTTTTTTTATATGTATGTTCTTATTTGTTGTTGAGTATTTTAGTAGGTATGGATGCCATTTTTTCTAGAGTTGCGCGTGCATAAAACATTGTTTGCTTGCTTTAAAATAAGCCAAATCTATAATAGCACAAACGAATGATACGTATAATGAGTTATATATCATATTTTAAATGTTATATTATTTCCCCATTGTTTGGGATGCCTATCACTGAGATGAGATGTGTGTGTGTGTGTATATATATACATACATACATATATATATATATATATACTGTTGTTGTTGTTGTTGTTTCCGAACCTAACCGTACAAAGGAGATTCTACCGAATTTTTTCGTGAATTTATGACTTAGAAAATTTTGTGAACATTTAAGTTTTCAAACCTATATTAAACTTTTTATATAGGTAATTGTTTCTAAGTTGAATAAGAAATTATATGATTTAATATATAAATTGACAACCTTCTTACTACGCCTTTTCGAGGACGAAAAGTTTTAAGTGGGCAAGAGTGTAACATCCCAACATTTTGTGACAATTTGAAATATTAAATTTAATATGATTTTGAACAATGTTGGTTTAACTATTAAAATTAATGATTTATGTCGTAAACCTATAAGGTATGGAATTTAACTTGTCTTGTTAAACAAGGAATTTCAAATAGCTATATATGAAAATGACTTGTGTTTGATAATTTACTTACTTTGGAATAGGAAGTTAATATTGAAGTTACAATAATGGATTAACTAATTTTGGAATTCCATACATATTGAAAACTTTACAATATCTGTATAGACTACGGTATTATAAACATTGTAAGGGTAAAAATGTGATCCCGCTTACGCTATTTTAATATTTTATATTTAACCATAGACACTATAATAATAGCGTATTGTATTATATAGTATCTCGGTCATTACAAAATATTAGAGTTTGTACAATAAATTTACACAATGGAAATTTAAATACATAGATTTTTAAATAAAATAAATATGCAGATTTTATCGAACCAATGCACGCGTCTTCATGAGCCTCCAACTTCGATAGCTGAAATATTTAAGCTGTAACACTCAATCTGACCCAAGCGTTTCATGCAAAAACACAAAACATTCGATTCAGGATTAAATTTATTCAAGTAAATCAACTTTAATGAAATAATTAAATGCAATAAATTAATCTAAATTTTTACGTTAACTTTAAATTTCAAGTATATGCTAAATGCACAGTTTACATACGCGTGGTCTATGATCTATATCAGTGTTTTAGGGATGTAGAATATATGTATTTATTAGTTTTACAAGTGCAATATAGATGTACACGCACAAGGTAGGAAACAATAAGCTTGAACATGAACTAGGCATCAAGGCTAAGTACAAGTGAACTAGCGCAGTCCAATACGAGTGAGTAACAATACATGCAAAATACAACTCAATATATATATATATATATACACACACACACACACACACACACATGTTGAGTACAAAAAATTTCAAAGATGGAATGTCGAGATTTCAAAAGGGTAGATGAATAGTGCACATTATGTGAACAAGATCAATTAAGAAATTCAAGACAACAAGATTCGTTTTTTTTTAAGTGCAACAAATATATGACAACCCATAAGTTGTAAAAACCAAGTCAGAACACATTGCAGATATACATGGCAATATTTTAAATCAAAGACCAAGTTAGATTGCAATGTGAAACCGAAGTCTACATGGTAGGAAATACTATCACAATTCAAAGCTTGAAAGGTTTAGTTTTGAAGGGTCAAAACTTATGGAGATAATATCACAGAGGAAAAAAAAATCAGATATGGAAAATTCATACCATGCATTTCAAGTAACCAAGGCACATATATGGCAACGTTCAAACACCAGAATTCGTCATCAAAGTGTTTGAATAGAAACTAGTAAACAAGAAAAACACCCAACTTTAAAATTAGTCGAAGAACTTAAATGGAAAAATCGTGAGGCGAAACTCACCTTAGCAGCAACGATTCAAGGAGTTGGATATGGTGATGGCCGGAGAAAAAGGTGTGGACACAAGTTTGGATCCGGTTGGTGAAGGGGGGCTACAGTGATTGTTAGTGGAGGAAGAAGTATACGGGTTTTGTCATGTTTGGTTATTTTTTTCTCAGAGTGGCACAAGCATGAGTTTGGAAAAAAAAGGAAGAAAGCATTTGTAGCATGTATGCGTTTTTTTCTTTATGTAATATATATAACTGCAGTTTTTTTTTACAAGAATAGAAGATAAGAAGTTGAAGTAACGTGGGGAGAGGAAAGGTTACGTGACCATTAAGAACGTTTTCATTTTATCATATATATATATATATGATGTCGTGCTAGTTATCTGTGCACAAACCGATTGAATGTTACCATTATTTTTGCAACTTTTGGTATGAATGAGAAGAATAGTGAAGTAAAGGACATGCAAAGAAAAGAAGAATGAGGGAGAATGCATGACAATTAAAGAAAGTGGTGCATCAGGTTTTGGAACATGAAATGAAGCAGGAAACGAAATGAAACGTAACTTCCATGTTTGGTTGGAATGGAAATGGTGGCAACTTAAATGTGAATGTCGCACGGATATGGGTGAGGCAACGTTTAGGGAAATGGGGAAGAAATAGGAAAAATATGAAACAAGTAAATAACAAGTAGGAAAATAATAAATGTATACGTAAACACTTTGCATGCTAAGTTTATTAATTTCAATTGTTACGTTGAACAAAATACTCATTTTTTTTATAAGATGCACCATTTCCAAAGACAAAATGGTATATTTCAAAATAATTTGTTTCAAAATTTAGTAATTTCAAATAAAACACCACGCTTCGGCTACGCTACTCTTTCAAAATATTAGTTTCATAATAATGACATTTCAATATACGCTCTCTTAATAGTGATTTCTCGTGACGGATTCTTGCTAAACACTATAAGCTAAGCTTTGTGTAAACCTGGCTCTGATACCACTGTAACGACCTACTTTTCGACCACTTCAAGTCGATAATTAAACCAACTCGAACCACTCGAAACGATATATTGTTTTTGCTTATGAGGTTTAAATAAAATTAGACACATAAATCACAGAATAAATAAACTACAATATCTCACAATGGAATAATTTTATACAAAATCTTAGAGTTTGTACAACAAATTTACACAATGGAATTTTAAATACATAGGTTTTTAAATAAAATAAATTTATTGATTTTGTCGAACCAATGTGTGCGTCTTCACGAGTCCCCAACTTCGATAGCTAAAATCTTTAAGCTGTAACACTCGGTCTGACCTGAACATTTCATGCAAAACAAAAAATATTCAAGTCAGGATTAACTTTATTCAAGTAAATCAACTATAATTAAATAATTAAATGTAATAAATTAATCCAAATTTTTACATGAACTTTAAATTTCAAGTATATGCTAAAGCACAGTTTACATACATGCAATATCTAATCCATATTAGTGTTTTGGGGACATAGAATATCGGTATTTATCAGTTTTACAAGTGCAGTATAGATGTACATGGACAAGGTAGCAAACAATCAGCTTGAACATGAACTAGGGATTATGGCTAAGTCCAGGTGAACAAGAGCAGTCCAATACGAGTGGATAACATTACATGCAAAATACAACTCAATATATATATATATATATATATATATATATATATATATATATATTGTTAATGATATTTTTCGTTAACACCGAAGATAGGTCTAAGGAAGTGGAACTAAGGGAAGTAAGGGGCTATTTAGTTCCTTACAAGCTTGAGTTAGTTCGTTGTTTCTTAGGTATCGAGGTTTTGAGCCCGAATATTAGTAACTCTTCCCTTGACGGGTGAGTATCACGCTTACGAAATTCCACAACCAACAGTTACCTTGGGATAATGGTTCCCTAAGCACAACACAAGTTAGGAAGCTTAACGACTTATGGAAGGGTATTTTGGTAATCTTGGAGAAAAGGCATGGTTTGTGTAGAAGATCCTTGTCGTGGAGAAAGCATAAGGTAATATATGAAAGAAATAGTTAGATAAACCGTAGAAATTATACTAAGTGTCGATCCACCCTTTTATTGCTCATTGATTTGAAAACGAACAGCTATGACATTCGATCCTTCCTTCCCCAATATCTCACAATCCACTCACCAAATTAAGGAACTTTCTGCGGCAATCTTGCAGTACTCAGCGAGCTCTTTCTTCTCTACGGTGGTGATTGGAACTAAAGCTGTCGTTGGGGAGAATTTTCGAGACAAATTCGCAACGTTTTGTGTGGTTTTCAGGATGGAAAGGCTTGCGAGCTAGCTATTCTTTCGGGCATGGGTGGAGATGGTCAAAGGCTTCGACGGGGTGGTGCTTGATCTTGCTCCGACGTGGCGCAGTGCAGTGAATGGACCTTAGTTCAACGGTTTGGGTTTGAGCGATACTGGAGGGGTTCTGAACGAAGAAGATACAAAGGAAAGGGTTAAGTTTTTATTTAATTATTAAATTAATTATCTCATTTAGTTATCCAATGTAATAAAATCAATAACTTTTTCGTACGAAGTCCAAATCGCGCGAAATTAGATCTGTTGCAATAGTGCAGCCGAGAGCTTCGCAATAAAACTGACCGGGTCCAATTTGGAGCACGTTAGAATTTCGGGCAAATTCAAATCTAAGCTAACTGTTCAGAAATTCAGAAATAAAACTGGTGGAGTGGAAACCAAAGGTGAGAACATCTTCTCACTCAATTTATTTTACAGTTAAATATATACTAGGTTGTTGACGGTGCTTAGTAGCACCGGACATTATTTATTGTACAAACCATGGATGTTTGTTTGGATTGAATTGTGTATACTGACTGTATTGTATTCATGTGTTGAATGAAATGTTTAAACAATAAAAATACCATTTTTATTGTATAAATGAACTATATAAAATAGTCAAGTGTTGAAATAAATATTCTATCGTTAAAAATAAAATTTTTAATGTATATATATGAACGGCATAAAATTCTCCTGAAATGAAAATAAATATTCATTTATAAATCAGACGATTTGTTTATGTACAGCCACATATCTAATATGTATTAGGACAATAAATTTTACACATCGCCCAACTGCACAAATAAATAAATTGTTGTAGTTTGAAAACCCCACACGAGTATTGGGATGATATTTGACATACACTAGTTCCAATATTCAGTTGTATGTCAATCGATGGATTGACAGGCTGTGATGAGCGTCATTTATTTATTTTAATGCTCACACAGTTGTAAAATCCACTCTGGTTGTGAACGGACTGTTTAATGATTATTTATCATTATTGTTGAATACGTGCGATGTATGAAATCCATATAACTGAAATTATATGGTAATTGATTAAGTCGCATTCCAATTCAAAAATAAAAAATATTTTTAAATAATGAATATTTTGAAATAAAGAATATTTTTAAATAATGAATATTTTTAAATAAGGAATATTTCTAAATAAAGAATATTTTAAAACAATGAATATTTTAAAATAATATTCAACGAAGAATAAAATTATGATTTTGATGTCCGTTTTTGGATGGACATAAATTATTGAAATATGAAGCCGAGTTAATTAGCAAATCCCAACGGGTTTAGCGATCGATTTTATTCACTTTATTATGAATATTGAAAAGAAGTGATTTCAAAATCTAATATTCATTTTAATATGATAAAAATATGGAATTTTCAATTTGGATTTAAAAATTGAAAAGGAAGTTAAAATCGTTTTAAACGAATTTAGAAATATTTTATAAAGTACATTTCAAATAGAAATCAAAAATCATATATATTATATATATTTAATGGCCTGAATAGAACGCGCTGCACAGCGACCGTTCGCGAATTTCGACCATTAACTTCAAATTGATGTAACGGGAGATCCGACCGTCGGATTCTCCTAAAACCGGAACCTTGGGTTCATATCGAAAAGAACTTTCCAATAAATATAAGTGATTTGAAATCTACCGGTTGGATTTGGAATTATGTCCAAATTAATTTTAGAAAAGGTCGTTATGGATGTAGTTCGGTGGCCGTTATTGGAAACCGACTTTATATGCCTTGATAAAATTATTAAAAATGTGGGAAAATTATGTAAAATCATAATAAATAATTTGGAATTAAATAAAGTAAATTGGATTTTTGGGTTTGTCGTGAATGGTATCTTAAATAACACTTTTCTTAAACCCAGTTGAGAAAAGAATAAATCTCTTAATTAAGAATTAGAAAAATTTACCAATTAATTAATATTTAATTGGAATTGAAATGAAAGTTGATTGTGGGTTTATCGTAAACTGTATTTTTAGCGACATTCGTTCTTTAACCCGACTAACAATGAAAATATAATTTGGAATTTATAATTTTTTATTAAGATTTAAATGGAAAATTTCCAAAGTAAAGTTTTCCAATTTAATAAAAGAAATTAGAATTGAATAGAAATCGATTTGGTAATAATCGAGATAAGCTTCTGTGTATGAATAACATTACTATATATGGAATTTAAAAAGGCTTTATCGAATTCCATTTATATTATTAGTTTGATACGAAAATTTACATCAATTATATATTTATCTGTTTTCCGTGAAAATTCCATAGTTAATGGAAGATGATTTGGGTTTATCGTGAACAATGTTTTAAATAACATTTGTTCTTTAACCCAGTTAAAGACAAGATTTATTTCCTAAATTGGAATAAACATTAAGTAATGATTTTTGATATTAAAACCAAATTGGAGTTTTAATAAATTTTTAATTAGATTGACATGGGAATGAGATAATTAAATTTATCGAATCCTTGAAATGATCAAGAATGGAGTACCACCAATTTTATTCTAGGCGATAGTTAAATCTTTTAGTAGATTTGAAACACAGTGGGTGTTTGGTATGGAGTGCTACCAGTTTTGATCCTTAGGATAAATAGGTTAGGATTGGAAAATAATAAATGATTATTGCGGTAGGGTTCGATAATCCCATCTAGTTAATAAATCCTTTTGAAATTGATATCCAAAGGAAGACTAAAGAATAAATTTAAAAGAACTTATCTTTGATAAAATTAATGGGAACCTTTCCCTAATAATGTGAATATTTTATTAAAAGAATATTCTGAATTGGAATGAGGCGTATGATGTGTTTTTATAACACTTGATTATAGATTATAAAATACGCGTGTTATTCGGAAAGACCGGATTTAACCCATTCTGAATAATTACTATGACGATTAAAAGTCGACGACGAAGACAGTGGTTGAAGACCGCAGATCTTCACATCGTTTAGATAATTACTGATGTCTTGATTGAGCTATACACCGAAGACAAGGTAATAAGTGGTGATCGTCCAGACGTGCTTGGAGATTGATGGATATGCGAGGACCTCTCTCCTATATTAGACATATGGGACGAGGAATAAGGTGCCTTTGGTTTCGTTCAGACCTAGAACGGACTTGTAAATGGATGTGTGTCTGACATTGGATTTCATTCTTTATTGATTGATTTCTATTAAATATATATCCGTTTGGTGGCAGAGAATTTATTATCTTGCTTAACACCCTTCTCTGAGATGTACGAGCTTAGAGTTTATATATCAATAGATATCAGTCGTATGGCGTGAATTATCAGTGTGGCATGCTAAGATGCAAATGATCAAGACTTTTGATGAAAAATAAAGTCTTGTGGTTGGTGATCAAAGCACAGCTTTAATTGGCATAACTTTGTGTATAGCGTTAATTCGCGAGCCTCACACTCAGGTATTAATCAAAAACGGGAGAAGGACCCCAGGGAGGACATGCGTTTCTTTCTACCTAGAAGTGGTGTCATGGTATGGAACCCAGACATTTTTACTTATGTGGATGATTGAAAGCGAGGTACCTCGGATTTGAGTCCCTAGTAGCTCTTGATTTACGCCCCATAGGACGGGGAAACGTATGGTTCGGGAATAACCAATTCACTAACATATGTGTGGATCGGCTCTGGCGCTCTTAATGGCATGACTGAGTACTTGCCCAGAGGCTCGGGCTTAAGAGTCTCAAATTCGGTAAGGACAATCCCTTTCCTTGATTCATGATGGAAATCCAACTTCCAATACGACATCATGCGATTTTGATTGTAGAACTAGTATGGCGACATGATATATGGTGTCCATGCTGTCTATGATTGATACATTTATATTTGAAGTTGTTTTTAAACACTATGCACTTATAATATCAAAATAATTTATTTTACATGTATCAAACATGTTTGGCTATTATAAGGGAAAACTCTATCATCCGGCTTACGTTGCATTGTGTGATGGGACCTGAGTCTTATAATAGCTTCATTTTTCAAGAAGCATTGTGTTGTTTTATTTTAAACTAAGATTCATGTGGAGTAAACCCGTTCCATGTTTTACAGTGCGGTCCCATGATTTTCCAACTTTTAAAGTAAAGTTAATAACTGTTTTTAGTTCTCATACCAGTCCCATGACTGGCCTGGAGTTTATTATTCTAATCTAAACTATGGGTGCCCCTATTTTCCACACGGGCAGCTTGTAGTTTTGGTTTTGCAGATATTATATTCACAGGATCCTGGTTTATAGCTGAAGCGATATTCGGAAAGCTCTGTATCCGTATATTTCTTTCAATTGTGTTTTGTATTATTTTTCCGCTGCTATGTATTTAAAAATAATTTAAATCTCTGATATTTATCAAATGTATATTATTTATTCATACTCTGTTATATTCTTTTACTCTGATTTAAATTGTTGTAATAAGTAATGAAATGTTCTTCTTTTTGCATTCTGATTTGTCGTATTCTCAACTCAATCCGGGCTTTCTCGTAAGAGCGATTTTGGGTCGTTTCAGCATGGTACCAGAGCTTTAGTATACAGAGCTAGAGAATAAGACACATTAGAACCAAACGAAAGAATTCATCAGAGATTGAGTTATTAATATCTAATTGGAATGACTCGTTAGATATGGGATCAGCAGTATCCTAGAATGAGTTCAAAGAGTGTTATTTTTTTTTAAATGAAAACAAATTTTGTTTTGAAAATTTAAACCTTATCATACGTATTTGAATATTTTATTTTATGTTGATTTTGGACAATCGAGTATATAGTGATTTTCAAGTGTGCCTAGCTAGCGTATATACGAAGCCTCCAATATATTGGATAGATATAGAATCACACTTTAGTCGCTCGGGGATAATTCTGAAGATGATGCATCATCATCAGTGTTTATGTTCGAGTTTCGAAAGTGGGATATCTATATATTTCCATTTGACTAGTGTGAGAACCAAAACTAGATAGGATTTATTGCTTGTGATTTGGCATTGAAATATGATTTTTGATTATATATAAAAAATTATATACTTGAAAAGCAAATCAACTAATTGATTGCTGGTTGTGTCATTTGATTATTAGTTAACGAATAAGATTATTCAAACCTATATAAACGAGTGAAAGGTAAAATTTAGCCAAATTGAGAAAATATCAAACTGAATTGGGAATTGATTTGAATTGCATATATGTACATGTATATGTGCGAACAGGTCATAGCATGGAAGCTAAGAAGAGGAATAAAATTGTATGCCCAACAAATAGGTACATGTTTACTAATTTATTGGGTTTTGATGATTTTATGAGCCGATTGACTAGCCGCTTGGCCTTTTCTTTTTCTTTTGGATTGGTGAGGTCCTGTGAGGCTAGTTGCGGCTTTAAAGGTCTACCCTACAAAGGAGGTTATGGTGAAATTTTTCGAAAATTTACAGTGTTAGCCAATTTTTTATGAAATTAGAAAATTCTTAGAAACTGAAAAGTTGAAGAATGAAAGTCGGAATGAAAGTTGAGGTAGTTAGTTAAACAACTTTCAACTCCGTCCCTTTTCGAGGACGAAAAGATTTTAAGTCGGGGAGATTGTAACAACCCGGAATTTCTGAACCAATTTAAAATTTTCATTTTTGCAATTTTAATGGAATTTTAGAATTTAAAATGATTTATTTTAAATAACAACAACTAAAAATTTATTTAAATCGAAGTCGTATAAATTTATTTTAATTATGAATATAGTTTGAAATGGCGCGGTAGTCTGAAAATTCAATTTTAATTTTCAAATGAAGTTACATAATTCAATATAAATCGGATTTCAATAAAATCAGAAACATTTGAATCTGTTTAATTATGTCTTTCTAACCAATGTGAAAAACTAAAATTTCATACTATAGATTGAAAGTTATGTCCAGTTTAAAATTTAGAATAGTCGCTATGGAATTTATATATATTTTTAATATATATAACCCTTAAAAAATAGTCATTTTGCAAACGACCTCCGTTTTCGATGAAACCACTTTTGTTGGATCTGGAATGTCAAATTATTGTTATATTCTAGTTTTCAGAATTAATATGTGAGTGTGACAAAAGAAAATGTGTTTTGTCAATTTCAGTTGAATTGGATCGACAAGAAAATGACTATTTTTCAAACGGTCTCCAAATTTGATGAAATTAGTTTTATTAGGACTGTATCGTCAAAACAAAGCTAAATATAATTTTTCTGTAATTTTTGGAGTTAGTATGTGTCCCTGGTAAATTAAAATGTATGTTTGAATTTAATATATATTGATTCATATTTTAATTTTGATGAAAACTGATCAAAACAATCGAGTTGGCCGATGAAACATATCCCATTGTGTTCGAAATGGGTGTATTTGGCTACGGGCGACATTCATTTGGTTTGGTGTGGAGTTTGTATCAACACACGGGTATTTTTGGAAAATAAATGAACTGAAATAAAATAAAAATACGTTATAAATACAACCAAAATACGACGAACCCTAATCCCTCTTTGAACAGTCGCCACTTTAAAAACGAACATCTATGGCGTTCGATCCTTCCTTCCCCAATATCTCACAATCCACTCACCAAATTAAAGAATTTTCTACGGCAATCTTGTAGTACTCAGCGAGATCTTTCTTCTCTACGGTGGTGATCGGAATTAAAGCTATCGTTGGGGAGAATTTTTTAGGCAAAGTCGCACCGTTTAGTGTGGATTTCGAGGATGGAAAGGCAAGCGAGCTGGCTGTTCTTCCGGGCGTGGGTGGAGATGGTCAACGACTTCGACGGGTGGTGCTTGATCTTGCTCCGACGTGGCGTGGTGCGGTGAATATCGAACCCTAGTTCAACGGTTTGGGTTTGAGCGATACTGGAAGGGTTCTGAAGGAAGAAGATAAAGAGGAAGGGGTTAAGTTTTTATTTAATTATTAAATTAATTATCTTGTTAGTTATCCAATGTAATAAAATCAATAACTTTTTCGTACAAAGTCCAAATCGCACGAAATTAGATCCATTACGATCGTGTAGCCGAGAGCTTCGCAAAAAACTGACCGGGTCATATTTGGAGCACGATAGAATTTCAGGCGAATTCAAATACAAACTAACTGTTCAAAAATTCAAAAATAAAACTGGTGGAGTGGAAACCAAAGGTGAGAACACCTTCTCACTCAATTTATTTTACAGTTAAATATATACTAGGTTGATGACGGTGCTTAGTAGCACTCGACACTATTTATTGTACAAACCATGGATGTTTGTTTGGATTGAAATGTGCATATTGACTATATTGTAGTCATGTGTTGAATGAAATGTTTGAACAATAAAAATATCGTTTTTATTGTATAAATGAACTATATAAAATAATCAAGTGTTGAAATAAATATTTTATCGTTAAAAATATAATTTTTAACGTATATATATGAACGACATAAAATTCTCCTGAAATGAAAATAAATATTCATTTACAAATTGGACGATTTGTTTATGTACACTCATTTATCTAATATGGATTGGGACGATAAATTTTACACATCGCCCAACTGCGCAAATAAATAAACTGTTGTTGTTTGAAAACCCTACACGGGTATTGAGATGGTATTTGACATACACTAGTCCCAATATTTAGTTGTATATCAATCGATGGATTGTGTAACACCCCACCTCCGCTAGGGTCACTCACAAAGGGAATGCCCTAGTTTTGGAGGGGTATTATCTAGTAAACAGACACAGAGATAACACAAGACATAACATAGATAAAATAGAGTGTATAAAGCAGCGGATATAACTTTAAAACCAAATCTCATTACTGAAAAATAGAGTCAAAACCTCTTACATCAAAATGCCAAGTCATTATTTCATTACATCAAGTTCTAAAGAAGCAAAGTACTTAAAACAACATAAGTAAAATATTATTACCCAAAAAGTGCATGAGTGCGGCCATAGCATAGCTCAAGACCAAACCGTACATGAGCTGTTAGAAAGCAAGCAAAGTCCAAGCTAAGAGCTACAGTCTCCTCCCTGAGAACCGGGAGGGGGGGGGGAACGAAAGACAAAGAGGCGAAAGAAAACGGGTCAGTCAAAAAGACTGGTAAGCCCTAGTGACTATCAGCATAGAAACTAGTAAAGTTAACAAGCCATGAATAAACTGGAATTAAACATAGGAATGATGATAAGTCTGGCATGATAACTAAGCTAACAAGATAACTCAAGTCTAACATTGCGTATTCAAGATTCGCCGTACCAACTATACTGGTATACTAATCCCGTGTCAATTTTAAGTCAAGAAATAATCCCTTGGCCCAATGTCGTGAAGTGACCCAATTCGGGGTCCAACGGCATGATCTAA
This sequence comes from Allium sativum, assembly GCA_030737875.1. Taxonomy (NCBI): domain Eukaryota; kingdom Viridiplantae; phylum Streptophyta; class Magnoliopsida; order Asparagales; family Amaryllidaceae; genus Allium; species Allium sativum. The sequence goes on from CM060924.1 coordinate 828,450,467, forward strand.
TCGATCGGCTCCCTACAAGTCTAGCTCGTCGTGTGTCTGTGTCATACGGCCCTATCACGAATGTAGCCACCTGTGATAGATCCACCATAGGGTGTATCAAGCCCTAGGGTGCCAACCACCGACACGAATCAAGAATGCACAGATAATCCTACTGATGCCCAATGCCTGCTTTTTCAACTCCGGACTAAGTGCACGACCCTAGTCCGCCTGAACCTACAATGGCGCACCAACTCAGCCGTCGTTCTGGTCGCTTACAATCAGCCCAGCAATCGTGCCCCACCCTGCCTAGTCCCAGGGTACCGTGATACATCTAGTGGGTTACTGCTGAAAAGGACCGCGTAACTAGGGTTTCGTTCAGCAGGTTAAGTTGTCATTTAAAATCGAGACTTAACCCCATCTACGTGTCATGTCAAATTGACTAAGTGTGTCGTTCTAGTTCAAGACTTAGTCCTACGAATCATGTGTTAGGTTGGTTAAGCGTGTTTAAGCGGTTCATGACTTAACCCTATCAAATCAACGTGTCAAATTGGTTAAGTATATTCAAGCGATCCATGACTTAATCCTATCCAATGGCATTAATTTACTTAATGCACCCCTAACCTCTCACATTGGACTTGGTTATGGTTACTGGATGTGCCGGGCGGGTCCGGGCAGTTTTACACCATAACCTAGTCTAACCTCGGGTTTCGAGTGCGATATGACCAACTACTCACATTAGGTCCTATTGTTTGCAGTTACTGGATTCGTCGGGCGGTTCCGGGCAAATTTATACTGCAAACTCAACCCAACCTCGAGTTGGCCACGTTCATGTTATCTAAGTGTCATGTCCCAAATTCACATTTTCAAGCAGAATTTCATGTCAAGTTCATGTTCCTATCCAAGCTCAAGTTATAACGATATTCATGTTTTTTAAGTTCATACTAAATTCAGGTTTTCCTAAACTACCCAAATCGCATCCCCAACGCTAGTGAATTCGAATCAAGGCAATAGATATAACTAGGGAATAACATAACAAGGATGGGTATAAAGTGGCAAAGGTGATTTCAAGACAAGCATGGTGTAACTTGAGATATGATCATAACATCACTGGCATATGAAATAGGGTGATAAACATAGCATAAGATGATAATCCTAAACTTGTGACTAGCAATAGTTTCAACATCACAACATCACAGGCATGTTAAAATAATGATAGGGTTTAGGTTATGACATGAATAGGCCCCTAAATCAAGTTCTTATCAGTATTCCACAAATCAAGGTTCAATATGAACGGTACTGGGTTCAAGGTGAATAGATTTAGGGTGAACAAGAGTAGATCTAAAATAATAGATCAAAAAGGAATAGTCATATATCAAAGATATACAAGAGTAGGTATCAATTAGTTATCATATTTATGTTCAACTTCAATTTACACATGTCCATATTAAGTTTAGAGTTTAGATCTAAGAGTAACTGGGGCTTACAGATCGTGGTTTTTGAGAACTAAGAACAGAAATTGTCGTAGGATCGTTGCAAAAGCTCTAATCTCTAGTTTGAATTGAGTTGCTTAGGTTGATGTTGATTAGCTTCTAGTTTTGATTCCAGCAGAGTAGCGACGCCATTTTTATTTTTATTTAGAACAGAGGCAGAGTAGAAGCATAATAGAATTGTGTGTAGAGAAGGCTAGGTTTCGGGCTGTTTAAATAGGTTTAGGCAGATGAATCTGGACAGGAATCGGACTAGAAGCATCAGAACGAACACTGGCCCAAAAATGGGCTCGGGGACCAGGTCGACTGCCCAGTCGACCTGGTCTGGGGGGGTCGACTGCCCAGTCGACCTGGGTCTGGGCGGGAAATTTCCCGCCTAGTCTGTTCTGCGTTTGAAATTCGAATTTTGAATTTGAATTCGAGCTGTTTTCGATTCTGAAAATTCCTGAAACTTCGGAGGGTCATATCTCCCTCATACGGACTCCGATTCTTGCAAACTCGGACTCGTTTCCAAAAAGAATTCCGAGACGAATGCAATGGCGCAACCCGTTTCCCTTGGTTCTTATTTTAAAATTTAATTCTGCCTAGATTTATGGTTATAACACGTTATCAAAATACGAGTTGTTACATTCTCCCCTCCTTAAAGGATTTCGTCCCCGAAATCTCTAAGTTAGGAAGAACGTATCCTACCATCCATCATCCATCTACTCAAAACATCATCCACAAGCAAACATTGTCCTTAAAAGATTTCTAATGCCATATGAACATATGCAAAAAGTTTGTGTATATGTTCCTTATCTAATGCAAATGATCAGGCTTGATTGATCTTTCTAATGCAAAATATGTTTAGTGTCATGAATCCAACATGTACGCAAATAATCCTAGTCACGTAAGCACTATATGTGTGCACAAACATTCATCCATATGCAACATTCATATGATAACACATTCAATTTCATCCATAAATAAGTATAAACACTCATGCATATGCAATATGAAAATGTGTCTGAGCCGATCTAGTGCCTAATGTGTGTTATGCAACCACGAGCAATCACTTGCAACCACTTGCAACCATTCGTAAACATCAAGCATAACATGTTTCAAATACATGTTTACATTCATAGGATTCTACCTAAGGTTCTCAAGACAGGATCGAAAGGATATACAAGATAAAACAGAGTATCTAGGGAAAAGAAGTTAAAGATGTACCCCTAGAAGGTCCTTCTTGCGGGGCTTGCCCTTGCTTCTTAGGGCAGTTCTTGCTGATGTGTCCAGTTTCACCGCATTGAAAACATGCTCCTATCTTCATCTTCTTCTTCCTACAGTCCTGGACTATATGCCCGTCAATACCACAAAAGTTGCATTTTCTTTTCTCACGTGACTTGTCATTCTTGTTGTTGCTGTTCTTTCCTCCTTTCTCGGAGTCTACCTTCTTGTCTTGAGACTCATTCGCCTTGACCTTCTTTTTGCCATTCTCGTCTTCTACATGAAGTAGGGCCATATTCACCAAGCTTTCAAAGGTCGCCCCCATGGGTACATGAGTCATGGCCATAGTGTGGAGTGGCTCGCTCAATCCTCGAGCAAAGCGTAGAGCCTTCTTCTCAGCTGTGTTGACTAAGTCCAAACCAAACCGAGTAAGCTGATTAAACTTATTCACGTATTCCCTAACTGACATGTCCCCTTGCTTGAGTGCCAGGAACCTCTCCATCTGAAGACTCGCTTCTGCGGATGATAAAAACTTAAGCCCAAACCTCTCTCTAAAGTCTGCCCAAGTCTCAATTGGCCTGGTAGCGTTGGTGACTTCCCACCAAAATGCAGCTTCCTCTTTCAACAACCATGCTGCCAACTGAACTTTCCTATGATCCTCCATATCGAAAATAACAAATAAGTCTTCAGTCTCTTTTAGCCAGTTTCGCGCCTCAACGAAGGTTTCAGTCCCAACGAAGTTCTTGCCGCCCATTCCTATAAAGTCCTTGCATATTTTGGCGAAGGCGGTACCCGGAGGAGGAGGAGGAGGAACCGTGGCCACCGGGGGAGGAGGAGGAGGGATATCTGTCGGGCCCGCGCCGTTGGCCCTAGTTTCCAAGTATCTTCGGAATCAGCCAGGTATGGGTACTCCCTCAGGAAGGTTAAGATCAAACATGATGAAAAGCGAAAAGAAAAAAAGATTCAAACGAGGAAACAAAGGAAAGTGCTAATGGCTTTTGGGGAATAGCCTTTTCTCAAAAATAAAACTTTTCTTGAAAAATGCTTCTTTATAAACGGTTTTGAAAATAGTTTCAGAAGGTTTTTCAAACTTTTGCCCAGTCTAGTAACCTTCTGCTCTTATACCAAATGTAACACCCCACCTCTACTAGGGTCACTCACAAAGGGAATGCCCTAGTTTTGGAGGGGTATTATCTAGTAAACAGGCACAGAGATAACACAAGACAGAACATAGATAAAATAGAGTGTATAAAGCAGTGGATATAACTTTAAAACCAAATCTCATTACTGAAAAATAGAGTCAAAACCTCTTACATCAAAATGCCAAGTCATTATTTCATTACATCAAGTTCTAAAGAAGCAAAGTACTTAAAACAACATAAGTAAAATATTATTCCCCAAAAAGTGCATGAGTGCAGCCATAGCATAGCTCAAGACCAAACCGTACATGAGCTGTCAGAAAGCAAGCAAAGTCCAAGCTAAGAGCTAGAGTCTCCTCCCTGAGAACCTGGGGGGAAACGAAAGACAAAGAGGCGAAAGAAAACGGGTCAGTCAAAAAGACTGGTAAGCCCTAGTGACTATCAGCATAGAAACTAGTAAAGTTAACAAGACATGAATAAACTGGAATTAAACATAGGAATGATGATAAGTCTGCCATGATAACTAAGCTAACAAGATAACTCAAGTCTAACATTGCGTATTCAAGATTCGTCGTACCAACTATACTGGTATACTAATCCCGTGTCAATTTTAAGTCAAGAAATAATCCCTTGGCCCAATGTCGTGAAGTGACCCAATTCGAGGTCCAACGGCATGATCTAATCGATCAGCTCCCTACAAGTCTAGCTCGTCGTGTGTCTGTGTCATACGGCCCTATCACGAATGTAGTCACCTGTGCTAGGTCCACCATAGGGTGTATCAAGCCCTAGGGTGCCAACCACCGACACGAATCAAGAATGCACAGATAATCCTACTGATGCCCAATGCCTGCTTTTTCAACTCCGGACTAAGTGCACGACCCTAGTCCGCCTGAATCTACAATGGCGCACCAACTCAGCCGTCGTTCTGGTCGCTTACAATCAGCCCAGCAATCGTGCCCCACCCTGCCTAGTCCCAGGGTGCCGTGATACATCTAGTGGGTTACTGCTGAAAAGGACCGCGTAACTAGGGTTTCGTTCAGCAGGTTAAGTTGTCATTTAAAATCTAGACTTAACCACATCTACGTGTCATGTCAAATTGACTAAGTGTGTCATTCTAGTTCAAGACTTAGTCCTACGAATCATGTGTTAGGTTGGTTAAGTGTGTTCAAGCGGTTCATGACTTAACCCTATTAAATCAACATGTCAAATTGGTTAAGTATATTCAAGTGATCCATGACTTTACCCTATCCAGTGGCATTAATTTACTTAATGCACCCCTAACCTCTCACATTAGACTTGGTTATGGTTACTGGATGTGCCGGGCGGGTCCGGGCAGTTTTACACCATAACCTAGTCTAACCTCGGGTTTCGAGTACGATATGACCAACTACTCACATTGGGTCCTATTGTTTGCCGTTACTGGATTCGCAGGGCGGTTCCGAGCAGATTTATATTGCAAACTCAACCCAACCTCGAGTTGGCCACGTTCAAGTTATCTAAGTGTCATGTCCCAAATTCATATTTTCAAGTAGAATTTCATGTCAAGTTCATGTTCCTATCCAAGCTCAAGTTATAACGATATTCATGTTTTTTAAGTTCATACTAAATTCAGGTTTTCCTAAACTACCCAAATCGCATCCCCAACGCTAGTGAATTCGAATCAAGGCAATAGATATAACTAGGGAATAACATAACAAGGATGGGTATAAAGTGGCAAAGGTGATCTCAAGACAAGCATAGTGTAACTTGAGATATGATCATAACATCACTGGCATATGAAATAGGGTGGTAAACATAGCATAAGATGGTAATCCTAAACTTATGACTAGCAATTTTCAACATCACAACATCACAGGCATGTTAAAATAATGATAGGGTTTAGATTATGACATGAACAGGCCCCTAAATCAAGTTCTTATCAGTATTCCACAAATCAAGGTTCAATATGAACGGTACTGGGTTCAAGGTGAATAGATCTAGGGTGAACAAGAGTAGATCAAAAAGGAATAGTCATAGATCAAAGATATACAAGAGTAGGTCTCAAGTAGTTATCATGTTTATGTTCAACTTCAATTTACACATGTCCACATTAAGTTTAGAGTTCAGATCTAAGAGTAACTGGGGCTTACAGATCGTGGTTTTTGAGAACTAAGAACTGAAATTGTCGTAGGATCGTTGCAGAAGCTTTAATCTCTAGTTTGAATTGAGTTGCTTAGGTTGATGTTGATTAGCTTCTAGTTTTGATTCCAGCAGAGTAGCGACGCCATTTTTATTTTTATTTAGAATAGAGGCAGAGTAGAAGCATAATAGAATTGTGTCTAGAGAAGGCTAGGTTTGCGGCTGTTTAAATAGGTTTAGGCAGATGAATCTGGACAGGAATCGGACTAGAAACATCAGAACGAACTCTGGCCCAAAAATGGGCTCGGGGACCAGGTCGACACCTAGGTCGACTGCCCAATCGACCTGGGTCTGGGCGGGAAATTTCCCGCCCAGTCTGTTCTGCGTTTGAAATTCGAATTTTGAATTTGAATTCGAGCTGTTTTCGATTCTGAAAATTCCTGAAAGTTCGGAGGGTCATATCTCCCTCATACGGACTCTGATTCTTGCAAACTCGGACTCGTTTCCAAGCAGAATTCCGAGACGAACGCAATGGCGCAACCCGTTTCCCTTGGTTCTTATTTTAAAATTTAATTCTGCCTAGATTTATGGTTATAACACGTTATCAAAATACAGGTTGTTACAGATTGACTGGCTGTGATGAGCGTCATTTATTTATTTTAATGCTCACATAGTTGTAAAATTCACTCTGGTTGTGAATGAACTGTTTAATGATTATTTATCATTATTGTTGAATACATGCAATGTATGAAATCCATATAACTGAAATTATATGGTGATTGATTGAGTCGTATTCTGATTCAAAAATATAGAATATTTTTAAATAAAGAATATTTTTAAATAATAAATATTTTTAAATAAGGAACATTTTTAAATAGAGAATATTTTAAAATAACAAATATTTTAAAATAATATTCAATGAAGAATAAAATTATGATTTTGATGTCCGCTTTTGGATGGACATAAAATATTGAAATAAGAAGCTGAGTTAAGAAGCAAACGCCATTTAACCTGAATGGTTTTATCGATCAATTTTATTCACTTTATCATGAATATAAAAAACAAGTGATTTCAAAATCTAGTATTTTGAAAATATTATCATTTTAATATGATAAAGATATAGAATAATCAATTTCGATTTAAAAATTGAAACGGAAGTTAAAATCGTTTTAAATGAATTTATAAATATTTTATAAAGTACATTTTAAATAGAAATCGATGATAATATATATATATATATATTATATTTAACGGCTTGGATAGAACGCGCCGCGCAGTGAACTTTCGCGAATTTCGATCATTAACTTCAAATTGATGTAACGGGCGATCCGTCTGTCAGATTCTCCTAAAACCGAAACCGTTGGGTTAGTATCAAAAAGAGCTTTCCAATGAATATAAGAGATTTGAAATCTAATAGCTAGATTTGGAATTATGTCCAAATCAATTTTAGAGAAGGTCGCTGTGGATTCAGTTCGGTGGCCGTTATTGGAAACAACTGTACGGGCCTTGATAAAATTTTTAAAAATATGGGAAAATTATGTAAAATCATAATAAATAATTTGAAAAGATTTTGGATGAAAATTCCAGTTTTTTAGAGATAATATTATATTTTTATCGAAATGAACTAGTTATTAACTAGAATAATAATCCAATGTTTTCAAATAAAATAAATTGGATTTTGAGTTTGTCGTGAATAATGTCTTCAACAACACCGTTCTTAAACCCCGACGAGAAATGAATAAATCTTTAAATTAAGATTTAATGAAGTTTTCCAATTAATTAATATTTAATTGGAATTAAATAAAATTAATTGGATTTTTGGGTTTGTCATGAATGGTGTCTTAAATAACACCGTTCTTAAACCTAGTTGAGAAAAGAATAAATTTCTTAACTAAGAATTAGAGAAATTTACCAATTAATTAATATTCAATTGGAATTGAATTGGATGTTGATTGTGGGTTTATCGTGAACTGTGTTTTTAACGACATTCGTTCTTTAACCCGATTAACTATGAAAATATAATTTGGAATTTATAAATCTTTTATTAAGATTTAAATGGAAATTTTCCAAAGTAAAGATTTCCAATTTAATAAAAGAAATTGGAATTGAATGGAATTCGATTTGGTAATAATCGAGATGAGCTTCTGTGAATTAAGACCATTACTATATATGGAATATAAAAAGGCTTTGCCATTATTCCATTTATATTATTAGTCTGATACGGAAATTTATATCGACTATATATTGATCCGTTTTCCGTGAAGATTCCATAGTTAATGGAAGATTGTTTTGGTTTATCGTGAACTATGTTTAAAATAACATTTGTTCTTTAACCCCGTTAAAGACAAGATTTATTTTATTAATTTGAATAATCACTAAGTAATGAATTTTGAAATTAAAGCCAAATTGGAGTTTTAATAAATTTTTAATTAGATTGACATGGGAATGAGATAATTAAATTTATCGAATTCTTGAAATGATCAAGAATGGAGTACCACCAGTTTTACTCCAGGCGATAGTTAAATCTTTAATTAGATTTGAACGGAAAAGTGTAATTAATTTTACCCAAAACACAGTAGGTGTTAGATATGGAGTGCTACCAGTTTTGCTCTATTTGATGAATAGGTTGGGATTGGAAAATAATAAATGATTATAGCGGTAAGGTTCGATAATCCCGCCTAGTTAATAAATCCTTTTGAAATTGATATCCAAAGGAAGATTAAAGAATAAATTTAAAAGAATTTATCTTTGATAAAAGTAATGGGAACCTTTCCCTACTAATGTGAATATTTAATTAAAAGAATATTCTGAATTGGAATGAGGCGTATGATGTGTTTTTATAGCACTTGATTATTGATTATAAAAATACACGTGTTATTAGGAAAGACCGGGTTTAACCCATTCTGAATAATTACTACGAGGATTAAAAGTCGATGATGAAGACAGTGGTTGAAGACATGAGATCTTCACATCGTTTGGATGATTATTGATGTCTTGATTAGGCTGTACACCCAAGACAATGTAATAAGTGGTGATCGTCCAGACGTACTTGGAGATCGACGGATATACGAGGACCTCTCTCCCATATTGGACATATGGGAAGAGGAATAAGGTGCCTCCGGTTTCGTTCAGACCTAGAACGGACTTGTAAATGGATGTGTGTCGGACATTGGATTTCATTCTGTATTGATTGATTTATATTAAATATATATTTGTTTAGTGGCAGAGAATTTATTCTCTTGCTTAACACCCTTCTCTGAGATGTACGAGCTTAGAGGTTATATATCGATAGATATCAGTCTTATGACGTGAATTGTCAGTGTGGCATGCTAAGATGAAAATGATCAAGACTTTTGTTGAAAAATAGAGTCTTGTGGTTGATGATCAAAGCACAGCTTTAATTGACATAGCTTCGTGTATAGCATTAATTCGCGAGCCTCACACCCCGTTATGAACCAGAAACAAGAGAAGGACCAAAGGGAGGACATGCGTTTTTTTCTAGCTAGAAGTGGTGTCATGGTATGGAGCACAGACAATGTTACTTATGTGGATGATGGAAAGCGAAGTACCTTGGATTTGAGTCACCAGTGGCTCTTGATTTACACCCCATAGGGCGGGAAAACGTATTGTTCAGGAATAATCAATCCACTGACATATGTGTGGATTGGCCCTGGCGCTCCTAAGCGCATGACTGAGTACTTGTCCAGAGGCTCGGGCTATAGAGTCTCGAATTCGGTAAGGATGATGTCTTGCCTTGGTTCATGATGGAAATCCAACTTTCAATACGACATCATGTGGTTTTGATTGTAGAACTAGTATGGCGACATGATATATGGTACCCATGATGTCTATGATTGATACATCTATATTTGAAATATGATTTTTTGACTATATATAAAAAATTATAAATTTGAAAAGCTAATCAACTAATTGATTGCTGGTTGTGTTGTTTGATTATTAGTTAATTAAAAAGATTATTCAAACCTATATAAATGAATGAAAGGTAAAATTTAGCCAAATTGAGCAAATATCGTACTGAATTGGAAATTGATTTGAACTGCATACATGTACATGTGTATGTTTGAACAGGTCATAGCATGGAAGCTAAGAAGAGGAATAAAATTGTATGCCCGACAAATAGGTACATGTTTACTAATTTATTTGGTTTTGATGATTTAATGAGCCGCTTGGCTTTTTCCTTTTCTTTTGGATTGGTGAAGACCCTGTGAGGTTAGTTGCGTTTTTAAAAGTCTCCCCATACAAAGGAGGTTATGGAGAAATTTTTCGAAAATTAAGGGTGTAAGCCAAATTTTTGAGAAATTAGAAAATTCTTAGAAACTAAAAAGTTGAAGAGTGAAAGTTAAGTTGGTCAGTTAAACAACTTTCAGCTCCGTCCTTTTTCGAGGACGAAAAGATTTTAGTGGGGGAGATTGTAACAACCCGAAATTTCTGAACCAATTTAAAAAATTTATTTTTGTAATTTTAATGGAATTTGAGAATTTAAAATGATTTTTTAAAATAACAATGACTAAATATTTATTTAAATCGAAGTTAGAATGTATAAATTTATTTTAATTATAAACAAAGTTTGAAATGGCACGGTAGTTTGAATATTCAATTTTAATTTTCAAATGTATATACAGAATTTAATATAAATCGGATTTCAGTAAAATCAGAAACATCTGAACCTGTTTAATTATATCTTTCTAACGAATGTGAAAAACTGAAATTTCATATTATAAATTGAAATTCGTATTCAGTTTAAAATTTAGAATAGTCGCTATGGAATTTATATATCTTTTTAATATATATAGCCCTTAAAAATAGTCATTTTGCAAATGACCTCCGTTTTTTATGAAACCACTTTCGTTGGATCCGGAATGTCAAATTATTGTTATATTCCAATTTTCAGAACTAATATGTGAGCGTGACAAAAGAAAATGTGTTTTGCCGATTTCCGTTGAATTGGATCGACCAGAAAATGACCATTTATCAAACGGTCTCCGAATTCGACGAAATTAGTTTTGTTAGGATCGTATCGTCAAAACAAAGCTAAATATAATTTTTGGAGTCAGTATGTGGCCCCAGTAAATTAAAATGTACGTTTAAATTCAATATATATTGATTCATATTTTAATTTTGATGAAAACTGATCAAAACAATCGAATTGGCTTACGAAACATATCTTATTGTGTCCGGAATAGGGGTATTTGGCTAGGGGAGACACTCGTTGGGTTTGATGTGAAGTTTTGTATCAACACATGAGTATTTTTGGAAAATAAATGAATTGAAATAAAATAAAAATACGTTATAAATTCCCCCAAAATACGCCAAATCCTAGTCCCTCTTTGAACCGTCGCTACTTAAAAAAGGAACGGCTATGGCATTCGATCCTTCCTTCCCCAATATCTCACAACCCACTCACCAAACTAAGGAACTTTCTATGGCAATCTTGTAGTACTCAGCGATCTCTTTCTTCTCTACGGTGGTGATTCGAATTAAAGCTATCGTTGGGGAGAATTTTTGAGACAAAGTTGCAACGTTTGGTGTGGATTTCGAGGATTGAAAGGCATGCGAGCTGTCTATTCTTCTGGGCGTGGGTGGAGATGGTCAACGGCTTCGACGAGGTGGTGCTTAATCTTGCTCCGACGTGGCATGGTGCAGTGAATATCGAACCCTAGTTCAACGGTTTGGGTTTGAGCGATACTGGAAGGGTTCTGAACGAAGAAGATAAAGAGGAAGGGGTTAAGTTTTTGTTTAATTATTAAATTAATTATCTAGTTTAGTTATCCAATTTAATAAAATCAATAACTTTTTCGTACGAGGTCCTAATTGCACAAACTTAGATCCGTTGTGATCGTGGAGCCGTGAGCTTCGCAACCCTTATCGGGTCCAATGTGGAGCACGTTAGAATTTCGGGCAAATCCAAACTAACTGTTAAGAAATTCAGAAATAAAACTGGTGGAGGGGAAACCAACTGTAAATACCCATAACTTCCCCGGTGAGGAAAGCGCGGATAGTTCGAGAACAAGCCACAAAATAGAACGCGGACGGAAGAACATTTCATTGTATATTACAACAATTCCATCAGAATACAAGAATATACAGAGTATAAATAAACAAATATTACACAGAAATAACAAAGATTTAAATTACATTTAAATAGATCGCAGCGGAAATAATACAAAACACAACTAGAAGGAGATATACGGATACAAAGCTTTCCGGATATCGTTCCAGTTGTAAACCAGGATCCTGTGAATATAAATCTGCAAAACCAAAAACTACTAGCTGCCCGTGTCAAAAGAAGGGCACCCAGAGTTTAGGTTAAAACAATAAACTCCAGGTCAGTCATGTGACTGGTGTGAGAACTAAAACAGTTATTAATCTTTATTTTAAAGTTAGGTAAATCAAGGGACCACGCCGTATAACACGGGACGGGTTTCCTCCCAAGAACACCAGTGCATAAAACAAACAACGCAATGCTAAATAAAGAAAAATGAAGCTATTATAAGACCCAGTTCCCATCACACAATGCAACGCAAGCCGGAGGATAGGGTTTTTACCTTATAATAGTCAAGAATGCTTGATACGTTTAAAACAAATCATTTATTATTACTATAAGTGTATAGTGTATAAAACAACTTCAAATCATAAGTATCAATCATAGGCAACATGAGCGTCCCATGCCACTATGTCGCCATATATAGGTTTACAAATAAAACCGCAAAGTCATGTATTTGGAAATTGGATTTCCATCTATGAACCAAGGCAAGGGATCGTCCTCAACCGATTCGAGACAATCTAGCCCATGTCTCCGAAACAGCCGCAACTGCCCCTTGGATCGTCAGGGCCGGTCCACCGATGTGGATTATTATGCCTGAACGATACGTCTCTCCGCCCTATGGGGCGTAAATGAGCCAACAAATGACTCCATTGGACCCAGATCGTCCGATCAAACCGAGGCGCCTCGCAACAGCAACAACCACATAAGTCAAACTCGTCAGGGCATGTAAAACCACTGACGCCACTTCTAGCTAGAAAGAAACGCATGTCCTCCCTGATGTCCTCTCCCGTTTTTGGTTCATACCGGGTGTGAAACTCGCGAGGTAAATGTTACACAAAGCTACGCCACAAAGGCCGTGCTTCGATCATCAACCACAAGACTCTGCTTCTCAACAGAAGCCTTGATCATTTGCCACTTAGGCATGCCACACAGGCAATTCACTCTATGCGTTTGATATCCATCAGTATATAACCCTTGAGCTCGTACGTCTCAGAGAAGGGCGTTAAGCAAGAGAATAAATTCTCCGCCGCCAAACAGATATATATTTAACAGAAATCAATCACACAGACTAAAATCCGATGTCAGACACACAGTCCATTTGCAGGTTTGTTCTGGGTCTGAACGAAACCGGAGGCACCTAGTACCCCGCATATCCATCGATCTCCAAGTACGTCTGGACGATCACTAACTGTTTCCATTTTCTTGGGTGTACGACCCAATCAAGATCATCAGTAATTATCCAAACGACGTGAAGACCTCCGGTCTTCAACCACCGTCTTCACCTTCGACTTATCGTCGTATCAGTTATTCAGAATGGGATAAACCCAGTCTTTCCGAATAACTCGCATATACTTTAAATAAGTGTTACACAAACACAACATACGCCTCATTCCAATTCAGAATATTCATTTATTCAAATATTCTTCTACTTTGGGAAAGGTTCCCATTAATTTTATCAAAGATAAATTATTTAAATTTATTCTTTAATCTTCTTTGAATATCAATTCAAACTAGTCGGGATTAGCGAATCACACCGGAATAATCATTTATTTTATTTCCCAATCCCCACCTATTCATCCCATGAAGTAAAACTGGTAATACTTCATATCTAACACCACGGTGTTATCGGTAAATTCAATTACCATTTCACATTCAAATCTAATTAAAGATTTAACTATCGCCTGGAGTAAAACTGGTGATACTCCATTCTCGATCATTTCAATCTAATTAAAGATTCATTAAAACTCCACTTAGTTTTAATCGTTAACTGGGTTAAAGAATCGGTGTCATTTAAAACACGGTTCACGATAAACCCAAAATCACATTCCATTAATTATCGGGTTAAAGAACAAGTGTTATTTAAAACACTGTCCACGATAAACCCAAAAATCAATATCAATTCAATTCCAATTAAATATTATTTAATTGGTACACTTCATTAAATCTAAATAAAAAGATTTAATCTTTTCTCAACTGGGTTCAAGAACAGTGTTAGTCAAGACACCATTCACGACAAACCCAAATCACATTTGATATTAAATACAAGGCTCTGAATAGAAAATATATCGGCTTATATTCAATATCAAATTCTACGACCAACAGATATCGTATTGGAAATAACGATATATATATCTATATCTTTCAAATTTCCATAACATCTGTATAATCACGAAATCCAACATCGAAATATTCCGAAGACAATTTCGATTCAAATCCATTCCAATGCAATCATTGGAAATTCTGGTTATTTTTAAAACCCTTTTCAAAGTCAATTTATTTATTTAAAAACAAATAGAAATTTAATTCTAGTTCAAAACTAGTTCATTTCGATAAAAATCTATTTTTATCTTTTCAAATATGGAGTTTTTTCATCCCAATTCTCCCCAAATCATTTCTTATGATTTTACACAAATTATTGATATTTTTGATAATTTTATCAAGGCCCGTACAGTCGATTTCCATCAACGGCCATCGAACTGCACTTATAGCGACCTTTTCCAAATTTGATTTGGACATAATTCCAAATCCAACCATTAGATTTCAAATTTCTAATATTCGTTAGAAAGCTCTTTTCGATACGAACCTAACGGTTTCGGTTTTAGAAGAATCCGACGGTCGGATCTCCCACAATATCCGTTCGAAGTCAATGGTCGAAATTCGCGAACTGCCGCAGCGCAGCGCGTTCTATTCAGGCCATTATATTATATATATAATATATACTTCGTCGATTTCCTTTTTAAAATGTATTTTATAAATCGTTTTAAATTCATTTTCAAAACGGTTTCAACTTCATATTCAATTTCAAATCAAAATTGAATATTCCAATATAAATTGGTTATAAATTCATTTCAAATCGATTTCAATTCAAATTGATTTCTAATTCAATTTCAGTTCGTTTTCAATTTGATTCAATTTCAATTCGAATTCATTTATTTTCAATTTCAATTCGAATTCATTTATATTCAATTTCAATTCGAGTTCATTTCTATTCAATTTCAATTCGAATTCATTTCTATTCAATTTCAATTCGAATTCATTTTTATTCAATTTCAATTCGAGTTCATTTCTATTTAATTTCAATTCGAATTCATTTTTTTTCAAAATATCAGATTTTGAAATCACTTTTGATATTCAATTTAAAATGAATAAAATCGATATAAATATCGTTCACGTCAAAATGGCGTCAATCTAATCAACACGGCATCATATATTTCTATTTTCCAATATTCTATTTCAAATATTTCTATTTCAAATGTTTCTTTTTCAAATATTTCTATTTCAAATGTTCCATTTTCAAATATGGAACGAGGCCCAATCAATTACCATATAATGTTAATTATATGGATTTTCTACAACACATGTATACAATAACAACGATGAATAATCAACATCATCCAAAGTGCATTCTACACTGTATAAGCATCGAATATAAATATTTAACGCTTATAACAGTCTGTCAATCAAACGATCGACATACAACTAATTATTGGGATTAGTGTATGTCGTATATCATCCCAATACCCGTGTGGGGTTTTCAAACAATCAAACACATATTTTATTTGTGCAGTTGAGCGATATGTAAAATTTATCGTCCCAATCAATATCAGTCACATGTGCGTATATAAACAAATCGTCCGATTTGTTTATTTTTATTTCATTCATATACACATTAAAAATTCTATTTTTAACTATAAAATATTTTTTAACTATATAAATATTTTATTTCATTTCACAGCACATCACACAATCAACTACACATCAAAATCAAACAACCAAGCATACAAGCCGTCCATGGTCTGTGGACGACGGGTGTCGGGTGCTACTAAGCACCGTCTGCATCCTAGTATATATATATATATATATATATATATATATATATATATAACTAGAAAATTAAATTAAAGAGTGAGAAATTCTCACTGATTAGCTAATCCAATCCCACGACTCTTCTTATGTAGAAATCTTCGCCGTTCTTGCCTCTTGTCACTTTCGTTGCCCGTAGCCACTACATATATAAAAATCACATTTTTATATTCTTGCTATGTATATAAAAATTATATTTTTACCTTGCTATTCAATATATAAAAATCGAATTTTTACGTCGCTATTCAATATATAAAAATCGAATTTTTACTTCGCTATTCAATATATAAAAATCGAATTTTTACTTCACTATTCAATCTATAAAAATCGAATTTTTACTTCGCTGTTCAATATATAAAAATCGAATTTTTACTTCGCTATTCAATATATAAAAATTGAATTTTTACTTTGCTACTAACTATATAAAGATAATATTTTTAATTAGCTACTAACCTTTTTATTTTAAACACAATTAAAAACTGAAAATAAAATTAGATAAGTAAATAAAACTTACCTTCCTAAATGGAGGAGGAGGGGTGGTTCATCACTGTTGGCCGGAGGGGGGGTTTCACCGTCGCTGTGGTGGTAAGGGAGGAAGAAGAAGAAGCCGCGGCCACAGCAGCAGGAAGAGGGGGGTGTCACGCAGCAGGAAGAGGGGGGGGGTGTCGCGCAGCAGGAAAGGGGGGGTGTCGCACAGCAGGAAAAGGGGGGGTGTCGCGCAGCAGGAAAAGGGGGGTGTCGCTCAGCAGCGCCGCCTTGGGGGTGTCGCGCAGCAGCGCTGCCTGGGGGGGGGTGTCGCGCAGCAGCGCCGCCTGGAAAGGGGGTGCGATCGGTAGGCTAGGGTTTTTTTTTCTTTCTGTTGAAATGAAAATGGGGAGAGAGGGAGAAAGGAGGGGGGTATAAGGAAAGTATATATAATAATATATATTATATTTTATTTTAATTTTAGAAAGTAACTTTTAATTTCGGCCTCTAAACGAGACCCACCGCCTTTCGTCCACTGCTAATTACCCCCATTCCGAACACAATGGGATATGCATCGTCGGCTGATTCGACCGTTTCGATCAGTTTTGGTCAAAATCAACATATAACTCTATATATTGAATTTGAACGCACATTTCAATTTACTGGGGTCACATACTAACTAGAAAAATTCCCGAAAAATATTTTCTAGCTTCGTATTGACGATACGGTCATAACAAAACTAGTTTCGTCGAATTCTGAGACCATTTGAGAAATGGCCATTTTCCAGTCGATTAAAATCAACTAAAACTGGTCAAACGCGTTTTCCTTTGCCACGCTCACATATTGATTCGAAAAATTATGAAATTTGGAACCTAGCGATAATATGACATCACGGATCCAACAAAAGTGGTTTCGTCGAAATCCGAGGTCGTTTGCAAAATTCCCATTTTTAAGGGCTTGAATTCCATAGCGACTATTCAGAATTTTCAACTGGACATATCTTTTGATTCTCGCTATGAAATTTCAATTTTTCAGATTTGCTGGAAAGATATTCCCAATTAGATTCTAATATTTTTTGTTTCACTAAAATCCGGTTTATTTTGCACCCGGTACATCCAATTGAATTTTGAAATCGAATTATCGAACTACCGCGCCATTTTCAATTCCTTTTATAAATATAAATAAATATTTATATTCTAACAATGACGTATATAATATATACGTTCGAATTCCATTCAAAATAAATTTCTCGTCGTTGTTATTCAAAATAATTCATTTTAAATGATCAAAATTCGCTAAAATTGCCAAAATAAAAATTTTAAATTGGCCCAGATTTCCGGGTTATTACAATCTCCCCCACTTAAAACTTTTCGTCCCCGAAAAGGAACGAAGCCGAAAGTTGTTTAACAAATCAGCTCAACTTTCTTTACTTTGACTACGGCTTAAGTTCTTCAACTTTTCAGTTTCTAAGAACTTTTCAAATTTTTCAAAAATTTGGCTAACACCTTAAATTTTCGAAAAAATTCGCCATAACCTCCCCTGCACCGGGAACACGGGAAAATCCCGAAATTGCCATACAGGCCTTATGATCTTAAAAAGAAAAAGAAAAAGCCAAGCGGCTAGCCAATCGGCTCATAAAATCATCATCACCCAAACAAAATAGTAAATTATGGTAAACATGTACCTATTTGTCAGGCAAACAAATTTTATTCTTCTGCTCTAGCCTCCTTGCTATGACCTGTTCAATGTACGTACATGTATATGCAAGCAAATGCGACCAATTTTCAATACAATTCAATATTTGATACAATTAGGCGTAATGGTTCAAAATTATCAAACAAATAAACAAACAACACAAACATCAATCAATTAGTGGATTAACGTTTCAAATTCATAATTTTGATACATATACATATACAGAAAATCATGTTTTTGATGCCAATTCACAACGATAAGCCCTATCTAATTTCGGTTCTCACACCAGTCTAATGGAAATATAGAAATCTCACTTTCATTACTCGAAAATAAATACTGGCGATGGTGCCCCATCACCAGAATTATCCCCGGGCAACTAGAGTATGATTCTATAACTATCCAGTATATTAAAACTTCGAATACACGTTTGCAAACTGATATGCAAAATCTTTATATATCGGATTGTCCAAATCAATTTATAATAAATGATCAAATACGAATAATTGATTTAAATTTCAAAACAAACTTGTTTTCAATTTTAAAAATAAACTCTTCACACTCGTTCTAGGATACTACTGATCCCATCTCTAACGAGTCATTCCCATTGGACATTACTAATCCAATATCTGATGAATTCTTTCGTTCGGTTCTAATGTGCTTTGTTCTCTGAGCTTTGTAAACCAAAGCTCTGATACCAATTGTAAATACCCGTAACTTCCCCGGTGAGGAAAGCGCGGATAGTTCGAGAACAAGCCACAAAATAGAACGCGGACGGAAGAACATTTCATTGTATATTACAATAATTCCATCAAAATACAAGAATATACAGAGTATAAATGAATAAATATTACACAGAAATAACAGAGATTTAAATTACATTTAAATACATCGCAGCGGAAATAATAAAAAACACAACTAGAAGGAGATATACAGATACAAAGCTTTCCGGATATCGTTCCAGCTGTAAACCAGGATCTTGTGAATATAAATCTGCAAAACCAAAACTACTAGCTGCCGGTGTCAAAATAAGGGCACCTAGAGTTTAGGTTAAAACAATAAACTCCAGGTCAGTCATGTGACTGGTGTGAGAACTAAAACAGTTATTAATCTTTATTTTAAAGTTAGGTAAATCAAGGGACCACGCCGTATAACACGGAACGGGTTTCCTCCCAAGAACACCAGTGCATAAAACAAACAACGCAATGCTAAATAAAGAAAAATGAAGCTATTATAAGACCCAGTTCCCATCACACAATGCAACGCAAGCCGGAGGATAGGGTTTTTACCTTATAATAGCCCAGAATGCTTGATACGTTTAAAACAAATCATTTATTATTACTATAAGTGTATAGTGTATAAAACAACTTCAAATCATAAGTATCAATCATAGGCGACATGAGCGTCCCATGCCACTATGTCGCCATATATAGGTTTACAAATAAAACCGCAAAGTCACGTATTTGGAAATTGGATTTCCATCTATGAACTGAGGCAAGGGATCGTCCTTAACCGATTCGAGACAATCTAGCCCATATCTCCGGAACAGCCGCAACTGCCCCTTGGATCGTCAGGGCCGGTCCACCGATGTGGATTATTATGCCTGAACGATACGTCTCTCCGCCCTATGGGGTGTAAATGAGCCAACAAATGACTCCATTGGACCCAGATCGTCCAATCAAACCGAGGCGCCTTGCAACAGCAACAACCACATAAGTCAAACTCGTCAGGGCATGTAAAACCACTGACGCCACTTCTAGCTAGAAAGAAATGCATGTCCTCCCTGATGTCCTCTCCCGTTTCTGGTTCATACCGGGTGTGAAACTCGCGAGGTAAACGTTACACAAAGCTACGCCACAAAGGCCGTGCTTCGATCATCAACCACAAGACTCTGCTTTTCAACAGAAGCCTTGATCATTTGCCACTTAGGCATGCCACACAGGCAATTCACTCTATGCGTTTGATATCCATCAGTATATAACCCCTGAGCTCGTACGTCTCAGAGAAGGGCGTTAAGCAAGAGAATAAATTCTCCGCCGCCAAACAGATATATATTTAACAGAAATCAATCACACAGACTAAAATCCGATGTCAGACACACAATCCATTTACAGGTTTGTTCTGGGTCTGAACGAAACCGAAGGCACCTAGTACCCCGCATATCCATCGATCTCCAAGTACGTCTGGACGATCACTAACTGTTTCCATCTTCTTGGGTATACGACCCAATCAAGATCATCAGTAATTATCCAAACGACGTGAAGACCTCCGGTCTTCAACCACCGTCTTCATCTTCGACTTATCGTCGTATCAGTTATTCAGAATGGGATAAACCCGGTCTTTCTGAATAACTCGTGTATACTTTAAATAAGTATTACACAAACACAACATACGCCTCATTCCAATTTAGAATATTCGTTTATTCAAATATTCTTCTACTTTGGGAAAGGTTCCCATTAATTTTATCAAAGATAAATTCTTTAAATTTATTCTTTAATCTTCTTTGAATATCAATTCAAACTAGTCGGGATTAGCGAATCACACCGAAATAATCATTTATTTTATTTCCCAATCCCCACTTATTCATCCCATGAAGTTAAACTGGTAATACTTCATATCTAACACCACGGTGTTATCGGTAAATTCAATTACCATTTCACGTTCAAATCTAATTAAAGATTTAACTATCGCCTAGAGTAAAACTGGTGATACTCCATTCTCGATCATTTCAATCTAATTAAAGATTCATTAAAACTCCACTTAGTTTTAATCGTTAACTGGGTTAAAGAATCAGTGTCATTTAAAACGCGGTTCACGATAAACCAAAAATCACATTCCATTAATTATCGGGTTAAAGAACGAGTGTTATTTAAAACACTGTCCACGATAAACCCCAAAATCAATATCAATTCAATTCCAATTAAATATTATTTAATTGGTACACTTCATTAAATCTAAATAAAAAGATTTAATCTTTTCTCAACTGGGTCCAAGAACAGTGTTAGTCAAGACACCATTCACGACAAACCCAAATCACATTTGATATTAAATACAAGGCTCTGAATAGAAAATATATCGACTTATATTCAATATCAAATTCTACGACCAACAGATATCGTATTGGAAATAACGATATATATCTATATCTTTCAAATTTCCATAACAACATCTGTATAATCACGAAATCCAACATCGAAATATTCCGAAGACAATTTCGATTCAAATCCATTCCAATGCAATCATTGGAAATTCTGGTTATTTTTAAAACCCTTTTCAAATTCAATTTATTTATTTAAAAACAAATAGAATTTTAATTCTAGTTCAAAACTAGTTCATTTCGATAAAAATCTATTTTTATCTTTTCAAATATGGAGTTTTTTCATCCCAATTCTTCCCAAATCATTTCTTATGTTTTTACACAAATTATTGATATTTTTAATAATTTTATCAAGGCCCGTACAGTCGATTTCCATCAACGGCCATCGAACTGTACTTATAGCGACCTTTTCCAAATTTGATTTGGACATAATTCCAAATCCAACCATTAGATTTCAAATTTCTAATATTCGTTAGAAAGCTCTTTTCGATACGAACCCAATGGTTTCGGTTTTAGGAGAATCCGACGGTCGGATCTCCCGCAATATCTGTTCGAAGTCAATGGTCGAAATTCGCGAACTGCCGCAGCGCGGCGTGTTCTATTCAGGCCATTATATTATATATATAATATATACTTCGTCGATTTCTTTTTAAAACGTATTTTATAAATAGTTTTAAATTCATTTTCAAAACGGTTTCAACTTCATATTCAATTTCAAATCAAAATTGAATATTCCAATATAAATTCGTTTTAAATTCATTTCAAATCGATTTCAATTCAAATTGATTTCTAATTCAATTACAGTTCGTTTTCAATTCGATTCAATTTCAATTCGAATTCATTTATTTTCAATTTCAATTCGAATTCATTTATATTCAATTTCAATTCGAGTTCATTTCTATTCAATTTCAATTCGAATTCATTTCTATTCAATTTCAATTCGAATTCATTTCTATTCAATTTCAATTCGAGTTCATTTCTATTCAATTTCAATTCGAATTCATTTCTTTTCAAAATATCAGATTTTGAAATCACTTTTGATATTCAGTATAAAATGAATAAAATCGATATAAATAACATTCACGTCAAAATGGCGTCAATCTAATCAACACGGCTTCATATATTTCTATTTTCCAATATTCTATTTCAAATATTTCTATTTCAAATGTTTCTTTTTCAAATATTTCTATTTCAAATGTTTCTTTTTCAAATATTTCTATTTCAAATGTTTCATTTTCAAATATGGAACAAGGCCCAATCAATTACCATATAATGTTAATTATATGGATTTTCTACAACACATGTATACAATAACAACGATGAATAATCAACATCATCCAAAGTGCATTCTACACTGTATAAGCATCGAATATAAATATTTAACACTTATAATAGTCTGTCAATCAAACGATCGACATACAACTAGTTATTGGGATTAGTGTATGTCATATATCATCCCAATACCCGTGTGGGGATTTCAAACAATCAAACACAGATTTTATTTGTGCTGTTGGGCGATGTGTAAAATTTATCGTCCCAATCAATATCAGTCAAATGTGTGTATATAAACAAATCGTCCGATTTGTTTATTTTTATTTCATTTCATATACACGTTAAAAATTCTATTTTTAACTATAAAATATTTTTAACTATATAAATATTTAATTTCATTTCACAACACATCACACAATCAACTACACATCAAAATCAAACAACCAAGCATACAAGCCGTTCATGGTCTGTGGACGACGGGTGTTGGGTGCTACTAAACACCGTCTGTATCCTAGTATATATATATATATAACTAGAAAATTAAATTAAAGAGTGAGAAATTCTCATTGATTAGCTAATCCAATCCCACGACTCTTCTTATGTAGAAATCTTCGCCGTTCTTGTTTCTTGTCACTTTCGTTGTCCGTAGCCACTACATATATAAAAATCACATTTTTATATTCTTGCTATGTATATAAAAATTATATTTTTACCTTGCTATTCAATATATAAAAATTGAATTTTTACTTCGCTATTCAATATATGAAAATTGAATTTTTACTTCGCTATTCAATATATAAAAATCGAATTTTTACTTCGCTATTCAATATATAAAAATCGAATTTTTACTTCGCTATTCAATATATAAAAATCGAATTTTTACTTTGCTACTAACTATATAAAGATAATATTTTTAATTAGCTACTAACCTTTTTATTTTAAACACAATTAAAAACTGAAAATAAAATTAAATAAGTAAATAAAACTTACCTTCCTAAATGGAGGAGGAGGGGTGGTTCATCACTGTTGGCCGGAGGGGGGGTTTCACCGTCGCTGTGGTAGCAAGGGAGGAAGAAGAAGAAGCAGCGGCCGCAGCAGCAGGAAGAGGGGGGGTGTCGCGCAGCAGGAAAGGGGGGGTGTCGCGCAGCAGGAAAAGGGGGGTGTCGCTCAGCAGCTCCGCCTTGTAGGGGGGTGTCGCGCAGCAGCGCCGCCTGGGGGGGGGGGGGTGTCGCGCAGCAGCGCCGCCTGGGGGGGTGCGATCTGTAGGCTAGGTTTTTTTTTCTTTCTGTTGAAATGAAAATGGGGAGAGAGGGAGAAAGGAGGGGGGTATAAGGAAAGTATATATAATAATATGTATTATATTTTATTTTAATTTTAGAAAGTAACTTTTAATTTCGGCCTCTAAACGAGACCCACCACTTGTCGTCCATAGTTAATTACCCCCATTCCGAACACAATGGGATATGCATCGTCGGCTGATTCGACCGTTTCGATCAATTTTCGTCAAAATCAACATATAACTCTATATATTGAATTTGAACGCACATTTCAATTTACTGGGGTCACATATCTATTGACGATACGGTCCTAACAAAACTAGTTTCGTCGAATTATGAGACCATTTGTGAAATAGCCATTTTCCAGTCGATTAAAATCAACTAAAACTGGTCAAACACGTTTTCCTTTGCCACGCTCACATATTGATTCGAAAAATTATGAAATTTGGAATCTAGCGATAATATGACATCACGGATCCAACAAAAGTGGTTTCGTCGAAATCTGATGTCGTTTGCAAAATTCCTATTTTTAAGGGCCTGAATTCAATAGCGACTATTCAGAATTTTCAACTGGACATATCTTTTGATTCCCACTATGAAATTTCAATTTTTCAGATTCGCTAGAAAGATATTCTCAATTTGATTCTAATATTTTCGGTTTCACTAAAATCTGGTTTATTTTGCACCCGGTACATCCAATTGAAGTTTTAAAATCGAATTATCGAACTACCGCGCCATTTTCAATTCCTTTTATAAATATAAATAAATATTTATATTCTAACGACGGCGTATATAATATATGTTCGAATTCCATTCAAAATAAATTTCTCGTCGTTATTATTCAAAATAATTCATTTTAAATGATCAAAATTCGCTAAAATTGCCAAAATAAAATTTTTAAATTGGCCCAGATTTACGGGTAATTACAAAATGTGAGAACACCTTCTCACTCAATTTATTTTACAGTTAAATATACACTAGGTCGCAGATGGTGCTTAGTAGCACCCGACACTATTTATTGTACAAACCATGGATGTTTATTTGGATTGGATTGTGTATATTGATTGTATTGTATTCATGTGTTGAATGAAATGTTTGAACAATAAAAATATCATTTTTATTGTATAAATGAACTGTATAAAATAGCCAAGTATTGAAATAAATATTTTATCGTTAAAAATAAAATTTTTAACGTATATATATAAACGGCGTAAAATTCTCCTGAAATGAAAATAAATATTCATTTACAAATCGGACGATTTGTTTATGTACACCCATTTATCTAATATGGATTGGGACGATAAATTTTACATGTCGCCCAACTGCACAAATAAATAAACTGTTGTTGTTTGAAAACCCCACATAGGTATTGAGATGATATTTGACATAGACTAGTCCCACTATTTAGTTGTATGTCAATCAATGGATTGACAGACTGTGATGAGCGTCATTTATTTATTTTAATGCTCACATAGTTGTAAAATTCACTCTGGTTGTGAATGGACTGTTTAATGATTAGTTATCATTATTAAATACATGCGATGTATGAAATCCATATAATTGAAATTATATGGTAATTGATTGAGTCACATTCCGATTCAGAAATAAAGAATATTTTTAAATAAAGAATATTTTTAAATAATGAACATTTTTAAATAAAGAATATTTTTAAATAAGGAATATTTTAAATAAAGAATATTTTAAAATAACAAATATTTTAAAATAATATTCAATGAAGAACAAAATTATGATTTTGATGTCTGTTTTTGGATGGACATAAAATATTAAAATATGAAGCCGAGTTAAGTAACAAATGCCATTTTAGCCTGAATGGGTTTATCGATCGATTTTATACACTTTATCATGAATATCGAAAAGAAGTGATTTCAAAATCTGATATTTTGAAAATATTATCATTTTAATATGATAAAGATATGGAATATTCAATTTAGATTTAAAAATTGAAAAGGAAGTTAAAATCGTTTTAAACGAATTTATAAATATTTTATAAAGAACATTTTAAATAGAAATCGGCGATTATATATATATATATATATATATATTTAACGGCCTGGATAGAACGCGTCGCGCATCGAACGTTCGTGAATTTCGACCATTAACTTCAAATTGATGTAACGGGAGATCCAACCGCCAGATTCTCCTAAAACCGAAACCGTTGGGTTCGTATCGAAAAGAGCTTTCCAATGAATATAAGAGATTTGAAATCTAACGGTTGGATTTGGAATTATGTCTAAATCAATTTTAGAGAAGGTCGTTATGGATGTAGTTCGATGGCCGTTATTGGAAACCGACTGTATGGGCCTTCATAAAATTATTAAAAATATGATAAAATTATGTAAAATCATAATAAATAATTTGGAAAGAGTTTGGATGAAAAATTCCAATTTTGTTGAGATAAAAATATATTTTAATCGAAATGAACTAGTTATTAACTAGAATAATAATCCAATGTTTTTAAATAAAATAAATTGGATTTTGGGTTTGTCGTGGATGATGTCTTCAACAACACTGTTCTTAAACCCCGATGAGAAAAGAATAAATCTTTAAATTAAGATTTAATGAAGTTTTCTAATTTATTAATATTTAATTGGAATTAAATAAAATAAATTGGATTTTTGGATTTGTCGTGAGTGGTGTCTTATATAACACTGTTCTTAAACCCATTTGGGAAAAGAATAATTTTCTTAATTAATAATTAGAGAAATTTACCAATTGATTAATATTTAACTGGAATTGAAATGGATGTTGATTATGGGTTTATCGTGAACTGTGTTTTTAACGACGTTCGTTCTTTAACCCGATCAACAGTGAAAATATAATTTGGAATTTTTAAATCTTTTGTTAAGATTTAAATGGAAATTTTCCAAAGTAAAGTTTTCCAATTTAATAAAATAAATTGGAATTTAATGGAATCCGATTTGGTAATAATCGAGATGAGCTTCTTTGAATGAATACCATTACTATATATGGAATATAAAAAGGCTTTTCCGTTATTCCATTTATATTATTAGTGTGATACGGAAATTTATATCGATTATATATTGATCTGTTTTCTGTGAAGATTCCATGGTTAATGGAAGATGATTTGGGTTTATCGCGAATAATGTTTTAAATAACGTTTGTTCTTTAACCCAGTTAAAGACAAGATTTATTTCCTTAATTTGAATAATTATTAAGTAATGATTTTTGATATTAAAGCCAAATTGGAAATTTAATAAATTTTTAATTAGATTGACATGGGAATGAGATAATTAAATTTATCGAATTTTTGAAATGTTCGAGAATGGAGTACCACCAGTTTTACTCCAGGTGATAGTTAAATTTTTAATTAGATTTGAACGTAAAAGGGTAATTAATTTTACCCAGAACACGGTGGGTGTTAGATATTGAGTGCTACCAGTTTTGCTCCATGAGATGAATATGTTGAAATTGGAAAATAATAAATGATTATTGCGGTAAGGTTTTATAATCCTGCCTAGTAAATAAATCGTTTTGAAATTGATATCCATAGGAAGATTAAAGAATAAATTTAAAAGAATTTATCTTTGATAAAATTAATGGAAACCTTTCCCTAATAATGTGAATATTTTATTAAAAGAATATTCTGAATTGGAATGATGCGTATGATGTGTTTTTATTGCACTTGATTATTGATTATAAAATACGTGTGTTATTCGGAAAGACCGGGTTTAACCCATTCTGAATAATTACTACGGCGATTAAAATTCGATGATAAAGACAGTGGTTGAGGACAGGAGATCTTCACATCGTTTGGATGATTATTGATGTCTTGATTGGGTTGTACACCCAAAATGAGGTAATAAGTGGTGATCGTCTAGACGTACTTGGAGATCATAGATATCCGAGGACCTCTCTCCTGTATTAGACATATAGGAAGAGGAATAAGGTGCCTCCGGTTTCGTTTAGACCCAGAACGGACTTGTAAATGGATGTGTGTCTGACATTGGATTTCATTCTGTATTGATTGATTTCTATTAAATATATATCTGTTTGGTGGCAGAGAATTTATTCTCTTGCTTAACACCCTTCTCTGAGATGTACGAGCTTAGAGGTTATATATCAGTAGATATCAGTCGTATGGCGTGAATTGTCAGTGTGGCATGCTAAGATGCAAATGATCAAGACTTTTGTTGAAAAATAGAGTCTTATGGTTGATGATCAAAGCAGAGCTTTAATTGACATAGCTTTGTGTATAGAATTAATTCGCGAGCCTTACACCCCGATATGAACTAGAAACGAGAGAAGGACCCCAGGGAGGACATGCGTTTCTTTCTAGCTAGAAGTGGTGTCATGGTATGGAGCCTAGATATTTTTACTTATGTGGATGATCGAAAGCGAGGTACCTCGGATTTGAGTCCCTAGTGGCTCTTGATTTACGCCCCATAGGGCGGGGAAACGTTTTGTTCATAAATAACCAATCCACTAACATATGTATGGACCGACCCTGGCACTCCAAAGGGCTTGACTAAGTACTTGCCCAAAGGCTCGGGCTTGAGAGTCTCGAATTCGGTAAGGACGATCCCTTGCCTTGGTTCATGATGGAAATCCAACTTCCAATAAGACATCATGCAATTTTTATTATAGAACTAGTATGGCGACATGATATATGGTTCCCATGCCGTCTATGATTGATGCATTTATATTTGAAGTTTTTTTAAACACTACACACTTATAATATCAAAATAATTTGTTTTAAACAAATCAAGCATGTTTGGCTATTATAAGTGAAAACTCTATCCTACGGCTTGCGTTGCATTGTGTGATGGGACCTGAGTCTTATAATAGCTTCATTTTTCAAAACGTAGTTGTTTTATTTTAATCTAAGATTCATGTGGAGTAAATCCGTTTCGTGTTTTACGGCGTGGTCCTATGATTTCCCAACTTTTAAAGTAAAGTTAATAACTGTTTTTAGTTCTCACACCAGTCCCATAACTGACCTGGAGTTTATTAATTTAACCTAAACTCTGAGTGCCCCTACTTTCCATATGGGCAGCTCGTAGTTTTGGTTTTACAGATATTATATTCACAGGGTCCGCTTTTACAGCTGAAGCGATATTCGGAAAGCTCTGTATCCGTGTATTTCTTTCAGTTGTGTTTTGTATTATTTCCGCTGTTATGTATTTAAAAGTAATTTAAATCTCTGATATTTATCAAATGTATATTATTTATTCATACTCTGTTATATTCTTGTACTCTAATGTAAGCTGTTGTAACAAGCAATGAAATGTTCTTCTGTTTGTGTTCTGATTTGTCGTGTTCTCAACTCAATCCGGATTTTCCCGTAAAGGCGAGTTTGGGTTGTTTCATTTACTCTATAAGAAATGAGTATAGGATTGGGGAATGAGAAAAAGTCCCCTAATATGTGACTGCTGGGGTCTTATTTATAGACAAATCGGGACCTCTTCTTTCATTGGTCCAACAGAGGCCTCTTTCAAGTGCGGCAGCTATGTGTCGATCGCTCTCCATCTTTCGGTTCCGGTTTCCTTGGTTCCAGTTGCCTTGGTTTCAACTGCTCTTTTGACATTGTTAATAAATATAACATAGCCTTTGGTGTGTCGCTCTTCACTCTTGGATTGCTGGTCTCGGTATTTGAAGCTTCTCTTTGATGTTCCCTTTACCTTTCGTATCGATATTAAGCCCATTGGTGTGCATAGCTTTGGGAATAGCTTTCGGTAATAAGGGTCCGATTTTGTCTTTATGTCTTCATAGTATTTGCTTTCGTGCTTCAACTTCCCATGTTTCGAGATCCGTCACCCCTTTCCCTATCGACACTTTGAGAGTTAGTGTGGATAGCTCTTCATCTTAGAAGCTTTGGTTTGCTTCCGGTGAATCCCAGGGATTGGTTTAGGTCTTCTAATAGTGAGCTTTCGGTATGTCTCTTGATGACTTCTGAAGTTGTCTCTCGATGGCCGACAAGCTTTGAATCCGATAGCTATCTTCCAGGATACGATACTGGTGTTTCGGCTTCTCATGCCTTTAATGTCTTCACCTCCTTCTAAATCGGCACTAAGTAAATTAGTGCTGATAGCCCTTTCGTCTCCCTTTTTAGGCTTGACGCTTCTTGTCATGACTTTGATTTTGGGTGTAAGCTTTCACTACAAGGAGTGACTGGTTTAGCGACGGCAAATAGCCGCAAATCAGGCTCGGAGCTACTAGGACCTGCTCCTAGAGTAGGAGATGGTGAAGGAGTCGGCTGTGACGAACTCCTCGATCGTCGTCCACTAGACATATCTGTTACAATCATATAATGCACACAAATAACTTGAATTATTAATATCAGCCATCAGCCATCGAAATTTTGTTAATCGTTTAAACTGAAATAATTTATAAACTAAGCTTTCAAGTTAATTAATTAATTTTAATTCAAATTTAAACAATCACGTTTATTTCATTTTTAGTTAAATATTTAAGTAATTAAATAAAAATATGAAACATGGTCAAACTTAATTTTTAGTTAATAAAGTGTAAATAGTTGAATGAACAATAAAGTAGTTTAATAAAATATGAAATATGATATAACTTAATATGCAGTTAACTAGCATCAACTATGCACTTTGACTCATATGCATAACATTGATTAACATAAAATCACGAAATATTCAAGTTACTCTCACCAAATACAACACAAATCATCCTACAACACATTCATCGTAAGCCTACATACGTCATAATCATTGTTTTCAACATCCTAATCCATTACATATGTGACAATCATAGTTTTTTTCCTTTCTAATCAATTACTTTTATCCCCAAATCAACTTACAACACAACCATCATCATAAGCATCTCTCAGGACAACCAATTTCATATTCACAAACATTCAATATAACCAATTTCATATTCATAAACATTCAATTTTGCAAACCCATATAAATAAGCAACTAAAGCCTCTAATTAACCCTAATTAAGCATAAATTAGAGTTAGATCACATACTAGAATGATTGAAGAAGCTTGGAATCGAATTTGGAGGTTGGAATCGGATCAGCAAGGGAGGGCGATGGGATGTAGGGTTTGGGAATTGTTTTGGGGAAAAAATAAAATAAGGAAGAAAGGGGCTCGGAAATTTGATAACTGCATAACGAGCAACGGCTTGCGACGGCTAGCAACGGCCGCTTTTTTAGCCGTTGCCCGTGCTCGTCGCTAAACCAAGTCTTTTTAGTAGTGTTTTGTCCTTTTTTCTTATCTGCTTCCGACTTTAAGTGATTTGCCTTACTTATGCTTTCAGATCATCATATTGAGCTAGTTACGGTTTGATACCCCTCCATTGATAGCTGGTTTCGTTGTTGAATTTGGTAGTAACATTTTCCCTCCCCTTTGTAAAGGAGTTTTTTCGACTTTTCAAGTCAAACTTTTTGGTTGTTGCCCTTTCTTGCCTATGAATACTCATTTCATTCTCCCTTCGCCGGTTTCCTTTATGTCCTCCTTCATTTTCCTACAATTCAAAAACTTCTTGGAGCCATCATCAACAATTTCTTTATCCAGTGTTCTATCAGGGTAAGATATACTTTTCATTTCAAAAGTATTTGGATTGCTTTCAATGGCTTGATTTTGCAAGCATCCTTTAAAATATTGCAGTAAACCCTACTCACATAACCCAGATTTATGCTTATCAATTCCTCTCGCATAACTTTATCTTCTGATTGTTCTAAGAGGGATATTATTGCGTAATGAGTTTACTAATCAACCTTACTTGATTGGAAAGGTTGATGTAAATCGGTTTCATCGCTAGTATTTGTTTTTACTGCTTACAAATATGCTAGTTGTAGTTGCGCATTTTCGTCAACTCCTATCCTTCCGAAAGCATTTATTTTAGGCTTGATGTAAACATAGATTGTTAGGGAGTGCTTCCGAAAGGAACAAAATTTCCTTCTACCTTGATGTACTATCATTTTAACTCAGGAAAATAAAAAGATTGTACCTGGAATTATGGAAAAGAAAAATGTTGTAACCAAACACATCAACAACCCTGTCTTGTCACTGGACTCTTCTCCTTCAAAGAGGATTGGTGCTATCGATAAGCATTCTTTAATTTCTTCACATGAGGAAGTTGGCCATCCTACGGAATTTTAACATCTCTGACGTGGAAGCTATTCATCCATGCAAGACCGACGCCATTGAATCCCCTCCAGAAGGCTACTTTGCTTATTCTGCTATTCATATTTGGAATGGGGGGTTTGTTCCTTTTCCTAATTTTATTTCCTGATTCCTTCAACACTTAAGAATTGCCCATGTTTGGCTTTCCCTAAATACTTATACCTAACTTTTAGGCTTAAACTCGTATCCTTAGAATCAGGCAACCCATCTTTGAGCCCTTCTCTTCTTGATTTCCTAGTTCCTCCATCCAAGCGTAGTGATGTGAACCTTCAGATCTCCCGAGAGAATCCCACCAAGAAACTGTTATCTGATGGCACGGTGAGATTCAAAGACTAGGAAACTCAATTTTTCTTCATACGATGTCCTCTTGGCATTTCTGGTAGCTTTAATACCCCAAGTACGAAAATTTGAGCTTAATTCTCCTTACTTCCCTTAAAATTGTTTATAAACATCGACGGATGCTTTCATTCTATATTTTATTGCGGATGCGGCTCCCAAACTTCCCAGTTATTCGGATAAGCGACTAGTGCATCTTCTTTTGTGCTGCTTCGGAAAGATTGTGTAACAGATCCTCATTGCTGACCTCTACTATTCTTCAAAGACATTCTCTTTTGCCCTTTGGGCAATCTATTATTGGTAAACCTCCTTTGATTTCATTTAGCAAAGGAGTTCTTTCTTTGTCTTTAGGGAGAAACACTCCTTTTTTCCACCAAATCTCCTTTATTTTATGATAATCCAGGCATGCCCCTCTCTTTTTTTGCATCAAGATTTGATGTTTTAGTACAACCTTGATTCCAATTGTCCTAGGGTTTTTAATAAAACTAATTTATTTTTCTTAGTCTTAAGAGCATGGGCCTCATCTCTTAAAGTCGCCTTGTTTTAAGTCTAGAGAAAATGTTAAGAGGAAGCTCATGGGTATGGACTTGGGGGTTCTCCATCAAAAACATAAAAGGATTCCACGAATTAGACTTTTTGCCCTACTGCCATTTTTGATTCACTCGCAACCAACTCTCCAAGGACGACACCTCTTGCGAATGCTCACCTTTCTGCGTCTCTTGAGGTCTTCAATGTGCTGCACCATGTGATGGGTTTTCCACTTCTTTATAGGACCTTATTCCCCCCAGATCTTTCTAATCTTCCTTCTAAAGAGGGTTTTTATGAGCTAGTCAAATAGATCATCTCCTTTACCATGTTTTCCAATATTGATCTTCCACCCGATTCCTCCAACACTCATTGTGCTTTAGTTAAGAAATTGCTCTTAGTAGGAACTCCTTCTTGTTTATCCATCTTTTTGATCGTTTTACTTGTGATTGTTATGCTTCTTATTTCTCTTAGGCCCTCAAATGGTGGTTCTTAATTCAAGAGGAGGTTCTTAAACCTTCTTTCGAATCATTGAAATTTAAAGAAGAAATCTCATCTTTGAGGAAGGAAAATAGTGTTCTTCTCAACAATAAGGTGAACGTGGGGAAAAAGCGACAAGAGCTGGAGATGGCTCTCGCTGAGGCAAAACAAAATGTTATTGAAGAGAAGGAAATTAATCCGATCCTATCTGAAAAAACCCAAGCCCTAAAGGTGACTTTGAAAAATTCCAGAAAAGAGATTTCTATGCTCGACTCCCGATGTTCTTCTTTACGACAACAAAACTCCCTTCTCAGGGTGGAGATTGCTTCCCTTAGGAATAAGCTTGATAAGAAAAGGGTTTCCCTAAGAAAAGCTGTTGAAGTGATTAGGGACGCTAAGCATAGGATTCTTACTTTCTCCAGACCACCTTGGATGAAATCATGGTTAATTCTTTTGAGGATGCTCTTTTACTCATCTATTCAGACAACAAATGCTTGGATTTAAACTTTTCTTCCCTTGACTCATTTTTGGTAGAAAGAGTTATGTCCAAGGTAACTAGCATGAAGAAGAGAAGTGCTTTTCCTGAGAGGGGGAAGATTGATGTAGCCAAACTTTTGTTTATAGAATGTATCCCTTTGAATGAGTCGGGTGCTAATGATGGGAAAAATGTTATTGTAGCATCGAAAGTTGCTTGCATACTGATGATGATGGCCCTGGGTTTCTAACTATTAATGAAGACAACAACATTAGTGATGATGTCCCTATGGATGCCAACGGTGCTTCCCTAGCTTCTGCTGATTGTGGTGAAGTACTTAACGTAGATCCTGAAGCTGTTAAGATTCCAAAAGATTATACTCCGATTTCCAAGGTATGGTAGCTTCTTTGGTGTGCTTTTGGCTTTTAATTTCAATAATTGTCTTTTTAATTTTCTTTTCCGCATAGATGAAAAGGATAAAATTAGGTTTTAAGCACCACCTTCTTGAAAATGCACGATCAAAAGTGGTCGTCTTACTAGAGAGCTAAATAAACAAACACGCAAATATAATGTTTTGTCCGATAGATATCATCTCCTTGACAAAAGTGTAGCAAAGCTATTTTTTCAAAGAGAGGGAGGCTGCCCCTAGGTTGAAAATTGCTCGATATCGATGCGAAAGACTCTTATGAAAAAATGCTGAACTCATGACCCTGTTCTGTATGTTAATTGAAGATAAGGATATACTAATAGACTTTTTGTATCGAATTTACAGTAGATATGAAATAATGGATTTTTCCTTCTTAGGTGATCATAGCAGAGGCTTGCTTAGACGTCTCCACAGAAGATGTGTAGATGAATACGGCGTTGATCTCACCCAAGTGTTAGTTGGAATCTTCTACGAGTTTCCTCGATACCCATTGAACTACCATTAGAAAAACTTAAGTTTAATAATCATAGATCCATGTCTGAAACTTTCAAGATATATGTTTTGTATGAACATGAAAATTAATTGTAATGCATATATTCTTTCAATTTTCAATGTAATGGGATTTATATTTTCCTAATTCTTCAATATTCTCTTCAGAATTTGTCCCTTGCTACGGGTTTGCTTTCCAAAGACTTTCTAGGAGATTATGTTAGGTTGAAGAGGGAGTACTGCGAGAAATATCTTCTTATTAAATCTTCGACATTAGCGTGATATTGTTTTATCCACTATAAGAAAAGCTGTATATAGCGGCAGATTTTTAGCAACGGAAAATTCCATCGCAAATTAGCGACGGATTTTCGCTGATTTTGTAAGGGATAATATTTTAGATTTTATATGTCAACTTATTTTAAATTATTACCGTAGCTAAATCATTGGAAATTGCAGCACTTTACCATCATAAAAAATTTAACGCTAAATTTCGTTGCAAATA
This sequence comes from Allium sativum, assembly GCA_030737875.1. NCBI lineage: Eukaryota > Viridiplantae > Streptophyta > Magnoliopsida > Asparagales > Amaryllidaceae > Allium > Allium sativum. Next base: position 828,485,720 of record CM060924.1, read on the forward strand.
GAGGCTGTTTACCATCATAAAAAATTTAACGCTAAATTTCGTTGCAAATAGAGGCTGTTTACCGTCATCAAATTTTGACGCTATTTTTGCAGCATTTTTTCAATAGATTTGAAAAGGAATTTAATATTTATTATTTATAAAATGTTTTACATTTGTGCTTTTACTTAGTAATTAATAAGTAAATATAAATTTTAAATAATTAATGTTAACAATATATTAAACATAAATAATAAATAATTATTATTAAAAGTAAATAATATTCAATTGTTAGTGTTGATTAATTTTTAATTACTGTAAAATATAAATAAGAGGTAATGATAATTAATAAAATAGATTAATATTCACTGTTTAGTTAAATTTATTTTGATAATCAATGACTAATATGTAATCTTTAACACGATTAAAGAAATTACTATTGATAAATTATTGATAAATATTTACTTTAAAGAAATTAATTAGTATGTATTAATTAATATATAATTAGTAATTAAGAATAACAAAATGTTCAAAGTTTAAAAGCAAGAAATTGAATAAATATTAAAGACTTTCTAAATTCAAACCTTACCATACAAGTTTTGGAACTTTCTAAAATATATTTTAAACTATTCATAATTTTCAAATATAAAATTTTGAAGTTTTCATAAGGTTCGAAAATATATTTTTAAATTATCTAAAAGTTTGTAAAATATTAAAATTTTCAAAGAATTCCAAGACTTTAAATAATTTAAAATTTTGAAAAATAAAAACACTACGTTGATAATTTATTTACCCTGACTTGTATTCTCGTACTCCCGCCTTTCAAAGGTGAAAATTCTGGTGTTCCCTCCACTGCAGATTAATTTATTTTGATAATTTCCACGCACCCCTTCATTTTCAAAAGCCACTTTCCCAAATTGAATTAGCAAACTTCCCCAAGTCTCCATGGCAAATGGTTAAATCGCCTTTCTTCCGCTTCCATTTTGTTTTTCTTTATCTTTGAACTCTCTTCGCCAATCCAAAATATCGCTTCTTATCCTTCACTCCTTTGCTTCTCTACTCTCTCCTTTACCCTTAACCATTTTTCGTTCTTATGGATCTGCCTTTGAAATCCTCCCCTTCTTTGATCCAACTCATGGTGGACCCTCCGGCCAACAGTTGTATTCCTCAGTCAATCGCTGGAGTCTTTTCATGTCTCGCTTCACTGAACTTCCTTTGTCCTGGATCTTTAGTTTGGCTTAAGCTTACCGGAAGTCAGATCGTTATGTTGTGGACCTCTTATGCGATGTGCTGGTAAGTCTTGATTTTCAAGTTTTCTGGTAGTGGTGTTTGTGTGTCTCATTGATTAGTTTAGGAACACGAAAATTAGGATGCAAAGAAGTCTTTGGTTTTATACCTTCTTAGTATAGGTTTAGATTTTTTAGACTCATTGATTATGTACAAAAATTCAGTTATTAATTCTTTTGTTGTTACTTTGAATTCTTGGTGTAACTCGAATTTACTGAAATGACTTCCTTGTATAGACGAATGATTATGTACAAATGAGTATCGTTTCTTGCATTCAGGATTCCAATGTAGCACATGGTTCTCTTGATAATAATCGAAACTCAACAACCATTGTTAATTAACGTAAGCTTTGAAGGAACCCCCTTTCCAGTTTTTCCTATTTTGGGTGTACAAACCATCACCATCAGCATCGAATGCTCTGGCCATCTTAATTGTACTTGTAACGATCCGTCATTTTGACTGTGCCGAATCGACAAAACATGTCAACTCGAAACGTCCAAAACAACAGTTTGTTATTAGCTTCTAAGGTAAATAGAATAAATCACAGAATCACAGACACAGATACAGAGCAATATAATATCTCGCAGTGGATATTTAAAATACAATAGTAGCTCATGAAGCTACTAAATAAAATTTTACATCAGAGTTTACATAAATAATACAGCGGAAGACTAAAATAATGAATTACAAATACATAAATAAATGATAACAATTTGAAACAGAAACGACAGAAATAGCTGGATGACTGGACCAACAGAATGAGTAGAGACAAGTGAGAAAATGCTAATATAAACTTCAACTCCAATAGTGATTCTTGAAGGCTGTGATAATCGATCTGACCCGAGCAATAATGCAAAACAAAACAACTCAGATCGGGACTAATATTCTCATGGAAGTAAATCAATTCAAATGAAATGTTCGATGAAATGCAATCAGTAACTTAAAGGATGTTTGGGATCACCATCCTCTAAGGATCCATTAAACTAATACTATATAGTATAATACGCTATATACAACAGTGTCTATTAGTAAAGTAAAATATCAAAATAGCGTAAGCGGAATTACCATGATTACCCTTACACCATTTATATATTCCCATAGTATATATAGTACCGTTATTCCTCCGTAAACTAAAGGTTGATCAGAGGGCACTCCATATAAAATGGTACAAAACAAAGTCGTAGTGAGATCGTATAAGGCATGTGACAAGGCACGCAAGGAACGCCAGGGTGGATTCACGTTTGCAGAGCCGGGCTGGTGGTAACGCATAGTAGTTGCTACTTCCCACCTCGATACACACTCCCATAATCAAAAGGGCCCAAATCGAATCTCAACGGTTATAGAATAATATCGAAGAAGTGTGCTCGATAAGAAGTATGACCTCACTTGGTCCGTGCGTAGCTCCTGTTTTAGCCACATCAAGCTGACTCAAGGTAGTCAGGGTCTCGTAATTAATATGAAATAAAATAAAATGGATTCGTTCGCCAAATCATCCCCTTCATTTTGGAACTTCACTGCGTACATAGTTGTTAAAGAGGTTTTCGGTATTGACAGAGAGTATGACAATAGCTGATCGCGGTCTCTTTAACAACCAATCGTTTACGTTTTTCACACCGTGGTCATTATTTTATAAATCACTTTATAAAATAGTTTACACGAAATCTCATATTCGAATTTGAATTCAAATTTGAATATGTAACTTCGATTATATTAAAATTTTGAAAATAACTAACTTGAATCGCTTAAATCAAATCGATTTAGAGAACAATATTGTATAGATCTCAAATATAGTATAAAATAATACTATAACATATAACTTCGATTACAATTTCCGAAAGTATTCACATAACGAATCCTAAATTCAAAAATCGACTTATATTTAAGTTATACGTTAAATATCTCAATTTCCGTTTAAATCGATACCAAACCTTTAACTTTGATAATATTTTTTGTTCAGTATATTCGCAAGAATTTAAGTTTGAAACAATTCAAAAAATTTAAAATTTTCATTTATAAGAAATCATTTCAGGTCGATTCATTTAAATCCAACATTTTGGTTTGAATTTGAATATACACTTCAATTCAAACTTACATTCAGTTTAAACAAATTATATCGTACTTTATAATTCAAGCCATATAATTCAAAATTGTTACTCCTACATTTTGAATCAAAATCTTATATTTCCATCAAACAAATTACGATATAAAACCATTCTTTTACATCAATTTAACAAATTCTTAATTCAGCCCAAACTATATAAAATAAATTCCGCTTATAACATATATATATATATATATATATATATATTCCAATTCATGTTTAATCACTTAAAATTGATTTCAGTTCATATCGACTATAAATTTAAAATAAATCAACTTACCCAATTTACATTCTTTTCTTATCAAAGTTCATAATTTAAAACAATTTAAATTCAATTTCGTATCAATTATAAATTTCAATTTAAACATCAATTTACTTAAACTACTTTGAATCTACCCTCCTTCGTAGATTCTCTTTAATTAGGTTCTTCCGTTCGTTCAGTTTTTAACTCGGATTCCATAATTTATCCTTGTCCATTACAAGGTAAGAAGCAGAAGAAGAGTCAATGATTCCATTCTATTTAATAATGGTTTAAATTTGGTATTTGAAAGGTATTATAATATAAGATTTTCTTGTTGTAATATTTAAATTTTGATGTTTATTTGTGGAAGATGTGTATTTGTAAATAATATTAAGTTTGGTAACACCAATATTTTGAAATGATTTGATGTTTATATTTCATGTGTTTTATTTAAGATTTAAAGATGTAGATTTTGTAAGAAAATGATTTTATCTTGTTCGAAATTTATTATTTTCATATAGAAATGATTTAAAAAAATTAATATTGAAAACGTCAAAGTCTAGTCGCTCTGTTTGAATCGTTTTTGACGATTATTTGCGGTAGCGGCAACCGATATATCTAAAATAATGATAAAAATGTAAAGATAAAATAAAAATCCGAAAAATTTATATTTGCGATGCGTCTAATTAAACATAGCGTAGAAATTAATTTTGTAGAAAATACACAAGTTTATACCATTCGTGTTAATTTAATTAAGCAATTAATAATTGCTACAAACGAAATGTTGTCTGAACTTTAGCGAACTTGAACAAAAAAAATACTAGACTATATTCTAAAAAGAACATCATTTTCCGTTTCGTAAAATTCAGACATATAGACCACCGTACGCATGTCCGTATATATAATTTTACGTTAAAAATGGGTCTGTAACGCGTTTTTGATCAGAGCGTCTTGGCATTGCAAACTGTATACCGTTGTGTCCATCTTGTCGCACTGATTACCGCAATATATCCGTTTGTCAGTTTCAGTGTTCGTTTTGCGATAAAATGGCGAAAATGCTTGCGTAGTTTTTTTTAAACAGAGTCATTTGAGTTCGATGTGTCCCTATTATTTAGCCACCTTTACGTGCAAGGCGAGTGGAGCCATTTGAAAACTTATCACATATTATATTTGAATAATTTCATCAAACTTTTCGGATCTCAACTGACACTTTTCATTAAATATAGGGGTGAGCATTATTCGGTTAAACCAAATAAACTAACCAAACCAGTTTATTTTGGTCGATTTGGTTCGGTTTTGAAATTAAATCGAATTGTAATCGGCCCAGAAAAATATTTAGTTCGGTTATCGGTTTAACCAAATTAACCAAACTTCTACTATATTTTCAAAATTATCAATATTAATAACAAATATTTTAGATTAGTTTAGTTATTTAAGTAAATTTTAATCATCACCTATGTGTAAAATTAATATTAAAAAGCATAAAAATCATAAATAATAATAATCTAATCATATATTTATAATTTATTTCAAATTATAGTGAATATTCCAAACACAAAGGTGCAAAACATTTTTAGTTCGGTTTAATCGGATAACCAACCAAACTAACCAAACATAATTTGGTTGGTTTGGTTTTCGTTTTTATTGATTTTAGTTTGGCTTGACAAATTTCATATCGGATAAACCAAACCAACCAAACGCTCACCCCTAATTAAATATATTTCAGATTGCTTATTCATTTATTTGCGTTTCCGTACCAACCCCTTCATTTTTGTAAGGTTCTCTCTCCCCAAACCTTTTCTCTTCTTTCCTCTCCAAATATAAACAGATCCGAACAAAAAAAAAAAGAAATTGTATCTCTATATCGCCACTTTCCCAAAACGCTCCACCCCTCCGCCATGAGTCAAAACTAGCAGCGTCACCTCCTTCGCAAGTCACCTGCACCATCGTCTCAGCTCCTCCGCACGTCTTATTTCCTGCGCCTCTAACTGTGAGTCATTTCACCATTGCAAATTCAAGTTCTTCAACGAAAAATTGATTTGGGTGTGCTAGTTTTAGATTGAATTTGCATACATGGTTTGAAGTATTGGGCTATTTTTTATGTGTTCTTGTATGAATAAACTTGCTATTGCACATGAGTCGATACTATATTCTATATGTCATCAAGCAGTTTAACAAATTCTAAAAGCATATTAATTAAGAGCTCAATGTACATTTGAAAGAATATGCTAGAGCGTATAAATCTGTAAGAAGAAAAACCTGGGTGTAAGATATATAAATGATGCATTCCAATGAATAAGACTGCACTTATAAAACTGAATGATCACTTGATGGTTATCTGGTTGTAGCATTCTCTCAAAATATTTTGGCTATACTTCACACAACTTGACCTTGCTGTGAATTAAGACTGAATGTATAATGGTATACATATTTGCACTAGATTAAAGTTATGGGAAACTGAAATGTATTCTGATAGTACATAGTTATTAATGTATATAAAATATGATAAGTCTTCTGCAAATGATATTTGTAGTTATTAATGTATATATATATGACGTGTACGCATCATGTGGCGCACGTGGCGCATTTTTTGTTAATCAAGGAATGTTTTTTTTACGTGGCCTTCTCTGATTGGCTTTGTGACAAATTCTGAGGTGCTAGGGCTTAGGTGGCTATCTGAATGGTTTTGGCTATTCCTAGTTTAATCCGACGGCTCTTATTATATTAAACTTCTATAAAATCACTCCTAAACCCCTAACCCTAATCACATTAATTCATAACAAGAGCCGCCATGCCGTCAGTGGAGAACCAAGAGTAGCCGCCATACACTTTTAACCCTAAAGAAAGATAGAAGATTGAATCAAAATCAAATCAAATCTAAATAACAATTAGTCTACATCGAAGGTGAGCAATTCAGTTTCAGAATACAGATCCCAAAAAGACAAGACTATTCTTTTTAATAATGAGTATGATAGCTTTCACAAAATAATTAATTAATTTAATTACGATAAGATATAATTGGGATTATGAGAATATGATTTTGAATCATGTGATGTAAATTATATGTATGTTTGTGGTGTTGAATCATATGTTAGTCTTATGCAAGTTGGATCATACGTTAGTTCTTATGTGAATCTTATGCAAGTTGAATCATATATCTTATGCAAGTTTGTAATGATTGGATCATATATTCATGTATGAATCTTATGCAAGTCTGGGTTGTTAAAATATATGTGAGACATGTATATGCATATGCTAGTTTATGTGATATTAACCTTTATGTCTAGATCCATATGCAAGTTTACATCTTTATGTTTAGACCCATATGCAAGTTTACACCTTTATGTTTGGATCTATAGCAGTACATAAGTTATGTTAGTTTATGCCCATTACCTATGCTAGTTTTGTATCATATGCTAGTTTGAATGTAATTTCATATGCAAGTTTTAAGTGAATCATATGCAAATTATGACACTAGTTTATATGCAAGTTGAATGTAATTTCATATGCAAGTCTTTATGTGAATCATATGCAAATTATGACACTAGTTTATATGCAAGTTGAATGTAATTTCATATGCAAGTTTTATGTGAATCATATGCAAATTATGACATTAGTTTATATGCAAGTTGAATGTAATTTCGTATGCAAGTTTTATGTGAATCATATGCAAATTATGACATTAGTTTATATGCAGGTTGAATGTAATTTCATATGCAAGTTTTTATATGAATCATATGCAAATTATGACATTAGTTTATATGCAAGTTGAATGTAATTTCATACACATGTTTATACGTGAATCTATGTAGTCTATATGTAAAACATGTGATGTTAGTTTACATGGTTAAATTTTTATGCAAGTTAATATGAAACTTATATGCAAGATTAGATGAAAACCATATCTATATATGCAAGTTCACACTTTCATGTTTAGATCTACATTTAGATCTATAGCAGTACATATATTATGTAAATTTATGTTTTATGTTTCTATTGCATATGCAAGTTAGTGACTATGCAAATCTATGTCAATATAAGTTATAATCATGCAAGTTTATGTGCTAGCCTTTTCTTATTTTTGTAAGATATATCTACTTCTATGTATTGTTCATATTGTGAAGTTTTTATGTGTTAGGCTATGTATTAGCCTACATATTATCTGTGCGAACAACGTGGGGTCGCTGGGGAAAACATTAAATATTAATGTTAATATTTTGAATTGGCATATAATGCCTTTAAAGGCATATAATTAATCTTAGACATTAATTAGCATAATTAATGTGTATAGAAATTATGACCATAATTTAAGTGATAATTACGGACATGGAAATTCTTGATAAATTTGAATAGAGATATTAATCCAATTTGGGGTTAAATAAAGATGTGTAATAATTAACCGCCTAAGACACGAGGTTAGACTCTTTTGTGGTGTAAAACTGCCCGGACCCGCCCGACAAATCCAGCAGCCACAAATGCCAGTCTAATGTAAAAGGTCAAAGGCACGAATTAAATGCGTAACAATTGTAAAGACACGAGGTTAGGCTCGTTTGCGGTATAAGACTGCCCGAACCCGCCCAAAAAATCCAGCAACCGCAAATGTCATCCTAATGTGGGAGGTCTTTACAAGGTTACAGTTCTAATGAATTAAGTAACACTTAACCAGATAAACATGTAGTGGGACATGGGGGGTTAAGTGGGTCCCTTGGGAGGCATGTGAAATATGATTAGATGCAATTAACCAAGATTGAAAATGTAAGAAGACATGAATAAGAATGGAGTTAAGTGGGGAAACCTTAGTGGGGACCAAGCATAGGTGGAAGGCTTGTGTCAAGCATGGGGGCCCTTTTCAAACCAGTAACCCATTAAGTATCTTTGTGAGCTCGACCCAAGTCGAGGACGGGACACGCTTACTAGATCTGATTGTAAGAGGTCAAAACGGGTTAGCGGTGGCAACGCAAGTCCAACGAGGTCATGTGCGTGCATGGGCCCTAGCTGGTAGGTAAGACGTTGTTGCATCATATAGATATAAGCCATGCATCTTTGGTGGTATCGGGTTGCCACTTTGGGGAGTGATACACCCCACTGTGGGACCAGCACGGGTATCTACGAGTTAGGGAGCCGATCGAATGGGGGTAGTTGGTACAACTAGTGGAAATAGGGGCAGACGACACCTATGAAGGCAGCTAGGGGTACACGAAACTACCATTATCATTATTAAGTTCTGTAGGCGGGATAGACTTTTAGGGTGACTAGTGATGGTGCAGTATAGTAATTATCCTATGGTGATTATGAACGAGATTAGCGCCAGAATATTCCCCTTATTTGTTTTGTCATGCCTACTTGTTTCATGGTCATATCTTATCTTACCAGTTTATGTCTTATCCTAGTTACTTTAATAATTATATTGTTAAAGTTATTATACTCGCTAGACTTTATGTCTGACTCCCATGTTTTCGCCTCTTTTCTTCCTTTTCCCCCCAGGTTCTCAGGGTGGGACTAGTACTAGTGGAGATTGATCTCGGATCTCTTTCTCACTCTTTTGGAAGTGCTTGGATTGCTGAAAGTAAAGTTCAGCTCATCTCTTTTATGGCTACTTATGTTCAGGTTTATGCTTTTTTATTTTATGTACTCTGAAACAATTTATCAATATGGATATTAAGTGTACTTGGTTTATGAAGTTGTTGTAATCAAACTATTTCTCCGCTACAATAAAATTTGTTTTAAAATTTTCAAGTACCATTATTTATATCTATCTTGTCATATTCTGTTCTATACACTAAATACGCTCCATGGAAGTTAATGCATTCCCTTTGTGAGTGACATTAATGGACGTGGGGTGTTACACGTGGTATCAGAGATAAAGGTTACCAGAACAGATATGAGATTTTGAAAAACTATTTTTCAAAAGCATTTTTATAAAGAAATACTTTTAGAAATATGTTTAAGAAGAGTATTTTCAAGAGAAAAGTTTATTTTGAAAAACATAACCCCCAAAAGCCATATATCTTTCTTTCGATTCTTTGCTTTGAATCCCTTTCCCTTTTTTATTTTCTTCCTCCACGTACAGACACTTTTTCTAAGATATGTAAGAACTTCCGTATGATGAGCATAAAACCGCTTCATGGGACTGGGACATTTGTCAAAGCTAGGAGGAAGTGGAGGAATTGTTGGTACCTTTAAGATAGACGATGGGAGGAAGGTTCAACCAGCTGCTTGTTTAATGAAGGACGAAGCCTCATTTTGGTGGGAGGTCATGAATGGAGAATGTGCAGGAGAGACATGGATAGGACACAATAAGGAAGTAGATCCAAAGAAAGGGGGTAAGGATAACAAAGGGCCAAGAGAAAAGGAAGGGCCACACTTGTGAAATACCTGACTACTTAAATAAAGACGTTTGAATGGAAAAAAAGACTAGTTGTTATCGTTACGGGGATATAGGACATCTTATTAGGATTGTCCAAAGAAGCAAAAGGCAAAGGTAAGGACAAAGGACAGGATCTTCTGGAGGACAGACGCGTTCCCTCACGGCTGGCATACCTGATAGAGGTAGAAATATCTTAGTTGAAAGTTTGGTTTTTCTTTTTGATCATCATGTTCAAACTTTGTTTGATTCTGGCGCTTCACACTCATTTGTATCTGCTTCATTAGTTGAAACGCAACACCTAAATACTAGTCTAGTTACGGATCCCATTGTAGTCTCAAATCATATTGGTGGTTCGGATCATCTTTCAATGATTTGTCGGGATTTGAGAGTGTCTATCTTGGGCGTTGCGATTGAATGCAACACCTTTGTTCTTGGCTTTATGGGCTTCGTCTTGATTCTAGGGATGGATTGGCTAGCTAGGTATGGTGCCATCCTAGACTGTGAAAGAAGGGTATTTAGATTGTTGACTCGTTGTGGCAAGACCCTTGATATTTCTTGTGACCCTAGAGGTCCGGTGATGCTTAGCTACCTAGAATTCCTTGAAGCATCCAACGATGATTTGGAATTTGTTCGTGTGGTCCGTGAATATGGTGATGTCTTCGATGAAGTTAGGGGTTTAACCCCAAGGCGCGAGATAGACTTTCGTATATACCTAGTAGATAACGCAAAGCCAGTTGCATTACCAGTGTGCCACATGGCTCCGAGGGAGAGAAGAGAACTCAATAAGCAAGTGAAAGAGTGGCTTGAGAAGGGGTTCATAAGAAGAAGCATTTCGGAATGGGGTGCTCCAGTTGTTTTTGCTACGAAGGCTGATGGTTCACTTAGATTGTGCGTGGACTATAAAGAGCTGAATAAGCTCACGAAGAAGAACAGACACCCATTGCCGAGGATAGACGATTTGTTCGATCAGTTGGTTGGTGCTTCTATTTTCTCATAGATGGATTTCATCAGCTAAGGGTGGCTGAAGACAGCATAGATAAGACTGCATTTAGAACTCCTGACGGATTGTTCGAGTGGCTCGTCGTGCCTTTTGGTTTGACGAATGCACCCGCATATTTCATTGACTTGATGAGTAGGGTGTTTAGGGAGTATCTAAACAAGTTCGTGGTAGTCTTTGTGGATGATATCTTGACTTTCTCTAGAAGCGAAGAAGAGCATGCCCTACATCTTAGGGAAGTCTTAGAGACCCTACGAGCACATCAACTCAAAGCTAAGTTCTCCAAATGTCATTTATGGAGAAAAGTAGTAAGGTTCTTAGGACACATGGTCTCTAAGGAAGGAATAGCAGTGGATCCTACAAAGGTTGTGGAAATCCAAATTGGAAGGTTCCTAGAAAAGCAACGGAGGTAAGAAGTTTTCTAGGGTAGACGGGCTACTATAGGAAGTCCGTTAAGGACTTTGCAAAGATATCAGCCCCAGTTTTGACTTTGCTAGATGGAAGCAAACCGTTTACAGTATATATCAGTGCTTGCGGGACAAGGCTTGGAGCAGTTTTTGATGCAAGAGGAAAAGGCGATATGCAAAAGGCGGTAAGTATGAGCATCGCTTATCGTCCACAGAATGATGAACGGACAGAAAGGGGTGAATAGATTCCTTGAAGATCTTTTGAGGTTATGATTTTGGAGGGACATGAGAAGAGACAACTAGCTTAGTGGTGTTCATGACTTATTTCGCATGTCACATTTACGGAAGTGTTTACAAGATATCACGGAAGTAGTGGAGCCGAGCATACTTAGAGAAGTGGAAGTGGAGTGAGATGCCACGATTAGACGAGCTCCTATATGCATCCTTGGATCGGAGGTCATAAAGCTACGCAACAGAGAGGTCAAGTTGGTTAAAATCCAATGGGGAGCTGATCAAGGAGACGCAACTTGGGGGGCGGAAAGCAAGATGCATGCGTTGTACCCTTTCTCTTTTGAGGATAACTTCTCCTTTTTCTATCGCTTTGTTTATATCTATTCTATCGTTTAGTATGTCCTCTCGATTGTATCTTCGATCTTTAGATAGGAAATTCTTATGGTTGAAAACATGTGTTTGAGACATGTTATGTTTGGTGGATGCAAGTGGATGCAACTGTTTGCTAGTGGTTGCTCGTGGATACATTTACACACACATTAGGCACTAGATCGGCTCAATCACTTTCATTTTGCACATGAATATGTGTGCATATTTAATTTAATGAATGTGTTATCGTATGGGTGTTGCATTTGAATGTACGGTTGCGCACTCATATAGAAATTATATGTATCAATAGGGTTCTTTTGCATACATAATGGACGCATGACGCTATCATAATTCGCATTAAGGAGGTCAACTAAATCAGTAGACCGCCTGATTTTGCATTGGATAAGGAACATATACACACACTTTTTGCATATGTTCATATGGTATTAGAAATATTTTAAGGGCAATGGATGCATGTTTTGATGATTGAGTAGATGGATGATTGGATGGTAGGATATACATTCTCCTTAACTTGGAGATTTCGGGGACGAAATCCTTTGAGGATGGGAGAATGTAACACCCCGTATTTTCTGAGAATATTAAAATAACAAATTAAAGAATAATTAATTTGAAAAAGAAGAATTAGGTTAAATGGGTTGCGCCATTGCGTTTGTCTCAGAATTTTGCTTGAGATAGAGTCCGAGTTTGTGTAAATCGGACTTCGTATGAAGAAGTTATCTTTAAATTAAATATTGCAGCAAAACATGAAAAAGAGGAATGAGAAAAGAATAATGTTTAGCATTGTTCTAAGGTTTGTAATCAAAAGACTTAGTAGCTCATTTGGTTAGAACATGTGTTTTGCATACAAGAGGTACAGAGTTCGATCCCCGCCAGCGCCATATTTTTATTTTAGGGGAATGGCTAAAAAGTGCATTAGTGTGAACGCAGTTCAAAAAGTGGTTTAGTGTGAAAATGGTTAATTAGGAAGATAGATAAAGAAAAAATAAATATATATATAGAAAATACACACACACACACACACACACACACACACACACATATATATATATATATATGACGTGTACGCATCATGTGGCGCACATGACGCATTTTTTGTTGGTCAAGGAATGTTTTTTTTACGTGGCCTTCTCTGATTGGCTTTGTGACAAATTCTGAGGTGCTAAGGCTTAGGTGGCTATCTGAATGGTTCTGGCTATTCCTAGTATATTCCAACGGCTCTTATTAAATTAAACTTCTATAAAAACACTCCTAAACCCCTAACCCTAATCATTAATTCATAACAAGAGCCGCCATGCCGTCAATGGAGAACCTAGAGTAGCCGCCATACACTTTCAGCCCTAAAGCAAGATAGAAGCTTGAATCAAAATCAAACCAAATCTAAATAACGATTAGTCTAGATCAAAGGCGAGCAATTCAGTTTCATAATACAGATCTCAGAAAGACAAAACTATTCTTTTTAATAGCGAGTATGATAGCTTTCACAAATTAATTAATTTAATAATGATAAGATATAATTGGGATCATGATAATATGATTTTGAATCATGTGATGTAAATTATATGTATGTTTGTTGTGTTGAATCATATATTAGTCTAATGCAAGTTGGATCATATGTTAGTTCTTATGTGAATCTTATGGAAGTTGAATCATATATCTTATGCAAGTTTGTGATATTGGATCATATATTCGTGTATGAATCTTATACAAGTTTGGGTTGTTCAAATATATGTGAGACATGTACATGCATATGCTAGTTTATGTGACATTAACCTTTATGTCTAGGTCCATATGTAAGTTTACATCTTTTTGTTTAGACCCATATGCAAGTTTACACCTTTATGTTTGGATCTATAGCAGTACTTAAGTTACGCAAGTTTATGCCCATTACCTATGCTAGTTTTGTATCATATGCTAGTTTGAATGTAATTTCATATGCAAGTTTTATGTGAATCATATGCAAATTATGACATTAGTTTATATGCAAGTTGAATGTAATTTCATATGCAAGTTTTTATGTGAATCATATGCAAATTATGACACTAGTTTATATGCAAGTTGAATGTAATTTCATATGCAAGTTTTATGTGAATCATTTGCAAATTATGACATTAGTTTATATGCAAGTTGAATGCAATTTCGTATGCAAGTTTTATGTGAATCATATGCAAATTATGACATTAGTTTATATGCAAGTTGAATGTAATTTCATATGCGAGTTTTTATGTGAATCATACGCAAATTATGACATTAGTTTATATGAAAGTTGAATGTAATTTCATATGCAAGTTTTATGTGAATCATATGCAAACTATGACATTAGTTTATATGCAAGTTGAATGTAATTTCATATGCAAGTTTTTATGTGAATCATATGCAAATTATGACATTAGTTTATATGCAGGTTTAATGTAATTTCATATGCAAGTTTTTATATGAATCATATGCAAATTATGACATTAGTTTATATGCAAGTTGAATGTAATTTCATACACATGTTTATACGTGAATCTATGTAGTCTATATGTAAAACATGTGATGTTAGTTTACATTATTAAATTTTTATGCAAGTTAATATGAAACTTATATGCAAGATTAGATGAAAACCATATCTATATATGCAAGTTCACACTTTCATGTTTAGATCTACATTTAGATCTATGGCAGTACATATATTATGTAAATATATGTTTTATGTTTCTATTGCATATGCAAGTTAGTGACTATGCAAATCTATGTCAATATAAGTTATAATCATGCAAGTTTATGTGCTAGCCTATTCTTATTTTTGTAAGATAGATCTACTTTTATGTATTGTTCATATTGTGAAGTTTTTATGTGTTAGGCTATGTATTAGCCTACATATTATCTGTGCGAACAACGTGGGGTCGCTGGGAAAAACATTAAATATTAATGTTAATCTTTTGAATTGGCATATAATGCATTTAAAAGCATATAATTAATCTTATACATTAATTAGCATAATAAATGTGTATAGAGATTATGACCATAATTTAAGTGTAAATTATGGACATGGAAATTATTGATAAATTTGAATAGGGATATTAATCCAATTTGGGGTTAAATAAAGATGTGTAATAATTAACCGCCTAAGATACGAGGTTAGACTCTTTTGTGGTGTAAGACTGTCCGGACCCGCCCGGCAAATTCAGCAGTCACAAATGCCAGTGTAATGTGAGAGGTCAAAGGCACGAATTAAATGCGTGACAATTGTAAAGGCACGAGGTTAGGCTCGTTTGCGGTATAAGACTGCCCGGACTCGCCCGGCAAATCCAGCAACCGCAAATGTCAGCCTAATGTGGGATGTCTTTACAAGGTTACGGTTCTAATGTATTAAATAACACTTAACCAGATAAACATGTGGTGGGGCATGGGGGGTTAAGTGGGTGCCTTGGGTGACATGTGAAATTAAGTGGGTGCCTTGGGTGGCATGTGAAATACGATTAGATGCACTTAACCAAGATTGAAACATGTAAGAAGACATGAATTAGAATGGGGTTAAGTGAGGAAACCTTAGTGGGGACCAAGCATAGGTGGAAGGCTTGTATCAAGCATGGGGGCCCTTTTCAAACCAGTAACCCATTAAGTATCTTTGTGAGCTCGTCCCAAGTCGAGGACGGGACACGCTTACTGGATTTGATTGTAAGAGGTCAAAACGGGTTAGCGGTGGCAACTCAAGTCCAACGGGGTCATGTGTGTGCGTGGGCCCGGGCTGGTAGGTAAGACGTTGTTGCATCCTGTAGATATACGTCGTCCATCTTTGGCGGTATCGGGTTGCCACTTTGGGGAGTGATACACCCCCACTGTGGGACCAGCACGGGTATCTACGAGTTAGGGAGCCGATCGAATGGGGGTAGTGGGTACAACTAGTGGAGATAGGGACAGACGACACCTATGAAGGCAGCTAGGGGTACACGAAACTACCATTATCATTATTAAGTTCTTTAGGCGGGATAAACTTTTAGGGTGACTAGTGCTGATGCAGTATAGTAATTATCCTATAGTGATTAGGAACGAGATTAACGCCAGAATATTCCACTTATTTGCTTTGTCATGCCCACTTGTTTCATGGTCATATCTTATCTTACCAGTTTATGCCTTATCCTAGTTAATTTAATAATTATATTGTTAAAGTTTTTATACTCGCTAGACTTTATGTCTGACCCCCTTGTTTTTTCCTCTTTTCTTCCTTTTCCCCTCCAGGTTCTCAGGGTGGGACTAGTACTAGTGGTGCTTGATCTCGGATCTCCTTCTCTTTCTTTTTTGAAGTGTTGGATTGTTGAAAGTAAAGTTCAGCTCATCTCTTTTATGGCTACTTGTGTTGGGGTTTATGCTTTTTTATTTTATGTACTCTAAAACAATTTATCAAGATGGATATTAAGTGTACTTGGTTTATGAAGTTGTTGTAATCAAACTATTTCTCCACTGCAATAAAAGTTGTTTTAAAATTTTCAAGTATCATTATTTATATCTGTCTCATTATATTTTGTTCTATACACTAAATACGCTCCATGGAAGTTAATGCATTCCCTTTGTGAGTGATATTAATGGATGTGGGGTGTTACACACGTGCTTTTTTGGCCACTCTCTGGGCCTGTGCGTCTGGTGCACTTGGCTGGCTTATCCTCAAGCAGGGACCAAGGACTTACCCGACCTCCCTCCAGGAGGCGCTTTACCCTGTCCATCGTAGGCGGTGATAAGGGCTTAGATGCTTACACTGGGCCATCATAGACATAGTTTGAGGCTTACCCTTTTTGATGCTCTACCCTAGCTATCGTAGACGGTGATAGAGGCTTACACTCCACCCCCTTCCAAGGGGTGCCTTAACCTGGCCATCGTAGACGCAGATAAGCGTTTTCGTTCCCTTCTTCGGGTAAAGATCAAGAACATAAGCAGAGGTAGGACATGCTCTTCTGTGAGCAGAGCTCGGACGTGCTTAGTTCATAGCAGAGGCAGAGCGTACTCTTCTACGAGCATAGGTAGGGCGTGCTAATTAGTTGTTCTGTCTCAACAATTTTTGGGGTGGATCGGAGGCTTACGCTTTTGATGCTTTAACCTAACCCTTTCTGATTTAGCCGTGGATAAAGGCTTACACATCAACCCCCCCTCCTAGGGGTGTCTTTCCTTGATCATCTTGGTGGTGACAAGGGTTTTTATCCATTTATTCATTAACCCATTTCGGGTTATTCCAAAATCTTTGAGAGGGTTTCCATACCCTTAGTTATGAAGACAATCCACCTTCGGGTAAAGTCTTATTGGACTTAATTTTATTTTTTTACAAAATCTCGCAATTGGCCTTGATTGAAGAACTTGATAATCATCCCTTCAAGCATTCTGCAACAGTTTGTTTCATGTCCATTCATCATATGATAATGGCAGTAAGGCCGTCCTAACTTCCTTTTGTATTTGGGCATCTTTTTTGTAGATGTCCAGAAATTAAGGTCATGTTTGGTTAGGAAGTAGATATTTTCCATTGATATGGTAAGGTGGTACCCCTCGGATAGTTTTGGTATAAAGCTTTTCCTTTGTTGTTGGAACTTAGCCCTTTTGTTATCTGGCCTTGCTGCTTCATTCATATCTTTGATCCTCCTTTTCAAAGCGTATTGAGATTGAAGCGCTATTCTCTTAGTCCATTTGGAAGTAAAATGGTTGAAGTCTTTCATTATTCCTTGTTCGAATACCATTCCTTCCATCTGTTCATGGATAGCTTTTCTTATATAAGAGAATAAGTTATACTCTCTTGATGTAGTACCACATAGGGAAACGGTTGGGATTTGTCCTATATAGCCAGGGTTGTTGCTCCAACAATCAGAATCATATTGTTAAACTTCCCTTTTCCACATGATTATTCGCAAGGCTTTCATTCTTAACCTTTGTTCTTCCATCATTCTCGGGTCAGTAATACCTGACATAGCCATTTAAGATCTAGAAGACTCTTGTTGGGACCCTTTTCCCATTATCGTCCTGCTTCGAAGCTTAGTCCAACCCAGGACAGAACAACACAGTTAGAAATGTGGTTGTTAACCACAAGGTTAAAGGTTCAAGCCCTCCTTCTAGCATCAAAATGCTAATGATATTTTTCTTAACACCGGAGATAGGTGTAATGAAGTGGACCTAAGGGAAGTAATGGATTATTTAGTTCGCCACAAGCTTGAATTTGTTCGCTATTTCTTAGGCATCAAGGTTTTGAGCCCGAAGATTAGTTACTCTTCCCTCGAGGAGTGAGTATCACGCTTACGAAACTAAACAACCAACAGTTACCTTGAGATAAGGGTTCCCTAAGCACAACACAAGTTAGAAAGCTTAACGGCTTGTGGAAGGGTATTTTGGTAATCTTAGAGAAAGACCATGGTTTTTGTTGAAGATCCTTGTCATGGAGAAAACATAAGGTAATATAGGGGTAATATAGGAAATAGATAGTTAGATAAACCGTAGAAATTATACTAAGTGTCGATCCACCCTCTTATTGCTCATTGATTTGAGTACATACGTGTTTACAAAGGGAATCCCCAAATTGATTTAGAAATCAGGGTTTTCTCTATAATAAATGAGTACAGATTGGGGAATGAGAAAAAATCCCCTAAAATGTGACCCCTAGGGTCTTATTTATAGAAAAATTGGGACCCCTTCTGTCATTGGTCCAACAGAGGCCTCTTTCGGGTGTGGCATCTATATCGGCCGCTCTTCATCTTTTGGTTGTGGTTGCCTTGGTTTCGGCTACTCTTTTGACACTGTTAATAGATATAACATAGCCTTTGGTGTGTCGGTCTTAGCTCTCGGATAGCTAGTCTCGGTCTTTGGAGCTTCTCTTTGATGCTATCTCTATCTTTCATGTCGATATCAAGACCGCTGGTATGGATAACTTTGGGAATGGATTTTAGCTTTTGATAATAAGCGTTTGGGTTTGTCTTTAAGTCTTCATAGTATTTGCTTTCGTGCTTCAACTTCCCATGTTTCGGGATCCGTCACCCCGTTCGGTATCGAACTAAGAGAGATAGTGTGGATAGCTCTTCTTCTTAGAAGCTTTGGTTTGCTTCCAGTGAATCCCCGGGTTTGGTTTTGGTCTTCCAATAATGAGCTTTCCATACGTCTCTTGATGACTTTTGAAGTTGTATCTCGACGTCCGACAAGCTTGAATCTGATAGCTATCTTCTGGGATATGATACTGGTGTTTCAGGTTCTCATGCCTTTAATGTCTTCACCTCCTTCTATATCGGCACTAAGTAAATTAGTGCCAATAGCCTTTTCATCTCCCTTTGTTTGGCTTGATGCTTCCTATCATGACTTTCATTTTGGGTTGTAAGCTTTCATCATTTCTTTCTTATCTGCTTCCGACTTCAAGTGATTTACCTTCCTTATGCTTTTGGATCATCATTTTGATCTAGTTGCGTTTTGATACCCCTTCACTGATTGTTGGTTTCAGTGTTGGATTTGGTAGTAACATATATATATATATATATATATATATATGTGTGTGTGTGTGTGTGTGTGTGTGTGTGGGAAAAGTTCTGCTACTGCTCTTATATTGCTTGTGAAATTCCCTCAAAATTCCAGCCACATATTCTGATTTTAATATTTACTCTTTCTCTCTCTTTCCATTTCGTATCCTTACCTCACTCCCTTCTTGTTCCATATATTTTTCCAGATCTCGTGAAAGAGGTAGAAAAACACAGAAATTAAAATTGTTTTAGCCTATCAGCTAAAACCCTCAACACCCGACCTCCGCGCGATGCTCCTCCACCCTCCATAATCACCTTACACAAAATACAATTGTAGCCTATTGAAACCAAAACTCATGTACCATGCGCACCTCCATGCATTTACTCTGAGCAGCTGCATCCAACCTCCATGCACCCTAGGCCTTCCTCCACCCTTCTGAGCAATTGCAACCAACCTACGCCCATCGCGCATGTACGTCAGACCAGCCACACCTGACTATGACCCAACGCCACCACAGTGGCTCAGATCCCATACTCTTCGTCAGTCTCGCCACCACAGTCCTCCACAGCAAGTAACAACTCATAGGAAGAGGATCACAGAAGAGATGCTTTGTAGGTAGATGAGAAGGACTTTTGGTTCATTGTGCTTTCATTCAAAATGGCATCAGTTCCATGCAAAGGTGCCACAACTTTGTGTCTGTGTACGCGTGTACGAGCCCGTCATATGTATGTCTACGTTCATGCACGTGTACATGTGAGTTTGGAACTGCATCGAGTAGCGAGTTGTTGTCGAGGTGATTAGTGTTTACACATTCACGCTAACCAATATATTCATATACATTAATAATTTTAATATTTTGTTTATGTATTGTTTGAATTTAATCGATAGAAAAAAAATTGGCTGCATATGATTGATTATCATATTTGTGCACATGTTAAATGTTATACGCACGACATATAAAATTTATGATTGTTACGGAAACACATACATGAAGCTAATTTTTAACATATGTTTTTCACCTATGTTATGGATATTTGATTATATTATGATATTAATGACTACTCTGTGCAATTAGAGCGCTTAGCGACTACTACAAGAAAACACTGATTTAGCGTCAAGTATTTAGAAGCGGAAATTTCCGTCGCTAATCTGCAACGGATTTCCGTGTGATCTGCAAGGGATAGTTTTTTGTTTTTTCAACTTTTTTTTTATTACCGTGGTCTTCCTTCACCCCTCGCTAAACTGTTGCAAATTGCGTCAAATTGCCGACGAAAAATTTCTATCGCTATTTTCCGCTGCAAGTCCAGGCAGAATACCGACGGATATTTATCGAAGCTATTTTACAATAGAATTCCAATAGATTTTTATATTATTTTTCTATAATAAATAATAATTTACATTCTATAATAAATAACTTATAATCATTGCTTATTTATAATTAGCAAAATAGTCTTTGCTTATTTAGTATTTTATATCATTTTTTAAAAATGTATGATATTATTTATTTTTAATTGTACTTTGAATGCAAAATTGTATATATAGAATTGAAAATATTGAATTAAAAATACAGAACATATACAAAATTGAAAATGTAAAAGATATAGAAAACTAAAAATACAGAATAGATAAATAACTGACCTATGTAAAAAAGATACATAATTAAAATATCTCTGTTCGTTTCACATAGTCATCATTTGCCTGAGGTTAAGTTTGAAAGGGAATAAGTTAACTAATTATAAATCAAGTTTGGAATAACTAATTGGTAATAATTAAGAAGTCATTTTTATTGTATAGTATTTGATAATTAATAATTATATTTAATGTTAAAAAATGTTGAAAGAGAAAACCTAGATTTGAATAGGGTACAACACAGATCTGCGTATGGGAAACAATCCCATTCATCACCGTTCAAAGTGGATAGAACCAACGAATAGGATACCTCCCATGCTTCTATTTTGGATCGCCCTATCGTGCTTCTTCTGTAATTTGCTTTACCCTTTTCAGCTTCAACTCTGATTCCACAAACGTCGTTTTTCACATATCGAAATTTCTCTCCGGAAGATTGAATTTTGATACTTCTTCCAATCAACCAGGCGAAAATCGGAGTACTCCTTCAAATTCCCCCAAATTATCTACTCAGCAACCCTAAATTGAATTAGGATTTCGCCAATGCAACCATGAAGGTTCATCCAATCCCAAACTTGAACTTTAAACCTAAGAACCTCTGCCGCCTCCCACACGTCTTCAGAAAGTCATGTTTAACATTCTTTGGATGCGTATTTCCCGAAGATGCGGCGGTGTTGAAAAGTATCATTTCCAATGAACTGCATCAAGATTGGGAGAAAGCACTTCCAGTAAGAGCTTAAACTTCGATCATTTATTTGTGCAACAAACATTTTTATTACAACCTTGGAATTTCTTATATTAAATTGGTTGTTAGAAGAGCTTGTTCATATGGTTGCTAATTAATTTCATAAATTGATGGAATCCAGATAGTATACTTTTTTTACTATATTGCCATGCTTTATGTAGATTCCTAGGTTTTAACATACCATAGTCAGTAAGAATCACAGAAACCAGCAAAATTAGTTATTTCACAATCTATGTTTATTATATTAGCAAATTTTATTATATTAGATTTGTGCAATCTACATTGCTATGCTTTATGTTCATATGTTTATTATATTGCTTGTTCATATGGAAAAGCAATCTGACATCTTATGACTATCAGTATATTAGATTTCTCCATCTCCTTAAACAATTGATTGGATTTGTGCTTGGTTTATCATTTGGATTTGAATATTCATTCCCCTGTTGAAAGTCTATTTTTTCCTGAACATGTTACTCATCCATTTCGTCTATGGTTTTCATTTCCTGCAGATGTCCATTTTAAGTGCAAATTTTGGTGTAGTGCAATTAGCATGTTCATTTTATTTCTACCTTAGATTTAATTTGTATTACCTTTTGCATTTGTTCCTTATGCGCTTGCTTGATTTGAGCTGTATGAAGCACGATCTGGGATGATGATTTCAGGTTTCAATTATCAGACGGGTATACCTAAAAGGATATGCAAAGAAGAAGCTGACAAAGTTTTGATGCGCATGAATGAAAGGTACTACTTTATTCATCTTCCACTTTTATTTTTTCTATTCTTATGCATATTAACAGTCAACCTAAATTTATTTATACATTTTCAACAGTTTTCAATTATGATAAAAGTCCATTGCCAACAGCTTGGGTAGGAAAGGATAATGTTTCAATAATCAGAATGAAAGCTCATGCTCTGGTACAATAAAATTTTAGATTTAATTTGATTCGTGGAAAAATATTACTTTGAAATTTGTATAGCTTTTTTGATTATATTTCTACATACACTTAAATTCTTAGTTGCTGCAGTTCAAATAGAAGAAAATTCAAATAGAACTGAAAAATTCTCGTATTCAGCACTTGCCGATGCTCCCACTGCTAAAGTAAGAGAATCACATCTAACACTGATCCTTTTGCTATCAGTTCCTGAGGATATGTATATTTTGCAAAGTATATATCCTAAAAATTAAATTATAAATTCATGAGTCATTTTCACGTGTTTAGATATCTTTGAAAGACATACAGACAACCCCGATACAATGTAAATCGATATGGAGACGATTTCCAAATCAAAAACTGAATGTATAGTTCCTTAAGCAATATCCACACAAGTACATACACATTTTTCCTACTCCTATTGATACCAAATTTAACTTTATCGCTTATATTACAATTCATATTGTTATATTTTGTAGGAAGCTTATAAGCATGGTAACATATGACCTCCGCCGTAGCGATCGCGTTGATTGCAAACCTTGGATTTGATGAATTCCTAGTGCTATTGAAGTAAATTGCATGGTTATGTTATTCAACATTAAAAATACATTGACTTGAATTTAGCATATGATCAAAATAGTCCTACTGGGTAGCATATGGTCAACTCAATAACCGTTACTGCTGGTAAATCTGGCATCGTGAAAGGGCAGTAAATTAAGCACCCAAGTGTAGCACCAGATGATGCGTCCATGCAACGAGTTCCACAAAACATCAATCGATAGATTAGTTTGACGGTCATTACGTCTTGCTACCAAATTGAGAACAACATTAAAGGTAGAGGTAAACCAATATTTTCCGTTTTTTGTAAGCGTCCAGTTCTGCTGACATCAGTCGTATACAAAACAAAAGCTGGCAAAATAACACCTTCATGGATTTAGTCCAACACGTAGCAACACTAGTGGTAATGCTTAAATTTATGTCTATTTTTAGGCTTTACAACATTTTCACCCCTCTTCGTTTTTCTCTTAGATTGCCCAAAATTCCGCTTTCGATAACCATTATATTATTTGGTAAAGCAGGAAGAATTATTCTGGTAAATCTTGCATCATCTTGCAGCTAACTGTTCTAAATTATTATTTTTATTTTTTCACTATTTTGGATAGATCAAGGATTTTCTGTTGGAATCAACCCTTATGGACTTTGCTGCTCAATTAATCTTCCGCTATTTTACTCATGTTTGTTTATTGCTGGCTCAGGATTGCTTTGGTGATGCAGTGATGACTTTCTACATTTTGTTGCGGAGATGGTTGCTAATACAGGTGGAGGCCAGGTGAGTTTTCATATCAGCCTTATATTATTCATGCTATCATCAACTGAGGTAGCAGTGTAGCACGGTGGAGCATAAACTTTGCTCCGGCTTTATTAGAATCAGGTGCTTGTGCAGTCTTAATAAAACCGGATAAATCAGTGACTGTTAAGATCACTAAACTAACATTGTTAGTCAACCGTGTACTCAAATTTCGGCTCATCGACCTCTGTTGAAAGTGATGTATTTCTTTGCTGGGATGGCCTAATAACGATGTATGTGTAGATACTTTGTTGTATTCCAGTCTAATTTACTTGGTCTTCAGAACAAAAAAATTAAGAGGAAAATAAAAAAGGGTTACAAGTCAAATTTGTAGTGTGAAGGAAAGGTAAGGTAATGCGTATGTAGTGGACACTGATATCTCAGATTCATTCCTTCTCACATTCTGAATATTAATTTGAATCTCTACTCTTACTTTTATCTAATTATTAATTAATACCACGCGACTTTAATATTCTTAGGTCTTCAGCTGATACAGGTGGAGGTCAGGTGAGTTATCATATCAGCCTTATATTATTCATGTTATCATAAGCGCAACATACTATTTATTATTTAGTTTGAAATATGTTAACTTATAAAACATACATGAACGTTTAAAAAACAATTGTGTGATCCTAATAAGGAGATTTTAAAGCATACATAATATGAAGAAAGAAGTTGTGGAGAAGAACGAAAGGCTGTTAAAGATCATACAGAAGCAGAAAATGGACAAAAAGAAGAAAAAACATTGCAGAAGTTGCTATGATTGGAGAATATGTTTTAGGTGAGTTTGAGGTGAAGGAAGGTTGTGAATAGTGAAGCAGCAGATTTGTTTTGATGAATTGATGATATTGATTTTCTTGTTATAACATATGTAAATTAATGAGAGTAGAATATGATTAGAAAATATTCTATTTGAAAAAATGTAATGTTGATTACGAGATGAGTGATTAATATAATATGTTGATTATGAGATGTGTGTATTGATATTAATTGTGTTGTATTTACATTATGATTGTGTATTGAATGGAACACAAATTATGTGTGTGTGTGTGTGTATGCGGATCAAAAGGGGAATAACAGCAGATTACCAACAAAAAAGGAAGGTTAAGTTTATCTTAATTTAATTTTCGTCGCTAATCCCTTGGCAATTAGTAAGGATTTACCAACGCCTTTTATAAATAATAATTTATTATAAATTAAGTATCCGTCGGTAAATAGTCGGTATATAAATTAAAATTAAATTAATAAATAAAATTTTATTTTTATTATATAATTAGTAAAATAACGGAAAACAGTCGGAAAATTCATGCTAAATTCCGTCGTAAAAATCGGACACAAATACCGCCATGGTTTTTACCGACCACAACATTATGCAGGAAATCCGTTGCTAAAGCCTATTTAGCGACGGATTAGAAGCAGATATTGCCGCTGCTATATGCTGTTTTTCTTGTAGTTAGCGGTGGAGATGCAAAAAGTTGTAGTAGAGCTAAAGTGGTATAAAGCAGGTGTATACTAGAGATGTAGAAAGCCTCGCTAGATTTACAATAAAATATTTAAAATTAACTAATTATTATTCTCACAATATTTACAAAAATGTAACTAATATTATTAATTTTATACAATAAAATCAAAGAATATCTTAGTTATGCATTAAAGATTAGAGGACCATGACAATTTGTTGACTTATATCGGTCGCTTATACCTTAAAATTGCCTCTTTACACTTAACTTTTTGATTTTTTTTAAAGAACGAGTCGGATCAATCTTTATATTCTAATATTGCAAAATTTGACGCTAAAAGAACCACAATTTAGCCAGTGCAGTAGAAAATAGTGGATTTTAAAATTGACATATTATTTATTAGCACTAAATTTAAATAGCAAGCGTCCGAATAGTGCTACGATAATAGTGCAGATTTTGTAAGGTTCTAGTGGGGTTTTAACTGTCCATTGACCATTATAATTGTTGTATATTCCCTGTTGATGTCATACATGTTAGCCATACTTTCTTGTGATATTGGAAAGTATTAAAATGACATATACTTGTATTTAAATTATAAATATTCCACTTGGCCTAAGTTGAAAATTTTAATAATGAACACCGCTTAATCAAAATGATTCAAGTCAAAGGAGTAGGTGGTAAATACTTTGGTTGAGGGCATGTTCGCTCCGCTCCTAAATATGACTGTTCTTGTTCACTCGAAGTGAACTGGTTACAGAGCTCGCCTCGCTCTCTTCTTTCAACCAGTGGAACGTTCCGAATTAATATAATGTCACCTCCCGAATGTTTATAATAGTTTGGATCAGAGTATACTAAATGCTCACTTATGCTCGCCTCATGCTTCGGTCTCTTCACACATCCCTATCTATCTGATATCGGATATCGCTAACCTCTCTTGTTGGGCCAGGTTCTCTTTCCTCTACAGTATATGGGTTAGTCCAGGTTCGTTATCAATACATTTATGCCACCGAATGCAATCACTTTGAAGAGGATCAGTTCAAATGGGAAGTACAAAACACTCAATGGAGAATAGGGATTTCTATGCCTGAGTTATAAAACTTTGGATGTTTTCATCGGTGCATATGAATAGGATTACCTAACTCTTGAGGTGCTTGTGAAAGGATTGACGGTCTGCTAATCAAGGAAAGCCAAAACGAAGTGTTACTTCTCTAGCTTGGGTTGTCTTCCCGGATCCCTGCTTCTGCTTTTGGTTATGGATCTGCTTCAAATTTAACAATGAATGAATTAAATTTTTATAAGAAACTGTTTTAAAGTTTTAATTTATTACTCGACTTGATTTGTTCATAAAATAAGATATTATGAATTATATGATAATTTACTAATAAATGGTTTTGAATTGATTTATTATTAAAACTCGATTATTCGAAAAAAGAATATATAATCGATTGAAAATAAGAATTTGCATGTTTTGAATATAATGATGTCAACAAAAGTTTACTGATTTGATTACTGAATTTAAATTTAATTTGATTTCATCACTTGGATTTCCAATTTTACGAGATTCTGGAATTTAAATTTGAATTTAATCAAAGTATAATTAACTTATCTTTGCTCACCTTCAGATCTAGACTAACCTTTTTTTACTACCACAATTTTTCTCGCCCTGCCATCACCTTCCATCGTTTGAGTGTTCCTGGATCTCTCCTGCCACTCTTTTGCCTAACTCGACTACCTCACATGGTGTTCCTCCCTGTTCATTGCTTTCCTTTGCTGGTTGGCATTCGCGGGTGCTCACGTCCCCTTGATATTGCTCCAGTTGATTAGGTTATCAGTAGATGCTGCGATTTTCCTTATCAAATGGCAAATCTAACTCTCGTTATGATTGTGGATCGTCGTTTATCTATTGGTTTACTAGTCTCTGCTGTTTTGTTTAGGCTCGGATGGGTCGCTGTCTGTGCTTATTTGGTTATAGGCCTCGTGTTATTTTGTTAGGTGGTGTCAGTAGATAGCTTGCATATATAGCCATCGTTTTATTGGAATTGAGTTACCTTGGTGATTTTGGCACCGTTTGAGTTTGTGGCTTTATAGTAAGTAGCTGGTCATCTTTTATGTATCTAATTTGTTGTAATCCTTTTTTCCTGTGCATGCCAAATTATCTATGTTCGGCAGTATTCTATGTTTGTTGGGAAGTTATGTTTCCTCCGGAAGCACTGAGCTGGCCATTTTGGTTCAGTGATGAAATTTGTACGGTGGTCTTGTGTCTCTATCGTGGTGAAAATCAGGGATGTGTTGTTTATTCTGGTGCACAAATTTGTACTCCTACTGATACAGTGCACCCACTCTAGCTAACTAGATTGTAAAATCTAAAATTTGATATTTGAAACAAATTTAATAAAATATGACAAAATTTGGAACTGATTCAATGAGTTATATGAAATTGGTAATTGAGATTAGAGTCTTTAAATTGATACCAATTTTTGAATCAGTAAATTTAAAGATATGGTTATAAATTTTAAATTTGATGGTTCAAAATTGGTTTTGAATCGGTATATGAAATTGGAAACGATTTAAAATGGATTCAAAATTTGGAATTGGTTTCACATGGTTGAGCGGAAATAAACTATTTATTCCAAAATATTATATTTACATTATTTTTAAATTTTATATTATTTAATATTTAACTATTCTATTTAAACTATTTTCCCTTACATTATATATTGTATACTGTTCTATTAAAAATTGTTTTTAATTATAGGACAGTTTGATTAAAGTCCTTATTAAGTTTCAAAATACACTAAACATCCTTCTCAAAAAGAGTTCAAATTAGGTTTCTAATATTAACTTACCAAATAAGAGCATAAATTTTATGTGATTATTTATTGAAAACATTCATGCAATTATACCGAAATGTAATTATTCACTGAACAATTGCAGAAATTTGTGCAATTTTTGGATATAATTGCCTAATTGTCTGCAATTATTCAACGATTAATTGCATTATTTATGAAATTATTCTATACTTTAATTCTAAAGACCTAATTTTCAATCCTTTTTGTGTAGAAATTTTCGTGTATTAAGTGCTATTTTAAGGACCTAAGTATAATATTCATTTTACTTAAACTAATACAAGTTTAACTACTATATATATAAACTATTTTGAATATAGAGTTTATTTCAAGCCCAGGTTGTTGAGCCCAAATTGTCTAAATATATAATTTCATTTGGATAACGATAGTTGTGACATGGAAACCTAAGATTGAAATTTGAATTTCGATAAAAGTGATTTTTGAATATAAAATTTGAAACTGGAATATTAATCCATTATTGAATTCATTTGAAATAATGGTAATGTGAAATTGAAGTGTGAACTAAATCAATTTATAACATGAAATATGATTTTTAATTTAAATATGACCAAGTGTGTAAAATAACAATTGATTATTGAAGAGGCCGGAACTGGATATTGATGTACTATATATCAATACTGAAACTACTTTAACAACTACGCACGTTGAGGATGTTCTAGACTGAAGTAGTTGTTTTGATGATCGTTTACTGGAATGAAGGAAGACACTACAAGAAAACATTTCAACTTTCTACAAAAAAATACGTCTTTCCTTTGCCAAAATGCGGGGAGTAGGGAAGGTGCAATAGTGTCTGTCCACGGATAACCACCTTCGGTACCTCAGACGCTAGTTTTTCAGCCAGCCTCTTGACTGCACCCAGCCCCAACCGAGATATGTAGGGGTAAGAATCAATGTTTCACCATAGATCACAAGGAGAGAACTCCCTATCTTGTACAATAGAAACCATCTCTGATACAAACTGCAACAACCTACTATTTTGTATCATTCAAATCGACAATAATCCACACATGTCAGACTTGAATGGTTCAAAATAATATATTATTAATAAATTTGGAGTAAAAATAAATCATATCACAGAACCACAAACACAGAAAAAGCAGAATAACGTGCAATGGAAATTAAATAAACCATGATAGTTCATGAAGCTACTACAAACACATAGTATCCAAAACAAAATGCATGGTATTAAGTCACTAAAGCAAGTACAATGGAAATCCCAGATACATAAGATATCTGCTAAAAGATAAACATAAACAACAACAACTGGCTGACATAAATAGAACTGAAAGAACAAGCAAATAGATGGCTAAAGCTCCAAATGGTCCCTAGCTCCAAAGATAAATCTTCAAAGGCTGTGACAATCTCACCCAAGCATCATGCAAAACAAAACCACTTAGATCAGGGCTAACATTCTTACATTAGTGAATCAACTCAAGTGGAAGATTCAATGAAATACATCTGTAACTTAAAGGATGTCGGGGATTTCCATCCGCTAAGGATCTGTTAAACTAGATATCATATGATACAATATGCTATTACAATAATGTATATGGTTAAATATAATATTCAAAATAGCATAAGCGGAACTACATTTTTACCCTTACATTGTTTATAATACCGTAGTCTATACAGATATCGAAAACCATTTTCAACTGTGCACTTGGTGAAGAATTCAAAATGAAGTATGTTGGCTTGAGTATGAATGGCTACTTGATTGAGTCTCGTTTAAGAGGTCTAACATTTGCTTCTCTTACGATATTTCTACTTAGCTTGAAAAGAAACCTCTGCGCAAAGACCTAATGATTTCTCATCGGTCTAAGGTAAAGAAGTCATGGATAGGCTGCGAATGCTACTGGAGTGAAGTAAGAGAACAATGATGGATAGCCTTGACCTTTGGGTCATAATAAAAAAGACTAAAATAAGTGTCATACCTAGGCCAAGTGAGGTCACTCATCCCACTGGAGACACTTCTTTGATATTATATCTCTTACTTTGTGATTGATTGGTGGTCACCCTTGATTATGGAAGTGTTGTTCGAGGTGGATGGTAGTTGCTGCTCTGCGTAACCATCAACCTAGATCCGCAATCCGGTAGAATCCTACTGGGTATTCCTCATATGCCTTGTCATAATATCTTGATCGAGCCCCCTACGATTTTGATTTGTACTGTACCTATGGAATGCCCTCTGATAGCCACTAGTTTACGATGGACTTTACGGTATTTGTATGAACTACGACATTATAAAACGTGTAATGGTAAAAATGTAATCCCGCTTATGCTATTTTGAATATTATATTTACCCATATACTCTGCTATAATAGCATATTGTTTTATATGATATCTAGTTTAATGGATCCTTAGTGATTAAAATCCTAAACATCCTTTAAGTTGTTGATGCATTTCATTGAATATTTCACTTTAGTTGATTCACTTGTATAAGATCTTCTTTTTTCAGAAATTTTGCAAGGAAACTTCTTTAAAACACCAAAGAGTCAATAACATAAAACATTCCGACAAAAAATGATAAGCCTAAAAATGGTGAAGTTTGCACATGTTTATTTTTTTAATTAATTTATTTGAGAGTGATATTTAAACTCCTAGTAGGTGGCATGAAAAATATAAGTAGGTTTCTCTATTCATTGCTCACCAGACTTCTCTGACACAAGACTGGATTAAACATTATAGTGAAATGAGAATAAAACGACGTTAACAATAAAAAAAATTATTGACTCATTCTTCTACAAGCAATGCAATATACACAAACCATACAAGGGTGCCATAAAAATTATAAACAAATGCAAGAAAAAAGAGTGCAAGATATAAATTGATGTCTAAACAAGTAAAAGAATATTTCCGTTGAATTAAAAATATCACGAACTTCCAATATTTTATTTATGCGTAGTCAATTCATCTTTGTAGTGATCCATCCTTGGGAAGTTTTGAACTGATTATGTTTGATTTTTTGATAGGGAGTAATTATATAAACTGTCTAATTACTTCTTATCTCTTGATCTTCGTAAATAAAGTGTCTATAACAAAGATTCGAATTTTTCTTCATGTTGTAAAGAATAGAACTAAGAAAGTGATCAAATAACTAATTGTGACGAAGAAGTGTTGAGGCTACAAAAACAAAATAATTGGTATATAGGTATACAAGTTAATGTGCCAAGTAGATTGTAACAAAGGGAAGAAAAACAACTTGCTCACTAAAAATAGTAGTATAGATATGGTGATACATAAATTTTAACTATATTGAATCCCAAGAGACATGCATATATACTCATGTGATATAAAGTAATATACAATAACATGTTTATTCGTACATACGTGGCGGATATGCTAGCATAATTCTTATATTATATGTAAACTTATTCCAGTTGTAAAAGGTCAAATAAATGATATTACCCTTACAATCGATAAAGTAAAAGATGTGAATGTTCGTTTATTAATTATTATTAGTTATACTTATATTGAATGACTAACTACCATCAATTCTATTTTGTTCTAATTAAATTTATTTGTCTCAGTTACATATTAACACTCGTTATTGCTACGCAATTAGGGAATTGATTTACGATCAACTAATTCCTGCTATAAGTAATAAATAGTTAACCAGTTGCAAGTTGTAACACTTTGCGATTACTTGTAAGCGATTTTTTTTTGAACATTTACTAAATGTTTCGTTATCGTGGAGAAATAATATGGTAGGAACTAACTACTTGTTCTTAATAAATACATTTCTATCCTTTCATAAATTTGGCAAGTACAAATAACATTAACGTGAAAAAATTACTTGTCATTTTTTAAACAAATTAAGGTTATTTATTTGTTAATACTTTAAAAGGTATCATTATATTTTACATATATGGGGTATCATATATTTAATATATAATTAAGCGTGACTAAAATACTTACCTTACATCAAGGTTTTAAATTTCGTATTTCGTTCACATCTCGAAAATTTATAGATAGTACGCCGTATCAATGAGATACAAACAAGATAAGCGTAATTTTGGTGCACATCATGGATTGAGATATCGGATTTTGATGTTTATCTCGGGCATATCTCAAAATACTTTAATGGTCTAAAATTGTCATTTCAAATTTTTTTATTATAATTTATATACAATTATAATCTTTTTAACGTACGTAAATTGTATAAGGTGATAAATGAAAATTCTCTTTTATTTTAGAGTGGTAACATGATTGGTGTTAATTAGTTTCATGAGTTCCACTCATCTGAATATAAATATAAAAAATTGTAAAATACATAAATCTTATGTTTTGCATTTAAAGATAAAAATCAAAATTAGTGGGTTAGTAAAATATAATTAAGGCGTTTTTTTTTTTTTTGATGACATAACATAGAAGTTATAGAAATATCTATGTGCAAAAACCTAACTTTGTACGAAACCTTATATTGAGATCTTACTTCAAATGTTGCTTGAGACCTCAAATAATTGAATGAGATGAGTGTGAAATATCTGTTGTCTCATTTCGTTAAATCTCATCTTGCCCACACTCGAATGAGATCTCAAAATCTCGGGTGAGATAAATGAGATTCGAAATGGTGTCCCTACATGCATAACAAGAAGGATTTATTACAAATAAAAATGTCAAATTGAATTGATAACCCTTAAAAAATATCATATCAACTGTCTGAATGAGTCTATGGACAAAAGTCATGGTTAATTTTAAATTAGAAAATCATGTGAAAGTAAAATAAATAAAGGATAATTACTTGAAAAAAGAGCAATGTGAATGTGAAGAATTATTAAATGAGAGTTTAATTTTGAATAAAATATATTTAAATATAGAGCTTGATATTAAGCGATATCACTAGATATTTCTATTTAGTAACTAATTTGAAGAATTTGAAAGAAAATGATGAATATTAGTAATGGACGTAATATATATTGAAATTTCCAATTTATTTTTATGTAAAAAATTATAATTTATGTTTGAATAGCCTACTAGTTCCTCGGGTCTTGGTTTGCAATAATAAAAATAAATTTTAGGTAGTTATTTACATTTTATAAATCACTATTTTAATGTCCTGGGTTTTTAACTAGCTTTGTTACATAATAAACATACTGGTCGTATCAATGATTTATTTAAAGTAAAAAGAATTGAATCTAAATGTTTGAACAAATTTTAAATAATCTTTTTATTTAAAATCCTATGTATAAATTATTAATTGTTTATGTGTATACGTGTGTGTATATGTTATATATATATATATATATATATATATATATATATATATATATATATATATATATATATATATATATTTATGGTTATAAGCTGAGTTTGATTTTTATTTTGTTTGAACTTGGCTATGACATTTAATTGATAAGAGTGGGGAAAAATCAAATCAACTAGCAACTATTGGAAATAAATAAAGTATATTGATATGCTTTGCAATGAAGTATACATTCCTTTAAAACAGTTAAATACACCATATTTGCACATACTATAAGCTACAATATATTACTTAGTAGCAAAGCAGTAAATATTCAAGCATATTTGCACATGGCCGTAGAGTAGGAAAATGACCAAACCAAACACCTTTCAATCAATTGATAGCAGCCTCTGAACCACCATCTCTTCCCTAACTAAAGCCTTGTTTCAAAGCATCTTGCACATGTATTTGTAGATTAGCTAATACCTAAAAACATAGATTGGCCTTGTACCAATTGTGGGAAGAAATTTAATAAGACAAACCTTTACACCACTTTTCTTTCAATCCAAATCAATTCTACAGCTATAACAAATGGATATGTAAGCATTTATAGGAGCCATGCACTAGCTGGAAGGACAAAATAAAAATGACCAAGCATACATCTTTCAATCAATTATTGAAACAGCCTAGATTACAGAGGTCTGAACATTTATTTCATAGGCTAAGATAATTTCCTTAAGTGCTAAGCACACATTTTTAATATATATTCATATGGCCGTGCATGTCTCATGACCGGAAAGGAATATATATGAAATGTCTTGACATAACCCCTTTCTAGCTTCTACCCCGTAGCATGTGCATTCCCTGAAAAGCCTAGATGATTAGCCTGTAGCTGCCACTTTGTTTCACCTATAAATATGTACACAAACTTGATAAGTTTCTTCACATTTTCATTCGACCAAAATAAACAAACAAATAGAATTTAAATGGTAACAAAATTAAAAGAAGAAAAATGGTAGCAGCCCAAAACCCTGAACCTGGAAATGCTACAAAACAGTGAACAAATGGAAAATCTGGGACTTGGAAATGCATGGAACAAAAGACCCAGTGAGCAAAACAGTGGAAACCTGTGTGAGTAAACTCTCCCCCATATTAGTATTGATTTTACATAATATGATGTTGCTATATTTGTGTATGTATGTTTTGGTATGTTATATTAGTTAATCTGTGTCAAACCTAGAAATATTTAATATAAAAAGATGAGAAAGTTATAACCTGAAAGCATGGGAACAGGGGATTAAATGTGAGTAAATTTCCCCTTGTTTATCTATTATACATGTACATGTTAATGTATTGAAATGGCTTCACACTAGACAAAAACCTGAGGCTGAGATTGAAAACCTGAGAATGGAAAATAAATATAAAAACAGTGAATGCATATTATATGGTGAGTAACAGAGGATAGGAAGCAAATTAGCGTGGACATTTGTGTAAACCGGGAGGCCAAAACAGGATACATATTGTGATTTAAACTTTTTCCCTGTATTCACTGATTATTAGATATTAAGTAAACAATACATATATGCATTCATGTACCATACCTTCTTGTCGAAAACACTGATTATTTGAATGTAAATTTGGAAACTAGAAAACACATGAAAACATTGAATATATCATTCATGTATGATATATTCAATGTTTCTAGGCAAGGGTATTTGATTAAGTGAATCTTTATAGCAACCTGGAAGAAATTATGGTATAGAATAGGAAATACCACCCTATGATTATTGCATAGAAAACCTAGAACAAAAACAGGGCACATCAGCAAGTAAAACTTGCATTTAAAATCTAGTATTAAATACGTACAAGATGGAGCAAACTTTTGGATATATGTATATAAAAATACTTCCCGTCTATGGTATTAAAAAAAAAATCCTTTGTTCCCCCTTCATTCTGTTCGAAAACAACGACTAAAACGCTGCTCCCCTTCCACTTTCGGCCGACTCTTGTTTCATGAACTTCGCCATGAACTTCATTTGTCAAATTCGTTACAAGCAGCTGGTTGTTGTGGTGCCCAACAAAGGCAGAAGTTCGTACTTAAATCAGTACGGTGGTTTCAAGATGGGAAAGAAGTGTGGGGCTTATCGCGTGATTTTCAAGTAAAACGGATACAGCAGGAAAGAAGTAAAGGAAAGAGTAAATAAAAGAGATGGTAGAAACATGAAATACAAATGTTTTGGTTCAGTTGTATTTACCACTGGTTTTGACTTTTTCTTTACCGTTATATTTACCATTAACAATGATAAATTTACCATTACCATACTGATAACATTGGTAATCCAAAGTGACTCAATTTTTTTTATCACTTACTTGATATTGGTATGGTACGGGTAAATTTACCATTACCATAGCAGCCCTACTGGGAACAACCGCCTGGAACGAAAATGGTAGTTAGTGGCAATGTTTTATTTAGTGCATGCAGTCGTGCGTTCTTGTTTGTTGAAGGAATTATGGGCTTAGGCCATATAAAAAAAAGAAGTTTAAATTTAATTTCAATTATTATATTGTATATATAATATGAAGACGAGTTAGTAAAAATATATGTATGGGAATGGGGTGTTTAATTAGGCTCGGTCCAACTAAATTAAAAAGAAAAGGGAAAGAAATACCATTGTGTTAAGCTAAAAATCCTAATGAATATATTTATATAACTTAAGTTAGGTCGAGAAAAGATATTCGAATAATTTGGCTTGTGTCTGTGTAGTCGAGTCGAAAGTTAAAATGTGAAAACAACCCGACGTAATTATCAGATTTAAACAATTCGAAATTTTAAATGAACTGATTTGTTATGTAATTTAATAGGCGTCGTAATACTAAATACCATTTTAAATTTATTTAGTTGTGAACTGAATTGACGTGTAAACTACTGATCAATAATGATTTATAATTCAACAAATTCTGAATAAATTGTTCTAATAATTGATTATTTAATTCTGTTATGGTTTATTATGTATATCGTAATTATATATTTTATTGACGCCCTGTTAGCGGAAATAAACACTGTTCCACTATAGACTGTATGGACTGAATTATTTAGACACCCTGTAAGCAGAAATAAACACCGTTCTGCTATTATGTCAGTTTGACATATTTTATCAGTTAATATATGTTGTTGAGATATTATCAGTTGAAAATATTGAATTGTATTTATTTGTTTGTTTATGCAAATTGGATTAACAACTTGAATGTCGTCTAAACTGTTATATACCGTTGGAGCTGCTAAGCTGTTTTCTGTAAAGTAACTCAGAAAAATACTCGAGTTTTGATAGTTGGATATAAATTGTTTTAATAAGCAATTAAATAGATTATTTTAATTAATTATACTATTAATTTAAAGGGAAAGATTAATCGTGATCATTTTAAAACTATCTGTTTTCTTAAATCAATAGTGAGGAGTTAATTAGTTTAGATTAACAGATTTTGGGTAAGATAATGGTGTAATTAAATAGCAGTTTAAATTTGGATAGATTATCTCAAAAGATAATTTTGTTTTAAAAGAAAAGGAAATCAAGTCAATCATTTGGATTAAATTCCCCTGATTTAGTATCAAGTTAAAATGATGAATGGTACAAAACAACATCGTTGTTTAAAATGGTTTAAATATTTGGAAATCAATGGGATTTACCAATTTATAGTTTCGTCAAACAATTTGGATATCGAACTTCTACGAATCTTGACGATAAAAATGATTTTGATTCAAGGTCTGAGAGGTAAATAAAATACACTAACTTGATCGATTTCACTATTATCGAATGAGGCTTAGTAGATCCAATGATAATAAAGTTGTTCACTTTATTTTATATTTGATAGTTAAATCACTGACTATCAAATTTGGACCATTTCGTTATCGTTTTCAAAGAGACCGGAATCTAAATTCCACTTTGATTCGATATACGTTTCGTGTCAGAGATTATTTAAGACCATTGAAGACAGAGTTATGTAAGAGCCATTTTGTCGATCCTACATAGAAATTGCCTAAGATGGATTTACAGGATAGTGCCTTCGGTTTGTCCAGTCCCAGGACAATTTGTATGGATGAATGTATGACAAAGTATGCCTAATAAATTGCATAAGTTGATCTCTTCAAATGTATTTACGTTTGGTGGCGGAGGAATTCGTTTCTCTTAGCTTTATACCTAGGATATTTTTGGGGAAATCAATTTGTGATTTGGCGGGTTTGACGATGTGGCATTCAAAGTGAATGAAGACATGTATTATCCAAAGGTAAGTTCAGCCTCAAGCCTCACAACTTGGAAATGACAAAACTCGGGCAAGCAGCATGGCTATGTGGGTCGCTCTCATTAGGGTGTATTGTCACCTATTTAGAGAAATTTCATTATTTCTTTATTCTATTCGATGTTGTCCCTTTCGGGAAACGGTGGGTAGTTCCCAACCGTTGGTGACAATATATTCGATACACTCAAGCGAAATGAGCGGTCGATCATGTGTGGGCCGGGTTACAAGACATTCTTGTTAAACCCAGTGTATTCCCCTCTAGAGATACATTATCGGAAGGTGGTTCTATACCTTGCCATAGTTGGAATCCAATCTCCAATAAGCGCCCGCGGTTTTGATTGTATACTATATATGTGGAGAGTGAGATGCAAGCGTTCCACTAGATTGATATTTATTTCTGTTTAGACACTATTGTAATATCAGAATTAGATATGATTTCAAATTGTTTTGGGTTATCGTAAGGTAAAAACCATCCATGTTTATGTTTGGGTCGGTCTTACGATTATATTTTCTTTCAAAACATTTTTGAAAAATTAAACCAATTGTTATGTATTCTCACAAGGGAAAAACCCGTTCCATGTTATACGGCGTGGTCTTATGAGATATCTTTTATTAAATCAAGCTATTTAAAAAAAAATACTAACACCAGCCCCATTACTGACTCAGAGTTTATTTTCTATGTTTTCCCTCAACTCTTGGGTGCCAAATTTGTACGGGCAGTCCAATAGTTCAGGATTTTACAGATTTATCTGGAGGAGCTTGGAGCAGGAGGCTTCAATGTTAGATACTTAGAGTTTATTTCCGCTGCATTGAATATGTGATGTACTCTGATGATGTATGTAAGAGTAAATATAGTTTGTATTACAAAGTGATTATTTATATTATATATTTTATTCCGCTGCGATTGTGAGATTCTGTGTTGATGTTCAGTTCGATCTTCTATCTATTTTCTTCTATTCTAATTTTCTATCTTTCTATTTCTCATCCTCTAACATCTTTCTATTAATGATTCGTATTTTCGTGTAGTATGAGTTGGACGTGTGTTGTATTCAGTCGACTCAAATCGCATGGATTTGCGGGTCGTTACAATTATTTTACAGCATATCATTCCTACAATCATTTTAATATTTTTTTTGTATGCATATAGGTAGGCGCATGTAATGTATATCAATTTGTTTTAATTTTTATCATTTAACTATCTAAAATAATTTTGCTTTAATAATAATATTATGTTACCATTTTTCTGCATTGATCGTGCCTTCTGATTAATTATATATCTTCAATCAACTGCAATGAGAAATATTTTTTTATCTCCATAATTATTTCGTTTATAGTGATATTTACATTGAATTATGCTTATTTTTAAATTATTTTAGTTATCATGTTTGCATGAACATATTAAGTGGAAAATTTAATTGGAAATATTCTAGTAATGTGACTATACTGTGTATATATTATGTGTAACTCATGATGTACCATTATACTATGCATATATTATGCATAACTCATGCAGTATCACGTTATATATGTAACATAAAATATGATGTTTCAAATTGCTTATTATATTTTCTCTAATTTGATCAACATTATGTAACGTCGGAACGTAATATTACAACTATAACCGAAATTAATCACTATTTCACTTTTACTATAATTTCTCTATTCTAGATAAGGTATAGAACACTATTATAAAACCAAATTAAGTACATATTCAAATTTACATTTTTAAGCATAAAACAGAACTAGTTTGGCCTTGTACAACTTGCACTTGAAAATTAGCACACTTGCATAGTAATGTAATGTTTATCAAATTTGGAAAAATATTTTGTTTGTTGTATAAAACTATTATGCTTCAAAATATTAATTATATGTTGTCGCTGTAAATTCAACCAAAAAAAATCACATATGAAATTGCAATCCGTAAACATGCTACTTCAATTTACAGAAAGTTCCAGTGTTGGTTCCATGATGGCTCAAATCATGCATTTGTCTAGCTATAATTAATTTCCTTCCGACATGCTTCTTCCCAAACATGCGAGAAAACAAACCTCTATTTTCATTTTCTATTTTTTTTGCTTCTCCTCATGTTGTAGATGCTTCCGCAACATTACTATCTTCTCTTCATTTTGATTCTTCACCCTTAACTACAATAGGTGAATCTAATGGAGCACTCCAATATTGGAGATTATCTACAATTAAGTTTCCATTTGAAAATTTATTTTATTTATAACTATCAAGTTCAATTGTGTTTTTTTAGGGTATTAAACTCATCGTATAATTCTTATTATGTCGATTGGATTAGTACAGGATTCAACCCTAATCGATAAAATGTTGGTTCTAGCTGTAGGGTATGTCATTATCGATCCATTACTTGAAGATTTTTTGTTACAAAAGAGGAGTGAGCAATATCTTTTTAACTATATTATTCATGCAAATCTTGCTTACCTACCAAAGTAATGTTCCTATTGTTAATTGAGTTCCATTACAGCATATCTTTGATTTATGTAGGAGACGATGTTGGATTTCCAGGATTCATGATAGGCTGCGATGTGATTATTGTAGTCCTTATTTATTGATTTGAGCTTAAACTTTAATGACCTATTTTTACATGACCTACATGTTTTTCAATGTAAACAAATATTTGGTTAAGGTCTCTCATAACGTATGCACCATGGTATCAGGTTTTAGTCAGAACCTCGAAATTTCAGTTACCTCGGTTCGGTCATGGCCAAAGGCGGGATGAGATTAGGTCAAAATCTCGTCATGTGCTAACAATCGAAGAAATATAATAAAAAATTAAAATCGATCTTAACTGCGTTGCCTTCAATAATTAAGAACCGCCTTTGTTCATCTAGAGTCACCATCATCAGTGAATTGCCTTCGTTCTAGACCTGTCATTGTTCATTCATCGAGATTCGCCTTCGTATGTGTGTCGAGAGTCTTAGATTCTCCTTCTTTCTTTTAGCAAGGGTCGACTGCATGGTGTTCATCGTCTTTGCTCATTCTTACTGTTCTTTTTTGTTTCGGTGGTCTTAGAGAAAGAGACCAGTTATGGTTATTTGCTGCTAGGTTTAGCAAAATTTAATTAGCCAGGCTACGTAAATTAGGATTAGATTAAGGTTATATGTTGCTAGGTTAACTTAATAGGGCTGAATGTTAATGGTTGGGCTTCTTTAGTTATTTATTCAATTTAGGTCATAGTAGATGCTCGTCTGATGGGCTGGTTTACATTAAATGCTCACTTGGTGCTAGATGGACTGATATTAATTTATATTTTGACTTTATAAAGTATATTATTTACGTTTAATCTTATAGTTGTTTGGAATATCATATCAGTATATTATGGCAAATCAAACAGAAATATGCTATCAAGCCCGAAACCGAAACTAAAAACGAAAATAACGAACTTGGTCGAAATCACAATAATTTTAAACGAGTAAAACCAAGACCAAAACCATGTTCTCGAACCTTGGTTTGTAGCCATATTTGCTTTAGCAATAAATAGATGGTTAATTAGAATATGTTTCCATCTTTCCACATGAGAGTTTTAATGGATTTAAGAACATAAACGGTTGGCCTGCCTTTTTACAAGGCAGTCACATTCAAAGCTTTTAGTTATCGAAGGGCTCAGGACTTGGACGAGGACTTAAACAAGCTCGAGTATACATAATCAAAGAAACTAAGCTCCCAAAGGTATTAATATTACATCGCTCAGTCATCTCGTTACGAGGAATTCGGTTTGACGATGCCAGCTCATCATACCACTCCACTTCGCATCATCCAGCTTGGATCGAACACTTCGGTTCGAATATGTTGGCTTCGTGTATGTCCCACCATACACAACTAGAATATAGATCGAAGGAACGAAATAGGGGAGTTTCACCACGGCTCGGTTATCCCAGTTCGATATTGCCGACATGTCAAACCAAAGGTGAGAACTTCTGAATCCTACTACTTCCACTTAGAGACATGGTAAATCCACTACTCTTACGCCTCCGGATCTGCCTCCACGTGTCTTAGTCGAACCAGATCTGATGCCACACGTCTTCATCGAACCGAATTTTGGAGCTTCTATAAATAGCTGAATTTGAGACAGTTGAAGGGTTATTCTTCCTCCTGTAGCCATTGGAACTCACCAACAATGAAAATCATCTCTCTTTTCATATTTTCTTACATAAATTACTGTATCTTGCAATCTAACAGTATAAACAAAAGTTTATCACAAGTGGACGTAGGCACATTGTCGAACCACTATGAATTCATGTATGTCATTTACTTTTATTGCATTATGTGATTGTGTAGTCATTGTGATTTTTGGTGTTGGCCGTGGAAGAGCCAATTTCTACATCAATATTTTCGCGCTCAAGTAGGGGGCACGTAACTTGAAATTCTATTGAAATCGGATCTCTACTTCTCCTAACTTCCCACCATGACAACGAGAAAGAAAGACAACACTTTTGCTCGTTCTGAAGGCGCTAGAAGAGAAAAAGAAGGCTAGGAGGTGTCTTCCATTAGGAATACCTCCGTCTACTTGACAAAGGTAGAATTAGATGAGGCAATGGGTGGATTGCAGGCATACTTTAAACAGTAATATACTACCATGCAGTAGATCTTGGCGCAGCTGAAGGAAGCCACAGATCAAGGCAAGAAAACAGAGCAGGCTGTAGGGAGCAAACAACAGCACTACCACACTCGAGGGCGCAATAGCAAGATCGTCTCCGACTAGGCCATGGCAAGCAAGAAGTATGATTCGACTATATCGAACCAGAAATCTGGTTCGATCATGTCGAGCCGGGATGGCTTGATGCTGAGCTCCCCTCAACTTCTCACGTTCCAATTGCTCCAGGGTCACACCAAAATTAGGGATCGGGATGCAGTTTGTGATGGTAGAATGGGAGCTGCAGAGAGAAATACAAGAGAGCGAGGGGTAACGACCAACTCGGGGGTTTTGCGTAGTATTGACTAGAACTTAACAACTTTGAATGATGGATTGGAATGTATCAACGGCCCGGTGACAGGCAATGCTGATCTAAGGATGTTGCTTGGTAAGGGAAATAGGGTTGCTGAAATCATTCAGTAGTTGGCTCGTGGTGGTATATATATCGAGTCAGGACATGGACATTATGCAACGAACTCCATTCACTTTAAATATTAAAAGCTAAGGGAATCCACCAGACCTCAAATTACCAGTGTTGGAACCTTACAAAGGAAGGAGAGATCCAACCATTTTATATGAGATACATGGAAGTGTTTGGGGGCATCAAAGGAAGTGATGGTCGAGTGTGTCCCACTATTCTTATCCAACATTATTGCTCAATGTTCATACTGTTGGAAAGCAACTCGATCAACAACTAGACTAGATAGATTGAGAGGTTCATAGGACAGTTTTGGTTTCCCATAGCATGGCCCAAGAATGTGATGACTCAGGCAAAAGAACAGAATCTCTACGCACTTTTCTTGAGAGATTCAATGCCACAGTAGATCGGATCTATTGATGGTGTTGATGACGACATTTCTGGAGTTTTAGTTGACAACGAAGTCAAAAGATCATTTTAGCGAGATCCTCCGCATAATCTCAGAGAATACTATTTAGAAGCTGACGGGTTTTCAAGGGAAGAGGACGCAAAGGCTGATCACGAAGCCCTCAGAGTCAATGCAACAAAGGATCATGTACAATCCAGCAAGGGAAAACGCAAAGCTGAAAATGATCAATGCTGGGACAACAAGTTTAAGAGAAAACCTAAGTATGACTCATATACAAAGCTAAAAACGAGTTTGGAGGACATCTAACATGAAATCAAAGGCTCTCTCCTGGCGAGGAGGCAAAGTGGAAGGGAGCCAACAGAGCGCGACCGAGTGTTTAGAAAATTTTGTTCATTTCACGAAAAAGCTGGACATAACACTAATAAATGCAAACTTCTTCGTGATGACAACAACACTACATCCTGCATTGAACCCCTACTCAAGGTCAATCTTCAGCTGAACGACGCGGAAGTGGACAATGCTCATAGGGAGGACTCATTATCAACAAGCGAATCCGGATGGAAGTTCGATAATGGGTAATGGCTATGCTGACCTGTCCATGTACGAAGCCAACCTTTGGTTTCTAAGAATTCTCTGCACCCTACATCAAAACATTGCTTCACTTTTGATTTTAATAAACTTGTAAAGGATGGCTAAGTCTCTTACTCTTGTATGGGGTCCACAACGACTCCTAGGAAAGCTCCACGGTGACAATAAACCATTTGCTTTCTATCAACATCAATGTATTTATGTTTTCAACACTTAAATAAAAGAAGTTCGGAAGTATGGCTGATGCTTGTCTGACGTTATGCTTTATGTACTCTAATAAATAAATTTGGTAAGTATGACTGATGCTTGTTGAGCATAACGTTTTTAAACTTTATACCTTGGACCGTAGTGTATGTCTGATTCATAACAAGGGTTAGACGACTTCGCCATAAACTTGACGGGCTTGCTTACTCAGGAACGTCGAGTATGGTTGATGCTTGGCCAAGGTTAGACGACCCCAGATGC
Organism: Allium sativum; assembly: GCA_030737875.1. Lineage (NCBI taxonomy): Eukaryota > Viridiplantae > Streptophyta > Magnoliopsida > Asparagales > Amaryllidaceae > Allium > Allium sativum. The sequence continues at coordinate 828,530,171 of CM060924.1, forward strand.
GTGCAAGTCTAATCAAGAACATCGAGTATGATTGGTGCTCGGGCAACGCCTGGTGAGGCTAGGACCGTCAAGTATGGTTAATGCTTGACAAGAGCTAGGCGGTCCCCGAACGCGAGATTGCTTTGTCAGGATCGTCAAGTATGGTTTATGCTTGGCAAGATCCTGGAGAGGCTTGGATTGTCAAGTGTTGCTAACATTTGATGCGTAGAAAATTCAAATCTCCAAGTAGGGTTGACACTTGGCTTGAGCATGATTCCAATATTGATCGCTAAATACATTTAGTGCTCGACAAGGGCTCGACAAAGATGCAAACCATTCATTGGTAAAACACTTCGAAAAGAGTGGAAACCACGAATGATCCGGCAAGATTGAAGGCCTTGATTGACAAGTCGATAGATATCCAAAACATGTTTTCCACAATAAAACATGTTCTAGGGGCAAGTGTTGACCGTCTTTTTAAAAGGTAGTCACATTCAACGTTTTTAGTTATCGAAGTGCTCAGGACTTGGTAGAGGACTTAAACAAGCTTAAGTATACATGATTAAAGCAACTAAGATCTCAAAGATATTGATATTAAATTGCATATCTCAGGTCGGTCATCTCGGTTCGAGGAATTCTGTTCGATGATGCCAGCTCGTCATACCATTCCATTTTGCATCACCCAGCTCGGAAGAACACTCGAGTTCGAGTAGGTTGGCTCGACGTGGGCTCCACTACATACAACTGAAATATAGCTCGAAGGAAGGAAATGAGGAGTTTCACCCCCGCTAACTATCCTGGTTCGGTTCGACATGTCAACCAGAGGTGAGCACCTTCGAATCCTGTTACTTCCACTTAGAGACATGGTCAATCCACTACTCCTACGCCTCCGGATTTGCAGCTACGTGTCTTAGCTGAACCTGATCTAATGTCACGCGTCCTGGTCAAACCGAATTCTGGACATTCTATAAATAGCTAGATTTGAGATATTTGAAGGGATCTTCTTCCTCCTCCAGCCATTGGAACTCACCAACAATGAAAATCATCTCTTTCTCTTCATATTTTCTAACATAAATCATTGTATCTTTGAATCTAACGGTATAAACAAAAGATTATCACAAGTAGACGTAGATACATTGCCAAACCACTATAAATTCATGCGTCTCCTTTTCTTTTACTGCATTTTGTGATTGCGATTGTGTAATTATTGTGATTTTGGGTGTTGGCCGTAGACGAGCCAATTTCTACATCAACACAAACTTTTAATTTTTGGTGGAAATGTGGCCATTCTTGCACGAGAGTTTTATTGAGAGTTTCAATGCGTTCCCTATTTCATGCAAATTTTGCTCGTCGTGTATATTCCTAAATCTTGTCGTATCTTCCTCCTCTTGCGTCGTTCCTCTCCAACTTCTCTAGATATATTCCCATATCCTAAATTTTGCCGTAACTTCCTTTTATACCTTTCCTCCTCACCTTTCCCTTATAAAATCAAGTTATAGTTTTTCAAAAGCATACCATCAGTTTGCAAGCACAAACGTTATTTAATTTTAATTCCGTGAAATTACACCCTATTAACTCCTTTGTTCTCAACTTCCCAATTTTTAATCATCGAAATGGAAATGTGGTAATTGCCACCGTCTCTTTGTTATCGAGGGGTTTGAGGCTTACTGATCTGGTAATTTCTTGATTTGTACCTATTGTTTGTTATCTCATTCATGTTTTTGCCATATTTAAACGTAAAATTATTCCTAAATCTAGATGCTTGTAATAATATTCAGAATTAGGAAGATCTCCATGTATCGAATCGTGGGCCCTCTTTTTCTGCAGATATGCTTTTGAAACTTGTCATTTTGAATATATACACAGATGTTTTCGAAATGAATGGATTTTGAAAAAATATGTAAGTTATAAGATTTTTTTTATTGATCTAAAAGGATATGGTCTTGAGTGTATGGGAGCTTTGAGTATTTTAGAATATTATTCATATATACATATGACTTTCAAGCTTCAACTCCATTGAGTTTCATAGCTACATATTTTAGTTGTATATATATCAATTTCAAACATATTTGAAGTTTTTATATGGATTTTGTATGAACATATGTACATTTACAAGGTCCATATGTATAAGTCTCAAATATATTAAATTTTGAATGTTCATATTTATATGCTTTGGAAAATTTACTTTGGATATGCATTTTAAAGAGTGTGTGTTGTTATGACAATACAAATTTACACACAATTTTTCTGAAATATTTGCATAGTCTCTAAAGTATGCATATTTTGGGAGCGTCTATTTTGACACAATTTGGTGACATAAATGGTGACACAAAAGATCTGCACCATTGGATTTTTTTGTTTTTACATGGGAAGGTGGAATTTGGGGGCAATCCAATGGTGAGAATTCATTGTGTCACCAATTGTGTCACCAAATTGTGTCAAAATAGATTTTTCCCTTGATTTAGAAGAAGTATTAAGCTTCTTCCTTTGAATGTGAATAGTTTTATGTCATATATGCACTGACTTCACATGATACGCGACGGGTTTTCCTTATAAGATGGGTGTATTGAAAAACTATGAAAAAGATTGAGAATTTCCTTTACCATCTACCACTTAGCCTACGCATGAGTAGACGTATGTATTCTTAGTTAATTTTAATTTTCATTAACATATTTTAATAAATGGATATACAAAAATACAAAACAGCAGCGCACTATTTGAAAGTTCATATTCAAATTGTTATGAAATGACACTTTTATTCTACTATTTCTTTTTGTTTCTTATATTATTTCTCATGGTGCACAATCACTTATTCTTTCTTTCATTTAGCAAATTCCATTTGCATGTGTAACTTTAAACAACAAGAACAAAAATAAATGAAATTCAAATATTAAAAAGTTCTCAACTATCATTATACCCGGTTATTACGTTTAAATTTCACATCGCATTAATTTCAAGTTTAAAATTCAAATTTGAACCTTACTTGGATAAAGAATTCAAAATTTCAGGATTTGAATACTTCGACTTCCATAATTTCTAATCTTACATTCTAAAAGCATGAGTTTAAAGAATAATTTCTGTTACTCTGTTACAGTTCTCCCTATATGTGCTTTCCGCCTAAATTATTACAGCAGTCACTTTCATTTCATTCATGGAAAACATGGCTTCTACTAAATTGAAATCATTATGTCAACATCCTCTTGGTATTATCGTGCATGGCATCTTTTGAACTTCAATTACAAAATAAGATCGATGAGCTTAAAAAACCAGTTGGGATGTAAACAAGTGGGAGTCATGTGTATTTTACACATGAATTAGAAATAAACAATTTATTCTTCATGTGTAATGGATTATACCAGATGTGTGGAAGGGTCAAGCCCCTAAGATTTATAAGGTTGGGTGGATGAATTACATATTTAGATGAAACTAAACAGTATACTCTTTTTTTGAATTCAATATAGAAATTGCAACACATTTTAAAGTGATAATTAATAGTAAAAATTTATATATGATTTGATTATATTTATATTACTATGTTGATTTGGCATTTCGTATATGTAATTAATCATATTTATCTAGGACTTAATATTTAATCCAATTTAACGTTTGATCTATATAAGTATTCGTATTGATTTAAATTTCTCTAATATCTCAATTACTGCTGCATATACCACATAGCCTCTACCTTAATCATACATAGGAATCATACATATATATTCATTGATGCGGCAAACTGAAACATTGGAGTCCAATTTAACAGCAATAAAAAGATGCAATAAGTATGACTTTATTGTGAATGAATGCAATATGCATGCCATCAATAAAACCAGCATGATTCATAACGAATACAACATGCATAACAATTTCAGTGCACCTATCGTATTCTACCAACAACAGAGTAAGCAGGAAGACATTAATAAATTATGAAGACATTGATAAATTATTCTAATTATAAAGATGCACGCATATCTTCTAGATGCTATTAAGATGATAAAAGAAAATCTCAACAAAGTACACAGGTGACAACAATAGACACAACCATTATACTTGCAAATTTAACACAACTCAATCAATATATGCATCTTCCAATATAGAGGTTTTAGCGGCAAGGTGGGTTAGAGCTTGTTTATGATACATAACATGAAGCTTTTGTATTATTGTAAGAATGTTGCTGGGTCAACATCTTCCCCAATGACTCTGTTATGTATATTATCAGATTCTTCATCAACTTTGTTCACCTAATCTGCAAAATAAGTTAAAGAATTATAATAGCAACTAAATCATGGTAATAGCAATCAGGTCTTGAAATCGATTTACCAACCTTGCAAGTTATGGAGAACTAAAATAGGAGAATTAAGCCATAAGATTTCGTCCTTTTGTTTCTCTAGCTCTTTTAGTTTCTCTAGTGCTGAAGCAAGCTCAGTTGTCCGAATGATCATGCACTAATTTTACAATGTTGTAGATATCAAGAAAAAAATGTGATTAGTTAACAAATTTATAAACGTAATTATCTAAGGATAGCAGGGCAGCTTATGTTAACCATCACGTACAAAGTTTCTTAATTTTTAGTCTTTATAACCCAAACTTTCAATTTTAATTGCCAACCATGAATGATGATTTCAACCATATGAGAACATTCAACATAGGTGTTTTGTGTTGTAATTTGTTTGATACGCAAGTATTTGTCTGATGTTCCAAATTAGACAAATAAAAACAGGTAACAAGGATGATAGAATTTTGATTTGAAGACCCAAACATGGATGGACAAATGAGAAAACTAGAATTCATAGATCCAACGTCAAATAGAATAAATGCACATGACAAATAGTATAAAAAAACATCTAGTAATTCAGTGCATTGTTATATGATATAGGGCATGGTTAAAGAGACTTCCATATAGTTAAGAAGAGCATTTTAAAATAACAAACTTGACATGAGGGATACAAAAAAAATCTAGCCCTCTAGTAGAAAATTTACATACAACCATTTCCCATAGACATTCTAGATTAAAACAGTTGGTCTCTGCCACAATTTTATGCAATTTTGGATGGACCCTTGTCATACTAACTTCCTGCTTTTTGACCACTCCAATTCGGTATTTAAACGGCTTAGAACGTTCAAAACGACAGTTTGTTATTTTAGCTTAGTGGGTTCAATAGAAATGAACACAGAATCACAGACACAGCAAAGATAACAGTATCTCACAGTGGAAATTTTATACATAAAAATCAGAGTTTGCAAAACTTATACAGCGGAAGATAGTATAATGTATACATAAATTCAAAGCATGGGCATGTTTCAGAAAATGAGACAGTGCAGGCCTTATGCATCTACAGGTTACAATATAACTCACGCATGCCATAAGTTGGAAGGAAAAAAAAGAAAAAAAAGATAAGTTAAACCTTAATACCTTATATCATGTGAAGAAGAAGTTTTTATTAATGAGCAGTGCACCAAAAAAAATATTAACTTTCCAGCTCATATAACTTCAGCACAACTTTCATTCAAACAACGAGAAATATTTTAGGAATATTACTAATCTTCTAGTAACAACCATACGCATCCTATTCTAGAGTACTACCAATAAGAGGAACCATAGCAGCAAACATAATTGCAATCAAACTTAAGAAACATAATACTTAGGATTTGTGTATCCGAGCCACTGACTACTGCAGTGGTGTTGGACTGCTTTACTAGAATGCATATATGGGATGGCCTGCATATGCAGTTCTCATGGGTATATATGGGAAAATTTCTTCTTGCCATGTAATGTATCTTCTAAAAGACCTCATTACAGCAGCGTTTTTTCTAATAACCTTGGAAGCTTTCAGCTCGTCCAACCACTAGTATGCATTATACATACAAGTCAATAACATCTTGTTAAAATCAACATCTGGTATGTCTAATGCAGCTAAAGCAATTTCATCATTTTGGTTTATACTAATTTTGGGTTACACTACCAACCACTATGTCATCCATCCTCTTCAGTGATCAGCGATTAAGTGAGACTCCCTATGTAAAATACAACAAGATCTATAAATAATCATATTAAATCTCCTAAACAATAATAGAGATTTCCCTATATCCATTTCGGGTATATCTTTTATTAAAGAAAAAGAAAATTTGTACTGGTTTCCATTACAACTATTTTCTGTTGTTCTTTTATTACTCTACTAAAGGTTGAAAACATTGAAATTAACCAATAGTCTCTCAAAAAAGGTTGGTTGTATATGAGAGAAGTTGAAGGATGAAGAAATAGTTTAGCAGTCTATTACTATAGGCAATTCGGATGATTAATCAAACCAAAACAATAGTTGTTGATGGCTAAAATTATGTATTAGTGATACACTGTTTATAAGTATGCAAATTAAGACATCAGCAAGTAGTTCAATATCAAACTAGCAAAAGTAAATCAGATCGTTAAACAGCTAAACATAAGAAAATAACATTGGTGCTTGCAATTCGAACATCCAATTTCAATCAAACTTCCACATAAAAAACTGAAATAAATCCCGATCTTGATGAATAATGCGTCTAAATAAAACCTGGCAGCAAAAATTTAACTTGCATTCCCACCATATGTCTGCTAAATTTTGTCATTCATATATGAGGAATTTCAGATATGGGGATTCTGTTGCTCACTCCTATGTAATGTTAATAATAAAAATACAGATCAACCTTGTGGTTTAGGGATGGCTTGCATAGTATTAAACTTGACTCACATTGAATTCCAAATTTATTTGCACTGTATTAAAATCCACATGATTGGATTAAAACTGACGTGCATAATATTCATGATTCATTTGTTGTTTAATAATTTAACTTGCATAGTAAAAATATTATGTTGTTTGATAAAAAGACAAAGAATGATCTGCTCCCACGAATGATCAACACCAATCAACTAATACTGGTACTTTGGCACACCGAAACATCTTTTAAATAAATTACATATTAAACTAAAATCATGTATGCAATAATTTCAAGTTTGCAAATACTGAGGTACAAAAATATTTATGGTAAAAACTGATTCTAGAACCAACGCAATGTATATATTAAAATATAGATCTGTAAACAAAAAAAATTACTGTAAAATAGATAGTTAAATGTTAGCAACAAAACATATAGTTAAGTCAAAAACGACCAACATTTTATTCTAAACAAATACTTTTGGTTCGTAATGGAATGATCAAATGTAGACAAAAAGACAGCATGAAATCACAGTAAAAATGATTGTAAAATGAATTCCCGTGACAACAATATAATAGAAAGAGCTTTTAACAAAAATAAAAGAAAATTTCCCATGACAGTAAAAATAAATTCCCATGACAGCAATATAACAGAAATAAAATGAGTTTTTTTTTTTGATAGGAAAAGATCAACTTTTAACTGATGCAAACAGTTATTGGAAATTTCTTCGAAGCTAGTCTATTAAATGAAGTTTTATATTTAAAAAACAAAGATATGTACCATAATATATACAGCTACAGTTAAACTATTTCAAAAGCAGAAAAGCTACCATAGCTGATAAATAAAAGTAGCTTTGATATAAGAGTTGTTCCTAATTATGCTTATGCGCTTTGTTATATCACATGATAAATCAAACTACGTTCTAATAGAGTATCAAAAGAATGCATGGCTCAAATGTATGAAATGAGATTGGTGAGAATTAACAAGTACTTGTTGAAGTCGGTAGGAAGAAGATTGTGGATGGAAGAAGATTACATATTGCGTTTTATTAGAGTATCGGTTTACTTGAGGACTTTATATAGCCAGAGTTATTGAGAAATTATCGGATATAGCCAGAGTTATTGGGAAATTATCGGAAAATAAGACTTTTCAAAGTATCTTATCCCCATAATTATCCGCATAAATAAAGTATTTGACTCAGTATATCCCATGAAAATAGCTCCTATTTCAACTCATAATTGGTTTAGATGTTTCAAATATCCTATATAAAAAGTCAGATCTAAAATATATGACTGCTCATGTGTTTCATTCACATTATAAACAAACGAAATGTTTACCTGTTCAAGCATAGAATTTAAATCTCTACCCCTCTCAACTGTATCGCGTCTTATTCTTCTAGCAAGCCTAACATCAGCATTAAACACAAAAGAATCATTATCAAACAAAACATTGGGAAATGTTCTCAAATATTACTTCAGAAAATAAATATGTTGCCAACATAATTTTTCATATTCAAGTGTAACACCGGAAATACAGTAGTTGATACAATGTGTGAAATTTTGCAATAATTAACGAAAAAAATGAAGACCTGTGTCAACACTGTAGGCAACATATAGGTAACCTAATACTTTGTGCATTTCAATCTGGTTGAAACAAAAGTAGAAGTTCACCATATTAATTATTAGTATATCCAATCTTCAACAGAATGTCCCACATCACATATAGTGCATTGCTCTGACTATTAAACAGAGCACATTAAAGGATTCAAGACACCCGATTTGAAGTCAGATAGTTCGAAATGATTATGGAGCTCTGTTCTGATTCGATTTCACCCCTATATAGAAAGAACATATATTTACCGTTTTTTCATTGGATGTCTTGACCTCAACGTTGCCACCATTGACCTTGGTAACCTGTCCATCAATCCAAGTTACATCTGGATCTTCAACTCAAACATGAGATCCTACATTTATATTTCCCTGCATGCACGCAACTCATTCAGTCACTCTTAAAATTCCAGCATTGGCTAATTGAATAATAAAGCATTATCCATCCAAAAGTGCAGCGACAATTAAGCAAATGGCATTTATAATGTTCATGCAAGCCTTTACTGCTTTACATAATTGAAATTACGGAATAAAACATAGGCTATAACTTATTAAATTTGGTGATCCAGTTCCATGTGTGATTCCCATGTAAAATTAATTGAACAAGTCATATGCAGTAGAGTCCTAAAACTATAAAAAAGATGTATTGAAAACATGTATGAAAATATTAATTACCAGGAAGAACCTTCTACGCATGCATGAACACTTCAACTACTGAATCGAAAGAACCATTTCTTGCATGCCATGTAGCATAATAAAACCAAATATCTAGGTAATGACACAAATACATCAAGCACTGCATGGTAAAATAGAATAAAACTAAGAGGAGAGATACAAGAAGAATGGCATGAGTTGAAAACAGAAAGCAAAAAGTGCAAAAGAATAACCAGCCATGAAATAAAGGCATAATAGTAAAAAATAAAGGTTACGATTAAATAATATTATACATATGTAAGCAACACACATATATATATATATTATAACTATATCTGAGTATAGGGTGTATGAGTGCCCATGCGTGCTAGAAGAAATTATACAATACAAACACTATAGTATACATAAAAGCATAGCATATGGCTATGTAATACTTATTTGGTGCATGTAATTAGTGTATATGTACGCAATGGTGACTTTTTGGTGCATGTAAGCACAATCATATTTTGAAGCGAAAACTGAAAACCTTATGCATAACACAAAAACAAGAATCAACCACTTATTTTTATCCAAAACTTTGTACCATCTTTAGTATGAGCAATAATACATATTTATAGCAGAAAATCATACGTTTTGAACTGTATTATATTACCAGAACTATCTTAAGAAAATCGATTTTTGACTCAGACGATACCAAGTATTTTACAAATCAACAAACCATGTTATCATCCGAAAATATAATGTAAAATAAATAAATAACAAATAATCGATATAAATACCTACATGTATCCATGCCAATATAACCCCCACCAATGAATAATTGATAACCACCTTCTTGGCTTTTTCCAATGAAAGAAACCAATGAATCAGCAACATCACATATATAATGCACACCAGGCAAATTTTCTCCAATTTTCTCAAGTAATCTCGTCAACAAAAATAAAGACCTGTGTCAACAAAAATCTTCATGTTAGCTCAGGCACTGCAAAAAACTGAAGTATGAACCCTTTAGTTCATCATTAGAGTTTAAAACAGCACATATAGTATATATTCAAGGTTATTCATGCATAAAAAAATAACAGTTATAAAAGATTATGCAAACGTAAAAACTGTGAAGGCTAAAGAAAAATTGTAAATCACTAACCTTTACACGACTCCAAAGCAAATAACATCAACCTCGGCTCGGTTCTTCAAAAAAAAACATTAGCCCAAAGAGGTTGGTTTGGAAATGTAAAGATAGAGTATTTGTCCTTGTGACAAACAATTACACTCTTAGACATCATAGTAGTTTCCTGCGGCACCCTAGTTCTCAAGGCAATCACGGCTCAATCCACTTGGAAGTAACTTATATTAAAATAATAATGCAGTTGTAACAATCCGAATTTTTATAATATGTTAAAGTCATAAATCAAGGAAGAATTAAATTTTAAAATAAGAATCAAGGGAAACGGGTTACGCCATTGCGTTCGTCTCGAAATTTTACACGAAATAGAGTCCGAGTTTTCGAAAATCGGAGTTCGTATGACTAAGTTATGACCTCTAGAAGTTTCAGAAACTTTCAGAATCAAAGACAGCTCGAATTTCGAATTCAAAATTCGAATTCAAACCCCGCAGCAGGCTGGGCGGGAAATTTCCCGCCCACAGACCAGGTCGACCTGGGGTTCGACCATAGTGTCGACCTTCCAGGGGCCAGGTCAACCATAGTGTCGACCTGGGGTGACCAGGTCGACCATAGTGTCAACCTGGGGGTCGACCTGCCTCCCGAACCTGTTTTCTGAGCCAGATGCATTCTGATGTATTTAGACCTGTTTCGTGACCAGATTCATCTTCCTAACCCTATTTAAGCAGCCCCCTAGCCTCATTCTCTCCACACCAATTTCTTTCTGTCCTTATGCTGCTTCTAAGATAATCTAAGTAATAAGATAAAAAGGAAGAAAAAGGACCGCTCCTTCTCCATCAAGACTACGCTTAGAGATTTGCAAATTGGGGGATTTCAATTAGAACACGATCAATCAAATAGAGATTCAACAATCAAATTCTACTTTCTAATTCTCGATCCACGCACTGTAAGTTCAAGTTACTTTTAGATAAAAGCTGTAAACTTAATATCCATGTTGTAAATTGAAATTGGATCTATGTATGGAAATTGATTCGTATCTATTCTTATTCATCTTGGATCTCGACTTTCGTGAATATTGCTTAGGATCAATTCATGTTGTAAACCAAATTCCCTCAGGACTATAACCTTAATATACCTATGACTATGGACATAAGGTTTTGCCTATGACTATGACGATGAACACAAGACTATACTTATGCCTATGACAGAACATAAGACCATGCCTATGACTGAGAACATAAGACTATGCCTATGACTATGACGAGGACAATTGTGGCTAATCACCTATGACTCTTGACTATGAGGATTATTACCTATGATTATGAACATAAGGCCATTATCTATGACCATGACTTTGAAACTATTACTGTTAATTGCCTATGACTATTTGCCTAGAACTATTTTTGATAATTGTCCATGATTATTGTGATGAGTCGCTTATGATTCATAACTATGAGATTTCTACCTATGACTATTGGGGTTATTGCTTAAGACTATTGTAATTGATTGTTCATGTCCATAACACTATAGTTGAAACCCATGTTGTACACCGAATTTGCAGTTTGTTGGATCTCATACCTAGGGTGTAACTTGTTTAGTTATTTGCTATTATGTACACCAAAACCATTGGGTCCATTATCCTTGTATTTGGCTTGCTTTCGCATACCTATTCTTTTATGTCAAGCTTTTATCAGGACTATCGCCTTAGTTTGCTCGATTTGAAAATCCTGCTAATTTCTATATGCCAGTGATGTTGTAACCGATTATCTCAAGTCATATCATGCCAGTCTTGTAATCTCTTTTATCGTTTTATGCTTGTCTCTTCTGCCTATCATAGCTTCGATGTTATTCCCTTTATCTCTAGAATTAGAATTGCTTGTAATTTAGGTCAATTAACGTTTACATGCGATGGGAATACGATTTGGGTAGATTAGGCAAAACATGAATTGGTTATGAACATGAATTATGAACTTGATAATAGGAAAAACTTGAAACATGAACATTGTTATAACTTGAATCTGGATGTGGGCATGAAACTTATCCTTGAAACTTGACATGAAACTTGAACATGGTCATGACACTAGAATGAACTAGAAAGTGGCCAACTCGAGGTTGGGTTGAGTTTGTAGTGTAAATCTGCCCGGAACCGCCCGGCAAATCCAGTTACTGCAAACAATAGGATCCAATGTGAGTAGTTGGTCACATCGAACTTGAAAACCCGAGGTTAGACTGAGTTGTGGTGTAAATCTGCCCGGAACCGCCCGGCATATCCAGTGACCACAACAACTGGTCTAATGTGAGAGGTTAGGATGCATTAATGAATTAATGCCACATGATAGGGTTAAGTCATGAACATGAAAGACAACACTTAACCAACTTGAAATATGATTGGTAGGGTTAGGTCATGAACTTGAACGACAACACCTAACCAACTTAATATGTGAATGGTAGGGCTAAGTCACGAACTTAAATGCCAACTTGATATGATAGACCAATGGGGTTAAGTCTCGAATTTAAATGACAATACTTAACCTACTAGACGGAAACCCTAGTTACGCGGTCCGTTTCAGCAGTAACCCACTAGATGTATCATGGTACCCTGGGACTAGGCAGGGTGGGGCACGATTACTGGGCTGATTGTAAGCGACCAGAACGACGGCTGTGTGGGTGCGCCAGTGTAGGTTCTAACGGAGTGCGGGCATGCACACACTCCGGAGCAGAAAAAGCAGGCATTGGGCATCAGTAGGTTTATCTGTGCATTCTTGATTCGTGTCGGTGGTTGGCACCATAGGGCTTGATACACTCTATGGTGGACCTAGCACAGGTAACTACATTCGTGATTGGGCCGTATGACACAGAAACACAACGAGCTAGAACTTGTAGGGAGCCGATCGATTAGTGGATCGTTCCGTTGGACCCAGTAATGGGTCATTCACGATTTTGGGCCGAGGGATTATTTCATGATTAATACTTGACATGGGTTGGGCTACTAGTACAGATGGTGCAGTGAACCTTGAACATGCGATGCTATACTTGACCTATACTTGATTCATCATGTTATCTTAGTCTATCTTGACCTCGTACTTATGTTTACTTTCAGTTTATACATGTCATGTTACCTTTACCTGTTTTTATGCTGAAAGTCACTTGGACTTACCAGTCTTTATGACTGACCCGTTTTCTTTCGTTCCCCCCCCCCCCCCCAGGTTCTCAGGGAGGAAACTCTAGCACTTAGCTGGGATTCTGTTTGCTTTCCGTCAGCTCATGTACGGTTTGGTCTTGAGCTATGCTATGGCTGCACGTCTGCTATTTTTGGGGAATAATTTACTTTTGTTATTTTAAGTTTATGCTTCTTTATCTAGAACTTAATGTAATGGAATAATGGCAACTTGTACTTTGGATACATGAGGTTTTGTCTTTTTTCTTGAAAGTAATACGATTTGGTTTTTAATTTCTACCGCTGCTTTATTTATGTTCTGTCTTGTGATATCTCTGTGTATGTTTACCTAGATAATGCTCCACCAAAACTAGTGCATTCCCTTTGTGAGTGACCCTAGCGGAGGTGGGGTGTTACATTTGATATCAGAGCAGAAGGTTACCAGACTGGGAAAAAGCTTTTAAAAACCTTCTGAAGCTATTTTCAAAACCGTTTATAAAGAAGCATTTTACAAGAAAAGTTTATTTTGAAAAGGCTATTCCCCAAAAGCCATTAGCACTTTCCTTTGTTTCCTCGTTTGAATCTCTATCTTTTCGTTTTTCAGCATGTCTGGGAATCTTAACATTCCAGAGGGCGTGCCAATACCTGGCTGGTTCAGGAGGTACTTAGAGGCTAGGGCCAACGATGCAGGCCCAGCAAATATTCCTCCTCCAGTTGCAGCGATTCCTCCTCCTCCTCCTCGTGGAAATGATTTCGCAAAGACGTGTAGAGACTTCAAGGCTATGGGTGGAAAGGACTTCTATGGGACTGAATCCTTTGTGGAAGCGAGGAACTGGCTGAAGGAGACCGAAGATTTGTTCGTCATCTTCGAAGTTGACGATAGGCAAAAGATACAGCTGGCAGGGTGGTTGCTTAAAGATGAAGCTTTGTATTGGTGGGAGATTACCCATGCTGAGAGGCCAGTGGAAACTTCGGAAGACTTCCGGATGAGATTTAAGATGAAATTTCTCTCCCAAGCTGAAAGAAGCCTGCAGATGGAGAAGTTCCTAACTCTTAAGCAAGGAAGCATGACGGTCAGGGAGTACGTCAATCAGTTTAATCAGCTGGCCAGATTTGGACTGGATTTAGTGAACACCCAACACAAGAAGGCTCTTCGCTTCGTCAGAGGTTTGAATGAGCCATTACACAACCTTGCTATGACTCATGTACCCATGGGGGCAACCTTTGAGAGCTTGGTGGATATGGCCCTCCTTCATGAAGAAGACGAGAATGGCAAGAAAGAGGCCAAGGCGAACGATTCTCAAAACAAGAAGAAAGACTCCGAGAAAGGAAGCAAGAACAACAACAACAACAACAGTAATGACAACAAGACACGTGAGAAAAGGAAGTGCCACTTCTACGGTATTGAAGGGCATAGAGTCCAGGATTGTAGAAAGAATAAGATGAAGATGGGAGCATGCTTTCAGTGTGGTGATATTGGACAAATCAGCAAGAACTGCCCTAAGAAGCAAGGGCAAACCCCCAAGCAGGACCTTCTGGGGGTACATCTTTAACTTCTCCTCCTTGATGCTTTGTTTTATCTTGTATATCTTTCCGATCCTATCTTGAGAACCTTAGGTAGAACCCTATGGATGTAAACATGTATTTGAAACATGTTATGGTTGATGTTTGCAAATGGTTGCAAGTGGTCGCAAGTGGTTGCTTGTGGTTGCATAACACACATTAGGCACTAGATCGGCTCAGACACGTTTTCATATTGCATATGCATGAGTGTTTATACTTGTTTATGGATGAAATTGAATATGTTATCATGTGGATGTTACATATGGATGAATGTTTGTGCACACATATAGTGTTTATGTGACTAGGATTCTTTGCATACATGTTGGATTCATGACACTAAAGATATTTTGCATTAAGAAGATCAAACAGGCCTGATCATTTGCATTAGATAAGGAACATATACACACACTTTTCTGCATATGTTCATACAGCATTAGAAATCTACTAAGGACAATGATTGCTCGTGAATGATGGTTGAGTAGATGGATGATTGGATGGTAGGATATATTCTTCCTAACTTAGATATTTCGGGGACGAAATCCTTTAAGGAGGGGAGAATGTAACAACCCGAATTTTTATAACATGTTAAAGTCATAAATCAAGGCAGAATTAAACTTTAAAATAAGAATCAAGGGAAACGGGTTATGCCATTGCGTTCGTCTCGAAATTTTACATGAAATAGAGTCCGAGTTTTCGAAAATCGGAGTTCGTATGACCAAGTTATGACCTCTAGAAGTTTCAGAAACTTTCAGAATCAAAGACAGATCGAATTTTGAATTCGAAATTCGAATTCAAACCCCGCAGCAGGCTGGGCGGGAAATTTCCCGCCCACAGACCAGGTCGACCTGGGGGTCGACCATAGTGTCGACCTCCCAGGGGCCAGGTCGACCATAGTGTCGACCTGGGGTGACCAGGTCGACCATAGTGTCGACCTGGGGGTCGACCTGCCTCCCGAACTTGTTTTCTGAGCCAGATGCATTCTGATGTATTTAGACCTGTTTCGTGACCAGATTCATCTTCCTAACCCTATTTAAGCAGCCCCCTAGCCTCATTCTCTCCACACCAATTTCTTTATGGTCCTTATGCTGCTTCTAAGATAATCTAAGTAATAAGATAAAAAGGAAGAAAAAGGACTGCTCCTTCTCCATCAAGACTACGCTTAGAGATTTGCAAATTAGGGGATTTCAATTAGAACACGATCAATCAAATAGAGATTCAACAATCAAATTCTGCTTTCTAATTCTCGATCCACGCACTGTAAGTTCAAGTTACTTTTAGATAAAAGCTATAAACTTAATATCCATGTTGTAAATTGAAATTGGATCTATGTATGGAAATTGATTCGTATCTATTCTTATTCATCTTGGATCTCGACTTTCGTGAATATTGCTTAGGATCAATTCATGTTGTAAATCAAATTCCCTCAGGACTATAACCTTAATATACCTATGACTATGGACATAAGGTTTTTCCTATGCCTATGACTATGACTATGAACATAAGACTATACTTATGCCTATGACAGAACATAAGACCATGCCTATGACTGAGAACATAAGACTATGCATATGACTATAACGAGGACAATTGTGGGTAATCACCTATGACTCTTGACTATGAGGATTATTACCTATGATTACGAACATAAGGCCATTATCTATGACCATGACTTTGAAACTATTACTGTTAATTGCCTATGACTATTTTCCTAGAACTATTTTTGATAATTGTCCATGATTATTGTGATGAGTCGCTTATGATTCATAACTATGAGATTTCTATCTATGACTATTGGGGTTAATTGCTTAAGACTATTATAGTTGATTGTTCATGCCCATAACACTATAGTTGAAACCCATGTTGTACACCGAATTTGCAGTTTGTTGGATCTCATACCTAGGGTGTGACTTGTTCAGTTTATTTGCTATTATGTACACCAAAACCATTGGGTCCATTATCCTTGTATTTGGCTTGCTTTCGCATACCTATTCTTTTATGTCAAGCTTTTATCAGGACTATCGCCTTATTTTGCTCGATTTGAAAACCCTGTTAATTTCTATATGCCAGTATGTTGTAACCGATTATCTCAAGTCATATCATGCCAGTCTTGTAATCTCTTTTATCGTTTTATGCTTGTCTCTTCTGCCTATCATAGCTTCGATGTTATTCACTTTATCTCTAGAATTAGAATTGCTTGTAATTTAGGTCAATTAACGTTTACATGCGATGGGAATTCGATTTGGGTAGATTAGGCAAAACATGAATTGGTTATGAACATGAATTATGAACTTGATAATAGGAAAAACTTGAAACATGAACATTGTTATAACTTGAATCTGGATGTGGGCATGAAACTTATCCTTGAAACTTGACATGAACTTGACATGAAACTTGAACATGGTCATGACACTAGAATGAACTAGAAAGTGGCCAACTCGAAGTTGGGTTGAGTTTGCAGTGTAAATCTGCCCGGAACCGCCCGACAAATCCAGTTACTGCAAACAATAGGATCCAATGTGAGTAGTTGGTCACATTGCACTTGAAAACCCGAGGTTAGACTGAGTTGTGGTGTAAATCTGCCTGGAACCGCCCGGCATATCCAGTGACCACAACAACAGGTCTAATGTGAGAGGTTGGGGTGCATTAATGAATTAATGCCACATGATAGGGTTAAGTCATGAACATGAAAGACAACACTTAACCAACTTGAAATATGATTGGTAGGGTTATTTCATGAACTTGAACGACAACACCTAACCAACTTAATACGTGAATGGTAGGGCTAAGTCACAAACTTAAATGACAACACTTAGCCAACTTGATATGCTAGACCAATGGGGTTAAGTCTCTAATTTAAATGACAACACTTAACCTACTAGACGGAAACCCTAGCTACGCGGTCCGTTTCAGCAGTAACCCACTAGATGTATCATGGTACCCTGGGACTAGGCAGGGTGGGACACAATTACTGGGATAATTGTAAGCGACCAGAATGACGACTGTGTGGGTGCGCCAGTGTAGGTTCTAACGGAGTGCGGGCATGCACACACTCCGGAGCAGAAAAAGCAGGCATTGGGCATCAGTAGGTTTATCTGTGCATTCTTGATTTGTGTCGGTGGTTGACACCATATGGCTTGATACACTCTATGGTGGACCTAGCACAGGTGACTACATTCGTGATTGGGCCGTATGACACAGGAACACAACGAGCTAGAACTTGTAGGGAGCCGATCGATTAGTGGATCGTTCCGTTGGACCCAATAATGGGTCATTCACGATTTTGGGTCGAGGGATTGTTTCATGATTAATACTTGACATGGGTTGGGCTACTAGTACAGATGGTGCAGTGAACCTTGAACATGCGATGCTATACTTGACCTATACTTGATTCATCATGTTATCTTAGTCTATCTTGACCTCGTACTTATGTTTACTTTCAGTTTATACATGTCATGTTACCTTTACCTGTTTTTATGCTGAAAGTCACTTGGACTTACCAGTCTTTATGACTGACCCGTTTTCTTTCGCCTCTTTTTCTTTCGTCCCCCCCCCCCCAGGTTCTCAGGGAGGAAACTCTAGCACTTAGCTGGGATTCCGTTTGCTTTCCGTCAGCTCATGTACGGTTTGGTCTTGAGCTATGCTATGGCTGCACGTCTGCTATTTTTGGGGAATAATTTACTTTTGTTATTTTAAGTTTATGCTTCTTTATCTAGAACTTGATGTAATGGAATAATGGCAACTTGTACTTTGGATACATGAGGTTTTGTCTCTTTTCTTGAAAGTAATACGATTTGGTTTTTAATTTCTACCGCTGCTTTATTTATGTTCTGTCTTATGATATCTCTGTGTATGTTTACCTAGATAATGCTCCACCAAAACTAGTGCATTCCCTTTGTGAGTGACCCTAGCGGAAGCGGGGTGTTACAGCAGTAGTTGTAAAAATAAGCTTTAAGAGGCTGAGACAACTATGTATGCATAATACAATAATAAAATTCCCACAACATGTTGTCCTATGAAAGTTGATAATTAACCGTCTATGATAATTAGCCATCAACATACTACTTGTTGAAGTGATAATGAATACAATTAATATTTTTACATTATGCTATTTGTTTTGTACATGGAAAACGAGGAGACATTAAAAGTAATTTGACATTGTCATGATATTTAGAAAACGAGAGCTAATCCTCTGTCCCAAACTTTTGTCTCCCTATACCCAACGAATAAGAATCCCTGATTTTTATCTTTCTGCAATTAAGTCCAATAATAAAAGAGGGTTTAATTGCAAAAAGGTGGAATTCAGGGAGTGCTGATTGTTGGGTATAGGAGGACAGAGAATTTCAGGGACAGGTGATTTTATTTGTTAGAAAACGTGTACCAAGTATTTATAACCATCAATGTCATCTAAGAAATATAAGTAGATTGCAGGTAAATTCATAAATTAAAAAATCAATCAACCAGATACTTGTTTTGAACATATAGCCAATTTACTTTATTGTTACAAGATTATACTGATACTATAAAAATCTGTAAAGGCATACCTCCACTTATATTTTCCATCCTAGGGGTCAAGGACTGCTATAACTTATTCTTTTGTCCTAATCTTCAACAGTGTACAATATCCTACTTATACATACAAACCAAAGAAATATTATTAAGAAAATGTGTGCACTAAGAGATTATTACATCAAAAAAACTAAATATACCTTGAGTACTTTCTGAAACATTATTTGGAAGCATATAGAAATCTTGCGTTTTATATAAAGTTCAGTATATTGTGTGCATATATATATATATGTATATATATATTTGTTAATATACCTTTGTGATAGATTCTTGAGTACCTTTTGAACTGAGTAAGAAACTTAAATCAGGCACTTGGCATCACTTTATGTAGGAGAGAAAGGAGGGGGAGCTTGTCTGCATGACATATGCCAAACAAACATAGACTAATTTATATTTCATCACATCAAGGTGGCCTCGATCCAGTCATTGCTCCTTCCATTCCATTCTGCGCTCTCTGCTTTCTAATCATATGCGCACCATAATCCATGTTAGCTTTTCAAACTCGAAGTTCAAATATATATAATATATTGTCATGAGGCGAAATTATTACACTGTCGATGCTTAACTTGGTGCAAAATTAAGGGGAAAACATAATTTGTATCGTAAGCAAAAGTTAAGAGCAAATTCTTGATATTTTGAAGTAATGTGGCCAAGTTAAAGCGTTTACATGCTATTTTTTTTTTAGAAACAAACAAAGTTTACAATATGTATAACAGTACCAATATATACGTTCTAAAATGACAGAAAAACTCAACAAGTGACACAGCAGTATCAAATATATCAAGATAACATGAATGACACCATCTAGAAACAAAATCTCTTATATCAAAAGCCCTTTCAAACCAGAATGCAGAACCATCATATGGTCCAACGTTAAGCCATCTTTGCAAAGAACAACATCAACTTTGGATAGTTAAATCTCCAACATAAAGCCATAAGAATAAAACCATAATAACCTGCTAGAATTCACCAAATCTTCATATGTCATGAATATACATTCCATCATGTATTGAACAACTTTGCAAAACAGAAGCATCAGACGTTTACATGTTACTTAGGTTAAAAGCAGACAATAGGAAAAGAAATTACCTTAAAAAAAATTGAAGACTTAACCAATAATTGTATACAACCTGAAGTAAAGAAGAATGGTGTTAGACAACAAATGAAATATATAAACTTTACAGAACATTATAAACTTTGCCTTTAGCAGATTATTTCTGTAGGAAAGAGCTTAAACGCAGCAGCACTAAGAAGAAGAAAAGCCGAGCCATTGTGAAAAGGAAATCGAGACTGAATGTTATGGATATAAAGATCAAAGGGAGGGATGAAAGCTGAACATTAGAAATATATAAAGAAGAAGAAAAAATAAGGAATTAAATGCAGCAACGATAATGACTGCAGTGGAAGGTAAGTTGAGAGTTAATATGGCTCCTTGCAATCACGTGCAGAGAAAATCATAAAAGGATACAATAGTTGGATATAGAGATATCATATTACAGTAAAAACAAGTGGATGACCAAGTACAACCACTAGATAGCTCGATTTGAATGGTTCAAAATAAAAGTGATGCAAGGACACGGACTTAGCCTGTGATGAATAAAAAGCCACATTCCTATATGATATATAGATAACAAACTATTAATTAATATTAATATTAAGAAAAATATCCGTGTAACATTCTTTCTTAATTAAGCATTATGATCATCATCATGATTTTAATCAAATGTCTAATCTGTTTTGTCCACCTAAAGAACAGAAGAAACCCAAGTTACTTTAGGAAATGAAAGCTGGAAGTCTTAGTTTATGTGAGAAGTTGATATAAATACATGAGATATACAAAAAAACCTAGCGCTAGTCTTATAAATAATAATTCATATGACGAACCTTATTAAAAGCTGCATTTAAAAGAATAACATGTTCTGCCTGTCTTCGATCCATTCAACACTATACAAATCTACCAAACAAGTCCAATACTCTAAAGGTGGACTCATGAGCTCTCCGGGACAGTAAGTTCCCCGACTACTTTCGGCAGCATATGAGCTTTCACAGGATCTTATGGTGTGTTTTTTATTTAACATATCATTCAAATTGTCAGCGTAAAGCTATGGATAGGTAGGCATACCTGAAAGAAAAAAGCTGCAATTTATATCGATTTTAAAAATTAACATAGAAGATCAAGAATGTTGAAAAGCACAACAGGAATTTATACAATTGATCCTATCACAAGAATATATTTACCATTTACTATAATGAAATTGTATCCAAACGTTCTTCCTCCGATAATCTAGAAAGTAGAGCTTTGGATTTTCCTATCAATGCATGTCTTTCAAAAGTAAACATAGGATTGAAAGCAAGATCCTCTGGTTTTCTAGTTCTTGATAGTGCAACAAACGTTAAACCAAGACTTTCTCGATCACCGATATCAATGATTGCTTGATCAAGTGTTAATCGTTGACTTTTATATATTGTTATTGCCCAACATAGAACTAAAGGCAACTGAGTTCTAGTACATGCAATACTGGAAGAAGTTTTCTAATTTACTGTTTGTGGAGTTACCGAAGTAATGTTTGTTCCTTCACGAAATGGAGTACCGTGATACTTATCAAAATTGACCATGACAGCTAGAGGTAGATCGTTAGGCGGGCTTGATGACTGCGAATACACAGTATCTGCAACAGTACCCATTGCACCATTAACCAATCCATTTTGCATTGAAAGATTAGATCGTAACATCACTTGTGCACCTACAGATAGATAAATACATTTTTCTAAACCTTTTGCATCATCAAAAGTAGCATTAGATGCTTCTACACAGTTATTGAAAGAAGGAATGCATGCGATTGGTTTTCGAAGTTGAATCAGACGATATTTGTTATGTTCGTTAGCAACGCTTCTTGTTGGAAAAAGATAAAGAGCATTCTTAAAATTTTCCTTCTCTTTACTTGATAAAATTGACAAATCTCTTGTTTTGAAAAGATTACAATCATCAAAAGTTGATGCACCTCTACTCAATCTTTCTAAGGCCCCTCGTAAAAGAGCTTGCTCTTCTCCAACTTGGCGAAATATGTACGACAACCTTACACATTTATCAAAACTCATATATGCAATTCCTCCACGTTGCTACAAAAGATTACCACATGTCAAGTATAATGAACTATCACACACAGGAGGTAGTTGCCGCATGTCACCGACTAAGACAATAGAAATACCACCAAATAAATCATTTACTGAAAAAATATCCCGACATCGTAAATCAATATTTGCCATCATTGATCTACCAAGCGTACTATTTTCATCTATTATAATCAATTTTGTATCTTTAAAGTCCTCTTACATACGTCGACATTGCTCTCCTAAAATTTCTTTGTAGAATGATTATCTTTTTGTAGATATCGAAAGTTTATGATGAATGGTGCTACCGCCAATGTTAAATGCAGTCATTCTAGTTGGAGCCATAATGCGAACTGCTTTTCTGGTTCCAAAATGAGTAATGATTGTTCTAACAATGACGCTTACAACAGTTGATTTTCCTGTACTAGCACCACCACATATAATCATTCGAATTGGTTCTCCATTAGATACGGCATTATATATCATATTGTGTGCTATCCTCTATTCTTTAGACAAGTTCTCCAAAGTAACAATAATGGAATCATTTGTAATTTCATTTGTATGATCTATGTTAGAACATAAATTTATATGGATAAAATTACGTTCAACATCTATATTAGGATATTGCTGAAGTGCTTCATTCCAATTGTGCAAAGTATTAAATTCTCTCAACCCCATTTTTATTTCCTCTCCTGAAACAAACAATGGTCCCATTGATGCTGCTATCATCCATTCTTCTTGTTGATTTCCTTATATATCATTGTTAGTGTTATCATCTTCAAAGTCGTCTTCAAAGGATTTGGAAGCGATTGAGGTTCGATCAAACCTAAATAAAAATATCTTTCAGACCATGTATTGAAATTTCCTTTTGCTTCGCTCAAATTTCGATAGTGATGACGTAGTAGTACCTATATCAATATTGTGTAAATTATAATATCATAATGTAAAATATAATGACTACTGTATTACTATTTTATATTTTAAATTGAATGGACAATATTCCTAAAAGCTTTATTGATGAAAAATAAAAAAATTGCATTACCTGTTGTTCGCAAAAAAAATTCCCATTTTTCGCTAAATGAAGGAATGTTAGAACTTAAATCTGGTATTACTTGGAAAATTGCCTCTGTTCGGAATTTATGCCACCCTTTTTATAGTAACGGAACTTTTTGGCCATTTCTAGCAGTGATGGATTTTCATGTTTGCTTGGTCGATCCATATACCTTATAATAAAATTTGGGTCTGATTCCACCGAATCTACATCCATCGTCGTATTTCGACGTCGAATTATAGTCGATAGCATGGTCTTTTCAGTTACGGTAAGTTGCATGATTGTTAATGAACGTACTAGAGGGTAAGACATAAGAAGATGACATACTTCTTGTGTAGAAATGTCTCGTTCAAATATGCTCTTAAGAAGTAATTTCTTTGTGGCTGAAGCTGACTGTAACGATTCGGATTTCGCCCGGACCTAATCGATCGCAAAATCGACCAAGACCGTTCAAAACCCTGAAAATGCTAACTTTGGTATACAACACATCAGAACAAATAACAGAAGACTTTTATTACATCATAATAACGTAACATCAGAGTACACAATATATCAGAGCAAATCAAATATAATACAACGGAAGATAAATTTACAATTGATTTAATACAGTGCAGCGGAGCAAATAAACTAATCACAGTGGAAGACTATCAATGCTCTGGACACAGCTTTAAGCTTCGATCCAGAATCCTGCTCAAAATATCTGCAAAATAAGCTACTCGACTGCCCGTGCGGAAAAGAGGGCACCCGAGTTTGCAAAGTGAAACAAACTATGGGTCAGTCATGGGACTGGTATGAGAAATCTTTCCTAACTTATCTAATAATAAGGCTAATCACAGGACCACGCCGCTAACGCAGAACGGCTTTACTCCATTGGATTGCCAGTGCATAAACAACAAACATAAATAAACATATGGATCTGCAATGCATCAATCAACATGCAATTCCTTAATATACCCATTTAGGCCCAATCCCTAAACTTAGATTTCAAAATCCAATTCACTTTACAGAAATTATTTCCTTGGACTTTATTTCCCAATTTCTTTTATTTCAAATCATTAGAACATCTCTATTTTTTTATATCAAAGTAGATTTTACTTTGGGATTTGAAAACAAAACATTTGGAAATACGAATTACAAAATGTAACAAAACATACAAACAAGTATGAAACCAAATATCGGTCATGTTCCCTCAGGACCAGGCAGTACGCACCCTAACCGAACCAGTATATATATATGCATCTAACGGCTACACTGACAATGCATCATCCCACCAATTGGGGAAGACATGCACGCCCTCACACTGTTAATCGATTTCGGGTCGCCCGCATCTTCAGCCACATACTTGCTAAATCATTTTATATCCCGAAGTAGGGAAAATCATTTCACAACATAATCACAAGTATAATCAAATCTATATAGATTTGAACTTACAAATCATTTCGAAATCATCGGGTATAGCCCTCGAATCCTTTCTGTTTTATAAAACATTTCATAAAACATTCCTTGTCCAAAATCGTGAATGACATTTCTTTTTACTTAAGAAATCTCATTTCAAAATCATTTATTAAATTTTGAAATAAACAACATCGCTAAACACCTTATAGTCAAATCGTGAAGTGTTTCACCAGGTGTTTGCACATAGGTATTTTTTACCCAACCGAATGCTAAATGTAAAAGCGTATTTTGCTCATAAACTGGTCGAGCACAATCCAAACAATCAATCAATCACAATCCATATCAATAACCAAGTATATTTGGTTCAATCACATTTCATGTTTTACATACACAATAAAAAGGAATTTTTATTGCAAACGTATTTTCTATGTTTCTTACGACAAATAAAAAAAGAAAGATTTTTATTGTCATAACATTTTCTATTTCAACAAAACAAATAAAGTGGTAACTTTGTTTTGTCGACAATTCTATTTCGACAAAACACTAAATGATAATCTTGTTTTGTCTACAATCCTATTTCGACAAACCACTAAAAATGGTAATCTTGTTATGTCAATTCTAAAACAACAAAAATGACATGATTATTTTGTCAATTCTAAGTTCAACAAAAATGACATGATTAATTTGTCAATTTTAATACAACATAAATGACATATCTAATTTGTCAATTTTAATACAACATAAATGGCATATCTAATTTGTCAATTTTAATACAACATAAATGACATATCTATTTAGTCAATTTTAATACAACATAAATAACATATCTATTTAGTCAATTTTAATATAACATAAATGACATATCTATTTTGTCAATTTTAATACAACATAAATTGACATATCTAATTTATCAATTTTAATAAAATATAAATTGACATATCAATTTTGTCAATTTTAATACAACATAAATGACATATCTAATTTGTCAATTTTGCTGCAACATAATTTGACGTATCTATTTTGTCAATTTTAATACAACATAAATGACATATCTAATTTGTCAATTTTAATATAACATAAATGATATATTTGTTTAGTCAATTTTAATATAACATAAATTGACATATCTAATTTATCAATTTTGATACAACATAAATGACAATGTTTTGATTTAACAAAATCATAATTTCTAACATCGCTAACATGACAATGTTTTAATTTAACAAAATCATAATTTCTTAGTACAACATGACAAATAAAAAGGATAATTCATTTGCATACAAATTCTATGTTTCATTTGTATAAATAAAAAGAAGAATTTTATTTACACAACAAATTTCTATTATTAACATATATAATAAAAGAATATTTTTATTGTACGTACAATTCTAACAATTTCAGGATTATATATACAATAATAAGAAATATTTTTATTGTACGATCAAATTAACAATTTTCATGATTATATATATAAAATAAAAGAAATATTTTTATTGTACAATATTTTCTATCAATTTCAAATTAGATCCAATGGATCAATACAAACAATATCAACCAATTCATATCACACACAACACACAATCGAATCTTGACAGTGTATATAAAAATTTCCAATGCAACAATAATTAACTTCAATTTTTTTTTAAATAAGAAATCTCACCATGATTTTATTCCTGAATTTCTGTTCTAATTCAGATCGCGTTCAAATTTTCCAAGAATTCTCAAATTGCCCCATTTCAGATCTGGTCTATTCCATTGTGTAGATCTGGTTAAGACGGTTCCAACGAAACTGAAATTGCCGAATTTCATTGCTGTTTGAATGAGTTACGGCGTTTTAAACTTTAACAATTTTAATAAATAATTAACAACTAATTATCCTAATTACTTTGTTTTAGGCCGCCATCTTCCTCTTTTTTCTGGTTCTAGGAGAAACGCATGCCGTAACCATTCGTAGCCTCCTAGGGTTCCCAACGTACAACACCTCGATGCCCTAGCACCACATCCAAGACCGCCACGCCATAGGGCTTCATCACCTCCTTCAACGCCGGCAACCATGTAAAACTTCAAACCCCCAATGGCTCGAAAATTGAGCTCAAACGCTGCAACTTTGGGCGGCAATTACACCCAATTCCCTCAATGAATTTTGATCATAGCCTTATAGAATCGAAGATTGGAGATTTCTCTACGATATTGGTTATATGAGTTCATGAATTTAGTGCGTAGATCGAAAACTGTTAACGATTTAAAATCACACAGTACTGGCCATTAACAAAGAGACCAGCGACGGCTGTCATATTGGAATTAGGGTTTCTATGATTTTAAGGGGTATATTTATAATGAAATATTATTATTTAATTTTCTAAATTCCAGAAAAAGCCCGATTACTTATAATAACTCCAAATTCAGCCCAACTAATGTTATCCCCAGCCAAATTCCCCCGTTCCGGACAAAATGGACTAGGTCCCGTCAACCCATTTGATCGTCTCATCCCACTTTTCTTTATTTTAAAATTAAATCATTTAATTCGATTGTACATTTTAATTTACCGGGGCTATATACTGATTCTAAAAATTCCAGAAAAATTATTTCTAGCTTTGTTTTGACGATACAGTCCTAACAAAATTAATTTCGTCGAATTTGAAGATTGTTTGAAAATGGCCATTTTCAAGTCGATTAAATTTGATTGAAATTGACAAAACACATTTTCTTTTATTGTGCTCACGTATTAATTTCAAAAATTATGAAAATTTAAACCTAGCAATAATTTGACTTTCCGGTTCCAACAAAAGTGGTTTCGTCGAAAACAGAGGTCGTTTGCAAAATGGCTACTTATATGGGCTATATATTATATTAAATTCTACAACGACTATTCTAAATATTCAACTGGACATCACTTTTGATTCGCACTATGAAATTTCAATTTTTTTGATTCGTTGGAAAGATATTTTTAAACAGATTCTAATATTTTTGGTTTCACTAAAATCCGATTTATTTTGCATCCTGTACAGTTAGTCAAAGTTCAAATTCAAACTTTCAAACTGTCGCGCTATTTCTAACTCCTTATATAGTTAAAATAAATATATTCGTTTTAACTTCGATTTAAATAAATTTTTAATTGTTATTATTTAAAATAAATTATTTTGAATATTTAAAATCCATTAAAATTTATAAAATAAAATTTTTAAATTGGTTCCAAAATTCCGGGTTGTTACAATCTCCCCCACTTAAAATCTTTTCGTCCTCGGAAAGGAACGCAGGTAAAAGTTGTTTAATTTACCAACTCAACTTTAATTTTTATATTAGTTTCAAATTTTTTATTAGTTGATTAAATTTTCAAATATATATAAGTTTTATATATTCAAAAATCATTTTTTCTAAAATCGGATTATATATAATCACAAATACGTTAATTATAAACATGTCACTCTCAACTCATTCTAGGGCATTTCTAACCCCATCTTTAACGAGTTTTCTCATTCTAGGATACTATTGATCCTATCTCTAATGAGTATTCTTTTATAGGATATTACTAATCCTACCTCTGATGAGTCTTTTGTTCACTTATAACGAATTGTACCCCAAAGATTTGAATTAATCAAAGCTCTGATACCAACTGTAATGATTCAGATTTCGCTCGGACCTAATCGATCACAAAACCGACCAAGACCGTTCAAAAACCTGAATACGCTAACTTTGGGTATACAACACATCAGAACAAATAACATAAGACTTTTATTACATCATGATAATGTAACATAAGAGTACATAATATATTAGAGTATATCGAATATAATACAACGGAACATAAATTTACAATAGATTTAATACATTGCAACGGAACAAGTAAATTAATCACAACGGAAGACTATCAATGCTCTGGACACATCTTTAGGCTTCAATCCTGAATCCTTCCCAAAATAACTACAAAATAAGCTACTCAATTGCCCGTGTGGAAAAGAGGGCACCCGAGTTTGCAAAGTGAAACAAACTACGGGTCAGTCATGTTAGATCTAGATTAACCCTAGAGGGGGGTGAATAGGGTTTATCATAGTTTTTTGCTGAATTAAAAATCTGATAGGATATCAAAATAATAAACAGATCACAGAATGCAGCAAAAATAAAAGTGCAGAAAATAAATCACACATAGATATACCCAGCTTCGGCAAAACCCTGCCTACTACTGCATTCCTAAGGTTTCTACTTGGTCAAAAACAGATCCCACATACAAGACCATGTATACTCGCGAACCCTCGCTCCTATTCTAATCCTACGCTCAAAACCTTATACTGATCTAATCCTCTAGATCAGAATTACCCGGATTACAACCCCGTAACCAGTAAACCCTAGATTTTACAAACTCTAGTAAACTGTCAATTAACCCCTAACTGAACCTCCTAGATTTTACAAACTCTAGAACTGTTGGGACGGTTTCAATTCAAATTACAATGGACAACACAAAATTAAAAACAACTTTAAAAACTCTAGGATTTAAAAGGAAAAACAATCTCCCTTTTAAAACACTTGAACTAGGTCAAGCCCACTTGATAATCTTGGCCGACCCATCTTTATTTTCTTTTTCTCGATGTCTTTTGTCTTCAAAAAAAATGGCGGCTTCAAAAGGGAAACTACAGTTTCTTCTTGTTGCTCGAAATCAAATCGTGACTTCTGAAAAGATTGAAAATTTTGTTCTCTGAAGCTCCTATTACTTTATGTTGGTGTGACGTTCGAATTGAAGCACTTGCGATTGAAAAGCATTCAGTGAGTTTTCTGAATTTAATTCTGATTTGCTCTTGAAAGTTTGGCTTGTGTTTTCCATAGATAATTGCCTGTGATGAGTGGTGATTTTATAGGGATAATTCGAACCCTAATCGACTCTGATTTCCTCGAGTAATTTGATCTGATTGCGCGATGTTTCCTCTTTTAATCGTCCTTGATTAAATCGGTTCTTGGCTTTGAACTGTTGCATGATTGTTGATGAATTTGAACACGTTCTTTTCCCTTGAATGAATCAGAAAATTTTGCCCCTTTTGAAATCGAAAGGATATTTATAACCCATGAAAACTTGGTTGTTTCTTTCCAAAATTTGTGTATTTGTAAAACTGGAAATATGTCGAATTGATTTGTTTAAAACTGGAAATTAAATTTCCATATATTGCCATAAACATGAATATACACATTACTCTTTATAACTGGAATGAATATTTAACATTTATGAAAATCTTTGCTTTGATTGTTCCCTTGTGTTGACTTGTATCGATTTGGCTTTACCATTTTAACTTGTGAGAGAATTTCACAAATCCAGTAACCAAAAATAACTTGCTAAACTTAAAATGCAATGATCCATTTTCATGCATTCAAGATTTCACATTTAACACTGTCCAGAAAAGAAAAGTTGTTGCCAAAGCTATAGCAATGTACCATCACTTGTTTCCTATTTGAATTGTTTTCATGGATAAACTTGAAATGTTTCTTGCTGCTTATTGAACCATTTGCTTAACCGCTGATTTCATGCATGATTATCATTCCCAATCACTTTGAGTTGTTTAGCTAAGTTCATTGTTGTTGTGTCTCCATTTGTCTGCTATAAATCTGAACTCATTGAGATATGCAGTGTACATCCTTGAAAAATATTTGCTTTGTGTTTCCCTACATGATCATGCTGTATGAATAAGTATGCCAGTGTACACATGCACTTGATTCAACTCGAAATCTGATATGAGTTCGTTGCTGTATCATTTGTAAATGCATGACCATACATTACTGTCCATGCTTGAGCTTCATCACTTGAGTATAACTGTGTACATGATCTTTTGAGCTGCCATGATCCTGCAGCTCCATTGTTTTACCTTGGCTTGTATTTGAGTTGTTTGAAACATTTTTGGGCTGAACTCCATGCTTCAACCATACATGTATATATGTCCGCCTGTTGAGTTTTGTGTTCATCACCATGCCGATCCATTTGCTGACTTGTCTTGATCACACTGATTTGTTGTTTCATGCTTGCTTTGATTATACAATGCTCCATGTATGCTATGCACATGTGTGCCGAACCATGTTCTAGTTTGACTGTTGCATCACACATGCTCCAGACTTGTTTACTTGGAAAATTTGCATTACGATGCACACTATACTTTGCTGATCATGCCATGCCATCACTTGATAAGCAGTTATGAATGATTTCATGTTTTGTTGTATTGAACTTTTGTACATGTGTGCACGGCCCACTTGATTTGGTTCATGCTCTTGACCATGTTCATATGCACTGAGTTGAGATGGTCCACGTGGCTACTGCTCAGTTGCTCGCTGATTGGCGAGGCAATGCACACATGTATATTTATACACGTGTGTATATGCAGCCTTCAGACTAATTTTCTTGTCTCTGCACTAAAATATTTTATATATACACTGACTGCCTTGTGGTATTTACAGTGTATCACTGTGAATATCACAAGCTGTCTAGACACAGTCGGAAAAATCAAATCGAGTTAGAAAAATGATGAGAAACACACCGAAATTCTGAGGCAAATAAATTTTCAAAATAAAAATTATATTCGCTAGAATTTAGAATATTATGTCTGTTGCACTGTACTCTGTGTGTGTTTCATTTAACAGGTAAGCAGAAGATGACTGGACTGACAGTGAGCCGTGAAGACAGAAGATAAAAGACAGAAGGAAGAAATCAAAAGCAATGTGTAAAAGTGTATATGAGTGAATGTGAAATGTATGAGTTGTATTGAATATGAAAATGAATATAAATTGAAATGTATATCAGTGATGTATTCAAATAGTGGAGTATAAAATTTGTACTATTTGAATGAATGAAATAAAATATTTATATTTAAATAAAATACTGTTGAATATTTGAATTTGTGCATAGTCGTATTCTATGTAAATTTAAATATTATATTCATGTTTGTGATGTGAATATCAAACAGTACGACTACAAATATATTTGAAAGAATATATATTAGGCTGTTATCATCAAACAAAAATCATATAATTGTGCATACAATACCGTTATATACAACAATCTCCCCCTTTTGATGATGACAAACAAATATTAAGATTTTGAATAAATGTGTTTGACAGTGAAGAACAGAACTCCCCCTATTTGATTGCTCCCTCTACAACAGATACTCCCCCTATAACTGGTCATGAGTGAAAAGAATGTGAATATGAATCGGAATTTTCAAAATTAAAATAATTATAAAATATTCACTCATAAATCAAAATCTCAACCCATTCTCCCCCTTTTGTTATCATCAAAAGGATTTAGAATTTAAAATATAGATGAAAATTGACTAAAAATATGATTTCAGCATAAGAGAAAGAACGGTCATCAAAAATCTCAATCAATCAAAAAAAATCATAATAAACTAAGAACAGGTGGCATATTTCACATTGTAGAACGATGGATTTACAATGAATTTTATAAAAATGAGGAGAGTTATAAAAATATGAATTTCAATTATTTTCAAAAGATTTTTTTATAAAAATGAAGCACAAAAACAATAATGGATTTGGATTATAATTAATAATTCAATTTAAGTGACAAAATTGTATAATCTCAAATCCTAATAGCTATCAAACAACAAATCATAATACTTCATAAGATTTCAACACATTTCACATATTAGAAAGATGGATTGATAGGCTGGTTTTTATACACAAAGGAGAATTTCAAATTAATTTCAATTTATAGCACATTATTTCCTTTTTTTTATTTTTTTTATTTAAGAGCACACTGACCACGCATAACCAGAACTTGGATTTTTAAATGAGATCAACTGCAGCTTAAATTATAAGCTGTCTGTTAACCATGCATGACCAGAGCCTGGGTTTTTAAATGAGGTTAGAGACACACTTATATATTTATTATATATTTGTCATTTCAGCTCTAAGGAAAAAAAAAACTCCTCGGTATATAAAACCAATATGGATGATAGAAATGTGGTAGGCACAGATGTAACAACCCGTATTTTCAATAACCTGTAATAACATAAATCGAGGCAGAATTTAATTCTAAAATGGGAATCAAGGGAAACGGGCTATGCCATTGCGTTCGTCTCGGAAAAATACGCGAAATAGAGTCCGATTTTTCGAAAATCGGAGTCCGTATGACCAAGATATGGCCTCGCGAAGTTTCACGAAAATTCCCAAATTAAAGTATACTTAATTAAGTGAAATGGGTTGTGTAGATATATATATATATATATATATTGATATATATATATATATATATAATTGAAAATTTAATAAATAAATATGCAAAAATGCTCAAAACAGCGAATTGGGAGAGGGGAATAACCGAACCGGCCGATTTTTGAAGTCGACCCGAGCCCGCTGGGTCGACTAGGGGTTAATCCAGGGTGTTTGGCTGTCAACCCGTGGGCCGATTCGCTCAAGTGCAGATTTTGCATTTGAATGGTTCTCATGGTCCATCTTTAATCTAAAGGCCCTAGATGGTTCCTACACTTGACTTCTTCCCCAAGACATGCTTTGATGGCTTGGATTGAATCTAGGGTTAATCCTATGGCCTAAAACACTTGCCTAATCTATAAATAAGACCCTAACCTACCCTAATTCATTCATAATTAAACCTAGTGACTAAACTATGGCAAAATGCTAGCTCTCATGGCCTCCACTAATTTTATGAAGAGGGTTGCATACTAATCACTCTCTAATCAACTTCTAATCCCTTCTTAGCATCTTAATCTTCTTCATTTGGTGTTCAAAGTTGCTAGTTGTGAGTTTCTATCACTTTGATGATCTTTTGGTAAACTAATTAGATGAGATGTGATGAGATTTATGGTTTTGTATGTGGGTTAATGAGCTTTGAATCATATGATATGATGTTAGCATTAATCTTATGTTTATGCATGTTGAGTATGTAAGCTTATGCAAGTTTAATATGATGTATGTTATGTTTGCATGATGCTAAATATGCAAGTTGTGGGCTATGTAATCATATGCATGTTATGCAAGTTCATGGTAATATGCTATGCAAGTTACATGTATGTAAATATGCAAGTTACATGTTTGTTAATATGCAAGTTACATGTTTGTTAATATGCAAGTTACATGTATGTAAATATGCAAGTTACATGTTTGTTAATATGCAAGTTACATGTTTGTTAATATGCAAGTTACATGTATGTAAATATGCAAGTTACATGTTTCTTTATATGCAAGTTACATGTTTGTTAATATGCGAGTTACATGTATGTAAATATGCAAGTTACATGTTTATTAATATGCAAGTTCATGATGACACATTATGCAAGTCTATAAGCTAATATGCAAGTTTGTTATGCAAAATGAATATGTAAGTTATGTGACATATTATATGCAAGTTATGTGACATGTTATGCAAGTTCATATGCAAGTTATGTGTTTGTTAATATGCAAGATGGCACCTTTGAAACATGTTCATTCATATGCAAGTTGACACCTTTTATATGTGTTATATCATGAACGAAATTACGTGGGAACGATGGGGTAATTAAATGCACAAGTTAATAAGATTGTGTGAAATTAATATAATTATGCATAACACAAAATAAATAAACATAGTATGGGAATTTGCCTATTTGGTTAGGTGTACCCATACTATGTGTTGGGAATTTACCTATTGAGTTAGGTCTACCCCATGGGAATTTACCTATTAAGTTAGGTCTACCCATGTTAAGAAAACTTGATTAATTAGGGATAATTAATATAAAATTATGAGGGTGATTAATTAGGTGTAATTAATTGACTAAGACACGAGGTTGGACTCAGTTGTAGCGTAAAACTGCCCGGACCCAACCGGCTTAACCAGTTGCTACAAATGTTAGCCCAATGTGAGAGGTCTTAGGCACAAACTAAATACGTAATTAATGTAAAGACACGAGGTTAGACTCTGTTATGACATAAGGCTGCCCGGACCCAACCGGCTTAACCAGCGGTCATAAAAGACAGTCTAATGTGAGAGGTCTTTACAAAGGTTACGTTCTTAATTAATTAATTAAGAAACACTTAACCACATTAGCATGTAGAGGGACATGAGGGGTTAAGTGGGTGCCTCTGGTGGCATGAGAAAATCTAGTGGTTGCCTTGGGTGGCAATAGAAAATACGATTAGAATACTTAACCAAAATGGAACATGTAATTAAAACATGATTAAAGGGTTAAGTGGGATATACTAGAAAAAGGGACAAGCTTAGGTGGGTAGCTTGTGGAGGCCCATTTCAACCAGTAACCCATACGTATCTTTGTGGGCTCGACCCATGTCGAGGACGGGACACGCATACTGGGCTTGACTGTAAGAGGCAAACGGGTTAGCGGTGGCAACGCAAGTCCAACGGGCTTCATATGCGTGAGTGGGCCCGGGCTGGTAGGTAAGCCGTTGTTGCATCGAGTAGATATAAGCCGTGCACCTTTAGTTCCATCAGGTTGCCACATTGGGGAATGATACATCCCACGGTGGGGCCAGCACGGGTATCTACGTTAGGGAGCCGATCGAATGGGAAGTAGTGTGTACACCTAGTGGATTGTAGGGCCCCGTGGCGCCTACTTGGTCACCTAGGGGTACGCAGGTACTAATTAGTAAATTTTATAAGTCCTTGGGTGGGATCAACCTTTAAGTTAGGAACGACTGGTGTGGTGCAGTTTAGTAATTTACCTTAGGGAGGGTAGATGCGTCTTTATCCTTTATCTTCGTTCAGTTGACTGCTTAGGGTAGCCATTCATCCCCATATGTTACCGTATATCAGTTTATGTCTTCTCTGGTTACTTTAACGATTGTATTGTTAAAGTTATAGGACTCGCTCAGACTTATGTCTGACCCCGTTGTTTTTATCTTTTTCCCAACCCTCAGGTCCTACGGTGGATCCTAGCAGTAGTGGAGCTTGATCGGATTGCTGTTCCAGTCTTTAGGAGCTTGGATAGATGTAAAGCTCCAGTTATCCAGTTATCTTTTCTTTTGTTTGGCTATTGTATGAGAGTGGGATTATGTACTTCTTTATTTTGATGGATATTGTACTTGACCTTTATTGTGGTTTTATGATGTAACCAGACATGTTTTACTTCCGCTGTTATGAGATGATGTTTTAAAATTTCAAGTACTATTTATATCTGTCTTGTTGTAATTTTTCTGTTCTATATTCACTAAAATACTCCACCGATGCTATGGCATTCCCTTAGTGAGTGATCATAGCGGGAGTGGGGTGTTACAACAGAGATGGACTGTGAAATAAATTTCTAAATTAATTATATTATGAAAATATGCTCGATTGTACTGTGATCACTGAAAATTTTCAATTGTCACTAATTCTGAAAAATAACATAGTCCCATTTCTATCACAAATATTTCCACTGTTTATTCAAAAAGATTTTAAAACATATTAACTCTCCACATTAATATAAAATTATCTTGGATGGCAAAATGATGATAGATAAAGGAGATGGTCGTGAAATAATTGCCAATTCAAAGATAATCATAATAAATGTTCAACCATCATGAAAATATAAATAAAATCTCCTTTTGTTGTGAAATATACTGAAGTCACGATTCATCACAATTTCAAAATCTGTTAATAGTTTTGATGAATTATAAATACAAATTTCAATTTCTGAATGAATAATCAATAAATAATTTTAAAATTGAAAATCAATCACAAGAGGGATATGAAGATCTATACATGCCAAGAGGGATAAATTTGTACAAGGCAAAAAGATTGTGTGGATCTATACAAGGTGAAGATTAGAATCTAAGTACAGATGAGTGAGATAAATATAAGGCACTTCTGATACCACTTGGTGTCCCTATTAATGAGGAATGTAACAAGACAGCGGAGACAAACCAGGATATAACAGATAAACAAAAATTCAATCACAAGGTCCAAGCAGACATGACAAGCAAAGTAATTTCAGCAGCAGCCAATTTTAATCAAAACAAGTAGTTATCTAAGATCATTTTCAAACGTTGTATCAGAGCAGCATAAAAAACCAATAGCACAACAGACTTGTCAGAAAATGTTACTAATGGTCACAAAATATATTTCATGATCCAAGATTATAAAATTTAGTTTATTTCAAATCATTTGAGGAAAACTGAAAAATTAGGATTCAATGAATCAATCACACCAGATTAAAAATTTCAGATCCAAGATATGTGTGTGATTCAATAAATCAATAATTTCAAATGATTTTAAACAAACATATATTCAAATGAACTAATCATGAAATAACAGTGAGTTTCAAGACAGGATTTTCAAAGAATTTTTCCAAATTATTTCTGACAAGCCTAAAAAAATTCAGATCATTTACATCAAGTTTGAGTAATAATTCATGATCCAAAAATAATGGTTTATTCGAAATCACTTGAACAAATGTAAATCATGAGATACAATGAATCAATCACACATAATTAATAATTTCAGATCTGAGAGGTGTGTGAGATTCAAAATATCAGAAATTTCAAATGATCTCAAACAAACAAAAATCTAAGCCAGATAATCGTGAATAACAATGAATTTCAGGATGTAAACAATGAGTCTCAAGACACTTCAAAAAATTTCAAGCCAATCTAAAAATCAATGAAATTATCACAACTGAGAAGTAGTAGTGTGCTATAATGAGTATATTATTTCAAGCTTTTCTAAAATGAATTAGAAGAACCTCAGAACAGCAGAGATGTGCGAAATGTCAATTGTTTTTTAGTTCTTCAAAAAATTTAGAATTCATATTAACAGTGTACAAGATATAACAAGAATACGTCAACACTGTTAGGAATTCAGAAAAATAGAAAATGAACTTCAAAACAATTGCAGATATTTACAAGATTGAACTCAAGATCTGGAAATGATTAAAAACATTAGTGTTTTATTCTGATGAAGCGAATTTCCAAAAAAAATATGAATTCTGCAATTTGAAGTTAAGGAAGCCCAAGAAGTTACAAAGATATGACAGTGACAAATCAAACAAAAAAATAGACAGAAGGGACAGAAGGAGAAATAAACAAAGACAATAAAAACAAAGAATATTTACAAAGGTGAGTTTAGAGATCATACCAGAATCCAATGTAAATCAGAATCTCTAACTCAACAAATCCTGGCTGGAGGAACTGTAAATCATACATAAGTATAAAACAACTTGAATTCAAATTTCTTTTTGCATAGCAGTTCCTCAGCCTCAACTGGTACCTAATAGTTCATATGATCAAGTGGTCTAACAAAATTTGTAAAACCACTCTCAATTGTTTTCTTACATTTTGGTACCCAAATCTGTTTATATAACAATCCATCAGAATTTACCAAAGTTCCTTTAGGGACCCAAATCTGTTTGAATTTATATGAATTCACTTTATTTCTTTTTGGGGTCTGTTATCAAACAATTTCTTATCACGTTTGTGATTCAAAAATCCTTTGATATTTTTGAGTTCAAAATTTCAAATCGATTTTTTTTAAAGCAGTTTGAAGGATTTTTCAAATCATTTGAATTTCGTTTTCCAAAAATATCATTTTTCCAAAAACCAAGACCATGCTTATTTTCAGAAGAAAATTGGTTTTTCAACAACATATTTAAAGATTTTTCACCATTAGAAAATTTAGCCAACGTTGTTTCAAGTTGTTGAATTTTAAATTTAAGATCACCATTTTCTTTCATTAGATCTGTATAACGGTTTTCAGTGATCTTACTCTTTTCAAAAATCAGTTTTCAAAACCAAATTTTCATCATTAAGCAATTTAATTTTGATTTGGGACTCAGCAACTTCAAATTCAAAATGTTTTTGTTTTTCAAACTCAAATTTCTTGGATTTTTTTCAATCTCGTTTTCCAGTTCTTTCAAAATCAAATCGGATTTCAACAAATTCTCCTTTTCAGCAATTTCAAATTTGGAATATATATCAGTCTTAAAAGTTTCAAATTCCTTTTGTAAAAAATTACTCAAACTTGATAACTCAATCTTGTTTTCTTTTAAGATTAGAATTTCCTTTTCAAACTTTTGAATATTTTTATTGAGATGAACAAGATTAGTTTTCAATTTCAAACAATTTTTACAATCTGAATTTAAAGAATTTTTAAAATGTTCAAGTTGTGATTCCAAATCATCAATTTTGCTAGTCAACTTAGAATTCTTAGATTTCATAGATTTATTTTTCATTTCGATTTTCTCAATAGATTTGGTTAAATCAACACAAAAATAAACCAGATCTTCATATGAAAATTTTCTTATCTCTTCGTCTGTTGAATCTCCATCATTTGATCTATCCGAAATATCATCTATATGACCTATTAAGCATAGATCTGAATATGAGTGGCCACTCTGGGGTTTTGAGCAGTCGTCAGATTCTCCATACAGCGTGTTGAGAGTTCTCCAGATATCCTGTGCAGTTAAACAATAGAGATAAATTTTAATTGATCATTATCAAGGTAGGAATAAATAATATGCATAAAACGAGCATTCAAAACCTTATTCTTCTTATCTAACATATTTCCCAAATTTTCAACAGTATTCCAATATTCAAAATTAACAGATTTTAAATATAATTCGAATTTTGATATCCATATTAAAAATCTGTTCCATTGAAAATAATTGGAATATCACTGGACTGACTCTCAGAAGACTGACAACTAGGATGACCCATCATTCTAGAGTAAATAATTACCTACTCTGATAGCACTTGTTGGATCTAGATTAACCCTAGAGGGGGTGAATAGGGTTTATCACAGTTTTTTGCTGAATTAAAAATCTGACAGGATATTAAAATAATAAACAGATCACAGAATGTAGCAAAAATAAAAGTGCAGAAAACAAATCACACATAGATATACCCAACTTCGGCAAAACCCTGCCTACTACTGCATTCCTAAGGTTTCTACTAGGTAAAAAAAATAGATCTCGCATATAAGACCATGTATACTCGTGAACCCCTCGCTATTCTAATCCTACGCTCAAAACCCTAGACTGATCTAATCCCCTAGATCATATTTACCATGATTACAACCTCGTAACCAGTAAAACCTAGATTTTACAGACTTTAGTAAACTGTCAGTTAACCCCTAACTGAACCTCCTAGATTTTATAGACTCTAAAAATATTCGGACGGTTTCAATTCAAATTACAAAGGACGACACAAAATTAATAACAGCTTTAAAAACCCTAGGATTTAAAAGGAAAAACAATCTCCCTTTTAAAACACTTGAAATAGGTCGAGTCCACTTGATAATCTTGGCCGGCCTATCTTTATTTTCTTTGTCCCGATGTCTTTTGTCTTCAAAAAAATGGCAGCTTCAAAAGAGAAACTAGGGTTTCTTCTCGTTGCTCGAAATCGAATAGTGACTTCTGAAAAGATTGAAAAATTTGTTCTCTGAAGCTCCTTTTACTTTATGCTGGTCTAACGTTCGAATTGAAGCACTTGCGATCGAAAAACATTCTGTGAGTTTTCTGAATTTAATTCTGATTTGCTCTGTAATGCATGGTGATTTTATAGGGATAATTCGAACCCTAATCGACTCTGATTTCCTCGAGTGATTTGATCTGATTGCGCGATGTTTCCTCTTTTAGTTGTCCTTGATTAAATCGGTTCCTTGGCTTTGAACTGTTGCGTGATTGTTGATGAATTTGAACACGTTCTTGTCCCTTGAATGAATCTGAAAAAATTTGCCCCTTTTGAATTCGAAATGATATTTATAACCTGTGAAAACTTGGTTGTTTCTTGCCCAAATTTGTGTATTTGTAAAACTGGAAATATGTCGAATTGATTTGTTTAAAACTGGGAATTAAATTTCCATATATTGCCATAAACATGAATATACACATTACTCTGTATAACTGGAATGAATATTTGCCATGTATGAAAATCTTTGCTTTGATTGTTCCCTTGTGTTGACTTGTATCGATTTGGCTTTACCATTTTAACTTGTGAGAGAATTTCACAAATCCAGTAACCAAAAATAACTTGCCAAACTTAAAATGCAATGATCCATTTTCATGCATTCGAGATTTCAC
The DNA here is from genome assembly GCA_030737875.1 of Allium sativum. Lineage (NCBI taxonomy): Eukaryota > Viridiplantae > Streptophyta > Magnoliopsida > Asparagales > Amaryllidaceae > Allium > Allium sativum. The sequence goes on from CM060924.1 coordinate 828,571,053, forward strand.
ATTTAACACTTGCCAGAGAAGAAAAGTTGTTGCCAAAGCTGTAGCATTGTATCATCACTTGTTTCCTGCTTGAATTGTTTTTCATGGATGAACTTGAAATGTTTCTTGCTGCTTATTGAACCATTTGCTCGACCACTGATTTCATGCATAATTATCATTCCCAGTCACTTTGAGTTGTTTAGCTAAGTTCATTGCTGTTGTGTCTCCATTTGTCTGCTATAAATTTGAACTCATTGAGATATGTAGTGTACATCCTTGAAAAATATTTGCTTTTGTTTCCCTGCATGATTATGCTGTATGAATAAGTATGTCAGTGTACACATGCACTTGATTAAACTCGAAATCTGATATGAGTTCATTGCTGTATCATTTGTAAATGCATGACCATACATTATTGTCCATGCTTGAGCTTCATCACTTGAGTATAACTCGTACATGATCTTTTGAGCTGCCATGATCCTGCAGCTCCATTGTTTTACCTTGGCTTGTATTTGAGTTGTTTGAAACATTTTTGGGTTGAACTCCATGCTTCAACCATACATACATATATATGTGTGTGTGTGTATGTGTGTGTGTGTCCGCCTGCCTTGTTGGGTTTTGCATTCATCACCATGCTGAATCCATTTGCTGACTTGTCTTATTCACACTGATTTGCTGTTTCATGTTTGCTTTGATTATACACTGCTCCATGTATGCTATGCACATGTGTGCCAAACCATGTTCTGGTTTGACCGTTGCGCCACACATGCTCCAGACTTGTTTACTTGGACAATTTTCATTACAATGCACACTACACTTTGCTGATCTTGCCAGGCCGTCACTTGATATGCAGTTATGAATGATTTCATATTTTGCTGTATTGACTTTTGTACATGCGTGCACGGCCCACTTGATTTGGTTCATGCTCTCGACCATGTTCATATGCACTGAGTTGAGATGGTCCATGTGGCTACTGCTCAATTGCTCGTTGATTGGCGAGGCAGTGCACACGTGTATATTTATACACGTGTGTATATGCAGCCTTCATACTGATTTTCTTGTCCCTACACTGAAATATTTTATATATACACTGACATCCTTGTGGTATTTACAGTGTATCACTGTGAATATCACAAGCTGTCTAGACACAGTCGGAAAAATCAGATCGAGTCAGAAAAATAATGAGAAACACACTGAAATTCTGAGGCAAATAAATTTTCAAAATAAAAATTATATTCGCTAGAATTTTGAATATTATTTCTGTTGTAATGTACTATGTGTGTGTGTTTCATTTGACAGGTAAGCAGAAGATGACTAGACTGACAATGAGCTGTGAAGACAGAAGGCAGAAAGCAAAAACAGTGTGTAAAAGTGTATATGAGTGAATGTACAAATGGAATTGTATACGAGTGAATGTGAAATGTATGAGTGTTGTATTGAATATGAAAATGAATATAAATTGAAATGTATATCAGTGATGTATTCAAATAGTGGAGTATAAAATTTGTACTGTTTGAATGTATGAAATAAAATATTTATATTTAAATAAAACACTGTTGAATATTTGAATTCGTGCATAGTCGTATTCTATTTAAATTTAAATATTATATTCCTGTCTGTGATGTGGATATGAAACAGTACGATTACAAACATATTAAAAAGAATATATATTTGGTTGTTATCATCAAACAAAAATCATATAATTGTGTATACAACACCGTTATATACAACAAGTCATGGGACTGGTATGAGAAATCTTTCCTAACTTATCTAATAATAAGGCTAATCACAGGACCATGCCGCTAACGCGGAACGGGTTTACTCCATTGGATTGCCAGTGCATAAACATCAACCATAAATAAACATATGGATCTACAATGCATCAATCAACATGCAATTCCTTAATCTACCCATTTAGGCTTAATCCCTAAACTTAGATTTCAAAATCCAATTCACTTTACAGAAATTATTTCTTTGGACTTTATTTCCCGATTTCTTTTATTTCAAATCATTTGAAACAAATATCTATTTTTTAATATCAAATTAGATTTCACTTCGGGATTTGAAAACAAAACATTTGGAAATATGAATTCCAAAATGTAACAAAACATACAAACAAGTATGAAACCAAATATCGGTCATGTTCCCTCAGGACCGGGCAATACGCACCCTAACCGAACCTATATATATACATACATATATATATGCACCTAACGGCTACACTGACAATGCACCATCCCACTAATTGGGGAAGACATGCACGCCCTCACACTGTTAGTCAATTTTGGGTCACCCGCATCTTCAGCCACATACTTGCTAAATCATTTTATATCCCGAAGTAGGGAAAATCATTTCACAACATAATCACAAGTATAATCAAATCTATATAGATTTCTACTTACAAATCATTTCGAAATCATCGGGTATAGTCCTCGAAATCGTTTCCGTTTTATAAAACATTTTATAAAACATTCCATGTCCAAAATCGGGAATGACAATTTTTTTTTTTTTTTGGCAAAGCCGACGGAGGTTAAATGACCCCCTACCATTTTATTGATATACCAAAGAAGAGTACAAAGTTAAACATAGAAGGAAACAAGAAATACAGGGAATACAAGGCATACCAATGCTATAGAAACTAACACAAAACACATAATTACAATAGCGAGCAGAACGCTAGCCAAAAATACCAGGATCATAAGGGAATTTGAGTAATTTTAGACCTTCCCTAATGTCATGCCAAACGTATTGCTTCCACTGAGTATTATTCATGTTGGACGCGGCATCAAAAATACAGATATTGCGTTGCCGCCAAATATTGCTAGTGATCTTCTTTAAAACATAACAAAATATTCTCGCTCTTGGGTTTTTGCCTCAGCTTTTGTTTTGAATAAAGCTCCATTTAGCTGTGCTTGAAGTGTACCCTCTGCTTTCATTAAGCTGTTGCTTGGCCTCATTCCACAAGTTTCTCGTGACAGTGTAGTCAAAGTATAAGTGTTGCGTGTTCTCTTCTTGGCTGCAGCGGTATTTGCAAGTTTTGTTCACGTCTATTCCAAAGTTTGCAAGCATGTCCATAATGTGAAGAGCTCCAGCAATTATTTTCCATAGGATGAGATTGTCCTTAGCCTGGTTATCCCCACGCCATAAAGGTTTGCACCATCTGTAATTTAACATTTGTGAAGTACCAAGAAATAAGTTGTACATTGTTTTAATTTGAAACTTCTCACCATTGCCCTTCCAGTTGACCGTGTCTTTGCTGAAGCGCTGCTTAGCAGTAGTAATCCTCTCCCATAGCATGTTGACTGATGGATGGTAGATTGCGGAAGTCTGATCTCATTTCCAGAGAAGATGTCACCAATTGTAGAGTGCTAAGCCACTCCCGATTGCATTTTTTCCAGGTATGAAACAGTTGTTCCATTGACAAGTCCGTAATCCACCCACGGATCTTCCCAGAAGAGGACATTTGCAAAGGCATCTTGGCCATATTTAAAGTACGACAAAACTTTAGTTCTGAGAGAGAGTAAATTTCGCCACATCCAGCTATGGTTATTTTTCACCGTCAAATTCCAGAAAGAGTTATCTTTCAGAATATTAGCATATGACCATTGGACCCACAGGCTATTTTTGTGGCACACAATGTCATTGATATGTTGAGTTAAAGGCGCACGGTTCCAGAGAACCATGTCATGAATCCCAAGGCCTCCTTTACTAACCGGTTTTTCTAGGATTTTGAAAGATATCGGGGCGAAGTACTTAGAATGAATATCGCCTTTCCATATGAACCTCATAAAAGCCGTCTTAATCATGCCGAGCAGCTTTTGAGGAAGAACATACATTCTCGCCCAATAAACTTGCATTGCAATGATCACCGACTTAACTAAAGTAATTCTCCCCGTCTGACTCAGTAGTTTTGAAGACCAACACTTAAGTCTGCCAGTGATTTTATTATACAATGGGAGGCATTGAGAAGTGGTTATTCTAGCCGAAGCAAGAGGTAACCCAAGATAGGTGGTACTATTGCCACTAGGAGTCAAACCAGTGAGGTAGTGTGTTTGTTATTTTCTAGTTTCACTCACTCCCACGATCATAATCTTGGATTTTTCGTAATTGATTTTCAGACCTGTCATGAGGTAAAATTGTTGTAGTGTTGCCATTATGTTGTTCAGAGTGTTGTCATCAGGTTTGCAAAAAATTATTAAATCATCGGCAAACATTAACGCAGTAACTCTTGGGTTCTTACATTTCGGGTGAAGTGAAAACTGATTGTCATCCACAAGTTTGTTAAGTATGCCGGTAAGCAGTTCCATCACAGTTATAAAAAGATAAGCGGAGATTAAGTCTCCTTGGCGTATACCTTGTTTACTACCAAAAAAACCCACAAGATTACCATTGACATTTATGGAGTAGTTAACAGTGCTTATGCACTAGAAAATCCAAGCATTAAATAAAGGCGGGAAGTTCATAAAACTAAGTATGCGAATTATAGTAAGCCACTGAAGAGAATCAAAAGCCTTTTTAATGTCAAGTTTCAACATAGCTCTAGGAGAAATATGAACGGTGTTGTAGCCCTTAATAAGCCCGTGAGCAAGTAAAATATTGTCAAGAATATTATGTTTCGGGAGAAATGCCGACTGGTTGTAAGATATTATACAAGGTAGGACAATTTTTAATCTGGTCGCTAAGATTTTAGCTATACATTTGTAGATAGAATTACAAGATGATATAGGTCTGTAGTCAGCGACATTGCAAGCATTATTCGTTTTAGGGATGAGAGCTATAGTAGTGTTGTTATACGATCCCATCATTTTAGCCTTAGAGAAGAATTGTTTGGCAGCCTTACAAACATCATTTATTATTATATTCCAACTATGCTGATAGAATTTTATTTTAAAACCGTCTGGGCCACCGCTGTAATTAGCATTGAGGGAAAATACTACTTCTTTGATTTCATTATCGTTAACCGGAGCACATAGGAAACTACACTGCTGCTCATTAATCTTAGGTAGCAAATAAGGGTTAATTTCTTCGATTTGAGGACAGAAATTATTAGCATTCCCAAAAAGCTTCGCAAAATAAGAAACAAAAGCATTTTCAATTTCATACATATTGGTACGCACCTGCCCTTCCCGATCACACACCGCATGTATATCTTGTTTTCATTGCTTTGCCTTTAACACAGCATGAAAGTAGGCTGTGTTCCTATCACCGTCTTCAAACCAGCGGATCCTGGATTTTTGTTTCTTCATTTGAGCTACGGATGGCAAAGCTTCATGTTGTTTTAGAGATGTCTCCGCTTCCAGTTTAGCAAGCGTGCTGTCAGTAGGATTCTTGAGCATATGGCTTTGAATTTGACTCGGCTGATTCAACCATTTTGTTGATAACAATTTGCCATAGCCAAATCTGGTCTTAGCCCAAGGTTTTAAGGCTTCTTTCAGAGCTGTGAGTATTTTATGGAGTATGTACATCGGATTACCATAAGATGGTGTAGTCTAAGAAGTTTTGTGTAACAACCTGCAAATTCATAATACCTGAGTTGACTATATACATCATACATCCAACCCAAATATCACGAAAATACGAATCATTTTTTTAGAAGAAAAAGGTAGAAGAATAACAGCAATAACAACACAGAATCTCACATCGCAGCGGAACAAAATATAATATATCATTTCTTTTGAAATACAAAATTTCAACTGTATAACATACACTTATCAGAGTACAACACTTACAACACAGCGGAACAAAACTCTATATGACTAACGTTGAAGCCCCTGCTCCAAGCTCCTTTAGATAGATCTGTAAAATCCTGAACTACTTGACTGCCCGTATATATTTAGGCACCCAAGAGTTTAGGTAGAACAAAACAAAATAAACTCCGGGTCAGTCATGGGACTGGTATGAGTAAACAGTTTTAAACGGTTTCAGAAAACTAAATGATACCTCATAAGACCACGCCGTATAACACGGAACGGGTTTTTCCCTTATGAGAATCCAAACACTTGATATAACTTTCAAAATCCTTTTGAATGGAATGATAATCTTTATATCAAAACTCTTTTGATATTATAATAATGTCTAAATCAAGTAGATAACAATCTAGTGGAACGTTTGCATCTCACGTTCCACATATATAATATACAATCATAAACCGCGGGCACTTATTGGATATTTGATTTGCAACTATGAAAGGTATGGAACCACCTGCCGTTGGTATATCTCTAGAGGAGAATACACCGAGTTCAACAAGAACATCTTGCAACCCAGCCACACATGATCGACCACTCATTTCGCTTGAGTGTATCGAATATATATCACCAACGGTTGGGATCAGCAACCGTTTCCCGAATGGGACAGCATCAACAATAGATTTTTAGAAGTAAATGAAACTCTAGATCAGGTGATTATACACCCTAATAGGTGCGACCTACATAGCCATGCTACCTGCCCGATTTCTGTTATTTACCAGTTGATGAGGCTTGAGGTTACGCTTTATCATCACATCAGATTCACTTCGAATGCCACATTGTCAGATCCATCGAAAATCACTAATTGACGTCTACAACAGTACATTACGTGTTAGCTAAAGAAGTTTCCTTCTCCGCTTCCCTCTTGGTACGGTTGAGGAAATCAATGTACGTGACCTTTCTGGAAATACTCTGTCAGACATTCATCCATACAAGTCATCCAGGAACAGGATGAACCGAAGACACTATTCAGTACATCCATCTTAGGCACTGTTATCTAAGACTTATACAATAGCCCTTGCACTTTACTCTGTCTTCAATTTTCTTTGGCATATATGATTTGTAACGCTTCTGCCAATACAGAGTGGTCCTTCGGATAATAATCCAATCGGTCTCTCCATATTGACAACGATGTTCAAAACTTCGATAGTCTGTGATTTAACTATCGAATAAAAACAAGTGTTTCGATAGTCGATGATTTAACTATCAAAGAAAACAAGTGTTCATCCAATTATCAAACAATCACTGAGCCCTTAATTAATATTCCATTAATTAAATCACTTCTCTATTTCTTTATCAATATTTGTTAACCAAATATTTTCAATAACCATATTGGCCTTTTACGTTATTTGGAAGACATTTCCGAATATCGCCTTCCTTTATTTTCTAAACTTTAGAAAATATATGCTATTTATAATTGGAAAATATTCCAATTACTTATCTCTTTCCCGATCTCGTTTACTTCTATACTTAGGAAATATTCTTTATTATATTTCCAAGCTTACACTTATTTGGGTTAAAACGGATGTTGTGTAAAACATCGTTACGACAACCCAAATACTATATTCAACTAACTCTTATCCAACATTGACTTTCGAGCCTGAAATCTTACTATTTATTTGTCAATAATGAAATCAATCAGTTGGGGTATAACTACCTCTCAGACCTTAACTGAATACCATTTATAACGTCAAAACAGATATGACTACTTACTCGAATAATCAATACCATACAACTACTTATTCACTGTTAAACACATATACGCTTTCTCTTTCTATTCTTACAGGATTTTATTCCTAGTCTTCCTTTATGATTTTACTATTCTATTCTTTAGTTTGTTTCCTTATCGACTTCTATACATATTGATATATAGAATCTTGTTATCAAATTTCTTAAAAATATTCTAACTCCTTAAATTTTCGGAAAAATTCGCCATAACCTCCTTTGTACCGAGAGCATCGGGATATTTCAAATAGCCTCCCATGGCCCTCACCATTCCAAAAGAAAAAGAAAAAAAACCAAGCGGCTTGCCGATACGGCGCATAAAATCTCATATATGAATTAAATACGTACCTTCTTGTCGAGCACTCTATCTATTTCACTTCTATACTTTATTCCAAAACTGTCTCATGTATATCCATACATTTCTAATTCATTTCAACTTAATCCAATCGTTTTAACTTAGTTCGTTAATTGATTTGCAAATTACTGGTTTGCATAATTCACCTTCATATTTGAGTATAACATGTTCAAATATATTTTAACTTACTTATAAACCAAATCTAATTCTATTTTTAAGCTCATTTCCTTATCGACTTCTATATTCAAATTCCAATTCAATTCTATTTGAATTCTCTTTCAAATTCCATATTCAATTCTATTTGAATTCTCTTTATTCTCTTTATTCAAATTCTATATTCAAATCCTATATTCAAATCTATTTGAATTTTCTTTATATAAATTTCATTTCAATTCTATTTGAATCTTCTATATTCAAATTTCAAATTCAACTCTATGCATTATTTACAAACAACGTTTATAACTTCACTTAAAATCCCACATTATATATTTATAAACAAAGTTTATAAATTCAATTCAAATCCCATATTATATATTTATAAACAAAGTTTATAAATTCAATTCAAATCCCACATTTTAATTTATAAATTCAATTCAAATCCCACATTTTTATTTATAAACAGAGTTTATAAATTCAATTCAAATCCCACATTTTAATTTATAAACAGAGTTTATAAATTCAATTAAAATCCTACATTTTTATTTATAAACAGAGTTTATAAATTCAATTCAAATCCCACATTTTAATTTATAAACAGAGTTTATAAATTCAATTCAAATCCCACATTTTAATTTATAAACAGAGTTTATAAATTCATTACTTGTTTTATATATATTCAAAACAAGTTAATATTTTCTATAGTTCATTAGAAATTCAAATTCTATTTATAAAAATAGAATTCCCTTTTTAAATCTCAATTATCCTTTTTCGATATTTTTATAAATCAATATTCAAGCCCCAGTGATATTTAAATACCCCAAACAGTCAGTTATCAAATCACGGGATTTCTAACACATCATATATGACAGTATATATGAACAAACAGATAATAATATTTTTGAGGAATCCTGTTGGATTCCTCCAACCTATTTTCCTGCATCCACAGACGTTAGCACATAAATAATACCCATTTTGCTTCGCGGCAGAATATCGCGGTATAGAAGGTCATCCACTAATATATATTTGTGGGGCGCATAGGGAAATCATCCGCTATGAAACTGCAGGCATCCGCTAATGAGACTGCGGGAACAATCCAATCATCAACCCAATATATATATATAATAGTCAACCCTAAATAACTAATATATTTCAAAAATCAGAAAGCATTCAACAAGCAACAAACAAATATTTTTAATGATATAAAAATAATTCTAATTAAGGTGAGTGAGATTTACTCACCGAATTTAAAGTTGTCGAATATCCTGTAAAATTCCAAATTTAACGGCTTCGAGTTTTCTCGACTGAATCCATTCAACATCTACGATTATTAAATTTTATTTAACGATTAATCAATTTCTAATTTAAATTAACCTAACAGATAAATAAATAAATCTATGTATTTTTAATTGTATACCTTAATCATGGTGTACAGCCTTCTTCGTCAATTCCTATTCGAACTTGTTTGTGCCCTCTTTCACCATTGTCGAGTCCTAATTACTATTATCATCTTCTTGCTTACTGCAAAATCCGAACTTGTTGCACTAGACTGAGTGGTCCATTTGAATCTCTTTTACTTCTTCCCTTTTTAATCAACAAGAATCACTCTTGGTTTCTAAATTCCCAAATTATCATCCCCTTCTCCAATGAGAACAGTTTGAACCTGCTTCCCAATAACTGAACCTCACTATACAATTCTTCCACCATGAGTCTTCGTGAACTTATTCACATCTAATCCATGGTTAAGTCAGCCCCTAAGTACTTCTCTCCCAATCACGATGCTCCTTCCAGTAAAGGATATGCACTTCAAAAACCATGCGACAGTACCCTTCTTCGAACAATAACGCGCCTCATCTCCCTCCCTCTCGCCACTGCCCTGATATCGTACTCCCAGATTGCACCAATATCCATCTATCGGGCTGCGTTTTCATTTGTGATTCAAACCGTGAACTCAACCTCTAAACCATCCCCTTCCTAATAGTATCGCACCAAAAATTGAATGGCTGAATCCCCTTTGCCAATCGCCTGCGCCGCGATTCCACCATTTTTCCTCATCGCGGTTTCATGCTTCCCGAAGTCGACGTTCACCAGACATCGCCACCCTAATTCTGAGCCTACTGACAGACTTGAGACTGCTACCTCTTTTCCACGCTCGATCCTAACTCGTTGGTTCGAACATCGAGACCCCCAAATGGAATCGCACCTAAAGCTGAGTATAAGGAATTTTCGGTTTTAGGTTTTTTTTTATTTTGAGGAATTTACTTCGATCTATATTTGATTTGTGAAATTAGGGAGGAGCGGTTTTATACAGATGGAAAGAGAGAAATAAAGAGGATGTGGTTTGATTTGAGTAGAAGGAAAGGAGTGGTGATTAACAAAGAGGGAGGTGTCCCTTTATTTTACCTTAAATTTTATTCAATTTTTATTCAATTTAAACTGGTATCCTTTAATTAAAACACCCCTTGATTCCGAACTCCTTTCTGAACCCAACAACTGACATTCCTAGGGTAAAACCGCTATTCTGAACACATTGGGACAGGTATTGAAACCCCATTTGATCATCTGGAACAGATATTAATTTAAATCGATCTATTTTAAATTTAAAACAAATAAATTCTTCGATAATAAAATTATTATTATCGCTTTTATATTCAAATAGAACTGACACTGATTATCTGAATCATTTCGAATCAGTTTTAACTTCGAATTTAGTTATTGTTTTCGTATTCGTCAATTTAATATATTCGATATTAAATCGAAATCGATTATTAAATTGATAACTTAATATAAAATTCCATTTATATTATCCATCCAATATTTAAATCCATATTAAATATTTAAAATTAACCCATAAGAATCCGGGTCATTACAATCTTCCCCACATAAAATAATTTCGCCCTCAAAATTGCTAAGGTAGAAAAAGTGCTACAACCCATTTATCTTTTCAAAACTTATTTATGTTCATACTCAACATTTCAAACTTCCTTACGTAACTCTCTTTCGAATAAATCCCTATTCGATAACTCCTCCCTTCGAATAACTATATTCGATAATCTCTCTTTCGAATAACTAGATTCGAAAACCTTTCTTCGAATAAACTATATTTGATTTACTCTATTCAATTTACTCTTATCAATTAACTCTATTGGATTTAACTCTTATCAATTAACCCTATTTGATTAGCTCTTTTCACTTAACTCCTTCCGAATAAGCTATATTCGATAACTCTTTTAACTCTATTCGAATAAACTATATTCGATAACTCCTTTTATTCTATTCGAATAAGTAATATTCAATAACTCCTTTTAACTTTATTCGAATAAACTATATTTGATTTAACTCCATTCGCTTGACTCTAGATCGCAGCGATCACAATGGTTACGCCTGATTCCCTCAGCAAACATCCGACCGCCATAGGCTATCTGCAGCCCTGCGAATTATGCTAGCAGTCGTACGAAATGGCAACTTATCCTGAGTAACTATGTTTGACTAACTCTATTTCAATAACTATATTCGATCAACTTTAATTGAATAACTAACATTCAATTAAATCCTAATTCGATTAACTATGTTCAATTAACTCTATCTGGTTAACTCCAAATTTGAATAACAAATATTCAATAAATTCTAATTGAAAAACAAATATTCAATGAACTCTGCGGATTAACCCTAACTGATTAACTCTAACTGGTTAATTCTTACTCTAATCGATTTATTCTAACTCTAATCAATTATTTCTAACTCTAATCGACTTCTCCTATTCGAATAACTCCAATTGGATAACGTTTATTCATTTATAAAGATTTACTTTTAGTAACGGTTCTTCACTTTATAAATGTTTTCTTTAATAACGTTACTTCACTTATACAAGTGTTGTGTACCCCTTCTATTTAAAACTATCGGTGTTAAAAACCAATATCTCTTCTCTATATAAGTTCAGAATTATATATTCCATTTATCGAATGATCAATATTTAATTTAATTTATAAATTGTTATTTATAAATTAATCTTTTCTATTTATCTGTTAAAAATAGATTTCCATTTTCTATTCATCTTCTAAATATTCCTTTGATTAAATTCTATTTATTTAACAAATAAATATCTCATCTATGACATTCTACTTATTTTCTATAAATAAATATTTCCATTTAATCTATTTGTAAATGTTTTACAAATATTTCCTTTTAAATTCTATTTGTAAATATTTTTACAAATATTTCTCCTTCTATTTGTTCGCACATAACTTCCTTTGTATTTGTTTTACAAATATATTTCCTTTATATTTGTTTTACAAATATATTTTCTTTTATATTTGTTTTACAAATATATTTTCTTTTTAACTCTTTTGGTTTTTCCTTTATTCACACCTAATTCATATTTCATTCACATTGATTTTACTCAATTTATTCATTTCGATCCATTTAACTTACTTAAGTTAAATTTAGTTTCAATCATTCAAATTCCCAGGGTTTTATTTCAAAACTCCTTTGAAGTAATATAAATATATACATATATTTATATCCATCTCAAATTCAAAACATTTGAATTTTCAAACAACTTGTTTTCTTTTGAAACAACTTTCCATCAAAAACTTTTCTAAGGCAGCAATTCATCACTTAGAAACTCGAAAATGAACACTGATGATGGTCGACTCATCACCAGAATTATTTCCTAGCTACTGAATGGGTTCAGTGCTATATTATTTGATACTCATTTAGAAAAAATATTTTTCCAAACTCCCAGGATTTTAAATTCTGAATTCTGGTTTGAATTCAATTTTAGTTCATCTTATTTGTATATTTAATTCATATACAAATTCTATTAGGTTATATATACCAATTTCAATTTTATAATATTATCAGATTATAATATTAACAGCCAACTCATCCACATATGATGATAATTTCAGAAAATTATTCCTTCTATATCAAAATAGAATTTTGGGTAAAATTATTTCAATTACCCACTTAAAACAATATCGTGTTCAATCTTCTGTTCAAGTATTTACAAACTCTTATCGACGTCGTGGCGTCCCACGATTCGACCAGAATTCATAAACTACTAACCAGACTAGCCAACACAATATAAAACAATTGTTTTAATCAATTAACAAATACGCACTCTCATATTTATACACTCAACTCATTCTAGGATACTACTGATCCTATCTCTAATGAGCACATGCCACACAAGCCTAGGTATTCGCTCAAACTAAGCTCTGATACCACTGTAACAACCCGCAAATCTGTAATACCTGAGTTGACTATATACATTATACGTCCAACGCAAATATCACGAAAATACGAATCATTTTTTTAGAAGAAAAAGGTAGAAGAAGAACAGCAATAACAACACAGAATCTCACATCGCAGGGGAACAAAATATAATATATCTTTTGAAATACAAAATTTCAACTGTATTACATACACTTATCAGAGTGGAACACTTACAACACAGCGGAACAAAACTTATATAACTAACGCTGAAGCCTCCTGCTCCAAGCTCCTTTAGATAGATCTGTAAAATCCTGAACTACTTGACTGCCCGTATAAATTTAGGCACCCAAGAGTTTAGGTAGAACAAAACAAAATAAACTCCTGGTCAGTCATGGGACTGGTATGAGTAAACAGTTTTAAACAATTTCATAAAACTAAATGATACCTCATAAGACCACGCCGTATAACACGGAATGGGTTTTCCCTTATGAGAATCCAAACACTTGATTTAACTTTCAGAATCCTTTTGAAAGGAATGATAATCTTTATATCAAAACTCTTTTGATATTATAATAATGTCTAAATCAAGTAGATAACAATCTAGTGGAACGTTTGCATCTCACATTCCACATATATAATATACAATCATAAACCGCAGGCACTTATTGGATATTTGATTTCCAACTATGACAAGGTATGGAACCACCTGCCGCTGGTATATCTCTAGAGGAGAATACGCCGAGTTCAACAAGAACATCTTGCAACTCAGCCACACATGACCGACCACTCATTTCGCTTGAGTGTATCGAATGTATATCACCAACGGTTGGGATCAGCAACCGTTTCCCGAATGGGACAGCATCAACAATAGATTTTTAGAAGTAAATGAAACTCTAGATAAGGTGATTATACACCCTAATAGGTGCGACCTACACAGCCATGTTGCCTGCCCGATTTCTGTCATTTACCGGTTGATGAGGCTTGAGGTTACGCTTTATCATCACATCAGATTCACTTCGAATGCCACATTGTCAGATCGATCGAAAATCACTAATTGACGTCTACAACAGTACATTACGTGTTAGCTAAAGAAGTTTCCTTCTCCGCTTCCACCCTTGGTATGGTTGAAGAAATCAATGTACGTGACCTTTCTGGAAATACTCTGTCAGACATTCATTCGTACAAGTCATCCAGGAACAGGATGAACCGAAGGCACTATTCAGTACATCCATCTTAGGCACTGTTATCTAAGACTTATACAATAGCCCTTGCACTTTACCCCGTCTTCAATTTTCTTTGGCATATATGATTCGCAACGCTTCTGCCAATACAGAGTGGTTCTTTGGATAACAATCCAACCGGTCTCTCCATATTGACAACGATGGTTAAAACTTCGATAGTCTGTGATTTAACTATCGAATAAAAATAAATGTTTCGATAGTCGATGATTTAACTATCGAAGAAAACAAGTGTTCATCCAATTATCAAACAATCACTGAGCCCTTAATTAATATTCCATTAATTAAATCACTTCTCTATTTCTTTATCAATATTTGTTAACCAAATATTTTTAATAACCATATTGGCCTTTTACGTTATTTGGAAAACATTTCCGAATATCGCCTTCCTATATTTTCTAAACTTTAGAAAATATATGCTATTTATAATTGGAAAATATTCCAATTACTTATCTCTTTCCCGATCTCGTTTAATTCTATACTTAGGAAATATTCTTTATTATATTTCCAAGCTTACACTTATTTGGGTTAAAACGGATATTGTGTAAAACATCGTTACGACAACCCAAATACTATATTCAACTAACTCTTATCCAACATTGATTTTCGAGCCTGAAATCTTACTATTTATTTGTCAATAATGAAATCAATCAAGTTGGGGTATAACTACCTCTCAGACCTTAACTGAATAACATTTATAACGTCAAAACAGATATGACTACTTACTCGAATAATCAATACCATACAACTACTTATTCACTTTTAAACACATGTACGCT
This sequence comes from Allium sativum, assembly GCA_030737875.1. NCBI lineage: Eukaryota > Viridiplantae > Streptophyta > Magnoliopsida > Asparagales > Amaryllidaceae > Allium > Allium sativum. The sequence continues at coordinate 828,586,246 of CM060924.1, forward strand.
TTCTCTTTCTATTCTTATGGGATTTTATTCCTAGTCTTCCTTTATGATTTTACTATTCTATTCTTTGGTTTGTTTTCTTATCGATTTCTATACATATTGATATATAGATTATAGTTATCAAATTTCTTAAAAATATTCTAACTCCTTAAATTTCCGGAAAAATTCGCCATAACCTCCTTTGTACCGAGAGCATCGGGATATTTCAAATAGCCTCCCATGGCCCTCACCAATCCAAAAGAAAAAGAAAAAAAACCAGGTGGCTTGCCGATACGGCGCATAAAATCTCATATATGAATTAAATGCGTACCTTCTTGTCGAGCACTCTATCTATTTCACTTCTATACTTTATTCCAAACCTGTCTCATGTATATCCATACATTCCTAATTCATTTCAACTTAATCCAATCGTTTTAACTTAGTTCGTTAATTGATTTGCAAATTACTGGTTTGCCTATTTCACCTTCATATTTGAGTATAACATGTTCAAATATATTTTAAATTACTTATAAATCAAATCTAATTCTATTTTTAAGCTCGTTTCCTTATCGACTTCTATATTCAAATTCCAATTCAATTCTATTATAATTCTCTTTATTCTCTTTATTCAAATTCTATATTCAAATCCTATATTCAAATCTATTTAAATTTTCTTTATTTAAATTTCAATTCTATTTGAATCTTCTATATTCAAATTTCAATTTCAACTCTATGCATTATTTATAAACAACGTTTATAACTTCACTTAAAATCCCACATTATATATTTATAAACAAAGTTTATAAATTCAATTCAAATCCCACATTATAAATTTATAAACAAAGTTTATAAATTCAATTCAAATCCCACATTTTAATTTATAAACAGAGTTTATAAATTCAATTCAAATCCCACATTTTTATTTATAAACAGAGTTTATAAATTCAATTCAAATCCCATATTTTAATTTATAAACTGAGTTTATAAATTCAATTAAAATCCCACATTTTTATTTATAAACAGAGTTTATAAATTCAATTCAAATCCCACATTTTAATTTATAAACAGAGTTTATAAATTCAATACTCGTTTTATATATATTCAAAACAAGTTAATATTTTCTATAGTTCATTAAAAATTCAAATTCTATTTATAAAAATAGAATTCCCTTTTTAAATCTCAATTATCCTTTTTAGATATTTTTATAAATCAATATTTAAGCCCCAGTGATATTTAAATACCCCAAACAATCAGTTATCAAATCACGGGATTTCTAACACATCATATATGACAGTATATATGAACAAATAGATAATAATATTTTTGAGGAATCCTGTTGGATTCCTCCAACCTGTTTTCCTGCATCCACAGACGTTAGCACATAAATAATACCCATTCTGCTTCGTGGCAGAATATTGCAGTATAGAAGGTCATCCACTAATATATATTTGTGGGGTGCATAGGGAAATCATCCGCTATGAAACTGCGGGCATCCGCTAATGAGACTGCGGGAACAATCCAATCATCTACCCAATATACTAATATTTTTCAAACAATCAGAAAGCATTCAACAAGCAACAGACAAATATTTTTAACGATATAAAAATAATTCTAATTAAGGTGAGTGAGATTTACTCACCGAATTTGCAATTGTCGAATATCCTGTTAAATTCCAAATTTAACGGCTACGAGTTTTCTCGACTGAATCCATTCAACATCTATGATTATTAAATTTTATTTAACGATTAATCAATTTCTAATTTAAATTAACCTAACAGATAAATAAATAAATAAATCTATTTATTTTTAATTGTATACCTTAATCATGGTGTACAGCCTTCTTCGTCAATTCCTATTCGAACTTGTTTGTGCCCTCTTTCACCATTACCGAGTCCTAATTACTATTATCATCTTCTTGCTTACTGCAAAATCCGAACTTGTTGCACCAGACTGAGTGGTCCATTTGAATCCCTTTTACTTCTTCCCTTTTTGATCAACGAGAATCACTCTTGGTTTCTAAATTCCCAAATTATCATCCCCTTCTCCAATGAGAACAGTTTGAACCTGCTTTCCAATAACTGAATCTCACTGTACAATTCTTCCACCATGAGTCTTCGTGAACTTATTCACATCTAATCCATGGTTAAGTCATCCCCTAAGTACTTCTCTCCCAATCACGATGCTCCTTCCCGTAAAGGATATGCACTTCAAAAACCATGCGATAGTACCCTTCTTTGAACAACAACGCGCCTCATCTCCCTTCCTCTCGCCACAGCCCTGACATCGTACTCCCAGATTGCACCAAAATACATCTATCGAGCTGCGTTTTCATTTGTGAATCAAACCGTGAACTCAACCTCCAAATCAACCCCTTCCTAACAGTAGCACACCACAAATTGAATGGCTGAAACCCCACTGCCAATTGCCTACGTCGCGATTCCACCATTTTTCCTCATCGCGGTTTCATGCTTCCCCAAGTCGACGTTCACCAGACACCGCCACCCTAATTCCGAGCTTACTGACATACTCGAGACTGCTACCTCTTTTCCACGCTCGATCCTAACTCATTGGTTCGAACATCGAGACCCCCAAATGGAATCGCACCTAATGCTGAGTATAAGGAATTTTCGGTTTTAGGTTTTTTTTTTTTGAGGAATTTACTTCGATCTATATTTGATTTGTGAAATCAGGGAGGAGCGGTTTTATACAGATGGAAAGAGAGAAATAAAGAGGACGTGGTTTGATTTGAGTAGAAGGAAAGGAGTGGTGACTAACAAAGAGGGAGGTGTCCCTTTATTTTACCTTAAATTTTATTCAATTTTTATTTAATTTAAACTGGTATCCTTTAATTAAAACACCCCTTGATTCCGAACTCCTTTCTGAACCCAACAACTGACATTCCTAGGGTAAAACCGCTATTCTGAACACATTGGGACAGGTATTGAAACCCCATTTGATCATCTGGAACAGATATTAATTTAAATCGATATACTTTAAATTTAAAATAAATAAATTCTTCGATAATAAAATTATTATTATCGCTTTTATATTCAAACAGAACTGACACTGATTATCTGAATCATTTCGATTCAGTTTTAACTTCGAATTTATTTATTGTTTTCGTAGTCGTCAATTTAATATATTCGATATTAAATCGAAATCGATTATTAAATTGATAACTTAATATAAAATTCCATTTATATTATCCACCCAATATTTAAATGCATATTAAATATTTAAAATTAACCCATAAGAATCCGGGTCATTACATTAGGACTAATCATTAAAGTCACTTTCGAGAAGCCAAGTGTTAAAAAAATTGAAGCAGGGTTTCCTGATATTAATTTGTTCACTGAGGTGCAATATTTGAGGCGAGTGATCGGACAATATTGGCAAAAAGAGTTCATTATATAAAGTGTGCCAATGGTTATGAGCATACGTGTAACACCCCGAATTTCAATTAACACTAATGGTTAGTAATTAAAGTATAATTAATCTCAGATATGAGAATCAGGGGAAACGGGCTGCGTCATTGCGTTCGTCTCGGAAAAATACGCGAAATAGAGTCCGAGTTTGCGTAAAACGGGTACCGTATGAAAGAGATATGGACGAACGAAGTTAGGCAGAAAAACCCGAAACAGGCCAGAAATGCACTGGCGCACTTGTGAAGTGCGCCAGTACAAAAATACACTGGCGCACTTGGGAAGTGCGCCCATGTCGGGACAGGAAACCTGCACAGTTTCTAGAGAGTTCTGTGGTTGGGTGCACCAGTTTGGGGTTTGGTCTTAGGGCTGGTTTCTGGAAGGTTCCGAAATCTAAGGGTCCTAATCTAATTTAGGGTTAATCTAAGGGCCTAAAACACTCACCTAATCTATAAATACACCCTAAACCTACCCTAATCCATACTAAAAATAGAATTGAGGGCTACATGCCGCCAAATTAAATCTTAGAAGGAGCCTCCACTAATTTATGAAGAGGGTTGCAAGCTAATCACTCTCTAATCAACCTCTAATCCATTCTAAGCATCTTAATCTTCTTCATTTGGAGTGCAAATTGGCTAGTTGTGAGTTTCTATCACTCTAATGATCAATTGCTAAACTAAGTAGATGAGATATGATGAGATCATATGGTTTTATTTGTGGATTAATGGGTTTAAGTCATATGACATGATGTTAGTTTGCTAATGTATGTGGGTTATGCAAGTTTTGTGCTTTGTGATCATATGTTAATATGCAAGTTACATGTATGATAATATGCAAGTTACATGTATGATAATTATGCAAGTTGTATGTTTCTTCATATGCAAGTTTATGAGTTCATATGTAAGTATGTAACATGTTATGCAAGTTCATATGCAAGTTTATGAGTTCATATGCAAGTATGTAACATGTTATGCAAGTTCATATGCAAGTTTATGAGTTCATATGCAAGTTATGTAACATGTTATGCAAGTTCATATGCAAGTTATGTGACATATTATGCAAGTTCATATGCAAGTCATGTATTTGTTAATATGTAAGTTTATGTAACATGTTATGCAAGTTAATATGCAAGTTATGTGACATGTTATACAAGATTATATGCAAGTTATGTGACATGTTATACAAGTTAATATGCAAGTTATGTGACATGTTATACAAGATTATATGCAAGTTATGTGACATGTTATGCAAGTTCATATGCAAGTTATGTGTTTGTTAATATGCAAGATGGCACCTTTGAAACATGTTCATACATATGCAAGTTGACACCTTTTATATGTGTTATGTCATGAGAACGAAATTACGTGGGAACGATGGGGTTAATTAAATGCATATGTTAATAAGATTGTGTGAAATTAATATAATTGTGCATAACATAAAATAAATGAACATAGTATGGGAATTTGCCTATTAAGTTAGGTGTACCCATACTATGTGTTGGGAATTTGCCTATTAAGTTAGGTGTACCCACACTTTGGAGTTGGGAATTTGCCTATTAAGTTAGGTGCACCCATATTCCTAAAATAAACAGGATAATTAACACAAATTATGGGGGTGATTAATTAGGAGTAATTAATCGATTAAGACACGAGGTTGGACCCGTTTGTAGTGTAAGACTGCCCGGAGTTTACCGGCTTAACCAGGCATCTACAAATGACGGTCCAATGTGAGGGGTCTTAATCATAAATTAAATACGTAACAAGGGTAAATGACACGAGGTTGGACCCGTTTGTAGTGTAAGACTGCCCGGAGTTTACCGGCTTAACCAGGCATCTACAAATGACGGTCCAATGTGAGGGGTCCTTTACACGGTTACGGTGTTAATCAATTAAGAAACACTTAACCAGATAAGCATGTAGTGGGGCATGGGGGTTAAGTGGGTACCTTGGGTGGTATGTGGAAATTGCTAGTGGTTCCCAATAGAAAATATGATAAAATACTTAACCAAGATGAAACATGTAATTAAACATGATTAAAGGGTTAAGTGGGAAACACTAGTGTGTGGGCCAAGCTTAGGGGGATGGCTTGTGCTGGGGGCCCATTTCAACCAGTAACCCATACGTATCTTAGTGGGCTCGACCCATGTCGAGGACGGGACACGCATACTGGGCTTGACTATAAGAGGCCAAAATGGGTTAGCGGTGGCAACGCATGACCAACGGGTTTCATATGCGTGTGTGGACCCGGGCTGGTAAATAAGACGTTGTTTCATCGTGTAGATATAAGCCGTGCACCGTTAGTTTTATCAGGTTGCCACGTTGGGGAATGGTACACCCCACGGTGGGGCCAGCACGGGTATCTACGTTAGGGAGCCGATCGAATGGGGAGTAGTGTGTACACCTAGTGGATTGTAGGGCCCCGTGGCGTCTACTTAGTCACCTAGGGGTACGCGAGAACTATTAAGTTAATTTTATAAGTCCATGGGTGGGGATCAACCTTTAAGTTAGGAATGACTGGTGTGGTGCAGTTTAGTAATTTACCTTTGGAAGGGTAGATGCGTCTTTATCTTTTATCTTAGTTTAGTTGACCCATTCATCCCCATTAGTTACCGTATATCAGTTTATGTCTTCTCTGGTTACTTTAACGATTGTATTGTTAAAGTTATAGGACTCGCTCAGACTTATGTCTGACCCCGTTGTTTTTATCTTTTTCCCAACCCTCAGGTCCTACGGTGGATCCTAGCAGTAGTGGAGCTTGATCGGATTGCTGTTCCAGTCTTTAGGAGCTTGGATAGATGTAAAGCTCCAGTTACCCAGTTATCTTTTCTTTTGTCATGGCTATTGTATGAGAGTGGGATTATGTACTTCTTTATTTTGATGGATATTGTACTTGACTTTTATTGTGGTTTTATGATGTAACCAGACATGTTTTACTTCCGCTGTTATGAGATGATGTTTTAAATTTCAAGTACTATTTATATCTGTCTTGTTGTAATTTTTCTGTTCTATATTCACTAAAATACTCCACCGATGCTATGGCATTCCCTTAGTGAGTGATCATAGCGGGAGTGGGGTGTTACAATACGTGTTGGAGAAGGCGTGATCAATTTTGGAGAAAGTATGCACGCCTTCTCGTTTACTGTCATTCCACGTAAAGTCAGGTCCTACTACTTTAATAAGGGACATATCCGCATTTCAGACTGTAGTATTAAAATATCTGATCTCATTAATGGAGACGGGGTTACCGCCTATCCTATCTGCTAATGTGTAAGGAGTGTTGAAATCTCCAAAAACTAACAAAGGTGCTGCAGGATTTACAAGGGAAGGAAGCATGTTGTAAAAAGGTTCTCTAGCAACCTGGGTACTGCAAGCATACACGAAGGTGCAATAAAAAGTAGTCGCAGTGGGAATGTGGATTGAATAACAGTGTATGTGTTGACTTGATGAATTAACAGTGGTGAAAGAGTACATAGATGGATCATAAAGGAGGAAAATCCTACCATAGTTAGCGTTAGGTAAATTATGTAACAAATTCCAGGTTTGATTCACATACCTGGCAGCTCTCCTCGTGAGGACTTCATTCAATTTAGTTTCAAGAATAGCAAGCACGCTTAGATTGTATTTTCTTATCAGCAATTAGCACTGATCGAGTTTGAGGTCAGAGTGTGCACCTCGAGTATTCCAAGCGCAGATGTTTTGTGTCATTATAAGATACTGGATTTGTTTGTGCCATTTGCCATAGATCTGGTCTGGATCTGGGAAGGTTCAGCAGACAAAACTTTTTGTTTGGATAATGGAGAGTCCACTGAGTTATGTTTTCCAAGCTTAATTCCAACGTTGACTTGCAACTCTTTAAAGTTTTTGCCTAGGACAAAAAACTTGGATTCATTTGGGGTTTTATGGCCAGGAGGTAGTGAAATGCTGTATGAGAATTTAGTGGAGGTAGTTTTGTCTTTGTTTTTGCTTAAGACCTCATTGCATTTGTCTTTCTCATCGGATTGAGTATATGATTGTTGCACTTTTTCTTCGCCAAGCAGTTTGGCTTTACGGGGGTCGTGAGTGTCAGATTGAGTTTCTTGGTGTACTTGATCTAGGTTATTAGAGTCTTGAATTGTCTCCTTCATGATCTCTATGGCGATAAGATCAGTGGAATTCATGCCTCCTGCCATGGGGAAAAGGTTATGTATTAAGGGGTGCAAGTGGTTGTCATCATCAATGTTAAGGGCTTTGTCAGCCTTAAGAAGACTCAATTTATCACTTGTGACGGTATGACTGCATGAATTTTCGTTCACTTTCCCTTGTTTATCCATTTCCACAGAGTTGGAAAGATCCTTCACGTTTGAATTGGATTCACCATTGGCTTCGTTAGCCGGCATCACCACCGTCTCACTGCCTTTTCTGTACTTTATTTGATTACTATAAAAAAACAGCATCTGTTTTACCTATTAGCTCTTCCCTTTGGTTTTGCAGACTAACAACATGATCGCTAGAACTAGCAATATCACTTATGTTTTCCTTTTGACTCTCAGTCCAGTTTTCCTTTGTTTTGTCTTGAGGTTTTGCATCACCTAGAGAGTTAGTTGCAAGATTTGCTGCTAGAGGGGGTATGGTACAAGCGTCCATGATCAGGTTTGAGTTATTCTTAACTAGGAGTGGGTCTTGCAGAATATAGCTGGGTCGCTGCATGGGCACAACAGTGTTAGATTCTACAAAATGACCTTTGTTTACATTTATTTTGCCTTCCAAAGAAACAGATTTTGAGTTGCTTTCTTTTTTACTATTGGCTAGAGCCTCATCATCATTTCTTTCATGTTTTTTTCCTTGTGTACCCACTCCATTGCCAGTCAAAACCTCCATCTCCTCCTCATCCTCCTTATTACCAGTGTTGGATTCATCAATGGTATTGACGTGATCTTCATTGGATCCTACTCCAAGCATGCTAAAGCTGTTGTATATGTTAACCTTATTGACTTGAAATTGTTCATTGACATTTTCATTGATTTTTTCCTTGCCTTTCGTTCTCTTTAGCTCAGCATCTTGAGTTTGCTTGTCTTGAATCTCTCCTTCCTCAATTTCCTTTCCAGCCTGACTAATCAGAGCATCATTCTTTATTTTCCATTGAGTTTTATTTGCCATAGGGAAGTAATCTCCAAAAATTGGTTTATTGCTGTGTTTCTTGAATTTAGCATTCCTCTTATTGTTCACAACCTTCTGCCAAGGCTGGAATCTTGGTGGCACCGCCCTCTCTCTAGTTGCGAAGTTCATCCCTGAGTTAAAGTTATTTCGAGTTTCTTGAACAGTATTGACATTCACATTAGTGTTTGTCAGGGTAGTGACCGGGAGCACTCTGTAAGTACTAGTTTTCTTACCTTCAGGATTATCTTTCTCGTTTCCTTCGTGCAAATTTCCTTCATAACTCGTAGTGGCGTGACCAAACACTTGATATTTTGTACATACTAACGGTCTCCATAGATAGTTAACATGAATTCTTTGTGTGCCTCCTTCTGGGGTAGTTACTAAGAAGTCATCCACAAGCTCTTGGTTTGGAGATACCTCTACTAGGCATTTAGCATATTCCAAACGCTCCAATCTTTCCGTCATTTCATCGAAGCAGATCAGTTTTCCAATTCTACACGCTAGCCAATTAACTCCAGGTAAGGACCAAGTGAACAAAGGAATGTTAGATATCTGGACCCAGACTGGAACTGATTTGATAGAACACGTACATTACAGACTCGTGGATCATATGGCTTTATGATAAAAAGTTTGCTTCTCATAATTATGGGATCTCCCATTAGTAATTTTTGTCTATCCTCTTCACAAGTGAATTGAAAGAGAAAGAGCATACCATCAGATTTTACAGTCATTGTGCCTTTAAAATTATATAGATTATTGATCTTTTGCACCACCGTTGTATACGACAGTGGCTCGTCTAGAAAGAAGCCAACTAGCGAATCTTTCCAAATCTGGGCTCCAGCTTGAACGATAGCATTAGTGTGTACTATTACATCATCTCTGAAGGTGGGGGTGAAGTCAACGGGCTTGTACTTCCCGGCATTGCGCGGTAGGAACTGAAACATGGCTGACATGGAAGTCCAAGCGCATTGACTGTTGCGGGTATCTGTTGCTTGTGGAAATGTCGAAATGGCGGAGGCTGCAGGAACGGGAGCTTGGTTGATAGGTAGAAGGTGATGAGAGGGGAAAGAAGGCGGAGTTTGGCAGATGGGCAGAGGAGCAGAGGTTGAAGTAGGAGTTTGCAGAGGGACCTACGAGTTTGGATCTAGAGTCTGGGCAGTCGGTGGTGGCATTGGGTTGGAGCAGGAGAGTGATGGGGCCAGTGGTGGATCTGGAGGAGCAGGCGGTGGTTATGGCTGGGGTTCTTCGGTAGGTGGGGGTTTGGAGGAGAGGTTGTTTGAAGATGAGGTAAGATAGGGCATTGAGGAAACGGTCGCCATTTATGACCATTGCTTCTTGGTTGTTTCGCTAAACTTTGGGGACACGAAGACTATGTCTACCATGCCCTTTGGTTCAGCCGGTTTTAGAGTGGTCGTGCACTATGTCTCGGTATTGTGTTCGCTGGGGATCGAACATGTGACACTGTAACTACATGCAGCAGTCATGGTGTTCGTAAACCGCTGGACCACTAGACTTTGACAAAAACTTTGGGGACACGAAGACTATGTCTACCATGCCCTTTGGTTCGACCAGTTTTAGAGTGGCCGTGCACTATGTCTAGGTATTGTGGTCGCTGGGGATCGAACCTGTGCCATTGCAAACAACTCATGGTGTTCGTAAACAACTGGACCACTAGACTTTGATGGTAATGACATTTCTTTTTACTTAAGAAATCTCATTTCAAAATCATTTATTAAATTTTGAAATAAACAACATCGCTAAACGCCTTATAGTCAAATCGTGAAGTGTTTCACCAAGTGTTAGCACATAGGTAATTTTTTCCCAACCCAATGCTAAATGTAAAAGCGTATTTTGCTCACAAACTGGTTGAGCACAATCCAAACAATCAATCAATCACAATCAATATCAATAACCAAGTATATTTGGTTCAATCACATTTCATGTTTTACATACACAATAAAAAGGAATTTTTATTGTAAATGTATTTTCTATGTTGCTTACGACAAATAAAAAAGAAAGATTTTTATTATCATAACATTTTCTATTTCAACAAAACAAATAAAATGATAACTTTGTTTTGTCGACAATTTTATTTTGAAAAAACACTAAAAATGATAATTTGTTTTGACGACAATCCTATTTCGACAAACCACTAAAAATGATAATCTTGTTATGTCAATTCTAAAACAACAAAAATGACATGATTATTTCGTCAATTCTAAGTTCAATAAAAATGATATGATTAATTTGTCAATTTTAATACAACATTAATGACATATCTATTTTGTCAATTTTTAATACAAAATAAATGACATATCTAATTTGTCAATTTTAATACAACATAAATGACATATCTAATTTGTCAATTTTAATACAACATAAATGACATATCTATTTAGTCAGTTTTAATACAACATAAATGACATATCTATTTAGTCAATTTTAATATAACATAAATGACATATCTATTTTGTCAATTTTAATACAACATAAATTGACATATCTAATTTATCGATTTTAATACAACATAAATTGACATATCTATTTTGTCAACTTTAATACAACATAAATGACCTATCTAATTTGTCAGTTTTAATACAACATAAATTAACATATTTATTTTGTCAATTTTAATATAACATAAATGACATATCTAATTTGTCAATTTTAATACAACATAAATGACATATCTATTTAGTCAATTTTAATATAACATAAATTGACATATTTAATTTATCAATTTTAATACAACATAAATGACAATATTTTGATTTAACAAAATCATAATTTCTAACATCGCTAACATGACAATGATTTAATTTAACAAAATCATAATTTCTAAGTACAACGTGAAAAATAAAAAGGATATTTCATTTGCATACAAATTCTATGTTTCATTTGTATAAATAAAAAGGAGAATTTTATTTACACAACAAATTTCTATTATTAACATACACAATAAAAGAACATCCTTATTGTACGTACAATTCTAACAATTTCATGATTATATATACAGTAAAAAGAAATATTTTTATCGTATGATCAAATTAACAATTTTCATGATTATATATATATATATATATACACAATAAAAGAAATATTTTTATTGTACAATCAATTCTAACAGTTTCAAATTAGATCCAACGGATCAGTACAAACAATATCAATCAATTCATATCACATACAACACACAATCGAATCTTGACAGTGTATATAAAAATTTCCAATGCAACAATAATTAATTCTAAATTTTTTTTTAAATAAGAAATCTCACCATGAATTTGTTCCTGAATTTCTGTTCTAATTCAGATCACGTTCAAATTTTCCTGAATTCCCAAAGTGCTCCATTTTAGATCTGGTCTGTTTCATTATGTAGATCTGGTTGAGACGGTTCCAACAAAAATGAAATCGCTGAATTTCATTGCTGTTTGAATGAGTTACGGCGTTTTAAACTTTAACAATTTTAATAAATAATTAGCTAAAATAATTAACAACTAATTATCCTAATTACTTTGTTTTATGCGACCATCTTCCTCTTTGTTCTGGTTCTCGGAGAAATGCACGTCGTACCCATTCGTAGCCTCCTAGGGTTCCCAACGCACAACACCTCGACGCCCTACCACCAGATCCAAGATCCCCACGCCATAGGGCTTCATCACCTCCTTCAACGCCGACAACCATGTAAAACTCGAAACCGCTAATGGCTTGAAAATCGAGCTCAAACGCTGCAACTTTGGGCGGCAATTACACCCAATTCCCTCAATGAATTTTGATCATAGCCTTATAGAATCGAAGATTGGAGATTTCTCTATGATATTGGTTATATGAGTTCATAAATTTAGTGCGTGGATCGAAAACTGTTAACGATTTAAAATCAGACAGTACTGCCATTAACAAAGAGACCGGCGGCGGCTACCATATTGGAATTAGGGTTTCTATGATTTTAAGGGGTATATTTATAATGAAATATTATTATTTAATTTTCTAAATTCTAGAAAAAGCCCGGCTACTTATAATAACTCCAAATTCAGCCTAACTAATGTTGTCCTTAGCCAAATACCCTCGTTCCGGACACAAAGGACTAGGTTTCGTCAGCCCGTTTGATTGTCTCAGCCCACTTTTCTTTATTTTAAAATGTAAATCATTTAATTATTTAATTTGATCGTACATTTTAATTTACCGAGGCTGAATACTGATTTTAAAAATTCCAGAAAAAATATTTCTAGCTATGTTTCGATGATACGGTCCTAACAAAATTAATTTCGTCGAATTTGAAGATTATTTGAAAAATGACCAATTTCAAGTCGATTAAATTTGACTGAAATTGACAAAACACATTTTCTTTTACTGTGCTCACATATTAATTTCAAAAATTATGGAAATTTAATTCTAGAGGTAATTTGACTTTTCGGTTCCAACAAAAGTTGTTTCGTCGAAAACGGAGGTCGTTTGCAAAATGGCTATTTATATGAGCTATATATTATATTAAATTCTACAACGACTATTCTGAATATTCAACTGGCCATAACTTTTGACTCCCACTATGAAATTTCAATTTTTCAAATTCGTTGGAAAGATATTTTTAAAAAGATTCTAATATTTTTGGTTTCACTAAAGTCCGATTTATTTTGCATCCTGTACAGTCAATCAAATTTCAAATTCAAATTTTCAAACTGCCGCGCTATTTCTAACTCCTTATATAGTTATAATAAATATATTCGTTTTAGCTTTGATTTAAATAAATTTTTAATCGTTATTATTTATAATAAATTATTTTGAATATTTAAAATCCAATAAAATTTCAAAAATAATTTTTTTTAATTGGTTCCAAAATTCAAGGTTGTTACACTGATGTCGGACAGGGCGGATGAATGTTGTCAACTATTGTTTTGAATGTGTCTGTAAAGCTCTTTGATACCTGTTCAAATTTTACAGCGTATTTTCAAATATAACTTACCATTGCATGCACAGATAAGATCGGAGACTAATCAATGTTAGCACGCCAAGCCTGAAGTACTTTTCTGTTATGTGAGCAAACCAAAGGGTCATTGCATCGAGAAATAAAACGAAAGATTTCACTATTCGGAGGTTCTTCTATAATTTTAGATTGTGGAAGCACGTCAAACGGATATATAAAGTGACATTTCAATTGTTTGGTTGTTTTATGTACTGGCAAGCAATAATTTCCACACCTCGAATGGCGCATAACCCATGTAACCAAATTTTCATAGTCATCATCATCAGCATCCAAATTTGCATCTGGTTGAATAACTTTGACATATGGATATTCTTGTTCTTGCAAGGACCCACCCATATTTGGGTTTATTGTACAAACAAAACGATCAAAATATTCAATAATTGAAAATTTTTCATATGGATTATTGATGGCCACAGAAGTTAAATCTGGTGCATTATGCAGCCATAGAAAACCATGGATATGTCCACTTCCATGATTTTGCCATTCAAAATGATACTAATAGTCCTTAACAGAAAATTCTGGCGTCAAATATTCTTTGATAAAAGTTGTAGCCCTCGCTTGAAAAAACCATGCAGCAACAAGTGGGTTTTCATTTAGCGACCGTGCCTTTCTTTTTCTTTGTTCACTGAGATTCAAATTTTCCATTTCATTTGCTTAATCAAGAAGTCTATAAAGATCTGGCCATTGCAAATCTGTCGAACTTATTGTGAAAATATAGTTGGAGCACCTAATTGTTTCACCATAGCGATAAGCTCCTTTAATCTTGAAGAACAATAAGAGCAGCTTCCACGAATGCCCTTTGCATAGTAAGAAATGCGTTGAGACAATTGTTTACCTCCCGATTTTAACATTTCACAAATATCTTTTATAGACAAATTTCTATCATCTGGATTTTTTTGTACGTAAATATTACCAATATCAAATACATGCCACCTACTAATAGAATTATAAGAAAAATATCGATATCTAGAGTCTTTTGCAAACCGTTGATCATGATATTTCATTAAATATTAGAAATGTTCCAAGGGTCTAATTTTTCTTGGTCGTGCTTGTCTTAAATCTGCGTTTCTTGATGGAAATTGTATGGGGAATACCATTGAAATATATCCAAAAGTATTAAACTCATCAATAGCAACAGATGAAACAGGCATTTGAACAACTGTTTCATTGTATTCTTGGTTTTCTAAAAATGATAATACACAGGCTTGTTGGTTCGATTGTACAGAAGCAATGGCTGCACCTGATATCTCAAATTCATCGATCATAGTTATTTCGCTTTCTAATTCTGGAGGTCCAAGAAAATCATCATTGTTATTTTGAGTTTGTGAATTATCTTGAATATGAGGAAGCTCTGAAGGAATACCATCCACCGGTAGCTCATGAAGAGATATTTCATTTATTTGTACATCAGAATAAAATATATTATGGGACTTAAGCCAAAGTAGTGCTTTTCTGACATATTCACGTCTTACACGAAACTCTTTACTTTCATTTATTCCACTTCTATTGACCACTAATACTGCCGATAAATCATTTAGCCTAAAAGGAAGAGAACGTGCTATTGCATTGATATCCTGAGGGAAATTAATAATATTTCCATTATATTTGTAATGGCCTGCAAATCCATACCATCTGAGTTGACTAATAACACTACACGTCCAACCCAAATTGCACAGAAATACGAATTATTATTAGAAAGAAGTCAGAGGATGAGAAATAGAAAGAAAGAAATGTTAGAATAGAAGAAAACAAAGAAGACAAATCTCACAGCGGAACGAATAGAATATATTATATAACATAACTTTTCAAATCAGTAACTTTATATACATACCATCATCAAAGCACAACAGTTATTCCTGGAAAAGTTATAAACACCTATTTCCAGATACCACATAGTACACAGCAGAAATATGATAGTCTATAGCTAACAGGTGAAGCCTCCTGCTTCAAGCTCCCCCAAGTGAACTTGTAAAATCCTGACTACTTGACTGCTCGTACAAATTTGGGCACCCAAGAGTTTATGGAAAACAAAAACAAAATTAACTCTGGGTCAGTCATGGGACTGGTGTGAGTAAACTCCAATAATTTGTTTAACTTTAAAAATCCTTTCGAAAAAAATGATAATCGTAAGACCGATCCACACATAAACACGGATGGTTTTTACCTTACAATAACCCAAAATATTTTTGATATCAAATCCAGTGATAATATAATAATGTCTACATCAAATAAATAGAATCTAGTGGAATGCTTGCATCTCACGCTCCATATATAATATAAAATCAAAAAAACCGCATGGCGTTTATTGGAGATTGGATTTCCAACATGACAAGGTATGGAACCACCTTTCAATCAATGTACTCTAGAGGGGACACACTGGGGTTCAACAAGAACATCTTGCAACCCGGCCCACACATGACCGACCACTCATTTCGCTTGAGTGTATCGAATGTATATCACCAACGGTTGGGATCAGCAACCGTTTCCCGAAAGGGGATAACATCGATAGATTAAAAGCAAATAGAATTTCTCTAGATAGGTGATTATACACCCTAATGGGAGAGACACACATAGTCATGTTGCCTGCCCAATTTTTGTCATTTCCCGGTTGTTGAGGCCTGAGGCTACGATTTCTTATCATTCATTGATAGCACAATCACTTTGAATGCCACATTGTCAGATCCGTAAGTCACTAGTTGATTTGCACAAATATATTCTGGATATTATGCTAAGAGAATAAATCATCCGCCACCATATATATTTATACAGACCAACATATTCGATCATTGGAAATTCTCCGTCAGACATTCGTCCATACACTTCGTTCTGGGACTGAACGAAACCGAAGGCACAATTTCTATTAATAGAAAAAGTCCTTGCACTTTACTCCGTCTTCGATTATCTTCATATAATCTGATTCGCAATGCTACTGCCAATTCGGTGTGGTTCTCGGATAATAATCCAACCGGTCTCTCCATATTGACAATGATATTGGCAAACACTTCGATAGTCGGTTATTTAAATATTGAAGAAAACAAACATTCATTCATAGCATCAAACAAATCACTGGGCCTTTTAATTAATATTTCATTAATTAAATCACTTCTCCATTTCTTTATCCATATTCGTTAACACGATATTTTCGATAATCATTTTAGCCTCTTACGCTATTTGGAAAACATTTCCATATCTCGTCTTCTTTTATTTCCTACACTTAGAAAATATTTTCTATTTAAAATTTGAGAACATTCCAATTACTTATTTCTTTCCCGACTCATTTAATTTTATACTAAATATTTACTTTTATATTTCCAAAATTTCACTTATTTTGGTTAAAACGAATGTTGTGTTAAATATCATTACAATAACCCAAAATACTGCATTCAACTAACTCTTACTCAAACTTTTCTCTTCGAGACTGGATCTTGCTGTTTATCAGTTAGTAATGAAATCAATCAAGTTGGGGTATAATTACCTCTCAGACCTTGACTGAATAACATCTTTAACCTCAAAACAGACAAGACCACTTATCTCAAATCATCAACACCATAAAAACCACTTATTCATTTTTAAAACGTATACATATATATATATATATATATATATATATATATATATATATATATATATATATATATATATATATATATATATTTCTCTTTCTAGATTTCGATTTCCTTTTTGTTTATAGTATTCTATTTTTATGTTCGTTTCCTTACCGGATTCTATATATATTGATATATAGATTTCTAATTATCAAATTATTTTAAAAATAATCTATCTTGTTAAATTCCCGGAAAATTTTGCCATAACCTCCTTTGTACCAGTCGATAGTTCAAACCTCAACTCGCCCCTCTAGGCCCTTTCCATTCAAAAAGAAAATCAAAAAGCCAAGTGGCTTGCTGATTCAGCGCATGGAAACTCATATGGAATTTAAACATTTACCTTATTATCGGGCACACGAATTATAACCTTCATACACTTCATCCCATACCTGTCTAACCCATATCCAAATGCTCCAATTTGGTTCCAACTCAGTCCATTCGTCTTAACCCAATTCACTAATTTATTTTCTAATTAGCTATCTTGCCTATTTCACTTCTTTGTTTGAACATAACATGTTCAAATAAAATATAATAAAATATTTACTTTCTTATAAACGAATTGAATTCCATTTTCAAACTCAAGTTTCCTTTTTGATTTTGAATATAATTTCTCAAATCACCTTTACTTATTCAAAGCCTATTTTCGTATCAACTTTCAGTTAACTAACTATTATTCAAATTAGTTAGTTCTATTTAATAACAAAAATCTGATTTTTGTTTCAAAAATCATTTCACTTACTTCACTGAAGTTTATACTATTTTATATCCCCGAGTCTGCATTTTTCTAATGGAAATTCAGATTTTATTTACTTAAAATCCTTTTATTTATTTAAATAAACCGTTATGGTTTTATAATGGTTATGGCGCGGTTTTTCTGGAAAACTGATTTTGACATAACTAAAAATTCATTCGAGGAAATCCAGATTTTTCTCTTTCATTAGAAAACTATTATCAAATCGGTCCTGGCGATTCTTATTTCAAAGAATTCCGACTTAAACTGAGTTCTATACACTCAATTGGAGTTCGAAACGCCAAATTTCGAACTACCGCACTGCGACGAGTTCGATTTAATTATATTTATATATATAAACGTTTAAACTTCATTTATAATAAATTCTCCATTCTGATATATTTTTAATATATATCAAATCAGTTTCCCAATTCAACATAATATTTTCGATTATTTATAATTGTCGATTTTTCCTTACTCGGTAATATATTTATTTATACTTCGATCTTCTATATTTAATTCCAATTCCTTTTATAAATAAATTATCTATAAAATTCGATATAATCGAATTTAAATTATAAACCCGTTGAATTCTTCTCGATTCAACTTATATTCCGAATTTCGAAATATAATCAATCGTTTTGTTTCAAAACACTTCCCAATTTACTTTTTAATTACTATTTAAAATTAAATGGTTTAAATTGTCCAAATGATAATTTATTTCACCAAATTAATAACACTATTTATAAATTCAACTTCCTTGTTTCATATATTTAAACAAGTTCCCTTTTCAAATTTCTATTTGAAACTCCATCCCTTTGATATTCCGAATTGCGGAATAAAAACCATTGTTCCCTTTTGAATGATTTCCAATTCTATTTTTAAATTCATATTTGAATTTAAATATTCAAATTATATCTTGATAATTAATTCATTATATTTATCAACGCCATTTTATAATTTTCCTTGTTTTATATTTAAACAAGTCTATTTCGAAATCTATTAAAACCAAAATCTTATTTTGGAAATTTCTATTTATAATAACTTATATATATAACACCCTATTTATTTTCATATTCAATTTAACTTCTATTTAAATAAATTCGAATTAATCGAATTCAAATCATACATCTTTACGGATTTATTTTAGTTCAATTTATACTCTGAACATCAGAATAAATTTCATCGTTTATTTCTTTCAAACGATTTCCCCGTTTCTATTTTTAAATTCACTTTTGAATTTAAATATTCAAATTATCCAATGATAATTTTTCCATTTATTTATAAACATTGTTTATAATTTCACTCCAAATCTTGTATTATTAATTTATAAACAACATTTATTAATTCACTACTTGTTTTATGTATTCAAACAAGTTAATATATTTATAGTCCAATTTAAATTCAAATTCTATTTTAGATAAATAGAATTTTCCCTTTAAATTTCTAAAAAATACCAATTATCAACCACGGATTTTCTAACACATCATATATGACAATATGTATGAGAACAAACAAATAATAATATTTTTGAGGAATCCAGTTGGATTCCTCCAACCTGTTTTTCCTGCATCCACAGACGTTAGCCAACATAAATAATACTCATCCTGCTTCATGGAAGAATATCGCGGTATAGAAGGTCATCCATTATCATAGCGTGGGGCGTATTGGGTCATCCGCTAATGATACTGCGGGCATCCGCTAATGGTACTGCGGGAATCCAACCAATCACCAATATATATATATATATATATTATAGCCACAAACACAAATCCTACATAACTAATATATTTTTAACAGCCAATGTAACGACCCAGGGATTCCGGCACTGAAAATCGACATAAATACCCTTTACCGTACTCATGCCGATCCTCCAAGCACCGAAAACACTGGATAGTCATTAGAAAGAAATCAGAGGTGAGATAAGAAAGGAAGAAATATTAGAATAGAAGAAGAAGAAGAACCAACACAGAGTCTCACATCGCAGCGGAACAAAATATAATACAGAAATAAATCTTTACTGAAAGCTTTAAAATACTTACAATATCAGAGTACAACACACATCTGGACAGTTTTGATAATCTGTCCTCATATATGATTACACAGCGGAATATTATTCGTCTGTACATCTCCAGCTCGTCTCTGGACTTCGCAGTACCTGATAACCTGAATCTGTACACCTCGGTCTAACCCGAGCATTTACAAAACACCGGGTCAGTCTGGTGGACCAGAGTGAGATAAACTCGCACAGCATTACGGTATCACACAACTTGATTTAAAATTTAAAATCCTTTCGAAAGAAAAAGATAATCGTAAGACCGATCCGCACATAAACACGGACGGTTTTTACCTTACGATAACCCAAAACAGTTTTCGAAGTCAATATCTTATCTGATATTATCATAATGTCTAGATACAAATAATTAACAAATCTAGAGGAACGCTTGCATCTCACGCTCCCCGTATATAGTATACAATCGAAAACCGCGGGCACTTATTGGATATTGGATTTCCAACTTGACAAGGTATGGGACCACCTTCCGCACGTGTATCTCTAGAGGCGAATACACAGGGTTCAACAAGAACGTCTTGCAACCCGGCCCTCACATGACCGACCACTCATTTCTCTTGAGTGTGTCGAATGTATATCACCAACGGTTGGACTCAAACCACCGTTCCCGAATGGGCAGAATCGATAGATTAAGAAACAAAAGGAATTTCTCTAGACAGGTGATTATACACCCTAATGGGAGCGACCCACATAGCCATGCTGCCTGCCCGATTTTTTGTCATCTCCTGGTTGATGAGGCTTGAGGTCAGAATTTACCTTTGAACATCTGGTCGTCATTCACTTTGAATGCCACATCGTCAGATCCGTCAAGTCACTAATTGACGTCCACAAATATACTCTGGGTATTAAAGAAGTGCCCCTCTTTGCCACCACTCGGAATATTTGTAAAAATCAACGTACGTGGTTTCAGGAAATACTCTGTCATACATTCGTCCATACAAGTCATCCAGGAACAGGATGAACCGAAGGTACTCTCCTACTGCATCCAATATAGGAATCACCCCATGGATCAGTAGCGATCGTCCTTGCTATCCACAGTTTCAACCACGATAGAACCCCAGTATATCTCTGGGTCGAATCAGAGATTGTAAGTGGTTCTTCCGCTTTATGAAGATCTATGGTCTTCACATGCTCCATCTCGATCGTCGCCTGATCTCTTCTTTATATTCGCATTTGTTAGTTGGAATGGTTTTCGAATATACATTCGATCCCGGTCTTTCCATACCAACAATCGTAAAGGTCAGACTTGATAGTCGGTTATTTAACTATCAAGTAAACATCCATAAAATCACAAAAATAGATTCACTGGATTGGTACTCAGCATCACTTGGCTTTTAAAAATTTATCGCCCAATTTCCTTATTATTTCCGTTGATAAGGAAAATATAATCTTATATCATTTCCTTTACTTTGGAAATATTATCATACTCTCTCGCCATTACCAACTAATATCATTCTTGGATAGTCCCAAAGTCGTTCAAGTTGGGGTGTTTTAATTACCTCTCAGACCTTGATCAACAACGTTCCTATCCTTAGATAAATACGAGTTGTCATTCAAAACCCAATATTATTTACCTCAATTTCTATTTCCAACTTCGTTTACTAAGCTCTAATCAGAACCCTTTCTACCAATTTCCTTTTCCCTCGGGAAACCCCCTTTTTTAAAATCCATTGATTAAACTTAATCCTATTATTAAGAAATTTCAATTTAAAAACAACGTATAAACACATATTCATTTATAAACCTTGTTTATAAATTTCAGGTTTAATCCTAACCCTTTACATCCTTACCTCTCTTTTACTTAATTCAACGTTAAGTAAAACTTTTCATTTACGACTTATATTCGTTTGAACCTCTTTGTTGCTTCATTATAAAACTCGAGTTCAAACGATAAAACTCATCCCTGGCCTCTTTCCAATACTCGACCATTTCATTTCAACTTGGTTACTTAAAGGTATTTCATTTTACAACTCATTCATTTCAACATAAATCATTTCAAATCAATTAATTCTCATTAGCTAGAATAAATAATAAACTCCCTTTTTGAAAACGTTACTAGGATTAACCAATTACTCATCCAGTCATTTCACTAATTTAAAATTTAACTTAGTTTAAATGGTCGACACCACCATGGTTACTCTTTGAGCCAACTCTATTTAATTCCTCTTTAAATTAATAAAAATGTAACTAATTTAAATAACTTTATTTAATCGCTCACGATAAATCAAACTCTTAACTGCTAGGTATTTTCTGCTTATTTGTTTATAATTCTTATCGACATAAGAATTCTATTTTATAAAAACCATCTCATAATTTCTATATAAACTTTTAAATAAATAATGAAATGTTTATTTCCCTTTTAAATAATCCTTTCAATGTAATAACTTTCAACTCTATTTTTCGTTATAAAATATATTTATAACTCAAATATTATCGATTCACTATCGATAAAACCCATATTTTATCAATCGATTGATTTATAAACCAAGTGATGCCAATTACTCGACCCATACCATCAATCATAACAAATGTTGAAATAAGGTTCAATAATCAATGGTAATCAACTATTCCTTTTTATTTGACTGATAATGTTTACAACAGTCATCAATCAACCAACAGCCAATCCAAACAATTCAAACAATTATACACGTTCATTTTATAAACGTGACCAACCCAGAGAAATTTCTTTATCCGGGTCAAATCAGAATAACTGGTGTTTTACTGAAATTAAACTACCGTTTAATTTCAGAAATTTAATCAACGATAATTATATATCACTAGCAAACAGTCATTCATTAACAACCAGAACACGCAAAACAAAAAAAACCCAATTTATATAAAATATAAATGGGAAGAGCTGAGTGAGTTTAACTCACCTCGGTTTGAATCCGTCGATAACAGTCTGTTTTAACCAAATTAAACTGACATTTAATTTGAATAGAAATTCCCATTACTTCAGATCCGACGCAGGCCTGCTTCATCTCGATGTACTTGACTCCACGGTCCCAACGCATCTGACCGCGCGTAAAACCGATACTGTATGTGTGAGAACTCGAATTACGAATTTTATAAACTAAATTGAATTAATTCAAACATAATTTCCTTTGAATTAAAGTTGGGCTCACCATTAGTTATCGGCCCAATCCAACAAGAGACCCGACCCGCTTCTGTTTTAAAAACCCTCATCCACCCGTTTCCTTCTCATTTCATAGCCGCCTCAAAACAATACTCCAGATCGAACCCTAATCCCTAAATTAAAACCCTAAGCCCCCTTTCCACCTTCCACCGTAAAATCCTGGCGTCGCAACCCCTCTCCGCCATCGATCCATCACCCTGGCGTCGTGATTCAGTCATCATGTGGCATCGAGCGAACGGTTTCAACATATAAGGACCAAAAGCTAAGTTTTTTACTTGATTCTTCCACGTTGTATTTATTTTGTTTGATTGTTCTGTTTTATTGGGTTTTTGCGAATTGGTTGATAAAACCCCTTATGTGCTAGCATATTTATACTTGCGGTTTTGGCTAAGATAAGTTCAACGTCTTAACATAGGTAGTTCAGCTACTTAGATCTTAGGCCATTGGGGTTTTTAGTACTGTTTTGATGACAGTTCGATGGTGTATGAAATCTGTTCGAATGGATATTGATTTAATGGATCACTTGACAGTGAACTATACAGTGTGTAGTAGACTTTAGGGTACGGTTCTGGTAGTAATTCGATTTTGAAAATATATATTTTGCTGTGTTCAATTTGGCTAGGCTTTCGGCTATGACTTGTTTATCATTTCCAGAGATCTAATCTATACTCTGGATCCATAGGTCTTGTGTTCAGGAAAAAAAAACATAGTCATGTTCATTTCCTTATTCAATCACTGTATTGAATTTATATAAAATATATACCTATTTTTTTAGTTGTTCAAGGTTATTCCCCTTAGTTGTTTTGACTTGATATAACAATGTGTACAATATTTGGCTATTTATCCTAGTTGTGTACCTATAGGAAATTTTATTGCTCTTACTGTTTCATGAAAGAACCAGTCATGAATTTATTTAGCTGTCCCATTTCTTTTGTTGGCTTGACTAGATGTATCAATACATCTATATATTTTCATTGCTCATTTTTGTGTGTATGAGTACATTTAATGAGCTGACTTCTACAGCTTTTTCTGCTGCTTATAGCTGTGCATGTAGGTAGATGTTTTCAGCTATACATTGTATTGTCTTGTTAGCAATTGATCACCTTTTTCTTTTTGCTATTCATTGTACATTCTGTTTTATTTTTCTTTTTCTTTTCTTTTGTACAGTTTTGTCTACATTGATGTGTCAATATGCATATCTTTTCTTTTGAATAGCAGTTCTATAGGGTTTTTAGCTGTTTTTATACTGTCATGATTTTTCCCTTGGATTGGATGTTCTCATTTCTGTTGCTCAAATCATTCTAGTTCAACATCCCTACATACATTTATTTACTTATACGGCCTATGCTATTATGAGATCTTCCCTTTTAATGGGTTTTATCTTTTTCTCCGCAGATCGAAACTGATCTACATGATGGATTCTCTGGTGCTGGCAAGTGCGAGATATGGCAGGAGTTGATTCACAAACATTGATTTTTTTTTCTCTTTGTTGTTTGTATTGTACAAATATTGTAAATGTTTCTTTGTATTACTGTATAAAGAACATGCCATGTTGACTTTTTGAAATGAACTATTCTTGTTTTGTTCATTTTGATGTGAGTTGTTGTATAGAGTAGGGTAGCTTGTATGAATTATCTTTTCAGCATCCAATACCCATGTATTTGTTGTACAACTATTGTATAGGTTGAGTATGAGTTTTCCTTTCAATGCATAGGGTCGTGCGTGCAGAAGATATAAAATATGATACATATAAAATAAGGTACGGTGCTAAGTTTGGGAGGATGCAGTGTATTGTAACTCTTCATTTGCGGTTGATTCAAACTCTGGTAGGTTTTCCTATCCTATGATGTATATAGAGTTAGCTGCTACCTGATTTCACTTCATATGATGGTGTTTGGCATGTGCACAGGTCAGTAGAATTTAGTTTTGCAGTAGAGAAAATGAGGTATTCGGGCCAAATATATATGCATGTCTAGGAGGAAAACGGGAAAAGGTACGAACACTGTAATTTCAGCGTATAGAGGAGATGCTAACGAATTTAGACGGCTAGATTAACGAAAACAAATAATTAAATAAATATCGCTATATTTATCAAACAACATTTTGAACATCAAACCGTATAGAATTCACACTTGACATTAACATTCTAGTTTTTAATTAATATTCCATTTATATAAATATCCTTTAATATAAATAATTCATATATATTCGAAATCTATTTTAATTAAATAAATTCGATAAAAATCCATTATAATATATAAACTGACTTAAATATTCGAATTTAAATAGCCGAAAAATCCGGGACGTTACATTCTTCCCCCCTTAGAATAATTTCGTCCTCGAAATTGCAAAGTAAGAAGGATGTCTCGAATCGTATTATTTTTAAAATTATTACCTTTGCATTAAATTCAAAATAAATTCGAACTCTAAAATTTTTCCGAATATTTTCGCCCGCACCTCTCCTGCATGGCTCGATCAGTATGACTACCACTACTTCTTCGTAAAGAAATTTAAAATTCAAAATCCAAACGGCTACCCACCCAGGGTATAAAATTTATCGTTTAACCCATAATATAAGGTTTACCTTTTGGTCGAGCATTCCAACTCAAATCCCAACTTCCAAAGCGTATTAAGCAACTGCTTATCGCCTGCATTCCCAATCTGTATAACCAAATTATCTCCACAACCTCCAGGATTCTGCATTTATTCCACTTATAATGCAAATAAAAATCTGGGTTAAACAATTCTATTTCCACTTCATCACCCAATCTTATTTCCAATCCACCATACCGGGATTTATCTTCTGCTTCCCAAACACACAGGTTCTTATTAACCCCAACTGATTAAATTCACCTAACCAGGTTCAGTTTTTCTTCCATATCTGATTCAATTGGCGAATTGATTTTCCTAATTAGTTCAACTTTATTTAAAAATCCAAATTTAATTTCAATTCAAATCAATCAGAACAAACAAACAAACATCCCACATCATCATAATATATAGAAAATTATTTCCCTTTTCTATATAAAATATATATTAGGTAAAATTATTTCATTTACCCTCTTTATAAAACAATACCGTATATATCGCCAGTTCTATGCTTTTCAACACTCGAACCGATCAACAAACACAATACAAACCATTTATATATAACATTTTACAAATACGCTCTCATATATATACACTCAAACTCAATCTAGGGTGTTACTAACCCCATCTCTATCGACTTACGCCACAGAGCCAAGGTTACTACTCAACCAATAGCTCTGATACCACTGTAACGATCCAGGGATTCCGGCACTGAAAATCGACATAAATACCCTTTACCGTACTCATGCCGATCCTCCAAGCACCGAAAACACTGGATAGTCATTAGAAAGAAATCAGAGGGTGAGATAAGAAAGGAAGAAATATTAGAATAGAAGAAGAAGAAGAACCAACACAGAGTCTCACATCGCAGCGGAACAAAATATAATACAGAAATAAATCTTTACTGAAAGCTTTAAAATACTTAAAATATCAGAGTACAACACACATCTGGACAGTTTTGATAATCTGTCCTCATATATGATTACACAGCGGAATATTATTCGTCTGTACATCTCCAGCTCGTCTCTGGACTTCGCAGTACCTGATAACCTGAACCTGTACACCTCGGTCTAACCCGAGCATTTACAAAACACCGGGTCAGTTTGGTGGACCAGAGTGAGATAAACTCACACAGCATTACGGTATCACATAACTTGATTTTAAATTTAAAATCCTTTCGAAAGAAAAAGATAATCGTAAGACCGATCCACACATAAACACGGACAGTTTTTACTTTACGATAACCCAAAACAGTTTTCGAAGTCAATATCTTATCTGATATTATCATAATGTCTAGATACAAATAATTAACAAATCTAGAGGAATGCTTACATCTCACGCTCCCCGTATATAGTATACAATCGAAAACCGCGGGCACTTATTGGATATTGGATTTCCAACTTGACAAGGTATGGGACCACCTTCCGCACGTGTATCTCTAGAGGCGAATACACAGGGTTCAACAAGAACGTCTTGCAACCCGGCCCTCACATGACCGACCACTCATTTCTCTTGAGTGTGTCGAATGTATATCACCAACGGTTGGACTCAAACCACCGTTCCCGAATGGGCAGAATCGATAGATTAAGAAACAAAAGGAATTTCTCTAGACAGGTGATTATACACCCTAATGGGAGCGACCCACATAGCCATGCTGCCTGCCCGATTTTTTTGTCATCTCCTGGTTGATGAGGCTTGAGGTCAGAATTTACCTTTGAACATCTGTTCGTCATTCACTTTGAATGTCACATCGTCAGATCCGTCAAGTCACTAATTGACGTCCACAAATATACTCTGGGTATTAAAGAAGTGCCCCTCTTTGCCACCACTCGGTATATTTGTAAAAATCAACGTACGTGGTTTCAGGAAATACTCTGTCATACATTCGTCCATACAAGTCATCCAGGAACAGGATGAACCGAAGGTACTCTCCTACTGCATCCAATATAGGAATCACCCCATGGATCAGTAGCGATCGTCCTTGCTATCCACAGTTTCAACCACGACAGAACCCCAGTATATCTCTGGGTCGAATCAGAGATTGTAAGTGGTTCTTCCGCTTTATGAAGATCTATGGTCTTCACATGCTCCATCTCGATCGTCGCCAGATCTCTTCTTTATATTCACATTTGTTAGTTGGAATGTTTTTCGAATATACATTCGATCCCGGTCTTTCCATACCAACAATCGTAAAGGTCAGACTTGATAGTCGGTTATTTAACTATCAAGTAAACATCCATAAAATCACAAAAATAGATTCACTGGATTGGTACTCAGCATCACTTGGCTTTTAAAAATTTATCGCCCAATTTCCTTATTATTTCCGTTGATAAGGAAAATATAATCTTATATCATTTCCTTTACTTTGGAAATATTATCATACTCTCTCGCCATTACCAACTAATATCATTCTTGGATAGTCCCAAAGTCGTTCAAGTTGGGGTATTTTAATTATCTCTCAGACCTTGATCAACAACGTTCCTATCCTTAGATAAATACGAGTTGTCATTCAAAACCTAATATTATTTACCTCAATTTCTATTTCCAACTTCGTTTACTAAGCTCTAATCAGAACCCTTTCTACCAATTTCCTTTTCCCTCGGGAAACCCCCTTTTTTAAAATCCATTGATTAAACTTAATCCTATTATTAAGAAATTTCAATTTAAAAACAACGTTTAAACACATATTCATTTATAAACCTTGTTTATAAATTTCAGGTTTAATCCAAACCCTTTACATCCTTACCTCTCTTTTACTTAATTCAACGTTAAGTAAAACTTTTCATTTACGACTTATATTCGTTTGAACCTCTTTGTTGCTTCATTATAAAACTCGAGTTCAAACGATAAAACTCATCCCTGGCCTCTTTCCAATACTCGACCATTTCATTTCAACTTGGTTACTTAAAGGTATTTCATTTTACAACTCATTCATTTCAACATAAATCATTTCAAATCAATTAATTCTCATTAGCTAGAATAAATAATAAACTCCCTTTTTGAAAACGTTACTAGGATTAACCAATTACTCATCCAGTCATTTCACTAATTTAAAATTTAACTTGGTTTAAATGGTCGACACCACCATGGTTACTCTTTGAGCCAACTCTATTTAACTCCTCTTTAAATTAATAAAAATGTAACTAATTTAAATAACTTTATTTAATCGCTCACGATAAATCAAACTCTTAACTGCTAGGTATTTTCTGCTCATTTGTTTATAATTCTTATCGACATAAGAATTCTATTTTATAAAAACCATCTCATAATTTCTATATAAACTTTTAAATAAATAATGAAATGTTTATTTCCCTTTTAAATAATCCTTTCAATGTAATAACTTTCAACTCTATTTTTCGTTATAAAATATATTTATAACTCAAATATTATCGATTCACTATCGATAAAACCCATATTTTATCAATCGATTGATTTATAAACCAAGTGATGCCAATTACTCGAACCATACCATCCATCATAACAAATGTTGAAATAAGGTTCAATAATCAATGGTAATCAACTATTCCTTTTTATTTGACTGATAATGTTTACAACAGTCATCAATCAACCAACAGCCAATCCAAACAATTCAAACAATTATACACGTTCATTTTATAAACGTGACCAACCCAGAGAAATTTCTTTATCCGGGTCAAATCAGAATAACTGGTGTTTTACTGAAATTAAACTACCGTTTAATTTCAGAAATTTAATCAACGATAATTATATATCACTAGCAAACAGTCATTCATTAACAACCAGAACACGCAAAACAAAAAAAACCCAATTTATATAAAATATAAATGGGAAGAGCTGAGTGAGTTTAACTCACCTCGGTTTGAATCCGTCGATAACAGTCTGTTTTAACCAAATTAAACTGACGTTTAATTTGAATAGAAATTCCCATTACTTCAGATCCGACGCAGGCCTGCTTCATCTCGATGTACTTGACTCCACGGTCCCAACGCATCTGACCGCGCGTAAAACCGATACTGTATGTGTGAGAAATCGAATTACGAATTTTATAAACTAAATTGAATTAATTCAAACATAATTTCCTTTGAATTAAAGTTGGGCTCACCATTAGTTATCGGCCCAATCCAACAAGAGACCCGACCCGCTTCTGTTTTAAAAACCCTCATCCACCCGTTTCCTTCTCGTTTCATAGCCGCCTCAAAACAATACTCCAGATCGAACCCTAATCCCTAAATTAAAACCCTAAGTTTCCTTTCCACCTTCCACCGTAAAATCCTGGCGTCGCAACCCCTCTCCACCATCGATCCATCACCCTGGCGTCGCGATTCAGTCATCATGTGGCATCGAGCGAACGGTTTCAACATATAAGGACCAAAAGCTAAGTTTTTTACTTGATTCTTCCACGTTGTATTTATTTTGTTTGATTGTTCTGTTTTATTGGGTTTTTGCGAATTGGTTGATAAAACCCCTTATGTGCTAGCATATTTATACTTGCGGTTTTGGCTAAGATAAGTTCAACGTCTTAACATAGGTAGTTCAGCTACTTAGATCTTAGGCCATTGGGGTTTTTAGTACTGTTTTGATGACAGTTCGATGGTGTATGAAATCTGTTCGAATGGATATTGATTTAATGGATCACTTGACAGTGAACTATAAAGTGTGTGGTAGACTTTTGGGTACGGTTCTGGTAGTAATTCGATTTTGAAAATATATATTTTGCTGTGTTCAATTTGGCTAGGCTTTCGGCTATGACTTGTTTATCATTTCCAGAGATCTAATCTATACTCTGGATCCATAGGTCTTGTGTTCAGAAAAAAAAACATAGTCATGTTCATTTCCTTATTCAATCACTGTATTGAATTTATATAAAATATATACCTATTTTTTTAGTTGTTCAAGGTTATTCCCCTTAGTTGTTTTGACTTGATATAACAATGTGTACAATATTTGGCTATTTATCCTAGTTGTGTACCTATAGGAAATTTTATTGCTCTTACTGTTTCATGAAAGAACCAGTCATGAATTTATTTAGCTGTCCCATTTCTTTTGTTGGCTTGACTAGATGTATCAATACATCTATATATTTTCATTGCTCATTTTTGTGTGTATGAGTACATTTAATGAGCTGACTTCTACAGCTTTTTCTGCTGCTTATAGCTGTGCATGTAGGTAGATGTTTTCAGCTATACATTGTATTGTCTTGTTAGCAATTGATCACCTTTTTCTTTTTGCTGTTCATTGTACATTCTGTTTTATTTTTCTTTTTCTTTTCTTTTGTACAGTTTTGTCTACATTGATGTGTCAATATGCATATCTTTTCTTTTGAATAGCAGTTCTATAGGGTTTTTAGCTGTTTTTATACTGTCATGATTTTTCCCTTGGATTGGATGTTCTCATTTCTGTTGCTCAAATCATTCTAGTTCAACATCCCTACATACATTTTATTTACTTATACGGCCTATGCTATTATGAGATCTTCCCTTTTAATGGGTTTTATCTTTTTCTCCGCAGATCGAAACTGATCTACATGATGGATTCTCTGGTGCTGGCAAGTGCGAGATATGGCAGGAGTTGATTCACAAACATTGATTTTTTTTTCTCTTTGTTGTTTGTATTGTACAAATATTGTAAATGTTTCTTTGTATTACTGTATAAAGAACATGCCATGTTGACTTTTTGAAATGAACTATTCTTGTTTTGTTCATCTTGATGTGAGCTGTTGTATAGAGTTGGGTAGCTTGTATGAATTATCTTTTCAGCATCCAATACCCATGTATTTGCTGTACAACTATAGTATAGGTTGAGTATGAGTTTTCCTTTCAATGCATAGGGTCGTGCGTGCAGAAGATATAAAATATGATACATATAAAATAAGGTACGGTGCTAAGTTTGGGAGGATGCAGTGTATTGTAACTCTTCATTTGCGGTTGATTCAAACTCTGGTAGGTTTTCCTATCCTATGATGTATATAGAGTTAGCTGCTACCTGATTTCACTTCATATGATGGTGTTTGGCATGTGCACAGGTCAGTAGAATTTAGTTTTGCAGTAGAGAAAATGAGGTATTCGGGCCAAATATATATATGCATGTCTAGGAGGAAAACGGAAAAAGGTACGAACACTGTAATTTCAGCGTATAGAGGAGATGCTAATGAATTTAGACGGCTAGATTAACGAAAACAAATAATTAAATAAATATCGCTATATTTATTAAACAACATTTTGAACATCAAACCGTATAGAATTCACACTTGACATTAACATTCTAGTTTTTAATTAATATTCCATTTATATAAATATCCTTTAATATAAATAATTCATATATATTCGAAATCTATTTTAATTAAATAAATTCGATAAAAATCCATTATAATATATAAACTGACTTAAATATTCGAATTTAAATAGCCGAAAAATCCGGGACGTTATAGCCAAATAATATTTTAATGCAACCAAGCAATCATCAATTATTTTTAATGACTTAAAATAATTCTAAATAAATAAATTGAGTGAGATTTACTCACCGTGATCTTTAATTTTTGAACATCCGATTAGATGTCGAATCTTCATAGCTACGAATCAACTCGAATTTTCTTGGATAAATTTATTTTGCACCTATGATAAATTTATTTTTAATTAACGATTAAATATTTATTTATTTAAATTACTAAAGTAAATAAATAAATCTATGAATTCTTAAATTTTCTAAAATAGTACCTTACTGCCTTGCGATTACTCGACACATCCATGAAACTCACTCATAAACCATTGATCAATATTTCTGACAATAGCCCCAAGAACTCTTCACAATCCATTCCGGCATCTCACCAAATAACTCGCTGACAAATCTTCATTACTTGCTATCACCCATTCTTACTACTCGCACAGTATCGCATTGCCAACTCTACGCATTCCACTTCAACCATACTTCAGACTAAGCAAGCCTGCATTCCAACCCCTGTTGCCATCAATCCACCCATCACCGTCCTTCTCAAATACAACATCAGCTTCTTACTGTCCACACGTTCTTCAATTAAAGACCTATTCCCGTCGCCACGGCTACATCATACTATCATCAAAAATACAGACCCAACTACAAATCAATACTCTGCCTTGCCCAGTTTGCAAACCAATTCACCAAAGATCAACTCGCCTTATCCTACCAGTGGTGATTCTATACTCTAACCCCACTGCAGAAATCGCGACCACCTTCAGTTCTATCTTGAACTCCATTTCAACAAAATCCGACACTGCCCCCCGTTTGAACAACACCACGCCTCATCCCTTTCCTCTCGTCACTACCCTGCTAAAAGAACTCGCACTTAATAGTGCTTTCGATCAGAGCTCCAGCTTAAAAAAAATCCCAAACCCTAAATCGTACTGCAACTTCGTGTGATGATTCGCCATCATCGACGAATGCCTAACCATGACCGCGACTTCGAACATGCTGACCCCAGAACAACGATTTTGGTGTGAGGGGGTTATCGTGATTTTCATTTGAGTTTAAATTGAATTGGGCGGTTCGTTTTTTTCTTTTCGATTAAATACATAATAAATGAATGATGAGGGAAATAAAATAGAAGAGGAAGGAAAAAATAGAAGTTGTAATTTATTTCAATGCCTGTAGGACTGAATAGAAGAGAGAAAGAAAGGGGTAGTTGCGGTTTTATAAAGAGAAATACTTCCGTGTTAAGGAAAGGAAGAAAGGTGTTTTCCTAGGTAAGGTTTATCAGAGGTAGGTCTTTTATGTATCTAGCTTAGGAAGGAAGCAATTATATTTTATAATTATTTTTATTTATTTTAGTTTTTAATTAACCAATACAATTTTAATTAATTAAATTATCATGTAAATTTTGAACTCCTATTTGAACACAACAACCGACATTTCTAGGGTAAAACCGCTATTCTGAACACACTAGGACAGGTATCGAAACCCCACTTGATCATATGGAGAAGATATAAATTTAAATCGATATGAATTAAATTTAAAAAAATTAATCCTTCGAAAATAAATAATTATTATTCTAATTCAAACAGAATTTTGAATTGATTATCTGAACTGTTTTCAATTCAGTTTTAAATTTAAACATTTCAAATTCTTGTATAATGATAATCATTTATGTTCGAAATAAATCGAATTTTGATTATTTCATCGATAACAGAATATAAAAATTCATTATTATCAACTCAATATTTAAAACCATATTAAATATTTAAAATTAACCGACCAAAATCTGGGTCGTTACATTATTTATATTGTTGTCTTTTAAAACGATAAACTGACATTACTGGATGAATTCGTGCAATGAGAATTTGCTCTAAATTTGTATGGCTGGATAATTCAAGTGGAACATCACTGGGCTCCATTAATGTAACAACCCGGAAAATCTGAACCAGTTTAAATATTCTAATTTGGCTATTTTAGTGGATTTTAAATATTTAAAATAAATTATTTTAAATAATCACAACGAAAAGTATGTTTGAATCGATGTTTGAAAATAAATATAATTATTTTTAGGCCTGAAATGGCGCGGCAGTTTCAAATTTTGAATTCGAACTTTGACTGACTGTACTAGGTGCAAAATAAAACGGATTTTAGTGAAAACAAAAATATTTAAATCTGTTTATGATTATCTTTCTAACGAATCTAAAAAATCGAAGTTTCATAGCGGAAATCAAACGTTATGGCCAAATGAATTTTCAGAAAGGTCGCTATAGAGAATATATAGCCCTAGAAAATAGACATTTTGCAAACGACCTTTGTTTTCGACGAAACCATTTTTGTTGGATCCGGGATGTCAAATTATTGCTAGGTTTCAAATTCCATAATTTTGAAGTTAATATATGAGTTTGGAGAAGGAAAATGTGTTTGGTTGATTTTAGTTAAATTGGATCGACCAGAAAATGGCCATTTTACAAATGGTCTTAGAATTCGACGAAACTAGTTTTTTTGGGACCGTATCGTCAAAACATAGCTAGATTTATTTTTCTGGAATTTTTGGGAACATTTTGTAGCCCTGGCAAATTAAAATGTACGTTCAAATCGATATTTGAATGTTTTATATTTTAATTTGAAGAAAAACTAACTGAAACAGTCGAATTGGCCTACGAAACATATTCCATTGTGTCCGCGATGGGGGTAATTAGCTAGGGATGAGAGTCGTTGGGTTTGATTTGAAGTTCGTGTGCGAAAACCTTATTTTTTGAATTAATATAAATATCGGCCAATCAGATTTATTATATAAAAAAACCCGCTTCTCTCTCCCCGATCAGCGAAATCGAAGGCAGAAAAGAGCTTCATCCTTCCCGACTAAATTCTGGTGAATCCAAGCCGAATCAGCCCCTGCCCCAGTTCAACTTTTTGTAGATCTCCTCCATAGCTTCAAATCCATATAGGGTACACCACATATCGTCGCCCGTACATCGAGAATCGAAGCCCCAAACATCCTACATTTAGACCGCCGCCGCCTCCTCCACGTGCCGTCGAACTGCACGCCACCCTAGGCGCAGGCGCGCCTCTCCTAGCCCTACCAAGTGGTCAACCCTGATCAGCCTCTAACGCAACGGATTTCGCGATAATTCCAAACCTAGTTTTAAAGATTTAACTGAGGTAACAGCTGTTATTTAATTAACTATCTATAACACTTTTAAGTGTTGCAAATGGTTGATTAACTTATAAAAATCGTATCTTTTTGCTATGTAGTCGAAATCCAGTGAAACAAGAGATAGCGGACTCATACGGACGTCTTCTACATTCTAGAAGAGACCGGATATTTTTCTGAGCTTCCTGCTATTTTTGGAGGAGTGGAACCCAATGTGAGATTTCTGAACTATAAACGATATGGAAACGATGATGTATAAATTATATAGTCGATGTATGAGTTATATAAGCGTTGTACAACGCATGTATAAGCGTTTTATAAGTTGTATGTTCAATGTATAAGTTATATATGCGTTGTAAAAATTGTATATGCGTTGAAATGGTATTGAAATGAATTGAAATGTAATCGAAATATAGTTATATACGTATATATATATATATATAGTTATATACATATATATATATAATCCCCTTGCCCACAAACCATGGACGATATATATTAGTTGTGATATTGTTTGGATTATTGCTTGATGTGAAATTTGGTGAATATCATGAATGGTTGATTTGAAATGATTGATTGTGGTTGAAATCCCAATAGGATTAGTATATGGGAAAATTCGTCTGCGTACGAACTAGATATTGAAATCCCTATTGTCAAAAGCTGCGAGGCTTTAAGGTAGAGCGAGGAGCCATACTCGGGACGGTGCCGGTTTTAACTACCCTGCCGTTATGCTGCCGAAATTTTCCAAAATATTCCTGTGTTAGAATTATTTTCATGCGTTGAATAAAATTCATGTGTTGAATGATGTTCATGTGTTGAATAAATTCTTTGAAAGATAAAAATAACGTTTTTTTCTTATATATAGACTATATAAAATATTAGTGTTTTAAATAAATTGTTTTAACACCAAAAATAACATTTTACCTTATGTATGAACTATATAAAATAATCGTGTTTTGAAATAAACTGTTTTACTGTAAAAATCACATTCTTATGATATATACGAATTGTTAAAAATAGTGATGTGTTGAAATATCTGTTGGATAAAAAATTGTTTTTATCAAATAAAGGAAGTGAATATGGTTTTGAAATCGAAGAATGAATTATATTTATATATATAAAAATATAATTAAAATAAATCGAATAACGAAGCTGCAGTTCGTATTTTGAAACCATGATTTCAAACGATTATTGAGGGAGATCCGACCATTGGATTTTCCAAAACCGAAACCGTTGGGATCGCTTCGGAAATATCTTTCCAACGACACCAACTTTGTAAAGATCCAACGTTGGATTTTCTGGAGTGTTTGATTCAAATCTGAAGAAAAACAGTGCCAGAATCGATTATATATATATATATATATATATATATAATTAAAATAAATCGAATAGCGATGCTGCAGTTTGTATTTTGAAATCGTAACTTCAAACGATTGTACCAGGAGATCCGACCGTCGAATTTTCCCAAAACTGGAACCGTTGGATTCGTTTTGAAAAGATCTTTCTAATGATATGAAATTTGCAAAGATCCAATGGTTAGATTTTCAGATATGTGTAAATCAAATCTGAAGAAAAACAGCGCCACGACCGCGTTATGGCCTGAAGGGTCATTTGAAAGAATTGGCTATTTTTAAATAAATAAAAATAGCGATAAATTGTTATAAAATATTATAAACAATATGGAATGGAAATAAACCGAATTTACCTGGTTTATTGGATATTTAATGGTTGAATATGTTTGGCGTGAAAACTAAATTAAAGAACAGAGTTATTGATGTCGAATAATTTAACCATTGAAATGAATTGATTTGAAATTCTAAATATACGTGAATTATTTGAAATGGCCGAGTTGATTCTCATTTCAAATAATTGATCGACGATTAAAAGTCGAAGATATGAAGACGGTTTAAGATCGATGATCTTCACGTCGAATGGAGGGGTGCTACTGATGCTCATGATAGGAGTAGCTACCTTGAAGGGGCTGAAGTGGTAGCCGTCCGGACGTACTTGTTGATTGTACGGATGTGCGAGGTATAAGGTGCATCCGGTTTCGTTCAGACCCAGATCGGACTTGTAAATGGACTGTGTATGACATTGGATATCATTCTGTGTGATTGATGGATATCAGTTGCATGGAGTGGTTTGCCTGTGTGGCATGCTAAGATGCAAGTGATCAAGGCTTCTGTTGAAAAGAAGAGTCTTTTGGTTGATGATCAAAGCACGGCTTTGAATAGCTAGCTTTGTGTTTAGCGTTGTTTCGCGAGCCTCACACCCCGGTATGAGCTAGAAACGGGAGAGGGCTTCAGGGAGGACCTGCGTTTCTTTCTAGCTAGGAGTGGTGTTTTGGGTTTGACATGCCCGGGCATTTTACTTATGTGGATGATGGATAGCGAGGCGCTTTGGTTATATCGGTGGCTCCTGGGCCGATGGTTTGGTCGGTGGATGACCAGTTTACACCCCATAGGGTGGGGAAACGCAGTGTTCAGGCATTATAATCCACTCCGTGTGGACCGGCCCTGACGATCCAAGGCTTGCCTGCGCGCTTGCCTTAGGCTCGGGCTAGAGAGTTTCGAAGCGGTAAGGACGATCCCTTGCCTTGGTTCATGGCGGAAATCCAATTTCCAAATACGACACCGTGCGGTTTTGATTGTATACCTATATATGGCGACATAGTGGTATGGGGCATTAATGCCGTCTATGATTGATACTTATGATTCAAATTGTTTTTGAAACATATAAACACTAGTAATAATATCAAATGCTTTTGTTTTATTCGTATCAAGCATATTTTGGCCATTATAAGGTAAAACTCTATCCTCTGGTTTGTGTTGCATTGTGTGATGGGAACTGAGTCTTATAATGGCTTCATTTTTGTAAAAAGCATTGTGATGTTTAAAAGATTTACTTGCTTTAAAGCACTGGCAATCCAATGGAGTAAACCCGTTCCGCATTAGCGGCGTGGTCCTGTGATTGGCCATATATTAAGATATGTTAAGTAGATTTCTCATACCAATCCCATGACTGACTCGTAGTTTGTTTCACTTGCAAACTTGTGTGCCCCTATTTCTACAAGGGCAACCTTGTATTTAGGTTTTAGCAGGCTCTTTCTGGATAGCTGGAGCTGAAGATGGATTCTATCATTTATCTCTTTTTTTGCTGTTTAGCTCATGTTGTACATATTATGTTTAGATTTCCGCTGTAGACATTTTATGTAAAGCTGAACTGTATTTTGTATTAAGTATGATCCTGTATACTATGTAACTCTGATGTTTATATTTATCCAGTGTATTCTATTGTACATTATCTGGTGTATTTATATATTTCTGTTTTGTTATTATCTATTTATGTGTTATATTCCAAAGATTACCCTTGCCACCGCGGAACGGGGTTTGGGGTCATCACAATTAAATTTTGAGAACTAAACTTGTATGGAAGATCATGTTGTGGTTTATCAGAACGACAATCAGAGCATGAACTTGAGGTAACAATTAAATTGGGAAAAGATCGAGAATAAGTCTGACAACTTATCCAATTGACTTGTTGACAAGAGCTTACAAATTTCTGAGCATTTGTTATTTTCAAAATTGGAGATGATAACATTGGAATAGGAATGGATAAGTTGTTTATGTTTGAGCTTTGGGTGCGAGCGTATTTTCCTTTATGTCTTGCTGCATCCACCGCTTTTCTACGTTGTTGCTGCTGAGTCGATTCTCTCAAATGTCTTGCTCGTTGAGTAGATAAACAATTAGCCATCATTTCATTATATTTACAAAATATAGGTAAGTCCCTGTTATTAAACAAGTGCCTTCAATTGACAAATAACTCAAACAAAGTGGATGTAATTTTTGATTATATGTACATTATTGGTAAATGTAGTATTATACCTTTGTATGGTGCATGGGTCTAAAGGAAGAAATGCTTTAAATGAATCGTTCAAAACATTGTAATTGGAACTGGAACTGGAAGGCATGGATAAATCAAACAATTTTGATGCATACAAAGAAACCGAAGAACCATGCGAATTACATGAGAACAACAAAGGATCTTCCATGAATAAAGGTTCGCATTGCACATCATGCGGCATCTATAAAAACATATATTTGATTTAAAAAGTAAGACACAAAATATTGAAGTCCCAGTATAATTGTAACTGCACTTTTATGGTTATTCACATTAAAAAATACAATTAAGTTTAAAAGTGAGTTTATTGCGGAAAAAATACGCCATTGAATGTACCTGCGATGTTGGCATTTCTTGCATATTACCAACACAGCCGATGAGTGATTGCTCCTCATTGTTCGAAAGGTGACTTTTACCTTTAGTTCGTGTTCTTCCGGAAGTTTCTTTTAATGCTAAATCATTTTCATGTAATCTTTGATTCTATATAATAAATGGTTTAATTATTGGTTCAAAGGAATCTAAATGTTCAACGCAAACATCGTTAAGAGCATTATTTTAAGATTGTCAAATAATAATTTTTCATTGTTCATTTGAAATGAAACATGATTTTGACGTAAAAATAAACACATCTGAATTAGTAGAAAATTTACCGTTTCGACGAATGATTGCGATGTCGAAAGCACTTGAACAAGATCAGAATGATCTTCAGGTAATTGCTCATCATCGCTAGGTATCGGTGTTGTATTCAAATCAATAGGGCATACACGATGTATCCTATTTTCCTTGAACATACATAAGAAAGTAGTGTGCATAATTAATAACTAGTATTTTTTGCCCGCTTTGCTGGGCATTAAAATTTATTTTATTAAAAAAAATACTGTAATGATTAAATATCAAAAATAAAAGAAAACTAAAGTAACATAATTAATATTAAATAGTTACATATATACTTTTAAATGTTATTATTTATGCGGTTCTGTTGTTCATCCAAAAATAATTTTATTATGGATGATTATTTTGATTAATTGTTCTGTCATCCGTCTAATTAATTTGTGCAGTAACAATAATTAATTATCATGTTGTTCATTCAACAATAATTTTGTCGTGGATGATTATTTGGTTAATTATTTTGTTGTCCATCTAATTTTTTTGTTATGAATGGTTATTTTTTGGCATAGATATAAAAAATTGATTATTTGTGATTTCATTCTGAAAACATGTTCTTAATTCATTACAATTTAAATTAATTTTATGATCTTTAAATGTGAAAAATTGAACAAATAATCATTAAAATTATATAAGTGATAAAATTCAAGTAATATTATATAAATTATATACAAACTACAATATGATAACTTTTTTTGATGAAGCAGAAAAGTGTGATGATGTCATTATATATATATATATATATATAATATGATGCAATGTATGCTTTGTTATTAAGTTTTAAATATATTTTTATATGTATAATAGGCATTCTAACTAAAATTTCAAATTACAACATAAAAATAAACATCCATAACAGAAAAATACATTAATCAATAGCAGTTTTCAGAGCAAAATAAATATAAGATCATGAGTAGTTTTCTTTCCAAACAAAATAAATACGAAAATCAGAGAAAAATATATATAAGATCATGAGTAGTTTCCATTCCAAACAAAATAAACATGAAAATTATGTTCAAGTCCAATCTTGTTCCCAGCATAACTTCATGATTTCCACATATTTGAATAGTTTTCATTCCTGTAGTGCAACAAACATTTGAATAGACGAACAATTAATTAGTCATTCCTTACCAAAATAAAAATAATATTTACACCGTATATAAAATAACCATCAAATATATATAACTTACTTTTTCTTTTTTAATTGCTTTCAGTTTTGAAATAAATTCATTTTCATCATCTTTTTTATCCATAAAGTCGTCAAAAATACATGGCAGCTTGACATCATTATCAATCTCTTTGCTTTTCCTCTTCAAACTATTAGTGTTTGTAGATTTTTCAGTACCGAGGGTTTGCATATTGATGTTAGTTTTAGATTCAGTGTTGAAACTTGGTATAGACATCTGCACATAAATGAAATAAAATAACTTGTTGCAATGAATATAACTATATATATATATATATGTATGTATATGTATATGTATATGTATATGTATATGTATATGTATATGTATATGTATATGTATATGTGTGTATGTGTGACAACAAAATACCTGTGAACTTTGTAACGCAACTGCACCGTCTTCACTTTCTATCATAGAATTCTCAATCAACTCAAAACCTTCATATATGTATGCGGTCGTGTACATGCTTGAACCTCTGTGTACATTATTCTCACCAACACATATAGTAATTGTATACTGCCTTCCGTCCAAACACTTCAAAATTGTTGGAAATTCATTTTTCTTTCCTTACTAGAAAGAATATTATAATTTATTTAATTTTGTCGAAAAACAAAGTATTAAATTTTCTTTTAGTATATTTGGAGCTATACATACCTTTTCTTGATCTCCCATTATGTCATAAACATTTTTCTTAACTATTCTATAAACCTCACGATCTTGCAAAATTATTGCAGCACTACCACTATTGTCTTCAACAATAACACATAATCTAAATATGCACACAAACACACACACACACAAGCATGCACGCACACACACACACATACACACACACACACACACATATATATATATAAACTATTAGTAGGAAATTAAGTAAATTTTTCTCTAGCATTACAGAAAATTACCTCATGTCTGGACAGGGTATGCTTCTTTTACAATTAGGATATTTATACTTTCCATTTTTCTCCTCAACTTCTTAATCACTACATGCTAAGCAAGCATCATAATACCAAGTTTGTTCTTCTTTTACATTCCTAACGACTACTTGACAAATAACTTCTTTCTAAAATTTATAAAATATAGTAACTTCAGGTACTTGAATAGGAACGACAAATAAAAAATAAAAAATATTAAAGTCTAGAAAGCATACCTCAATATATTCAGATTTCAAGTTCCTTATCTCACCAATACTCACTATCTGATAATCTCTGGTAATCATATCGTTAACATCAACTTTTCCATCATTGAAATCAATAATATCCAACCTACGTATTTTATACGTTTAATTTTTGATGTATATTATATTTGAAAAATATATTATATTACATTTCAATAAAACTCAAATTTACCTCTTTCTCATTTCAACAACACTGTGATGATTGTAGTTAATGAAAAACCGTGTTGCACCAACATGGGTCATATTAGGTTGCTCTATAATATAAGAAACGTCATGTTATTAAATTTCACATATTAAAGTAATTGATAGTCGATAGCATAATTGGACCGATGGATGAGATAACTGAGGTAGAATGGTGGAAAAAGGGGGTAAATCCTACCAAAACATATTTTAATAAGTTTTCTCAATTATGAATAACATAAAAGTCATACTAAAATTGTACATTTAAATGAATTCAAGCTACAACTTGCCATAATGATGATAACTATTTTCTCAATAGCTTCTTTTAAAGCGGTGGCAAACAATTTGACAAAATCTTCCCAAAAACAAAATTTCGTAGTAGAACTGTCAAAACATAAAAATGGGAAGCAAAATATTGTTTGTGCATATAACAAAATAAAGGTTTAAATTCCATAATATTTGAAGTGTTATATATACATACCTTTCATCTGTAAGTTCAAATATAAAATTGCATTGCTCTTTGCCATTTGCATTCACAAACTCGTTTAAACCATCTTTTGAAATATCACAATCATTATACTTGAGCACTCCAATAAAATCTGATAAATAATAATAATAAATAAATGAAACTTGCTACTTATTGTAAAACAGATGTGTATGTATGTCTAAAGTATCTTAGATCATACCTAATAATTGAGCTTAGCCTTTCTCTAGTGATAACTCTTTCACATCAGCAATATCAAAGAAATCAAATTCATTTTCCTGTATCATCATCTCATAATTCAATAATTTGGTTACCTTGGTGTGTCTTGTTAACCAAATCTGTAGATCGTTGCGGATAGGTTTTATAGATCCTGGTTTGTAGGATTTGACACACAAATTGCTCAGAATGTATATTTGTCCTTCTTCCAACCTGTCCTTCAAGTATTCAACATGATTTTCCCATATAAAAGCATGAATTCGGGTATGCTATGTTATGCAATAAAAAATATTTGAAAAAAAATGAATAATTATGCGATTGCAATATATATATATATATATAAATATAAAGAATAAACTGTTTAAATATAATTATTTACCTTGTCATCTAACAATAGGAGATTTCTTCCTAGATATTCCTTGTCACCTTTACTGCTGTAACTTTCCCAGATTCTAATAACTCGAACTCCGATTTCCTAGTCATATTTATTATCAATAGGTTTTAGAGAGCTTAAGCTATCAAATCTTTCCATATATGCCGCTGATATGAGTTCTTATGAAAAAAAAGAAAAATTAGCTAAGTTTTGATAATCAATGATATATGGATGAAAAAAAATAAAAGAGATGTTACATGTCTATGTGCAATATTGACAGTTTTTAGAAGTACTAACCTAAGAATACAGAGAGGCTTAGAGATGAGGAGGGTGTGATAATATGGAGAAGTAGGGACAAAAGTGATTTATATTTATCTATGTACAATCTCTTTAGCTGGTCAAACATGATGGTCCATATTGTTAGATTAATGTTATATGTTAAGATATTACTTATATATGTTAAGATATCAGTATAAAATTATATACAAATAACTAGTATCTATTTTA
This sequence comes from Allium sativum, assembly GCA_030737875.1. NCBI lineage: Eukaryota > Viridiplantae > Streptophyta > Magnoliopsida > Asparagales > Amaryllidaceae > Allium > Allium sativum. The sequence goes on from CM060924.1 coordinate 828,630,155, forward strand.
GTCAAATGAGTAAAGGTATTAATGTTATATCACCGTGATACATAATATAAAAAGAAATAAAGCAATGAAACATATGAGAATATATGGAATAATGTTATATGTTAAGATATTACTTACATATGTTAAGATATCATTGTAAAATTATATACAAATAATTGGTATCTATTTTAGTCAAATGAGTAAAGGTATTAATGTTATATCAGTGTGGTACATAATATAAAAATAAATTAAGAAACGAAACATATGAGAATATATGGAAAAAGTATATATAAATAAAAACTGAAATTAATTGCAAGTGTATAAGTTAAGAATTCAAGTAAATCAAGTATAATGTGGGAACAATTGTCAAAGAAGGGAAAATGTCATAACATACCATTAAAAGCCTGAGCATTACATGAGCCAATAAATATGACTCATAATCAATTCATGTCAATAATGGAATTAAATATTCCTTGATGCATTTTTGGTTGTTTATCAAATAGGTGTATTTGGAAGCTATATAAATTTATTTCATGTAAAAATTATCGTAAATTATATTAAATTCAATAAACATAATTAAAATGTTTGCACTAAATTAAGAAAATGTAACAGGTGTATTTGGAAGAAATATAAACTTATTTCAAGTAAAAATTATCATAAATTATATTAAATTCAATAAACATAAATAGAATGTTTGCGCTAAATTCAGAAAATGTTGTGGCAACATTTTATAGTGTTTATGTTTCTAATAAAGTGTTCAGACACACAACATAAGACGTATGTTAACCATATGATGCAATCTACATATAAGAAAGAATTAAGATAAATCTAAATGTTCAAACAGCACTACCTTCCTTGTAGAAGCCATAAACACTGGTAGTAAACAGTAATAAAGCATGATTAAAATATAGATTTCTATTAATTATAGATGGAAAAATATAGATTTCTAATAGTTATTACCTTTTAATTTCTTCTTAGTTTTTGTCATGACTGATTGTTTGGCATCAACTGTAAGCAGTTTTTTTAATGTAAAATTAGTGGTTTAAGAACTGATGACCAAAGAGAAATAGAAATGAAGGTAATAAGAACTGTACTAATGAAAAATAATAGAAATAAGTATACACATGCAACTAAGAATGATATATAGTATATATGGAAAAAAGGCAGTCTAGCAATATAATTATGTAACACATTAACCAGGAAATATATTTTACATTGGATGATTGGTAGATATGTTAAAAAATTGAACCAATATAGATTGAAACAGGTAGTATATTCAAACAAAAGTAAACATGTTACACACTGCTGACAACAACATGTTCAACAAAAAAAAGTATTCTTGAGTTTTCCTAATCATTCCCAAGTAAATAGTATACAAAAAAAAGTCAATAAAAAGCGCAAAACAATATTTATGTTTTAATTCTTTAACTGCTTGCATCCATCACAGTTTACAAATAACCAACAGTGGGTCATCACGTTGATTGAAAATGGGTACACTAAAAATGACATTTGCTGTCAATATTAACCGAAAGACTAAAATAGATCTAAAGTATTAATTCTGAAATACAGACATGCAATCTAAAAAAATAAAACTAACCCATGTACTATATTGAGGAATAATTAAATTTATCAATATTTGGATGAGCGGTTCTTCTTAACTAAAAAACAAAAACTACATTTTGTATGTTGTAAATGTTTATAGAAACCCAAAATAACAAAAAAAAAAACTGAACTTACCAGCAAAATCAAAGAAGGTCTTAAATTGTTTCAGTGTTTGTATGACTGTGCCAGATCCACCACCATCATTTTTTTTTGAAATCACAGCAGTGCGAAGTCGAGTTTAACTTGTTAACAACTAATCTTTGTTGCAAGTGACCCCGGTTGGATAATTGTACCAGATCCACCGCCCTTATTGTTGAAATATACAAAGCAAATCCAGGAAGAACCAAGTTTAGTTATGCATAACAAATCTAATCAACAAAACCAACAGAAAAAAGGATTTTTTACTTGGAGTATGATCGTTAGCTAAGAAAAAAAATACAAAGGAACAAACTATGCAATATGACACCTCAAATAGATCTGAGAAAGGTAAATAGAGCCGCCATTACAAATTGGTGGAAGACATTAGAGAAGCCAACGATCGATTTTCTAGTTTAATTTGACTTTGGAATGCTGGATGGAATTAGGGTTAGAATATGGGTGAGGAGCGCGAAGGAATTAAAAGAAAAACCGACGATTCAATTCTTATATGACATGGATTATCTCAGATCTATTTATTTTGAATTGGGTAACTATAATATAGTATAATTTGTGTAATATTTTGATTTAGTACAAATATCTTGAGGGAATTAAGGAGAACAGAGATAATTGAGGGAATTAAGGAGGAAGAATCAAGGAGGTAGCAGGAAATTTTTCTGCTTTACTAATATTTAATAGATTTCGTACTAAACATATCATATGTTTTTTCTTTTTATTTCTTTAAAACCGTTGATTGCATTTATGTCTAGTTCTATTTAAACTATAGAATTCCAATTAATTTAAAAGCATTAATTTCAACATTAAATTCTAAAATAAATTTTAATTTCTGAAAGGTAAAAAATAGTTGTATTCTAATTATACTAATTGAAACATATTAATAACTTTGCAAAATTCAAGAGGTTATTTAGTACTAATCAGGGAAGATAATTGTAGGTATACGCATATATGTATATGTTGATAGATTTTACACATTTAAACGATTAAAATTAAATACACAGAGGTAGCTATCTGAATTTTATGAAACTAATTATAACATCCGCATTAGAAATGTTCTAGTATTTAAAAAGGGAGATATTTAAATTTCAAAAATATTTTATTTTCAAAGAATTTATGGGTTCTAATTAAAGTCTCGCAAATGAATGAAACTTGCGTATTTTACTATGATAAGCATATATATGCAAATGGTTAATAAATGTTAAAATAATTGGTAAGAATGTGAAAGCTAAACAGGTAGTATAAAGAACAAATGGTTAAGAAATTAGCGTTTCCAAAAATATTATGTATTATATAACATCATCATATTTAGTAAGAAATATTAAACTTACGTATATTATGTAAAGCATTTTCGGAAATATTATGTATGTGATAAGAAAGTTTTTCGTCATATCAGCGTTTCCAGAAATATTATGTATTAAATAACATCATCATATTTATTAAGAAATCTTAAATTTACGTATATTATGTAAAGCATTTCCATATACTAATAAAGTTTTTCGTCATATTATGTAAAGCATTTCCAGAAATATTACTGAAAACGTTATTATGTATGTTATTTTTACAAATAATATACATTTGTAAAAAAGATTAGTGAATTTAAGATTAGTAAATTTATGTATATTATGTATGTTATTATGCATGTTATTTTATGTATATTACGTATGTTATTTCCAAAACTTAAAAAGATTAGTAAATTTACGTACATTACGTATAATATACATTTGTAAAAAGAACTAAAAAGCATTTCGTCATATCACGTATATTATTGAAAACGTTATTATGTATATTATTTTTACATAATATTTCCAGAAATAATTACTGTAATTTACGCCATTTTAGAAATAATAGTTTACGTATATTATGTAAATAAAGCATTTCCAGAAAGATTTGAATAGACAAAATTATTAATTATATGTGATAAGAAATCAAGTAAAGAGCAATAAAAAAAATTATTATCGTCGTATTATGTAAAGCATTTCCAGAAATATTACTGAAAACGTTATTATGTATGTTATTTTTACAAATAATATACATTTGTAAAAAATATTAGTGAATTTAATATTAGTAAATTTACGTATATTATGTATGTTATTTCCAAAACTAAAAAATATTAGTAAATTTATGTATATTATGTATGTTATTTCCAGAACTTTAAAAGATTAGTAAATTTATGTATGTTACGTATAATATACATTTGTAAAAAGAACTAAAAAGCATTTCGTCATATCACGTATATTATTGAAAACATTATTATGTTTTTTATTTTTACATAACATTTCCAGAAATATTTATTGTAATTTAAGCCATTTTGGAAATAATAGTTTATGCATATTATGTAAATAAAGCATTTCCAGAAATATTTGAATAAACGAAATTATTAATTATACATGTGATAAGAAATCAAGTAAAGAGCAATAAAAAAATTATTAATTACATTTGTTGGTTAGACCAAATACATGTAATTTTTCCTAATTTGTAAAAATACATGTAATTTTTTTAATAATTATTCCTAATTTGTAACAATACATGTAATTTTTTTAATATATTGTCATTCGTATGTAGTTTCAAATAATTTAAAAAACTACAATAAAATAATATTTTTAATCAATTATATCGAACCTTTTAGACTTTTTTGTTGAATATTTATTTATGTATTTAATATTTGCATGTGCTTAATTAGTTAGAATAATTATTCCTAATTTGTAACTATACATGTAATTTTTTTAATATATTGTCATTCGTATGTAGTTTCAGATAATTTAAAAAACTACAATAGAATAATAATTTTAACCAATTATATCAAACCTTTTAGACTTTTTTGTTGAATATTTATGTATTTAATATTTGCATGTGCTTGATTAACTAGAATAATTATTCCTAATTTGTAACAATACATGTAATTTTTTTAATATATTGTCATTCATATGTAGTTTCAAATAACTTAAAAAACTTTAATAAAATAATATTTTTAATAAATTTTATAGCATTACAATGTGGAATAATTAAAGATTAGTGGGAATAATTCAAGGTCGGACCAAAGGTTAGAATAATTAAATGACCTTGACAAATATGGGCGATTGGGGTATTTTACGGTCGGACCAATTAGTAATCATTAAAGATTAGTGGGAATTATAATATAAATAGATAATGTTATTTATCGTCATACAAAAACTATATTTTCATCCATTATTTTGCATGTCAAGCATATATTTTTATGGCAAAAAGTTCGTAAATACTTAATAAATCTATTAATGTTCAAACTATAATTTATCAATTATTATTCATGTAACAATTTCTGTTGTAATACATTTTAAAAATAAAATATGCAAGTAAGAAAATTTACCATTTGGAAGACCAATGGTGATGATGGCAGCACTTGCATATGATCAACATGATCTTCATATATTTGTTCATAATTACCAGGCGATGGCAAGGCATTCAAATCAATCGGGCATACATGACGTATCCCATTTTCTTGAACATGCAAAAGAAATTTTTATGCATAATTTGCTTATATAGAAATTTTATTGTATTACTACATATCTAAGAATAAAACATGCAACTAATAAAAGTGGATAAGGAAAATTATTATCAAATTAAAGGTTGGTGGTGTTTCCACATGCATAGAATTGATACGATCTTCAAGTGGATTTTCATCATTGTCCGGTATGGGCAGTGTATTTAAATCAATAAGATACATATTATTTTTCATATATGTATCTGAAAATGGAAAATGTTAGTAAGCAAAACATATGCATCCATATGTACATTAAGACGATGACAACAACGATGAAATGTTGATATATTATAATCTCAACGTATAATTGACGATGAAATGTTGATATATTATAATCTCAATATTTTTTTTTCTTTCATACGATGACAATGACGATGAAATGTTGATATATTATAATCTCAATGTATAATTTTTGCTTTTCCAAAAAACATTTAGGTTGTGAAAAATTTATAATTTTTTGCTTTCAAATCCACGAAATGCAACAGAAGCTTAAAATTTCATATTGACAAATACTATCACTCAAGAAAAAAAATGAATTGCAAATGATTCATTAAGTATACCCAATTTTGTAAAAAAAAAATAAAGTGAAAATGATTAATTGAGTATACCCAATTTTGTTACCAACTACCATTGTAAAACCAGAAACGAAATTCTCTAGTAATAATTAATTGACCACGTAATTGGCAATTTTAAGAAAAAATAAATAAAAAACATAATTGGATATTTGGTAGGAAATCATGGGAAAAAAATGAATGTTTGTTCTAAAGAGCTAGAATAATATTTACTAACTATGTAAATTTAAATATAGCAATTGTTTATGCAATTCAAAGTGCAAACTAACCTTAGATGATATCCAGCTCCGATCCTAAATAAATATATGCACCTATTTCCAAAAAAAAGAAGCACTGCTTTTCAAATTGCATACCATTTTCCATGATAAACAATTTTGTTTAAATTTAACTTTCAACAATGCAAGTCAACTGCACCTGCAAAAAAAAAAAAAAAAAAAAAAAAAAAAAAAAAAAAACCAGAATTGCAAATGATTCATTGAGTATACCCAGTTTTGAAAAAAAATATGAAGTTCAAATGATTCATTGAGTATACCCAATTTTGTTAACCAAATATTATTGCAAAACCAGAAATTAAATTCTCTAATAATAATTAATTGACCATGTAATTGGCAACTTTAAGAAAAAGTAAATAAAAAACATGATTGGATATTTGGTAGGAAATCATGGAAAAAAAATGAAAGTTGGTTCTAAGGAGCTAGAATAATATTTACCAACTATGTAAATTTAAATATAGCAATTGCTTATGCAATTCAAAGTGTAAACTAATCGTAGATGACATCTAGCTCCTATCCTAAATAAATATATGCACCTATTTCCAAAAAAAATCAGCTCCAATCCTAATTAAATATGTGCACCTATTTCCAAAAAAAAAACACTACTTTTCAAAATGCATACAATTTTCCATGATAAACAAATTTGTTTAAATTTAACTTTCAACAATGCAAGTCAACTGCACGTACAAAAAAAAAAAAAAAATTGAAGTGCAAATGATTCATTGAGTATACGCAATTTTGTTAACCAAGTATTATTGCAAAACCAGAAATTAAGTTCACTAATAATAATTAATTGACCATGTAAATACCCAATTTTGTTAACCAACTATTATTGCCAGAAATCAAATTCTCTAATAATACATATGAATACCTGGTTTGAGAATAAATTAAATTATGTCCTGACATTTTTCCATATGAAAACAAATTGAATTATGGAGAAGCATAGTAAATCATTCTACAATTTAGAAGTTATAAATGGACCTACAGAAGGAGGTAAGGGATCAACTAAAAACAAAATCGTGTATTTTAAAACAATGATACCTAGTGCGATGGATGCTCAACAAAATCGCAAATCTGGCAAATCAGATGCTTGATTGCCGGCGAATTACGTTTCAGAAGGTAAACGAATAAGTCAGATTTACAGTGGTGACTTGATTTGAGGATTAATCGGATTTAGAGTGGATACTGGATTTTAGGATAAATCGTAGAGTGGATTTGAGGATGTGACGACCCCAAAACCCCGTTGGACGGTGGCAAGGGTAATCTTTGAAATATAACACATAAATAGATAACAGCAGAACAAAAATAAATAAATACACTGGATAATGTACAAATGATACATTGGATAAACATAATCATCAGAGTTACACAGTATACAGGATCATACTTAGTACAAAATACAGTTCATCTATACATAAATGTCTACGGCGGAAAACAAAACATAATATGTACAATAGGAGCTAAACAACATAAAAAGAGATAAATGGTAGAGTCCATCTTCAGCTCCGGCTATCCAGAGAGAGAGCATGCTAAAACCTGAATACAAGGCTGCCCGTGTAGAAAAAGGGTCACCCGAGTTTGCAAGTGAAACAAACTACGAGTCAGTCATGGGATTGGTATGAGAAATCTACTTAACTGGTAAACCAATAATAATAAGGGAACGAGTTTACTCCATTGGATTGTCAATGCTTTAAAACAAGTAAACCTTTTTAAACATCGTAATGCTTTTTATAAAAATGAAGCCATTATAAGACTCAGTTCCCATCACACAATGCAACGCGAACCGGAGGATAGAATTTTTACCTTATAATGGCCAAGATATGCTTGATACGAATAAAACAAAAGCATTTGATATTATTACTAGTGTTTATATGTTTCAAAAACAATTTAAAATCATAAGTATCAATCATAGACGGCATTAATGCCCCATACCACTATGTCGCCATATATAGGTATACAATCAAACCGCACGGTGTCGTATTTGGAAATTGGATTTCCGTTATGAACCAAGGCAAAAGATAGTCCTTACCGAATTCGAGACAATCTAGCCCATGTCTCAGGCAAGTACTCTGTCAAGCCTTTGGATTGTCAGGGCCGGTCCACCGATGTGGATTAAAATGACTGAACACTACGTTTCCCCGCCCTTTGGGGCGTAAATGAGTCTTATGACTCCATCGGCTCCACATAGTCACCGATATATCCGAGGCGCCTCGCAACATCAACAACCACACAGGTGAAAATAATATAAATGTCAGGGCTGGTAGGTCACTGACACCACCCTAGCTAGAAGGAAACGCATGTCCTCCCTGAGGTCCTCTCCCGTTTCTGGTTCATACCGGGGTGTGAGGTTCGCAAATCAACGTTATACACAAAGCTATGCCACATAGGCCGTGCTTTGATCATCAACCACAAGACTTTTCTTTTCAACAGAAGCCTTGATCATCTGCCACTTAGGCATGCCACACATGCAATTCACTCCATGCGACTGATTTCTATCAATATATAACCTCTGAGCTCGTACGTCTCAGAGAAGGGCGTTAAGCAAGAGAATAAATTCTCCGCCGCCAAACAGATATATATTTAATAGAGATCAATTAGCATAGAACAAAATCCAATGTCAGACACACAATCCATTTACAAGTTCGTTCTGGGTCTGAACGAAACCGGAGGCACCATATACCTCGCATATCCATCGATCTCCAAGTACGTCTGGACGATCACCACTTATTATCTATATTTTGGGATGCCTCCCAATCAAGACATCAGTAATCAACCAACTGAGGTGAAGATCTCTGGTCTTCAACCACCGTCTTCATCATCGACTTCTTATCGCCGATCAATTATTTGAAATCAGATTTAACTCGGCCTTTTCAAATAATTCACGTATATTTAGAATTTAAATCAATTCATTTCAATGGTTAAATTATTCGACATCAATAATTTTTTTTTAAATGTAATTTTCACTCCAAACACATTCAGCCATCAAATACCCAATAAACGGGTCAATTCAGTTTATTTCCATTCCATGTCATTTATAATATTTTATAACGATTTATCACTGTTTTTATTCATTTAAAAATTGCCAATCCATTCAAACGACGCTTCAGGTCATAACGCGGCCGTGGAGCTGTTTTCCTTCAGATTTGATTTACACATATCTGAAAATATAACCATTGGATCTTCACAAATTTTATATCTTTGGAAAGATCTTTTCAAAACGAATCCAACGGTTTTAGTTTTGGGAAAATCCGACGGTCGGATCTCCCGGTACAATCGTTTGAAGTTGCGATTTCAAAATACGAACTGCAGCGTCGTTATTCGATTTAATTTATTTATATTTATATTTACGTATAAATATAATCGATTCTGGCGTTGTTTTTCTTCAGATTTGAATTAAACATTCCAGACAATCCAACCATTGGATCTTTATAAAGTGGGTGTCGTTGGAAAGATATTTCCAAGGCGAACCCAATGGTTTCGGTTTCGGGAAAATCCGATGGTCGGATCTCCGGCACTAATCGTTTGAAATCACGGTTTCAAAACACGAACTGCAGCTTCGTTATTCGATTTATTTTAATTATATTTATATACATATATATATATATATATATATAATTCATTCTTCGATTCCAAAACCATATTCATTTCGCACATTTGATAAAAACGATATTTTTATCCAACAGCTATTTATTTCAACACATGAATTTCTGTTCAACACATGAATTTTATTTCAACACCTGAATTTCTATTCAACACATGAATTTTATTTCAACACATGAATTTCTATTCAACACATGAATTTCTATTCAACACATGAATTTTATTTCAGCACATGAATTTTATTTCAGCACATGAATTTGATTTTTAACAGTTCATATATATTATAAAAATGTGATTTTTATTGTAAAACAATTTATTTCAAAACACGATTATTTTATATAGTTCATATATATCATAAAAATGTGATTTTTATTGCAAAACAATTTATTTCAAAACACGATTATTTTATGCAGTTCATATATATCATAAAAATGTGATTCTTATTGTAAAACAATTTATTTCAAAACACGATTATTTTATATCGTCTATATATATGATAAAAATGTTATTTTTATTGTAAAACAATTTATTTCAAAACACGATTATTTTATATTGTCTATATATATGATAAAAATGTTATTTTTATTTTTCAAAAAATTTATTCAATACATGAACTTCTTTCAACACATGAATTTGACTTTCAACACATGAATTTCTATTCAACACATGAATTTTATTTCAACACTTGAATTTCTATTCAATACATGAATTTTATTTCAACACATGAATTTAATTTCAACACATGAATTTAAATCAAACACAGAAATATTTCAGAAAATTTCGGCAGCATAACGGCAGGGTAGTTAAAACCGGCACCATCCCTAGTAAGACTCCTCGCTCTACCTTAAAGCCTCGCAGCTTTTGACAATGGGGATTTTCAATATCTAGTTCGTACGCAGGCGAATTTTCCCATATGCTAATCCTTTTGGGATTTCAACCACAATCAATCATTTCAAATCAACCACTCATGATATTCACCAAATTTTCACATCAACCAATAATCCAAACAATATCAGAACCAATATATATCGTCCATGGTTTGTGGACGAGGGGAGTATATATATAGATATACGTATATAACTATATTTCAATTTCATTTCAATATCACTTCAATTTATTTCAACGCATATATCATTTTTACAACGCATATATAACTTATACATCAAACATACAACTTATACAATGCTTATACATGAGATGTACAACGCTTATATAACTCATACATCGACTATATAATTTATACATCGTTGTTTCCATGTCGTTTATAATTCAGAAATCTCACATTGGGTTCCACTCCACCAAAAATAGCAGGAAGCTCAGAAAAATATCTGGTCTCTTCTAAAATGTAGAAGACGTCCACACGAGTCCACTGTCTCTTATTTCACTGGATTTCAACAAGAAACGAAAAAGATATGATTTTTATTGTAAAATCATAAATCGTAGCGCTTAGAAGTGCTATAGAATAGTTTAATATAATTTAAACCGTTACCTCTCTGTTTGGTTTCGAAACTAGGGTCGGGATTTTCGCCAAATCCGTCGCACGATGGGAGGATTAGCCACTGCCACCTGAAAGAGCTCCAAAGGGCGCGCGTTTTGAGGGTGGTGGCACTCAACTTGGTGCGGCGGTGGAGGAAGAATCGGGCTTGAAACGGCTGGACTTTGGAGGCTTCAAACGAACGAAATACTCAATGAAAAATTCAGCAATTGGTATGGATTTGGAGAGGAGAGTGGGATCTTCAAAAAGTTCAATTGGGGCGTAGGGTTTTGATGCACGGTTTGGCCGGAATCGAAGAGGGTAGCTGGCAGGTGGTAGCCGCCACTCGATATAGGTTACTGGGGAGAGAAGCTGAGATGGAAGAAAGTGATTGGCCCAAGTGATTTTTTATTTTATTTATATTTTTAAAATTTTAAAAATACCCCTCTTCACATACTAGCTCCAATCCAAACCCAACGACTGCCGTCCCTAGCTAAATACCCCCATTCCGTACACAATGGGATATTTTTCGTAGGCCCATTCGACTGTTTCAGTCAGTTTCTCTTCAAATTAAAATATAAAACATTCAATATTTGCTTTGAACGTGCATTTCAATTTGCCGGGGCCACATACTGATTCTAAAAATTCTCGAAAAATAAATCTAGCTATGTTTTGATGATACAGTCCCAACAAAACTAGTTTCATCGAATTCTGAGACCGTTTGAAAAATGGCCCTTTTCTGGTCGATCAAATTTAACAGAAATCGACCAAACACATTTTCCTTTGCCACGCTCACATAATGACTTAAAAAATTATGAAATTTGAAACCTACCAATAATTTGACATCCCGGATCCAAAAAAAGTGGTTTCGTCGAATCCTGAGGTCGTTTGCAAAATGGCTATTTTCCCGGGCTATATAAACTTTATAGCGACCTTTCTAAAAATTCATTTGGCCATAACTTTTGATTCCCGCTATGAAACTTCGATTTTTCAGATTCGTTAGAAATATATTCACTAACAGATTTAAATATTTTTGGTTTCACTAAAATCCATTTTATTTTGCACCCGGTACAGTCAGTCAAAGTTCGAATTGAAATTTTGAAACTGCCGCGCCATTTCAGGCCTTGTTTATAATTTAAAATAATTATATTTATTTTCAAACATCGATTCAAACATGCTTTTCATCTTTATTATTTAAAATATTTATTTTAAATATCTAAAATTCACAAAAATAGCCAAATTAAAAAATTTAAATTGGCTCAAATTTTCCGGGTTGTTACAGAGGAGAAGCAGGAAAAATAATTAAAAGGAAGAAAAACGAGAAGGAATAGGGATAATTAGAAGAAAAAAGGACGAAAAACGAAAAGGAATAGGGATAATCAGAAGAAATAGGGATACGAGGAGAATTAGGAAGAGGAGAGAAACAGAAATACGACGTGTAACGCGCAATATTTTATGGCTTTAGAGAATTCTTTTTTGGGCACTGACAGTAAGCAAACCTCTTTAACGGTTGGTTTGATTATTTCCAAACATAACTTAAGTAAATTTAAAAAAAAATCAAACTAAATAAATAAACTCATGTTTTAAATTCCCAAAATTCTTCACTTCCCAAACAATTTATGCTTAATAATTCCAAATACATAACAAAATAAATTCCTTAAAATCAAATTCAAATCCAAATAAAATTATTTAAATTCAAACTATAATTCAATTTGTCAAAATATTAGTATCGAAAATTGTAGCAAACCAATTTAATATTCAAAGGTAAAAATTTAAATTCACACATATAAAATCAATTCATTATCAAGTTAAAAATAAACTAGATCTCAAACTTATAAACAAATTTCAATTTCTATAATACAAGACCCAAATTAATTAATATTTTTAAAAAAAAAACATCAAAAATTTTGGTCTGTTACAATCTTCCTCCCTTAAAGCTTTTCGTCCTCGAAAAGGAGAGATTGTAAAATGAAATCGAAGTATGAAATAATTTTTCCGACTTAGTACCTCGGTTATATTTTCAATTTATTTGAAATACTACATTTTCTTTCATATCGAATTATAGTTGCTTCGGGATTTCATAACAAAACCCATTTCAAAAATTCAAATATTTTACGATAAATGACATAAAACATTTATATTCCAAGTCGAGAGGTTTCTTCCAATGACAAGACCACTAGGCACGACCTACGCGTATATCGATATCGAATAACAATGTCTCTCCAGACCCTAGAGCAGACCATCATTAAGGGTTTACACCCACGTCATACCTTTCTTTAGCCACAGGTTACTCTAATCTCAGCGATAATTTCATATCTCGAAGTTATAAATTAATTCCCAATCAATTTGACAAATACTTTCAATTCATATTATTATCGTTTTCGAAACATTCCAAAATATCGGGATTTTAAGTCGTCGAATTTCTATGTTTACAAATCACTTTACAAACCATTTCAAGAACTAAGCCATATCGAGTGTCATACCAATAAATTCAAATCGTTTTCGAACATTCAAGCAATGAGATTTCGAACAACTACACAAAAGATAATATTTTTCAAGAGATTCAAAATTTTCCCTTTCGAATATACTTTCGAAGTCATTTGCACAAATATAAGATTTTATTCATTTCGATTTCAAATATTTAAATCATATCTGAAAAGATACGTTATTCGAATAGTTAAAAATCTCATGAAATAGTTTATTCGAAAACAATTTCACGCTTCCGCTGCGCTAATCTGATTTATATAAACATTTTTCAAACTAGTTTTTTTTTTTCAAATGTTAATTCTAAATTAATTACAAACATATTGGAAACTAAAGTCTCAATTAACATTTCAAAATCCCACTCGTCCATGGTTTGATCGATGCAAGAAACTGGAAGGTTCAGAAATAAAATCGGACAACCCAAACACAAAAGATCGAATGATAAGCGAACAACGACGACATGTCAAGGGAAAACAAAACACAGCGACAAGCGAATGGATGTAAATTCATTTCCAAGATATTCATTACTATTCCAATTCCCAAATTATTTCAAATTTCATCGCAATTTATTTGCAATATCAATTTTGTACTCTGCTAACAATGAAAATGTCGTTTATTTAAATTTCGCTTATCTATTCCAATTCATATTGATTTATCAAACATTTAATTTAAATTTATCCAAACAATTTTAACACTTATCTAACGGTTTCAAGCATTTCTTGATGTTTAAATCAGAACTATACAGTCATCCCATTTTCGAAACTCGAAAATAAATTTCTGATGATGTTACAATCATCATCAGAATTATCCTCAAGCGACTAGAATGTGATTCTATATCTATCTAGTATATATTGGACTTCATATATACGTTGATCAGGCGTATATTCAAAATCCGTACATACTAAATAGTCCAATCTCGACGTCAATACTATACTCAAAAGTCTTATCAGAAATTATTTTTCAAAATAATTACGCTTTCCAAAATGGTTTATTAAATATTTTGAAGGATTTAGGGAACTTAAATTATTTCGTATGGAATTTTATTTAAGGATTTTCTATTTTAAGTAGGATATTGGAAGTTTGAAATTTTAAAAGAAGCGAGTTTGGGTAGAGTTAATCTTCGAATATTCGATATAAAAGTTCCAGGGCTGGACGAATATTATCAGAAACCATTAAACATTTACATTTAGATTCTGATAGTGTTTCGCCAGGCCTGCGAATGGATATCCAATATAAGTCGATTAAACTCTATTTAAACTTATATTTGAAATATCAAATTTGTTGAATTATCGTAAATTGAAACTTGAATCTAAATTGGGTTTTGGTGATTAAGAAGATTTATCGAATGATAACGTCGAATAAAGAATTATGTTGGAAATACTAAATTGTAAATTTGAATATCCGATTCAGAAAGGAAGAGTTAAAATGGTAGAGGGACTTTTGAAATTGAATGAATACAACTTGGTTTGTAATAAACTAACAATGAATTGGAAGGAGATTCGAATCGAGATCCTGTGTAATCCATAACTATCGTTTTAAAATGCATTTATTACTTGGAAAGAACAGGATCGAATATATGTTCGAAAACCATTCCAAATAATAATATGACATTATGAATAATCGAAGACTGGGGAATCCACAAGTGAAGACCGATAATTTTTGATTTGCTTAGATTGATTGTCGATGTCTCGGTTGGGCCGATCACCCAACACGAGGTTATAAGTGACATGAGATCTGAGTATATTTGGAGATTTTTGGATTGTTGTTCCGTTCAGACCTAGAACGGACTTGTATGGATTATGTGTCTGACATTGTAATTAACTACGTAGCACTGATTTATGTTGATACATATCAAATAGTGGCAACGATGTAACACCCCATATTTTTCTATGAATATTAATAGACGAATTAAAAGAATACTTAATTTTAAAAGTGAGAATTAAGTAAAACAAACTATACCATTGCGTTCGTCTCAAAATTCTGGTCAAGATGGACCCAAAGTTTGCATTAGACGGATAATGTATGTTAAAGTTATGGACGTTTGAAGTTTGTATACATATAAGGGAAATATATGTATATATGTATAAATTAACAAAATAAAAATCAACCTAAAATTCAAGAAAAAAAAAATCAAAACAGCGGAAGCGAGAAGGCAAAACGCCAAACCGACCTATTTTATAAGTTGACCCGAGACCTGCTGGTTCGACCCCAGGGTCAACTCAGGGTGTTTGGAATCGACCCCATCGGCCTAGAATGGTTTGTGACGAAATTTTGTGTTTTAGGGCTTATGTGTCGCACAGTGGTTGGCTGGGTGACATGTCACTTTGGTTTAGATGGCTCTGATGACTCCTATGCTAATCTAAAGGCCATGGTTTGCTTAACACACCTATAAATACATATACAAACCTAAACCCTAATTCTATTATTCACTCTCATGGCGCCTCCATGCCGCCAAACTCTCGTCTAAACCTAGCCGCCACTAAAACCTAAATCAAATCAAAATGTTCTTCATCAACCTAGAGGATTAATCAATATCAAGTTAGAGTTCTTCAACAACAACAAGCGATTCAATTATCTTTTCTAATCCAAACGTTGTAAGTTCAGTTATTTTTTAGATTTGAACACCTAAATCTAGTCTTGACGTGTAATAAGATGAAATTGAGACTATGCCTGATTCTAAGTTGATCTTTTGCTTCTATTTTTATTCTCATGATGCTATTATCATCAGTTTATTTTGTTGTACATCAGTTTTTCATGTTCATGATGATGTTCTTATCAAGTCTTAGCCTTCATGCCTGTGATGATATTTTCATGCCTATTTTCTCTCTGTTCTTATTTTATGCAACTTCTATCTCCCCCTATTTATTTTCTTTTATTGAACCTGGGTTAACTTCGAACCTAGGCTGAAATCGCGAAATACGAACGTTTGGAATACGGGGAATATTGGGTATTGCCTATTTGGGTGAATTTATGGGCATAACATGTTTGGTGGAATTATTGGGCATAATTTGTGATGGATATGGGGTATTATTATTATCATAATTGCAAGTTTGGGTGAATGGGCATGTAAATCAATATTTGGACATATGTAAATTGGCATGTAAATCAATATTTAGGCATATGTAAATTGGCATGTAAATCAATAATTGGGCATATGTAAATTGGCATGTAAATCAATAATTGGGCATATGATAATTGGCATGTAAAAATTGGAATTTGGACATAATTGGCAAGTATATAATTTAATTAAATCTAATGGCCGCCTAAGACACGAGGTTAGATTTGAGTTGTGGTGTAAGGCTGCCCGGAACCGCCCGACACATCCAGCAACCGCAACGACAACAATCTAATGTGAGAGGTCAAAGGTGAAGATTAGATGGGTAATAATGCCTAACACGAGGTTAGAATGAGTTTGTGGTGTAAGACTGCCTGGAACCTCCCGGCACATCCAGCAACCGCAAACAACAAGTCTAATGTGAGAGGTTAGCGCATTGAATGCTTGAACCTGAGGTTGGAATGGGTTTGCGATGCAAGAATGCCCGGAACCGCCCGACACAATCCATCTACCGCAAATAAGTCCAATGTGAGAGCTTGATGCATTAATAAATAATTAATGTTAAACAAACATGTTAAGTATGGTAGGGTTAAGTCAACATGCAACACTTAACCAATATGACATGAAAAGTGGGTGGATTAAGTAACTCGACTGGATTAATGACACTTAACCAATATAACAGGATGAACGGGTGGGTTAAGTAAACTTGAGTTGATTGATTGATGATACTTAACCAATATGGGGAGTATACGAATAGACCCTAGGAAAACCCTAGTAGCGGGACCCTTTTCAGCAGTAACCCACAATAGGTATCAATGAGACCCTGAGGTAGGCAGGGTGGGGCACGATTATTGGGCTGATTATAAGCGGTCAAAATAGCGGCAGGTGGTACGGCACGTAATTCCGGCATGGGAAAATTTAGAGACTGAGTACCAAGTAGGTATAAAGCTGTGCACTCTAGAACTTTATCGGGTTGCCACCCTAGGAAATGATATACCCTATGGTGGGACCAGCATAGGTATCTACAAGTAGGGGTCGGGTTGATACAAACACATGCGGAACGTTATGAGTAGGAGTCGATCAATTAAGATAGGTACGGTGAGGACAGGTAAACTATCAATATGAGGTGGGATCCTCATCATGAGATATGTACATATAAAACTATCATGTGGGAAATGGGGATCTCTTATCTTGTTTTGTAACAAATGGCATTAATTGAACACTAGTTGGGTGGTGTAGAGAAATTAGGAATCAGTACGATACCTTATCATGTTCTAGTCTTATCTTATGCTTATCTCGTTATCTTGTGATGCTTATTATCATGGTTATGTCTTGTACCCAGTTTATTCATGTCATGATACCTTTATCTGTTTACATGCTGAAAGTCACTGGACTTACCAGGCTTTATGTCTGTAACAACCCGGAAAATCTGAGCAATTTAAAATTTTTAATTTTGCTATTTTAGTGGATTTTAGATATTTAAAATAAATTATTTTAAATAATAACGATGAAAAGTATGTTTGAATCGATGTTTGAAAATAAATATAATTATTTTTAATTATAAACAAGGCCTGAAGTGGCGCGGTAGTTTCAAAATTTGAATTTGAACTTTGACTGACTGTACCGGGTGCAAAATGAAACGGATTTTAGTGAAACAAAAAATATTTAAATCTGTTAGTGAATATATTTCTAACGAATCTGAAAAATTGAAGTTTCGTAGCGGGAAT
Source organism: Allium sativum (assembly GCA_030737875.1). Taxonomy (NCBI): domain Eukaryota; kingdom Viridiplantae; phylum Streptophyta; class Magnoliopsida; order Asparagales; family Amaryllidaceae; genus Allium; species Allium sativum. The sequence continues at coordinate 828,648,590 of CM060924.1, forward strand.
CAAAAGTTATGGCCAAATGAATTTTCAAAAAGGTCGCTATATAATATATATAGCCCTTGAAAATAGACATTTTGCAAACGACCTCAGAATTCGACGAAACCACTTTTGTTGGATCCGGGATGTCAAATTATTGCTAAGTTTCAATTTTCATAATTGTTGAAGTTAGTATGTGAGCATGGCAAAGGAAAATGTGTTTGGTCGATTTCTGTTAAATTGGATCAACCAGAAAATGGTCATTTTTCAAACGGTCTCAGAATTCGACGAAACTAGTTTTGTTGGGACCGTATCGTCAAAACATAGCTAGATTTATTTTTCTAGAATTTTTAGGATCAGTATGTGGCCTCAGCAAATTGAAATGTGCGTTCAAAACAAATATTGAATGTTTTATATTTTAATTTAAAGAATAACTGACTGAAACATTCGAATGGGCCTACGAAACATATCCCATTGTGTTCGGAATGGGGGTATTTGGCTAAGGGTGATGGTCGTTGGATTCGAATAGGGTTCGTATGGAGAAAAGATAATTAATAGATTCAATTGAATTAAAAATTAATTATATAATTCCCTGGCCAATCATAATCCTCCATCACAATTCTCTCTCCTTGATAGTATCCCAGGCGACGACGGAAAGAGGTTCCAACCTTCCAGCTCCGATTCCCTTCAAACCACTCAACGAAATTCAAAGCTCCTTTGGAGTAATTTGTAGATCGAAGTGCTCTCTTCAAATCCATACTAAGTTTGGGAATTTTCGTCGCGTGTACAAGTAGATCTCACCCTCGAAAGTCACGGCGTTCAAGCCGCCGATTCTCCTCCACCGTAGGTTCGAGCTGGCCGCGCTTCCAGGGGTGGTGCGCCTCTCCTAGCCCGTCAACGTGGCACAAGCCGATCGCGTTCAAGTGCTTCAGATTTGGTGAAAAATCAAAACCTAGATTTGAAGAATTTGTTGAGGTAACGACCTGTTCTAATTTGAACTGATTTTTACACTTTTAAGTGGTGCAAACTTCTAAAAATCATGTCTTTTTACTATGTGGTCGAAATCCAGTGAAACAAGAGACAATGGGCTCGTGTGGACATCTTCTACATTTTAGAAGAGACCGGATATTTTTTTGAGCCTTCTACAATTTTTGGTGGAGTGGAACCCAATGTGATATTTCTGAATTATAAACGATATGGAAACAACGACGTATAAATTATATAGTCGAAGTATGAGTTATATAAGCGTTGTACACCTCATGTATAAGCATTGTATAAGTTGTATGTTCGATGTATAAGTTATATATGCGTTGTAAAAGTGATATATGCGTTGAAATAAATTGAATTGATATTGAAATGAAATCGAAATATAGTTATATACGTATATCTATATATATATACATATATATATATACTCCCCTCGTCCACAGACCATGGATGATATATATTGGTTGTGATATTGTTTGGAATATTGGTTGATGTGAAAATTTGGTGAATATCATGAATGGTTGATTTGAAATGATTGATTGTGGTTGAAATCCCAATAGGATTAGCATATAGGAAAATTCGTCTGCGTACGAACTAGATATTGAAAAGCCCCATTGTCAAAACCTGCGAGGCCTTAAGGTAGAGCGAGGAGCCGTACTAGGGACGGTGCCGGTTTTAACTATCCTGCCGTTATTCTGCCGAAATTTTCTGAAATATTTCTGTGTTTGATTCAAATTCATGTGTTGAAAAAAATTCATGTGTTGAATAAAATTCATGTGTTGAAATAAAATTCATGTGTTGAATAAAATTCATGTGTTGAAACAAAATTCATGTGTTGAATAGAGATTCATGTGCTGAATAGAAATTCATGTGTTGAATGGAGTTCAAGTATTGAATAAATTCTTTGAAAAATAAAAATAACATTTTTATCATATATATAGATTATATAAAATACTAGTGTTTAAATAAATTGTTTTAACACCAAAAATAACATTTTTACCCTATATATGAATTATATAAAATAATCGTGTTTTGAAATAAATTGTTTTACAATAAAAATCACATTTTTATGATATATATGAACTATATAAAATAATCGTGTTTTGAAACAAATTGTTTTACAATAAAAATCACATTTTTATGATATATATGAACTATATAAAATAATCGTGTTTCGAAATAAATTGTTTTACAATAAACATCACATTTTTATTATATATATGAACTGTTAAAAATCTAATTCATGTGTTGAAATAAAATTCATATGTTGAGATATAATTCATGTGTTGAATAGAAATTCTTGTGTTGAAATAAAATTCATGTGTTGAATAGAAATTCATGTATTGAAACAAAATTCATGTGTTGAAATAAATAGCTGCTGGATAAAAATACCGTTTTTATCAAATGCGTGAAATGAATATGGTTTTGAAATCGAAGAATGAACTATATATATATATAATTGAAATAAATTGAATAACGAAGCTGCAGTTCGTGTTTTGAAACCGTGATTTCAAACGATTAGTGCGGGAGATCCGACCGTCGGATTTTCCCGAAACCGAAACCGTTGGGTTCGCTTTGGAAATATCTTTCCAACGACACCCACTATGTAAAGATCCAACGGTTGGATTGTCTGGAATGTTTAATACAAATCTAAAGAAAAACAACGCCAGAATCGATTATATATATATATATATATTTAAATTAAATCGAATAACGAAGCTGCAGTTCGTATTTTGAAATCGTAACTTCAAATGATTAGTGCGGGAGATCCGACCGTCGGATTTTCCCGAAACTGAAACCGTTGGATTTTGTTTTGAAAAGATCTTCTAATGATATAAAATTTGTTAAGATCTAATGGTTAGATTTTCAGATATGTGTAAATCAAATTTGAAGAAAAACAACGCCACAACCGCGTTATGGCCTGAAGCGTCGTTTGAATGAATTGGCTATTTTTAATTGAATAAAAATAGCGATAAATCGTTATAAAATATTATAAATGATACGGAATGGAAATAAACCGAATTTACCCGGTTTATTAGATATTTGATGGTTGAATGTGTTTGGAGTGAAAATTACAATTAAGAACAGAATTATTGATGTCGAATAATTTAACCATTGAAATGAATTGATTTAAATTCTAAATATACGTGAATTATTTGAAAAGGCCGAGTTAAATTTCATTTCAAATAAGTGATCGGCGGTAAGAAGTCGATGATGAAGACGGTGGTTGAAGACTGGAGATCTTCAACTCGGTTGGTTGACTACTGATGTCTTGATTGGGAGGCATCCCGAAATATAGATAATAAGTGGTGATCTTCCAGACGTACTTGGAGATCGATGGATATGCGAGGTATGTGGTGCCTCCGGTTTCGTTCAGACCCAGAACGAACTTGTAAATGGACTGTGTGTCTGACATTGGATTTTGTTCTGTGTTGATTGATCTCTATTAAATATATATCTGTTTGGCGGCGGAGAATTTATTCTCTTGCTTAACGCCCTTCTCTGAGACGTACGAGCTCAGATGTTATATATCGATAGAAATCAGTTGCATAGAGTGAATTGTCCGTGTGGCATGCCTAAGTGGCAAATGATCAAGGCTTCTGTTGAAAAGCAAAGTCTTGAGGTTGATGATCAAAGCACGGCCTGTGTGGCATAGCTTTGTGTATAACGTTGATTCGTGAGCCTCACACCCCGGTATGAATCAGAAACGGGAGAGGACATCAGGGAGGGCATGCGTTTCCTTCTAGCTAGGGTGGTGTCAGTGACCTACCAGCCGTGACTTTTATATTATTTTCACCTATGTGGTTGTTGCTGTTGCGAGGCGCCTCGGATATATCGGTGACTATGTGGAGCCGATGGAGTCATTTGGCTCATTGACGCCCCCAAAGGGCGGGGAAACGCAGTGTTCAGGCATTTTAATCCACATCGGTGGACCGGCCCTGGCGATCCAAGGGCCACCTGAGTCTGGGTCCTGAGACACGGGCTAGAGCGTCTCGAATTCGGTGAGGACGATCCCTCGCCTCGGTTCATGACGGAAATCCAATTTCCAAATACGTGACTGTGCGGTTTTGATTGTATACCTATATATGGCGACATGATATATGGTACCCATGCCGTCTATGATTAATAGTTATGATTGAAATTATTTTTAAAACATATAAACATTAGTAGTAATATCAAATGCTTTTGTTTTATTCGTTTCAAGCATATTTTGGCCATTATAAGGTAAAACTCTATCCTCCGGTTTGCGTTGCATTGTGTGATGGGAACTGAGTATTATATTGGCTTCATTTTTATAAAAAGCATTGTGATGTTTTAAAAGATTTACTTGTTTTAAAGCACTGGCAATCCAATGGAGTAAACCCGTTCCACGAAAGAGGCGTGGTCCTGTGATTGGTCATATTATAAAATATGTTAAGTAGATTTCTCATACCAGTCCCATGACTGACTCGTAGTTTGTTTCACTTGCAAACTCGGGTGCCCCTCTTTCTACACGGGCAGCCTTGTATTCAGGTTTTAGCAGGCTCTTTCTGGATAGCTGGAGCTGAAGATGGATTCTACCATTTATCTCTTTTTATGTTGTTCAGCTCCCATTGTACATATTATGTTTTGTTTTCCGCCGTAGACATTTATGTATAGCTAAACTGTATTTTGTACTAAGTATGATCCTGTATACTGTGTAACTCTGATGATTATGTTTATCCAGTGTATTATTTGTGCATTATCTGGTGTATTTATTTATTTTTGTTCTGTTGTTTCTGTTTATGTGTTATATTCCAAAGATTACCATTGCCACCGTCGTACGGGGTTTTGGGGTCGTCACAATGTGGTATCAGAGCTTTGGTTAAGCTTAGCTCAGGAATATAACATATTAACGAACTCGTCAGAGATAGAACTAGTAGAGTTCTAGGACGAATAACTCATTATAGATAGGATCAGTAATGTCCTAGTATGAGTATGACAGAATCAGAATAACTCGTTAGAGATGGGGTCAGAAGTGCTCCAGAATGAGTTGAGAGTTATATGTTTACAAATAACGTCTTTGTGATTATATATATAGTCTGGTTTTAGAAATATGATTTTTGAATATATAAAAGATATATATTTGAAAAGTTAAAAACAATTTGATTGTTGTTTGTGTTGTGTGATTGTGAGTTTGATTAACCAAATGATTAGAATGATAGTTAATTTAATCAATAAGAGAATGATGGTAAATTTATGCAATTAAATCAAGTATTGAACTGATTTAAAAATAGATAGAAGTATATACATGTGCATTATATATGTTTGAATAGGTAAATGGATTAGCTGTTGAGTAAAGAATTTATTTGCTTGCCCGACAAATAGGTAAACCTTAATGAGTTGGATGCGCAATTTTATTTATTATATCAACTCCTGTGAATGCCATTGGATGCGGAGTGCTGGTTGTTCTGTGTGTAATAATAAATGTCGCCATAGGATTGTAACAATTAATTTTGAACTACACTACATGGCATACTTCTTTAAGATAGGCATACTTCATCATATACCACATAAGCATTTGGAGCTTGTGTGATGAAGTTGAAGATTTACCATACGAGCGAGAGGCTTGTATGGCGATGACTATATATTACAGGTTGAACTGGTGACTGATGTGGACCATATAAAATGTAACGGTCAATTGCAAGATTAATAAAAAAAACATACGGGTCTGGAGATGACAATAAACACGTCTCTCTGGTCATTAAGGCACAAAAACCATTTATAGGGTGACGAGAATTTATTCTCTGGAGTTATGATCTATACATACTCCCCTGTGGACACCGGAATATATCACTATAAATATGTGCATGCTTATTAGGATTTATTGGGTACCTAATACGGCCCAATAAATTTCCAAACCCCTCCCCGTACAAAGGAGGTCATGGCGAAATTTTTCGGAAATTCAGGGTGTTAGCCAAATTTTTCAAGAATTTGAAAATTCTTAGAAACTGAAAAGTTGGAGAATGGAAGCCAGAAGGAAAGTTCAGTCTGTTAATTAAACAACTTTCGACTTCGTTCGTTTTCGAGGACGAAAAGTTTTAAATGAGGGAGATTGTAACAACCCGGAAAATCTGAGCCAATTTAAAATTTTTAATTTGGCTATTTTAGTGGATTTTAGATATTTAAAATAAATTATTTTAAATAATAACGACGAAAAGTATGTTTGAATCGATGTTTGAAAATAAATATAATTATTTTTAATTATAAACAAGGCCTGAAGTGGCGCGGCAGTTTCAAAATTTGAATTCGAACTTTGACTGACTGTACTGGGTGCAAAATGAAACGGATTTTAGTAAAACCAAAAATATTTAAATCTGTTAGTGAATATCTTTCTAACGAATCTGAAAATTCGAAGTTTCGTAGCGGGATTCAAAAGTTATGGCCAAATGAATTTTCAGAAAGGTCGCTATAGAAAATATATAGCCCTTGAAAATATACATTTTGCAAACGAACTCAGAATTCGACGAAACCACTTTTGTTGGATCCGGGATGTCAAATTATTGCTAGGTTTTAAATTTCATAATTTTTGAAGTTAGTATGTGAGCATGGGAAAGGAAAATGTGTTTGGCCGATTTCTATTAAATTGGATCGACCAGAAAATGGCCATTTTTCAAACGGTCTCAGAATTCGACGAAACTAGTTTTGTTGGGATCGTATCATCAAAACATAGCTAGATTTATTTTTCTAGAATTTTTGGGATCAGTATGTGGCCCCGGAAAATTGAAATGTACGTTCAAAACAAATATTGAATGTTTAATATTTTAATTTGAAGAATAACTGACTGAAATAGTCGAATGGGCCTACGAAACATATCCCATTGTGTTCGGAATGAGGGTATTTGGCTAGGGGCGACAGTCGTTGGGTTCGAATCGGGGTTCGTATGGATAAAAGATAATTAATAGATTTAATTGAATTAAAAATTAATTATATAATTCCCTGGCCAATCAGAATCCTCCATCACAATTCTCTCTCACCGATAATACCCCAGGCGACGACGGAAAGAGGTTCCAACCTTCCAGCTCTGATTCCCTTCAAACCACTCAACGAAATTCAAAGCTCCTTTGGAGTAATTTGTAGATCGAAGTGCTCTCTTCAAATCCATACTAAGTTTGGGAATTTTCGACGCCTGTACAAGTAGATCTGACCCTCGAAAGTCACGGCGTTCAAGCGCCGATTCTCCTCCACCGTAGGTTCGATTTGGCTGCGCTTCCATGGGGTGGTGTGCCTCTCCTAGCCCGTCAACGTGACACAAGCCGATCGCGTTCAAGTGCTTCAGATTTGGCGAAAAATCGAAACCTAGATTTGAAGATCTTGCTGAGGTAACGGCATGTTCTAATTTGAACTTATTTTTACACTTTTAAGTGTTGCAAACTTTTAAAAATCATATCTTTTTACTATGTGGTCGAAATCTAGTGAAACAAGGGATAGTGGACTCATGTGGACGTCTTCTACATTTTAGAAGAGACCGGATATTTTTCTGAGCCTTCTATAATTTTTGGTGGAGTGGAACCCAATGTGAGATTTCTGAATTATAAACGATATGGAAACAACGATGTATAAATTATATAGTCGAAGTATGAGTTATAAACATTGTACACCTCATGTATAAGCGTTGTATAAGTTGTATGTTCGATGTATAAGTTATATATGCGTTGTAAAAGTGATATATGCGTTGAAATAAATTGAATTGATATTGAAATGAAATCGAAATATAGTTATATACGTATATATATATATATACTCCCCTCGTCCACAGACCATGGACGATATATATTGGTTGTGATATTGTTTTGATTATTGGTTGATGTGAAAATTTGGTGAATATCATGAATGGTTGATTTGAAATGATTGACTGTGGTTGAATTCCCAATAGGATTAGCATATGGGAAAATTCGTCTGCGTATGAACTAGATATTGAAAATCCCCATTGTCAAAAGCTGCGAGGCTTTAAGATAGAGCGAGGAGCCGTACTAGGGACAGTGCCGGTTTTAACTACCCTGCCGTTATGCTGCCAAAATTTTCTGAAATATTTTTGTGTTTGATTCAAATTCATATGTTGAATAAAATTCATGTGTTGACATAAAATTCATGTGTTGAATAAAATTCATGTGTTGAAATAAAATTCATGTGTTGAATAGAAATTCATATGTTGAATAGAAATTCATGTGTTGAATGGAGTTCATGTATTGAATAAATTCTTTGAAAAATAAAAATAACATTTTTATCATATATATAGATTATGTAAAATACTAGTGTTTTAAATAAATTGTTTTAACACCAAAAATAACAATTTTACCCTATATATGAACTATATAAAATAATTGTGTTTTGAAATAAATTGTTTTACAATAAAAATCACATTTTTATGATATATATGAACTATATAAAATAATCGTGTTTTGAAATAAATTGTTTTACAATAAAAATCACATTTTTATGATATATATGAACTATATAAAATAATCGTGTTTTGAAATAAATTGTTTTACAATAAACATCACATTTTTATGATATATATGAACTGTTAAAAATCTAATTCATGTGTTGAAATAAAATTCATGTGTTAAATAGAAATTCATGTGTTGAAATAAAATTCATGTGTTGAATAAAAATTCATGTGTTGAAATAAAATTCGTGTGTTGAAATAAATAGTTGATGGATAAAAATACCATTTTTATCAAATACGTGAAATGAATATCGTTTTGAATTCGAAGAATGAATTATATTTATATATATATATATAAAAACATAATTGAAATAAATCGAATAACGAAGCTGCAGTTCATATTTTGAAACCGTGATTTCAAACGATTAGTGCGGGAGATCCGACCATCAGATTTTCCCGAAATCGAAACTGTTGGGTTCGCTTTGGAAATATCTTTCCAAGACACCCACTTTGTAAAGATCCGACGATTGGATTGTTTGGAATGTTTAATTCAAATCTGAAGAAAAACAGCGCTAGAATCGATTATATATATATAATTAAATTAAATCGAATAATGACGCTGCAGTTCGTATTTTGAAATCGTAACTTCAAATAATTAGTGCGGGAGATCCGACCATCGGATTTTCCTGAAACTAAAACCGTTGGTTTTTTTGAAAAGATCTTTCTAATGGTATAAAATTTGTGAAGATCCAACAGTTAGATTTTCATATATGTGTAAATCAAATTTGAAGAAAAACAGTGCCACGACCGCGTTATGGCCTGAAGCGTCGTTTGAATGAATTGACTATTTTTAATTGAATAAAAATAGCGATAAATTAATATAAAATATTATAAACGAAATGGAACGGAAATAAACCGAATTTAACCAGTTTATTGGATATTTGATGGTTGAATGTGTTTGACGTGAAAATTACAATTAAGAACAGAATTATTGATGTCGAATAATTTAACCATTGAAATGAATTGATTAAAATTCTAAATATACGTGAATTATTTGAAAAGGCCGAGTTAAATCTCATTTTAAATAATTGATCGGCGGTAAGAAGTCGATGATGAAGACGATGGTTGAAGACCGGAGATCTTCACCTCGGTTGGTTGATTACTGATGTCTTGATTGGGAGGCATCCCGAAATATAGATAATAAGTGGTGATCGTCCAGACGTACTTGAAGATCGATGGATATGCGAGGTATATGGTGCCTCCGGTTTCGTTCAGACCCAGAACGAACTTGTAAATGGACTGTGTGTCTGACATTGGATTTTGTTCTGTGCTGATTGATCTCTATTAAATATATATCTGTTTGGCGACGGAGAATTTATTCTCTTGCTTAACGCCCTTCTCTGAGACGTACGAGCTCAGAGGTTATATATCGATAGAAATCAGTCGCACAGAGTGAATTGCCTGTGTGGCATGCCTAAGTGGCAAATGATCAAGGCTTCTGTTGAAAAGCAAAGTCTTGAGGTTGATGATCAAAGCACGGCCTGTGTGGCATAGCTTTGTGTATAACGTTGATTCGCGAGCCTCACACCCCGGTATGAACCAGAAACGAGAGAGGACATCAGGGAGGGCATGCGTTTCCTTCTAGCGAGGATGGTGTCAGTGACCTACCAACCCTGACATTTATATTATTTTTACCTGTGTAGTTGTTGCTGTTGCGAGGCGCCTCGGATATATCGGTGACTATGTGGAGCCGATGGAGTCATTTGGCTCATTGACGCCCCAAAGGGCGGGGAAACGCAGTGTTCAGGCATTTTAATCCACATCGGTGGACCGGCCCTGACGATCCAAGGGCCCACCTGAGTCTGGGTCCTGAGACACGGGATAGAGCGTCTCGAATTTGGTGAGGACGATCCCTCGCCTCAGTTCATGACGGAAATCCAATTTCCAAATACGTGACTGTGCGGTTTTGATTGTATACCTATATATGGCAACATGATATATGGTACCCATGTCGTCTATGATTGATAGTTATGATTGAAATTGTTTTTGAAACATATAAACACTAGTAATAATATCAAATGCTTTTGTTTTATTCGTATCAAGCATATTTTGGCCATTATAAGGTAAAACTCTATCCTCCGGTTTGCGTTGCATTGTGTGATGGGAACTGAGTCTTATAATGGCTTCATTTTTATAAAAAGCATTGCGATGTTTTAAAAGATTTACTTGTTTTAAAGCACTGGCAATCCAATGGAGTAAACCCGTTCCGCGAAAATGGCGTGGTTCTGTGATTGGCCATATTATAAAATATGTTAAGTAGATTTCTCATACCAGTCCCATGACTGACTCGTAGTTTGTTTCACTTGCAAACTTGGGTGCCCCTCTTTCTACACAGGCATTCTTGTATTCAGGTTTTAGCGGGCTCTTTCTGGATAGCTGGAGCTGAAGATGGATTCTACCATTTATCTCTTTTTATGTTGTTCAGCTCCTATTGTACATATTATGTTTTGTTTTCCGCCATAGACATTTATGTATAGCTGAACTGTATTTTGTACTAAGTACGATCCTGTATACTGTGTAACTCTGATGATTATGTTTATCCAGTGTATTATTTGTGCATTATCTGGTGTATTTATTTATTTCTGTTCTGCTGTTTCTGTTTATGTGTTATATTCCAAAGATTACCCTTGCCACCATCGTACGGGGTTTTGGGGTCATCACAATGTCTGACTCTGTTTTTGTTTTGCCTTCTTTCTTTCGTCCCCCCCCCCCTCAGATCCACAGGGAGGGAATACCACCGCTTAGTTCAGATTCTTTTCAAGCTCGAAGATTGTGATGTATTGCTTTGGACTCTTTGCTTTACTGTTATGGCTGGCTATTTCTTAATTGGGGAATTATGTTATGTTATTTTGTATTATGCTTCTTTTGAGAAACAAGACAGATATTTTATGTTTTGGTGTTGATGTTTGAAACAACCCTTATGGAATAAAAGTTATAATTGTTTTTCGCTACTTAAATTTGTCTGTTTTGTAATTTTATCTTTTCTATACTCTTATGACCCCCACTAAAGTTAATGTATTCCCTTTGTGAGTGACCTTAATGGAGGTCAATACAAGAAATTTGACCTTTACCTACCAATATTTTACCTACCAATAAATATGGGTAAGTAAAGAGAACCTTTATCTTCCAATATTCAATGTTAAAATTTATTGGTAGGTAAATATTGTCAATGTTATAAAATTGTTGAAGGATGATTATCTACCAATATTTATAGGTTTGTAAAATGTATTTCCTACACGTATATAGAAGGGGAATTTGTTTTGCGATTAGTCCCTACATTTTTCTCATATCATTTTGACATTTCGTTAAAAATAATGCTGAGTTGTGTGATGATGTATCAAAAAAATATTCTATCAACTTTTTTGAATTGAATATTTCGTTTACATATTCTAGCAATGTTTTTTGTAAAATCATTTCTAATTATTTTGAAATATGGAATAATTAACAGTTAATGAATTGATAAACAATAATTAAATTGTAAATCATATCTAACGGTACAAATCTCAATCCATGTGATCACTTTTGTGGATCCATGTAGTCTCTTTTGATTGGCCACAGTATAAACCACAAAGATTGCCACTACAAATAAATAGCAATAATCTTGATGACAACAATTTATTATATATTAGTTCTATTCATGCACCGAAGATTGCTAAATATAAACCGAAAAATGTAATAAAATACTAGACACCGCATATTGGTTTACACACAACATGTCTTTTACAAAATTATCCTTATGTTCATCTTTTCTATCCTGCCTTTTCAAACCTAAAATCCATTTATCCAAAAGTAGAAATTCTTTTCACCAACGTCAAATATAACAAATTGAACTTTTATTTTAACATTAATATTGTATAATTTTATGCTTTTAATTTTTTTTTTATCAATTTGAGTGAAATAACTAACATGAAAAAGAAAATTAAAACACTTTTAAATTATAGCGGTTATTCTTATTATTGTCATAATTGAAATTTTAGGTTTCATGATAAGATATTTTTTCATTAAAATATGTAATTTTAACCAAATTTCATTATTTTATGGTTAGTTTCATGGATTTTATGTAAAATTTTAAAAAGAAATTAAGGAAAAAAGGTGTTTTAGTAATGGATTTTTATAGGAAAGAAACTGTGTATGTTAAGCGATTTTTGGTGTTTGAATAGAATTTTCCTTTATTATAATTGCTATGTTTACATAACTTAATATAATATTATATTATAAAGGTTAAATATGATCAAAATATTTTTAACAAAACACTATCTATAAAACAATTTATCGGTCAAAATATTGATAATTTATTGCAATATATTCATAGTTGCATACATATTCATATTCTAATAATTTGATATATAAATATTGTATCATTTTATTCCCAAACAGAACAAATGGTTAAAATGGTAAGTGATTAACATTATAAAGTGGGATCCAAGGAAAGGAATACATTGATAGAGAGGTCACACATTAAGGTAGTAATGTACAAATAATGCATGATTTCTCAGTAATTATTTCCCGATCATAACAAGGTAGTAAATCACCAAAATTTACATTATAATTATTTAGTATATGACATTAAGGTAGCAATTATTTACAGTAACAATTTGAGCTACAATCTTCTTACCTTTTCAGCAACATCTTCAATGCAAAAAATTTGGAAACTAAATATGAAAATGTATAAAAGTTTAAATCATAGTAAAACACCATTTATGTGTAAATATAAAAAAATTGCATTAAAATAACCAAATATGTTACTAATTACCCCAAAATTCCTTATGGAAATATTAATGAATTTGAGATTTAATTTGTATACCTTTCCACCAATATATAATCCTTGGTGTGTTAGTTTATTGTAACTAATTTTGGTAAAAAAAAATGTAATATGAATCAGCAATTGAAAACAAAAGTGGAGTATGATAAATTGGGAAACAAAGTGAATGAATCAAAATACTAATAGTAACATTGAGTCATATATGGGTTTAAATTTTTGGACACATCTCCACTCTAAAAAATTTTGTAACTATTTAAATAAGAAATTGTATAAACATAGAATTTATAATCTTCATATTTATGTATAAATCTTGCCTACGAGCTCTTTTATAGAGGAAATTTTCACATATTAAAACACTGGTTCATGTAATTTGCCATTAATTTATTTCCTTCCATATTGTTGCACTCCTTTTCTTCCTTTTTTTTGCCATTAATTTATTTCCTCTGATATCGCTGCTCTCCTTTTCTTCCTTTTTCACCTTAAATAATAAGCTTTCCCTCAAAACTTTGCCAACTTCATCTGTCTTGATTTAATTTTCTTCCTCATGCATCGCTACTTTCCCCTTTCCTCCTATTTCGTCCGTCATAAATTTGAAACCTCCCCTTAAATTGTTCATGCTCGGCTTTGTCACCATGCCTCATTCTTCTTCCATTTTTGATACCATGCTTGTTTTTCTTCTTAATCAGATTTAATTTTAATTTAATTGAATCCTGTTTGTTTGTTTTTTTCCCTTTCGGTATACATCCGTTAACTCAATTATATTGGTAACGGACGATGTGTATTTACAATTTTGCAGGATGAAAGAAGAATGACGACGATTTAATTTGGCAACGGAGGAAGATGAAGGATTTGGAAAGGAGGGAGTGTAAGAAGGCGGTGATTCTTTTAATATCTGTTAATATTCTTATATCATATACAATTTCAAATTAGTCATTTGAGGTAAGTTATTTTATATATGTAGGTTTCTTTTGATTGTTTGGGAATACAATGATTGATGGTACATATCAATTCAATTTTTTTTGAGTTCTTTTAAAAAATAGTTTTGGATCTCTGTATTTATGGTGGGTTGACTTACTTCTTTGTGCATTGCAAGTGCATTTTTTGACAGGCATCTTGGTTGTGGTGTTTTTTCGATTGCTGGTGAAGAACAGGTAATTATTTTTTGGTGTTTTGTGACTTGCTAGTGTCTTCTTGGCTGCCTTGCAGGTGTTTTTTCCTTGTTCTTCATCGTGTATTTGTTGCGGTGGTCTATGCTGGTTGAAGTTGCTAAGTAATACGCTCGTTTGAGCTTGTAAGTGTTTTGCTGCGAAATTAACTTATTTCTAGCTTATGATTGCTGATAAAGACTACTTTGCAACTTGTCCTTGGTGAGAGGTGCTTTTCAGGGGTTATTGTGTGTTCCATTACTTTGTAAATTGGTGATACCATGTTCTCATAAAAATAAAAATCTGCGGGAATGATACGCAATATACTATGATTGTTTCTAGTTTATGATTGTTTCTTTTCAATTTACTATGCTATTTTATTATGATAGGTACGACAGATGACTGGACAAATTCTGGAGCAAGAAGCCGATGACTAAAACTAGAGTGAGAGTGTAAGTGACTGTGTACATGTATATGAGTAAATGAGTATGTAGTAAGGAGCCAATGTATACGAGTGAATTGTAGCAAGGAAGTGTATGAATAAGTGATTGTGTAATAGTAAGGAAATAGTATGTGTACTATTCAAAAGTGTAATAAATATTTATTTCAATAAATATTTGTTATTTGTTTAAAAATAAATTATGTGTAAATATTCAATTCTTGTAAATACTTATTTATAGTAAATAATTTCATATGTCCTAAAAAATGATGTCATATGCGCTAATCAAATGATGACACATGGACAAATTATTGTTTGACACAAGAACCAACCGTTAAATGCCAAGTGTCGGCATTAATATATGACATGTGTATACTACCATGACAACCATGTCAATAACCATGTAGGATGACACATCATCAGCCATATCAGCAGTCATGTAGGATGACACATCGGCTGATGACTCATTATTTGAGTCATACCATAGTGGGGTCCATTGATTCTTTTACCTACCAATATCAATAAGTGTAGGCAAAGATCTTTCTCTACTAACCTTTACCTACCAATTTAATATTGGTAGCTAAAATATATTACCCACCATTATGTTAGTTTTACCTACGCTTACAATTGGTAGGTAATGATCCCATTTTCTTGTAGTGGGTGGGGTGTTACAAAAATGATATAATTCAAATCCACTCCCCTTATTTTCTTTACAAATCCTAGATCTGGTCCAGATCTAGCATTCCATGGTTTTCCCCTAATTGGATTCAGAACCTAACGGCCATGGATTCATAATTTTTTACTAAAAGAAAAAGGGAAGAAAGAGGAAGAAAATTGAATAGACCAGATCTAGAAAATTACCTCACTTCGCATATGATTCTGAACACCTTCTTTTTAATTTTCATTCTTTTCCTCTAGATCTTGATTCAAAATTTTCCTAAACTAATTATCTTATTTTTCTTAAGAGATTTGAGAAGGAGAAAGAATGGCAGAGCTTAGACGTTGTCTCATAGAATGCGAGATTTCGGCTAGGCTCTGCTAGCCTATTTATAGGTGTTCAGGATCTTATCGTACACGCATCGCTGAGTCAGCATTCGAACTTGGTTAAGAAAATAGTCTAGATTCATTAATGAACCTGACTGGATATAGGGTGGGTCGACCCCCCCCCCCCCCAAGCCTGGGTCGACCCCGACTTTAATATTTTTTCTTTTTCTGCATATGGTCTTCAGTTTTGAATTGATTTGAATATGTTTATATATAAGGCCCTTATATGTATACAGAACTTGTAATGACCATTTTTCGCGTATATATATACGCACAACTTTTGTTTCGTTTTCAAAATTCAAATGGTGTTGCACCGTTATTTGATTCTTGCCATATTTCTCTGATTTCGGCCTTATCTTGAACTTTATCTCGCGTGTATATATATATATATATATACATACATATATATATTCTCATATATATATATATACATGTATTTTCTTTACATCCTTATATGTATATTTTTTTCTTATATGTGTGTTTATACATATTTCCTCTCACGAAAATATGACGGCGGCGGGGATCGAACTTTGTATCTCTTGTATGCAATTCACATGCTCTAACCAACTGGACTATTAAAGCTATTGTTAACAAGGTTTAGAACAATGTTAGTTATTGTTCTTTTCTTATTCCTCTTTTTCATGTTTGTTACAATATTTCATTGCACGAATCTTTTTCTTTTATTTCTCCTTTATTATTAATGCATAATCAGTGAATGCAACATATTTACACCGCATGCAACCAATTCTTTCTTTATTTTAATGCATGCATTACATTTTTATTTGCATTAATATTTTCTTCCTCATATATATATATATATATATTTATGTCAATGCATATCTACATACATATGCATTATTTAATTATAAAAATGTGGGGTGTTTCATTCTCTCACCCTTAGGAAATTTCATCCTTGAAATTTGATAAGGGTAAAAATCAATTAACCCCGCGCATAATATACATCTGTCATGTATGCATCCAATTTTTGCAAATGTTGTGCACTTGTGCAAAGTGAACTACAACATAATAATACATGTATGCCTAAGCGGTACCTCCTATCTATATGCAAGTTTTTCAAAACTCCTTTTAAAATATGATGCTCACATCCTAAATATACTAGTAGTTCTCCATGAATGCAATATTTTGAAAATCAAAATATATTTTCATCCAAATTTCCCACATTCTTGAAGAGCAAGAGCGCAGTTCATCCAATTGTTGCATCCAAAATCCTACCAACGAACTTCATTTTTCGAATTTCAGAAAAATCTAATTTTCTAAATTCGATTTCTTATGTTACTAAAAGGTGGAAAACAGACAACTTCACATCTTCCGTTTTTTCCTTTTCAACCTTTTTCCAACCATACTTGGATTTTATGAAACTATTTATAAAGATTCCCCTATTTTCCTGTCCAAGCACAACCCACATAAGAAAATTTTCTTTGTTACAGCTTTCTTTTTTGTCTTATCTTGGAAATTTTCATTTTTATCCATCTTTTCTCATAATTTGTCAAGTTTGTCGCTTTACTGAATTTGTTGTTTCCTTTTTAGTTGTACTATTTCTCCTTTCTTAGCTTATTTAATCATTTGATCTAAGCTCAATTCCAAATAAGCCTTCTAGTCTTTCAACTAAAACAGGAAAACAAACGCTCTACAAAGCTATTAATATGGGCCAAGAATCTCAGGATTATGTCCCACTCAGACAGAAAAGTCCAAACCGTGGGACCCACGATAGATTTAGGTGTTACCCTAACTACCAACAGGAACAAAATAACAGAACGATCCCAACAAAAATACAATAACGGGTTGTACCCCTAACATGAAAATTAGCAACAGGATCTAAATACTTACTCGCCCTTCACTATCTGGTAGTCACCACTAGTCTTAGCAGTGTACCAATAGTCATTTCAAGCAACACCCTAGGCTTTTAAATGCTTATGCATTCTACGGGAACTTACTATTATTTCAAGATAATACTCACTATTTTCTTCATAGCCTCAAAAAAATTTCCCGTCTTTCCTAGGCACTAATCCTTACCTACTCCATACTTTTTAAAACACGGTTTGGCCTTTTCATTTAAACTTTCTTCCAAAAATTTAAAAGTGTCAAAATTTTATTTTCCTCATGAAAACTTACTTTTGCCAAACCATAAAAACACGTCATCTTAAAAAAATGTAAATCATTTATTTTTTTCGAATCACAAAAACTAGAGTAGACAAGGACAACTATTTCTCAATCAGGTTTATAACTTGTTCTTACCTATAAGGTCGGTTCGATTTCTTACTATAAGGTGCAAACATCTACTTTATTCTTAATTTCTACACTTATTTTGTCCACCCAACAAATTTTTTTTATTAAAACAATTTATGAAAAATTATTGTCAAAAGAATAAAAACTTTAAAACTTTCTTTACTGAAAATTCCGGTTTTCAAAAAAATGCAATATTTTTTAAGTTTTGCTTTTTAATCCATTCATGCAATATAACAAGAAAACTAGCGAGCTATACACGCTTTATAATATGAACCTTTCACTAAGGGAATTTTATTTTAAACAATTTTTTTGCAAGAAATCACTATTTATAAAATTTACCCCGTTTTACTTCATAACCCAATATGTACTTCTTTACATATTTAAAACATAACCTTTAAGATTAAAACTTGAAAACACCATAAACCATTTTTCCAAAACTTTTACAACTTCAAGTTCTTAAAAGTTAACAATGGGTTAGACTCAAAGCGGGTTTCCAATTTTTCTAGGCTTTCCTAGACACTCCCACAAAGTCAATTCTCTCAACTATATATATTCCTAATCCAATTTTCTCTTTTTAACCTTTTTCCAATTTATAACATTTAACCACCAAACCCACTAACCCAACATACTAATAATATGGGATTTATCTTTCTTCCATACAAAGTATATTGTACACTTCCCTCGCAGATTTCCTAAGGGTCTCAGATTTCCATATTCATTCCTTTAATGTACAAAACAGACATCTACCATATTATACTCTTTCTGTTTAGTGGGTTCCTCTATGGATCTAGGTATATATATATATATATATATATATATATATATAAATACAAATACGTTCACTCACTATCTATACAGGAATCCTAAACCTAAGCTCTCATACCAAATGTAACAACCCGAATTCCGACTGACCGGTTTTTTTTTCAAAATTATAATCCATCGAAACCCGTGTTTGTTGCTCTGGTATACTGCAGAAAAGAAGAGATATAAATTATATCAGATCTCAAAAAATATCTCACAGCGGAATGGATAAAGTATAATATAATCAAAGTATAGCCTTACCGCAGTAATAATACTGCCTAACCAGTATCCAAAGCTATCATATCTCTGCCACAAATCTGATCTGCGAGTATATTATGAGGAGGGGGGTCAGAACACAAGTCCTGATGAGTGGATTTAAACTATACACTTTGAATAATCCTACATATACTGTTCAATCACATTTTCTTATTTATTAGGTTACTTGGGTTAACAACACTCAAGGCTTACACACACGTCGTACCCATTTACTTCCCAATGGATTAACCTAATACAGTATATATGTTGCTACCCCCAATATTGAGGTACACCCCATGGTACCCCACTCGCACGGTCTCCATAGTAATGCCACAGAAATGAATGCAGTCCCTCATCCTACGCCGGGGAGACATACGGATCTCTACATAACAATATTACATTCCCATATATCTACCGTTACTATGCTAGGTAAGCATAAAGACTGCCACCTTTTATCTAATCAGATTCCATACCACAGTAATGCCCTCAAGTCAATGATACACCACCCAGAGCAGATATGCATGTATCTAGACTTTCCCACGTACGTATCGTCAATCGTATTCGATGCCTTAACTGTACATAATGTCCACCAAAATCCGTGTCAAGGCTATACAAGAAACACAGAACTCGGTCGGGAGCTTTTCCATATTTGTACAGGCCCGCCTTTAAGAGCCTCAAAATACAAATACTCCTAGGGTCTGTTTTTCATGGTGGCTATAGCCCCACCTCAGCCCCTCCTCAACTAGTAAAGACTACAAGAGCTAAGCGACTTGCTCCTAACAAACAATCCAAAAATCCCGTTGGCATCTCCCCTCAACCACTGTACATCGATAGTGAAAGGTGAATGGTCTATTGGGCTTAGCTCTAGTCTTTTCGCATCCCATTGGCTGCCGATATCGGGTACCCGATGATATACTATCCTTATTGGTCCTGATCTCTGCCTCCCAGTTGAGGCGACCGCCGAATCAACCTAGTGTCACCTCATCACAACATTCTGACTGAAAATCTACTTTTACAGTCAAGGCCCACCCACTTGGTAGTAACACGCAGACCCAACCTCTGCGAGCACAACCTAAACATCTGCCACCGCACAAAGGACTACCAGGAGCACGTTACGTATCTCAGTGTAACGACCCAAACTCGCCCTATCGGGAAAGTCCGGATTGTTATGAGAACAATACACATTAGAACACAAAACAACAGAACATTTTATTGCTTTTACAACAATTACATCAGAGTACAAGAATATTACAGAGCATGAATAAATATAATTACATATTTGAAAATACAATATCAGATTTTTACAAATTTACAAAGCAGCGGAAAATAATAATATAAATGCGTAGCAGAAGACTAATATGCTCTGGACACAGCTTTAAGCTTCAAGCTAGAATCCTGCTGAAAGTAAATATCTACAAAAACCAAAACTCCAAACTGCCCGTGTGGAAAAATAAGGGCACCCAGAGTTTAGGTTAAGAACAATAAACTCCAGGTCAGTCATGGGACTGGTATGAGAACTCAAAAATAATTTTAACTTTTATTTTAAGGTTGGGTAAATCAAGGGACCACGCCACTTTCGCGGAACGGGTTTCCTCCCAAGAATACCGTGCATAAAACAACGCTATGCTTTTTAGAAAAATGAAACCGTTATAAGACTCAATCCCTTGCACGTACGCCGAAAGATAGAGTTTTACCTTATAATGGTTAAAAATGCTTAATACGCGAATTTCATCTTTTATACTATAAGTGCACAGCGTAGAAATCAAATTTGAATATAAATATATCAATCTAGGTGGCATAATATGTTATGTAAGCGGCAAAATACATTATGTCACCATATAAGTATACAACTAAAAACCGGGAAGCTCGTATTGGGAAGTTGGGTTTCCATCACGATGGCTCCTGATTCGAAAGACATATCGCGAATGTATCTCCACGGCTTACGTCCCGGCAAGAGAAAACACCGTAATACATATAATACGCACTTTGGAAGAACAATCTAGTGTTCTATCCTCATGGGCTTCTGCTGAAACAATTGCCCAATCTCCAGATGTGGAGCGACCACACCTAGCATACGCTCAGTTGACCCCATCTGTGTATATAAAGTATATTGGTCAACCTACTAATCAAACGAATCGTTCACCATCACACCGGGGTGTGAGGCTCACGAAGTCACGCTATAGTCTTCAACCACAAGGCCCTGCTTTTCAACAGAAGCCTTGATCATAATATCTTAGCATGCCACATTGTCAATCCATACCATACCATTGATCATCCACCACCAACATTTATATATTAAACAGAAAATCAATAACATGATATTTAAGGAATACAATGTCAGACATACAATCCATTTACAAGCTTATGCTCTGGGTCTGAGCGAAAACCATATCCGGTAGATTTCCAAGTATGTTTGGATAGCTATCAACTATTCCATCGTCTTGGGTGTACGGCCCAATCAAGATGTCAATAATCATCCATACGACTCGGAAATTACACGGTCTTCAATGGCCGTCTCCATCTTCGATCTTTAATCGTCGTATGGATTATTCGGAATCGGTTAAACCCGGTTTTTCCGAATAATTCGCGTAATTTAAAATCATGTGCTATAAGAAACACAAACAACGCATCATTCCAAATCAAGAATATTAATTCTTATTTAATCTAATTAAAGATTCATTAAAACTCTATCTAGTTTTTCAATCTTTCAAAAATCATACTTAATGATCATTCAACCTTTAAGAAATTAATCATAATTTGTTCAATTTAAATTTACAATATTAAATTAGAAAATCTCCTTTTTATTAAATCTTTGTTAAAAGATTAATAAAACTCAAAACTCAGTCTCACTGTTTAATCTGGTTTTAAGAACAAATGTCGTTTAAAACATCGTTCACAACCAACCCAAAAATAAATTTTCAATCATGTTTATTAATTGAAAAACCTCTTTTTAAATCTTTATTAAAGATTTAATCTT
Organism: Allium sativum; assembly: GCA_030737875.1. Lineage (NCBI taxonomy): Eukaryota > Viridiplantae > Streptophyta > Magnoliopsida > Asparagales > Amaryllidaceae > Allium > Allium sativum. Next base: position 828,670,688 of record CM060924.1, read on the forward strand.
TTCTCAAATAGGATTCAAGAACAGTGTTATTTAAGACACTATTCATGACAAATTCCAAAATCCAATTTAATATTAAATATTAAGCTTTAAATAGGAATATCTCGACTTATACTCAATATTAAGTTCTAAAACCAACAAATATTATATTGGAAATAACAATATTTAATATCTTCCAAATTCCCAAAATAATATCCGTATAATTGCTGAATTCAATACTGAAATAACCCAAAGATGATTTCCATTCAAAACCATTCTAAAATATTCATTAGAAAACCTTGGTCATTAAATTCCTTTATTTATTTATAAATAAATCACTTGTTTTGATTAAAATAACTTTTATCTTCAAAAATTGGAATTTCCATATAAAATCCTTTATAAATTATTAATTATGTATTTACATAATTTTCCTTATTTTTAAATATTAAAAACAGTCCTTTTCAGTTCAAACGATGTTTCAGGTCACTTAATTTCAACGACGCTTTTTATTCAAATTTGATTTAAACATTTTTCAAAAATCTAACCGTTGGATTTCAAACATAAATACTCGTTGGAAAACTCTTTTCGATACGAACCCGTAGGTTCCGGTTTCAGAAGAATCCGATGGTCGGATCTTCTGTTACGTCTGATCAAAGTTCAACGGTCGAAATTCGCGAACGGTTGCTCCGCGAAAAGTTCTATTCGAACCATTATATATATATATATATATTTCATCTATTTCCTTTATAAAACGTATTTTAAAACATTTATAAATTTATTCCAAAACGATTCAAACTTCGGTTTTAATTTTAAATCAGATACAATATTCTATATATTATTTAAAAAATAAAATAATATCCTCTTAAAATATTAATTTTAAAATCACCTCTTTCAATATTCATAATTTAAATGGATATAATTTGATAAACAGGTTCGAGTTCAATTGGCGTTATTATTTTTAAAACAAGCTGAATAGCCCAATTTAATATTATATCTATTTATTATTTTATACTAGGCCAGACCTTTCACATTAGGCCTACAACTTGTGGATGCTGGATATGCCGGTCGGTTCCGGGCAGACTTATCCCACAAGTTGGGCTTAACCTCGTGTCAAGGCCCAATTCGTATTCATGTACTTGGACCTCTCACATTAGGCACGACATTTGTGACTGCTGGATATGTCAGTCGGTTCCGGGCAGACTTCCACCACAAATGTGACCCAACCTCGTGTCCAAATACAATTATAATCTATTATTATAATTATCCTACTGAAAATATTATTTTGAAATACTATTTATTTCAAAGTATTTTGTTTCTTAAAATATCATTTATTTCAAAATATCCCCTTAAAAAAATCTTCATTATTCCTGAAATAACATTTATTCTTATATTAAACTTTAAATAAAAATTGAAACCTTTCATATTATAATAACATTATAATAATTCTTGAATTACAAATTCCTAATATTAATTAATCATTCAATACAACATTTGTTCTTATAATAATATCATAATAGCATTTTCAAAAAGGTAAAATTTTTGAATTTCAAATCTTCAATATTAATTAATCATTTATTACTGCATTAATCTCGGGTTAAGCAATATTCATTTTATTATAATAACCATTAAAATAAAATTCTAAAATGTTAAATTTCAAATTCTAATCCTTCATCATTTATTACATAATAAATGAAATTCATGGTAATAACCATTCTCGTAAACATAGCGCGAGCCTACTCAATCGGCTTCATACACATTAAATGATATTTAATGTTATTAAAATCAAAATTAATTTTTAAACGGAAAACCATTTTGAAAATTTCCAAAAATCCCTCATTGGAATGAGACCCAAATCAATACCATTAATAAATGGATTTCAAACCGTGCATTTGCAAAATAATGATGATATACATTCTTTCATTACCCAAATTACATTCCAATCACACATTCAAATTACATTTCCATAACGACATTCAATTGACATTCAAACCACATACAATAACTTTCAAAATAGAATTCAAATAACAACATATCATTTGTGCACTTGGGCGATGTATGAAAATATCAGCCCAATCAACATATACAAGTCAGGCAACTTGTATACGGTAGTGTAGCATATTCAAATTAACATAAATAATACTAAATTGAAATTAAATGGGCCAGTTATATAATTTCATATTTCAATCACCGCATCCTATTCCAACAACAATTCACAACCAAACATGCATATCACAGAATTAATTCCCAGACATTCATCACATACATTTAAAATATATTTATTTAAGAAAATAATTAATTACTGAAAATAAAGATTGAGTGAGAAAAAAGTTCTCACACATATTGCTCTCCAAAACATTCACCGTTATAATTTTTCCCTTATCAACTGCTGACAATTGAAAAATTAACTTGCGCGACTTTACGGACGATGCATGTTTTTCTTTTATTTGAAATGTAAGTGAGAAGGAGGTTTCACGGAGCTAAAGAACTAAATTGGGAAAAACAATTTAGGTGAAGAATATGATTTGGGGAAGAAAGTATTTTTATTCATTGGAAGTGATAAGAGAAGAGGAACGGTAAATATGAAGAGGAAGAAAAAGAATGGGAGTGGTTCTAAGAATGAATGGAAATTAGGATAAATATATAGGTGGAGAGAAAAGATAAGAACAAGAAACGTACATGAAGCGGTAAAAGGATGAATATGAATAGAGAATAAAAAGGGAATCAATGAAAAAAGAAAAGAAAGGGCAGGAATGAATGGAATAAATGAAAAGAGAGGGAATGAATAAATGGAAAAAATGAAAAGAGAGAGGGAAGGGAATAAATGAAAAGAGAGAGGATGAATAAATGGAATAAATGAAAAGAGAGAGTGAATGAATAAATGGAAAAATGAAAAGAGAGAGGATGAACAAATGGAATAAAAGAAAAGAGAGAGGGAATGAATAAATAAATGGAAAAATGGAAAGAGAGAAGGAAGGGATGTTTGTGTGTAAGAAAATGAAAGGAGTATGTAGCCTATTTATACATTACTAGAATAATTCTCTTGAATGTGGTAAACGCAAATGTTTCTATAGCATATCCGATAAATACCTTAACATATGATATGGTTAATTAAATTCAAGAATAAACACTATATAAAATTTTGTACAATTCATAACTTGATTTAGTAACATATGTTTAAAACCCAAAAGTATATTTTAGTTTGATTACAATTAAAACTAAAGAACTAACGTATTAGATTAAAAAAAAATGTGCATATCATGTTATACGATAGTCATGCTAACTACTTAATAAATGAACAAATCAAGTAAATTATGTTCAGAGAGCTAAGCCTTCAGTGGACCGAAATACTTATTTCAATTTGTAATGCCTTTAATTGTGTTGTCTAGTAAATGCAAAATCAATTGGCATTTATCTTTTATAACAAGATGTTGCTATAATATTTTATGCCTGGTCATTTCTTTTCTCATCACTCGTACTACAATTTTGTCAACAAAAATGGACCAACACTGTTTCATAAATATACATTAATTATATGATCGATCTCTTTCCATATTTCATCAAATGAAATCTTTAATTGTTGAACTAATACCTTGCGTTAATTTAGGATTAGATTACTTCTTTTTTTATAATGAATAAAACTAAGAAGAAAACTATTTCTCGTTTCCTTTTTCTTCCTTGCTCAAAATCAGTATTGATTCATCAAATTTAATTCTTTCTTTGTCAAATTGATAAATCCAATATTGATAATTTGGCAGCAATTTCATAAGTGCACATATAGCGAGTTGCACACAGTGATATTTCATATAAAAAATAAAAATAAATGTGGATTATTTTCTGCTGAATATAATCTGAGTGCATGAATAAATAATTACCATGTTGACTTCATTTAATTAAGTTATAACTAATTTAAGACATTAAATAAAATTGAATACATTACTTGTCACGTAATTAGTATTATGTTATCAAGAAGTAATCGAATGTTACATAACGAATAGCTTTACTTAGGCTTGAAATTGTAAGTTGAATAAAAAAAATAGTAAATCATTGACCAGTTATTCTTATATAATAGTTTAGCAAGTTACTGATATGTCAGAATTGAGCTACATACATAATATTAGATCAGCAGAATAGTAGTTTCAGAAATTAATTAACGAAATACACAGTACAAAAGTATGACACATTAGACGTATGAGGTTGATTTAATGAACATATATGGAACAAATGCAATCAAAAATTCATTTAACAAATATGTTTCTTATTCTACCTTATTAATACATGTAGTTATTTTTCTTTCATTGAGTTGTTGATAAGCACTCATTTGTGTTGTTATAGTGATTTTATACAAAACATGTGTTGTAGTTGACCACTACATTAATGATTTTGAAATGGACATATTTAGGGATTAATGAATCAAATAGACTAAAAAAAATCGGGGAGTCAAATAAGGCAAGGCAAGGCTTTAGAACTACATTAATAACTCATTAATCAAAAATAATCTTTCATTTTTATCCTAAAATTCCGGGTTGTTACACTCAGGAAGTCATGTGCTTCCCCTTCCAGTCCTTCGGAGCCGACAGAATAATCGGACGAACGTGTGCTCCCCTCGTGCCTCATGACACCACGATGATCTACCCCGTTAGGTTATTCACCCTCAAACATTCGGACTGGCCCAAGCACCTCACTTTAATGTGTTATTAGACCCTATGTCTAAACATTCTTTTATGCGCTTGTTTTACCTCATCGGGTTTCCATTTAACTTGTTATCCCTATTCCCATTAACATCTCAATCAAGTTACCAAGTTCCTCTTTCTTATTAATTTCGGTCTTATAACTTAAACCAGTTAAGCCTATTAATAAGCCCATAACATGTTATTCTCTAGATTGTAATCCCAGGTCTGTAATCCACAATCCCTTTAATTCTTATTCGATTTCAAGGTTACAATAACATGTTCTACTTAATATGTAACTAAGTATATCTCAATTCACATGTTTTCTATTTAACATGTCACTTATCATTTATGATTAAATATAACTTATTTCATTTCATAAGTTGCCTCGTTCTTTCTTATTTAATCATAATTCCCTCTTATACTGTCACTGCAACTTATTGTTGTTTACTTATTAACGTAGTTCTCTTAACTAAGATTCACTAATAAGTCTCCTTTCCATTTATTATAACCTATGTTATAATTTTCTCTTGTCCCGAGGACAAACCTTGACATGTTATTCTTATCAGTATATTTAAAATTTCCAGGTTTTCCAATTACTTAATTTATAATTAAGTACAACTTCTCTCATTTCATAAATTTTCCCCCTTTAACTGATTACTTAATTTACAATTAAGTACCACTTATTACACAAGTCACTCCATTTTCTCACTAGTTTATTATAACCTAAGTTATAATATCCACTTGTTCTAGGACAAGTCTACTTATTATATAACATTCTTATTAATGTAGTTGATTATAATAGGTTATTATCATTCCCCGTTCATTCACTTCCTTTACTGTTGTAATTATCTTTCGTTCATTTCCTTATTTATTTCCTTTCATTTCCAATAATAACAATTAATGCCCTTTATTTCTGTCCTTTTATATACATATATTTATATATATGTTTATGTACTAGACCTCTTACATTAAGCCTACCACTTGTCGATGCTGGATTTACCGGGCGGTTCCGGGCAGACTTCTTCCACAAGTTGACTTAACCTCGTGTCTTAGCACCATTACATGTTTTGTTTACGCACTCGACCCCTCACGTTAAATTAACAACTTGTGGATGCTGGATTCGCCGGGCGGTTCCGGGCAGGCTTCTACCACAAGTTGAATTTAACCTCGTGTCTAAGTGCAGTTACAGTTTTCTATTTTACTGTAAATTTTCTATATAACTTGACATGTCCATTCTTTCAAATTATTTACTGTAATATATGTTTTACATGTTATCATATTAAACCCATTTTATGTCGCATGTATTTAATTCAACATGGAACCATTTAATCATGTAACTATTCCATTTCATACAAATAAGGGTTCATATATATAAATGTCACAGGCTAACATGTAATACAAACAACAGTAGTCGCTACCCATATTTTAACAAGTTTATTTTTCAACATGTAAACATTTCAGCACTTTAAACGTTTCGACATATAATTTTCCAACGTATTCACATTAATATCTCAACATGTTATACAACATTTTAACACTTTTAATTATTCTAGCAAATTCAATTTTCATAATAACGGGGAATGTTAAACGATAATATATCATTATCAAAAATGATATAATTTAAATCCACTCACCTCATTTGCTTTCCAAATTCTGGATCTGGTCCAGATCTAGCATTCCATGGTTTTCCCTTAATTGAATTCAGAACCTAACAACCATGGATTCATAATTTTTACTAAAAGAAAAAGGGAAGAAAGAGGAAGAAAATTGAATAGACCAGATCTAGAAAATTACCTCACTTCGCGTATGATTCTGAACACCTTATTATTAATTTTCATTCTTTTCCTCCATATCTTTATTCAGAATTTTCCTAAACTAATTATCTTATTTTTCTGAAGAGAATTGAGGAGGAGAAAGAATGGCAGAGCTTAGATGTTGTCTCAAAGACTGTGAGATTTAGGCTAGGCTCTGCTAGCCTATTTATAGTTGTTCAGGATCTTATCATACACGCAACGCTGAGTCAGCATTCGAACTTGGTTAAGAAAACAGTCCAGATTCGTTAATGAACCTAACTAGATCTAGGGTGGGTCGACCCCCTCTCCCCCCCATGCCTCGGTCGACCCCGGCTATATTTTTTTTTCTCTTTTTCCTTTTTCTACATATGGTCTTTAGTTTTGAATTGATTTGAATATGTTTATATATATAAGGCCCTTATATGTATACAAAATATGTAATGACCATTTTACGCGTATATATATATATATATGTGTGTGTGTGTGTGTGTGTGTGTGTATACGCACAACTTTTGTTTCGTTTTCAAAATTCAAACGGTGTTGCATCGTTATTTGATTCTTGCCATATTTCTTTGATTTCAGCCTTATCCTGAACTTTATCTCTTGTATATATATTTTTGCACACATATACATATATATTCTCATATATATATATATATATACATATATTTTCTTTACTTCCTTATATGTATATTTTTCCTTATATATGCGTTTATACATATTTCCTCTCATAAACATGTGTTATTTTAGTCGTTCCCTTAAAACAAAAATATGACGGCGATGGGGATCGAACTCTGTACCTCTTGTATGCAAGTCACATGCTCTAACCAACTGGGCTACTAAAGCTATTGTTAACAAGGCTTAGAACAATGGTAATTATTGTTCTCTTCTTATTCCTCTTTTTCATGTTTGTTGCAATATTTCATTGCATGAATCTTTTTCTTTTATTTCTCCTTTATTATTAATGCATAATCTGTGCATGCAACATTTTTACACCGCGTGCAACCAACCCTTTCTTTATTTTAATGCATGCATTACATTTTTATTTGCATTAATATTTTCTTCCTCATATATATATGTATATATTTATGTCGATGCATATCTATATACATATGCATTACTTAATGCGGGGTGTTACATCACCCATTAATCCTGCATTCAATCAAATCTATTGATTCTCTACAATCACCTCATCTTCCAAAGTGTCTGATGCCGGTGGATCACCTTCCTGGTTGATTGGTACTTCATCGATCCCTTACAGGTTCATTTTTGCTTGTTGTTGGCCATCCTCGGTATCTAGCCTACCACCAAACTGGCTTGTCATTGGATGCTTTTCAGGCTTCTTCCCTTTATTACGCCCCTCAAGTTGATCTCCTTACTAGGATGGGCTTGACTCCTCGTAAGTTAGGTCACTGCTATATGAAGGACTTGACTTGTTTGCTAAATGGTTGAATTCTGAAACTAACTCAAAACTCTTAGCTTGCAAGCCTCTGAGTCGCCTTGAACTTTTAGTGGCCATAATTTACCGTACTTATAAATATTTCAATTACCGTGATGAACATATACCCTCGTGTTAATGTAAACTAATACAGAATGTGCGGTATCGTGCGTGTTTATGCAGTTTAATTAAACACATCAGAGCATGGTGACGAGATTTAATTTATAACTACAGCGACCGTCATCATTACCACCTTCCTAACATTTGGTTCAAATCGGAAAATGCAGTTCAAGATCAATAGCTCAGTCTTGCATCAGCAGTCTGATTTCATGTTCTACCCTATGCGCATGCTTGAATCATTGGTTTAGTTCAGTATTCAATGTTGTATTAGTGTGTGAAGTGACCGAGTCATCGACGTAACATCAATGGGATCGTGAAATATCCAGGTTGGAATTCATGAGAGAATTTCAAATAAAGTGAGTTCATAATTGTAACGAAGTCCATACACCACTAGTGTGGAACAATAGCTAAGAGAAAGAAATAAGAGAAAAGAAAGGAAATTGAATAAAACAGAAGAGAAAGGGAGAAAGAAGAAGGCAACAAAACACAGGCTCATAGTCACAGAACCTGTCGAATATCTCACATCGCATTAGATAATCATTTAATAATCACATATAAAATAAATGAGATAGTAATAACTATACAATCCACATAATCAGAGTATAAGCCCATACAGTAATAAATAACAACAAAGTTTATATAAGAATAAACGACTCACTGATAGCTGTCTCAAAAATAAATAACACACTTAAGGCTCCACAATGTAAAACAGTGGAATAACAACAATAATACATGTAGAATATGAAAAGGTATCTCCTCCTGCGAGTCCGCCTCCAAAGCTCCAAGCTATAATAACACATGTCACCTCGTTTTCTTATCAACATCGTCGATGAGCACCCAAGGCGATAAGAGGAAACATAAAACCTTGGATCAGACAACATCCTGGTGTGAGCGATAAACAACTCTCAAAATACTACACAAACCGTAATAGTATAAGGAACATAGGTATGGAAAGTCATACTTGTCATGTCCCTGCATACACAGATTCAGCAAATGTAGTCAAGATATTGTGTGCTACCCAGAATAACAAAAGATGAAGCTGTCATACAATAGAAGAATCTTGATAGTTTTTCGGCTCCACTTCCCGTCCTTCCACCAGAATCTAGAGGGGATAGTCTACTAGGAGAAATAAGGTAGGAGCAACTATAACAATCATAACATCCATCAAACAAGTTCTATTTATCACCTCATACAGCCCTGAATACATCAATAACTTATATAGAAACTAGTACATCCAAGGACTAATGCAAATCCTGGATTCCCGGTTCTAGTCGACTCTATGGCCTATCGACACGTGCCCAACCAGCCTAGGCTACATCCTGCCCAGGGTAAATGAACATATTGATCTTAATGGGTACCACCGTGATACCCCTGTTACAAGCCACCCTAGAACACTCCGAGCTATCAACGGTTCTTTAGATATCCATTAATAAAGTTACTCTACTTTATTCTAAGGCTTGAGTCCTCCTCATCCAATCCATTATCTTAAAGCCTCGTATACTACGAACTGCTTCCATCGATCCTGAAGCCTCATTACATCCACAAACGACTTTCCTCAATTCCTTTCTAGTTTGAGTACGCCCTGAAGCCAAATCCAACAATACTTGAACTTCGTGTCCAAGTTACATCTTGCCCTCTGCTTTGAGTTCGCTATCCAATAACTTTGTTCCATCCACGAATTAGATATCATATCGATCCATGATCCTGCAGCCTCGTCCACCATGAACTAGAAAGCATTAATCCATCCTGCATCCTCGCCTCACTACGAACTACATCACATCGTTCCATCCATCGATCCCTCTCGCAGTCTCGCCAATCCGCGAATCGCGTACTATCGACCCATCCTACCGATCCATACCGAGTACATCCAAGTCTCGAATCAAAAAGTGTTGTCCTCAGCTCACTCTGAAAGTCAACCTACCACAATCTATGGATTATGCCATCCATATGTACCTACTGGCGAAACATCGATCCTACCTCGTACCAATATATCCAATCGAAGAGTCATCGCGTCATATCCACCATCGAACGGTCCATCTAATCCAGCTCCTCGAAAACTCATCAAGGTTGGTTAAAATGACCAACAACCATAGTAGTCAATATCGGTTACTCTCTAGTAATCGCTAACAACCACCGAGACCTTGTATTTAAGCAGAACTTGTTAAATACCCATCATCATCCATGCCAAAGTTGGTCAAACGGCCAATATCAATAGTAGTCGATATCGATCACTCAATCGTAATCGCTAACAACAATTCAGACCATATATTTATCCAAATTGGTTAAATACTCGTCTAGTGAAAGCATCCAATATTCATCTCAAAATCATGCTAGTCGTTGAGTCCACTACTGCCTCCATGTCGATACGTATATCCCGAAGCTTCCTCGTGGATCTATCTTAATCCTAAATTGCTAATAACTGGCATATACAACCAAATTACGCAAATAAACAAACATACAATCATTAGTCCTATAATTGACTAACATATCATACAAAAATTCATGGTATCATCAATGGGATAAAAAAAGTTTACCTAAAGCAGTCAAACTAGGATATGTGACAAAATGTCCCAATTCTAGTAATATCGACAAATAGTATATAAATGGGATAAAATGTGATACTTATTCTAAAAGATTCTTAAATTACTTTTTAAACCATTTATAAAATTATTAGCTAGATTTTATTACTTTATAAATCCAATTCAAAATCCATTTTAGTTTAAAAACGCAGTTTTATACTACACGAAAAACCGTAGTAAAGTGAGAGATAAATCACTCACCTCAACCAAATCATCCCAAACCAGCTTTAAAATGTAGAGCTCATCAATATGAGTCCAACGCAACAAACCACTTCCAAACCTGATCATGTACACGAAATATATGCTAAATATAAGTGCATGAATTCAAAATAGATAATTAGGTTACTTAATTACTAATTAGTTTTGAGAATAACCTTATTAGTACCTCTTCTAACTTCGTTCAAAACCCCGATCCTGGAACCCAACACAATCGAAATTTCAACCCAATGCCACCGCCGCCTGACGCCGCCGCGTCATCACAAGAGCCTCGCACTCCCCTTCGCTTCCAGAAACGACCCCTAAAGATGCCTAGAACTTACCGAAAATGGCTCCAATGTCGGCCCAGTCATGGCCGGATTAGCCCACCTTGCTTCACTGCGACCTGATCCAATGGTGGTGATGTTAAGCTTTGCCCTTCGCACACATTTTCGTAGTTGAACTACAAGCCCATCTCGTCCTCGATGTGTCAGTGCAATCCAGACCGTTGATGATGGGAAGGAGACCTTGAATAGTGGCATCTGAAATGAAAAGTAGAAATGGGCATGTGGACCAATAGAATTAGGGCTTTAAGATAATATAATATTAATTAATTCTCAAAAGGCCCAAAAACTCATAAACTCCAATCGTCGCCTACCGCCTGCCATACTGTACATAAAAACATCTTCTGAAACCATTGGGACTAGTCACAAGACCCAAATTGATCATATACAGAAGATAATATTTAAAAATCGAATTACAATGTTAGTTTCTCCCAGAAATCGACATACGTTTAATTTACGCACAGCCAAATGACAAGTCTATTTGCTATGAAACTTAACATTAAGCATTACTACAACAATACGATTTCGATGGTACAAGTTCTTCAAAATCCGAGACTGTTACCCGAAATGATAATTTTACATGTATTTCGAGATCGATATGCCCGCCAACTGGTCTGAACTCGAAATATAGTAATCCATATACTTTTGTTTAATGTAACGTACCATATGAACACAACGAAACTAGTCTTAAGTCCCGATTTTGTTCGTTTGTGAAAAAAATACCATCTGAAACTATTATTCGATTAACAACGATCAATATTTAAATAAAATATTAAATATCCATTCATTAAAATCCGGGTTGTTACAACAATGATGTAAAATTCGAACGCAAAATCGATCGGTAAGATTGATGACTTCATTCTGTGGGTTAATCTCATGTTCGATCACTAACAACCCTGATATGATCCCTTATGTTTTGAATCAAAGGATGGTGGCTAGAAGCAAGATGTGGTTCGGTGGCTCCTAGGCGGCGATGTTTTAAGGGGAAAGTCACGAAGCTGTAGGACTGTGAATGGAGATATATAAGTTCAGTGTATACCAGGATGCTCGAAGTCAACAAGGAAACACAGTGAAAGAGAGGAGAAAGGTCAAGCCTATTTATGCTAAAGAGGGAGGGGAAGGGGTAGCCAACCCTTTCTTAACAAGTTGCCGAAAATTGTTAAGTGAGGGATCAATAGCGATCCCTTAACATACACCTAAAAATGGAAAAGAAGGGGGAAAGGGATCAATGTGTCTTATCCAACTTACATGCTTATGTTTGTATATGTTAACATCCAAATATATGATCGGTGATGCAATCGTGGGTCGAGCATTGAACATATACTTACCAATGTAAAACTTATTATTTAATTCTTGAATATATGATCAACACTTGAGCGCAATCAAATCCAAAGTGTTGATATGTATAACTATACGTATACATTTACATTTCCATGTACTATTAACAAAATTTTCCAGTGTATCATATAAAACCATGCATGAATGTGTAACACCCAACATTTCAATAATTAAACAATAGAATAAAGTTTGAAAATATTTAGAGTTTGGTCATGGGACGAGCGCATTTCGTCTGTGGTGATTTTCTGATCAATTTAGTCCTATCGTTTGAAGGAAATGGAGTTAAAACGAAGAAATTACTGCATGAAGAAACTTTATAAAAAAAATAGTGCAGGGGTCGACTCTCACATTGCATGAGTCCATGCAAGAACATGGGTAGGTCTACCCACAATGTTACCTGGGTGCAATAAGCGTCCAGTTGAGAGCATAACGTGTTTCTTTGGATTCCAGGTGATCTGGCTTTGTTTTATTGGCTAATTTTGAAATTTAGACTGACGTAGCGAGCTTGTATTGGTCGAATGATGTGGCTGGTCTAGATTTAATCTTGGAATCCAATAGTCTTACATATAACTAGATCCCCAAGCATAGCTAATTCCTTACAATACAATCTTTTTCCCTCTGGATTCTCTCTTTTTGAGATGGGTCTGACCAAATTTTTTATACGGGAGAAGTTTTATTAAAATAAATATTTATATAATCTTATTTTGAGGTATGATCTGCAATAGCCAAGGAATAAAGCTTAGGACGACGGGTGAGTAAATTCAATTTTTTTTTAATAAAGGCATATATTATCTTAATTTCTGTTAATTTAGTTTAATTAAGCATTAGCATAGTTTAATTTAGAATTATTTGTAGTAATTTATTTCGTTTTAAACTCAGGTATAGTTTAGTTAGGTTTATTTACAGTAGTTAATTCCTATTATAGTTTAATTTGATACAGTATAATTAGGATTATTCATAGTAAATTTGTTATTAAACTATAAATTTGATAAAGTTGTATTTATATACATAAATTCATTTTTTAGAATTAATTTTCAGCTAATATAAGTATTGTTAAAGATGAGAACTAAATAAGAGGTATCATAACAATAATGGGACTCAAACCCTTGGCGCTTGGGAAGTAACACAACGCACTAACCAATAGTGCTAAAGAAACATTGTGTCAACTTTTCTAGAGGGGTGTTACAGGTATAAAACCAATCGTGATCAATTTTCAGTAATTATGTCAAATTTGGGAAACAAATTTAGAAACAGAAGTTTAAAATATACCTATTAAACTTGGAAGTTAGAAATAAGCTAAAATAGTTAGTTAAGAAAAAGAGATATATTTCCATAATTTGGTTTGTAAGCAAAGTAGAAAACGTAACTGTAAGAATAAAAGAAAAAGGAATCAGATTAGTGTGAAATAAGGATTTTTCCCGCATTGTGCACTATTTAACAACCTAGAAATAATTAAAAGAAATGCCTTGAAATTATGGATTTCTATTGATACACTTGTTTTAGATTATGGAAATAGATTTTTGTACATTTTCAGTTATCAATCAATTAAGAATAAGTATAATTTCCTAAAAGATGAACTTACAAAGACGGTAAGTAAAATAGTCACATAACCAAAAATGTTATGTAAAGAAAAAGTATAAGGAACCAAATTAGGCAGTTGATATGCCAGAAAAGAATGTAACCTATTACGATAATTGTATGGACACATAGACAGGACATAATAGATAGATTGAGCATATTTGTAAGTATGTTATAATGATAATTATACAGACATAGAGATAAATCATAGTAGACATATTGGACGTATTTGTAAATAAGATTATTATAATTAAAGGAGAAATGAAGCACGAAAAGCTTATTATAAAAAAACTTATGTTGGGGATTAACTTCAATAAACATGGAACAGTAGTGGTCCATTCCGACATTAAACGCTGATTGGAAGAAAAATAAGTGACTAGTGAAGTTAATAAGCAAGTAAATAAGATTCAGATTAGACGAGAAATACTGATAACACTATATTAAAATAAAATAAAATAAAAGTGAGCTAAAGGTGTAATGGAAGAATATACATAAGGTTTAATAAAATGGCAACATGTGTTTGGAGCAGTTCAGACGAAGTCCGCATTGGGAGGCTAATGAAGCAAGATCATCGTAGATAATAGGAGCACGTACAACTTATTATTTCAAGCATGGCTAGAGAGAAGTATCGGACTTCTACAATATGTAAGAATACTCTAGGATGACCCTCTCCTTGTAAAAAACTCGGTTTGGCGAATGATAGAGATTTTACAACTTATAGACATTTGCTAATCAGTGTCAGTATTATAGTAAGTGTTTATCTATTATAATATTTTACTCTATCTCACCATGAGATGTTTGAGCTCTAATATATTATATCTTTGCCTTTTCTACAGGATACCAAGCAACCAATTCGGATTTCAAGAGACTTGGATTTTAGCATTTTGCGAAAATTCAGGCCTTTTGGAATTTGGGTTGTTACAGAGCGTGTGAGTGTAAAGGTAATCCCAAATCGGCAATAACTTGCTTTCACTTAGATGTATGCAGGAGCCAACAACTAACATCTGATTTCTTGACTTGACATAAATTAGGTCTTTACCCAAGAATTCAGGCGAGGTCTAATCCAAATGTTCAAATTTAGACAGACAAAATAAACCATTGAAAAAACTGGGATCACATACTTATACCATTGGAACTCGAAAAATGTTATGACTATTCAGAGATGACATGCTCCTTGGTATCCACTACTAGAGAAAGGATTACAACCATTCGCTGAGCACAATATGGATTCCATTCCTACAGTTAAGACCAATTTCGATTTAAAGCATGCCATGTGTAACAACCTGGAAAATCAGAACCAATTTAAAATTTTTATTTTCGCAATTTTGATGAATTTTGAATATTTAAAATGATTTATTTTAAATAATAATGACGAGAAATTTATTTTAAATAGAATTAGAACATGTATATTTATTTGAATCGACGTTAGAATATAAATATTTATTTTTAATTATAAAAGGATTGGAAATGGCGTGGTAGTTTGAAAATTCGATTTCAAATTTCACATGAGTGTATAGGATTCAAAATAAACCGGATTTTAGCGAAACCAAAAATACTAGAATCTATTTGAAAATATCTTTCCAAAGAATCTGAAAAATTGAAATTTCATAGCTGAAATAAAAAGTTATGCCCAGTTGAAAATTCAGAATAGTTGCTATGGAAAATATAGCCCGTAAAAAATGGAAATTTTGCTAATGACCTCCGTTTTCGACGAAACCAGTTTTGTTGGATCCGGGATGTCAAATTATTGCTAGATTCCAATTTTCATAATTTTCTGAATCAATATAAGAGCGTGGTGAAGCTAAACGTGTTTTTTCAGTTTTAGTCAATTTGGATCGACCAGAAAATGGCCATTTTTCAAATGGTCTTCAAATTTGTCGAAATTAGTTTTGTTAGGACCGTATCATCAAAACATAATCAGATTTATTTTTCTGGAATTTTTGGGGTCCGTATGTGGCCTCGGTAAATTGAAATGTGAGTTCAAATTCAATATATAGATTTATATTTTGATTTTAGCGAAAACTAATCGAAATAGCCAAATTGGGTTATGAAACATATCCCATTGTGTTCGAAATAGGGGTAATTAGCTAGGAATGACAGTCGTTGGACTCGATTTGAGATTTGAATTAATAGTCAACTCTACGGAATTTAAAAATAAATATATATATATATTATAACCTCCCTCATTTATCTCTCTCGCCTCTCAGATCCAAATCAAATAAAAAAATGACGGAACCGTCGTTAACCCTCCGTCGCCGCCGCCAGAGGCGACACCGCCCTCCTTCAGGGCGCCGCGAGACCGTCCCCTTCCATACCGTGCTTCTCCCTCTCCCCCCCATCTCCGATTGAAGGCCGCCGCCCCTGAAGCTCCAAAACAGCGAGACCCCCGTCGAGCCCCACCCAGTGCGCCGCCGCCACTTGTTAGACCCCCCTCCACGCGCCCCTCCAACGATCAGAAATCCTCCCTTTTCCTCCGATTAGCACGGTAAGTTTTTATTTTATTTATTTAGTTTAACCCATTTAAAAATCCGATTTTTATTAAAGTAAGTAGCCTACTTTTTATATATAACTTCGTGATAAAAAGGCGATTTTTATTCATGTGATTATACGATTTTTAGTGTTGAAAGGTAATATAAAAATATGATTTTTCCTTATGAAAAGATTATATTTTTAATAATGAAAAGGTTGTATTTTCATTACGAAAAGATTAAATTTTTAATCAATATAAAGATTTGATTTTTAGAATTGTAAAGATTCTATTTTTTTTATATGGAATGTAGCAATGTAAAGATACGATATTTACATACATAAAGATGTGGTTTTTGGAATATAAAAAGATAATATTTTTGAATATGAAGTAGCGGTAATAAAAACATGATTTTTATTGTATGAACATCGAAATAAAAAATATTATCTTTGTAATGTAAACATCGTGTTAAAGATGTGATTTTTACACATATGGTTTTCCGTGAAGGAGAAATGGCTGCGTTGGAAGCACGGTGGAGAATGCTACGCCTTGGAAATAATCCAAACCGTTCAGAAATAAAAAATGGAGGAGTGGAACCCAAAGGTGAGAACTTCTCACTTTAATTTATTTTCTAGTTAAAATATATACTAGGTTGCAGACGGTGCTTAGCAGCACCCGACACCCGTCATCCACAGACCATGGACGACTTGTTTGTTTATTTGATTGTGTTGTGAAATTGTTTGTGATGTGGAATGGAATAAAATATTTTATAGTTAAAATTATAATTTTTAACGTGTATATGAATAAAATAAATATTCATCAACAAATCGGACGACTTGTTTATGTAACTGATATTGATTGGGACGATAAATTTTGCACATCGCTCAATTGCACAAATAAAATTCATTATTTTTTGATTGAAACCCCACATGGGTATTGCGATGATATTTGGCATACACTATTCCCAATATTTAGTTGTATGTCAATCGATTGGTTGACAAGCTGTGTAAGTGTTGAATATTTATATTTGATGCTTATGAAGTGTAGAATGCACTCCGGATGATAGTTGACTATGTTTGATTGTTGTTGCATACATGTGCGTATGAAATCCATATAATGATATTATATGGTAATTGACTGTGTCTGATTCCAGTTCAGAAGGCATGAATATTTTAAAATAACGTTTATTTTAAAATAATGAATATTTTAAAATAATATTCAATAAAAGATCAAAATCTGATTTTGATGTCCGATTTGGGATGGACACGAAAATATTTAAATATATAAAGCCGTGTTGATTATATTAACGCCATTTTGACGTGAACGATACTTATATCGATTTTATTCATTTCTATAATGAATATCGAAAAGGAAATGATTTTGAAATCAAATGTTTTGAAAATAATATCATTTATATATCGATGATATGGAATATTCAATTTTGATTTGAAATTGAATATGAAGTTGAAATCGTTTTGAAAATGAATTTAAAACGATTTATAAAATACATTTTAAATGAAATCGACGAAATATATATAATATATATATTGTATATAATATAATGGCTGTGCGGCAGTTCGCGAATTTTGACCATTGACTTCGTATGGATATTATGGGAGATTCGACCGTCGGATTCTCCTAAAACCGGAACCGTTGGGTTCGTATCGAAAAGAGCTTTCTAATGATACAAGAAATTATAAATCTAATGGTTGGATTTGGAATTATTCCCAAATTAAATTTGGAAAAGGTCGTTGTAAGTGCACTTCGATGGCCGTTTATGGAAATCGACCGTACGGGCCTTGATAAAAATTATTAAAAATATCGATAATTAGTGTAAAATCATAAGAAATGATTTGGAAAGAATTGGGATGAAAAATTCCATATTTGAAAAGATAAAAATAGATTTTTACCAAAATGAACTAGTTATGAACTAGAATTATAATCCAATATTTTTAAATAAATGAATTGGGTTCAAGATGGTTTTAAAAATAACCAGGATTTCCAATATGTAAATTGGAATGGGTTTGAATCGAAATTGTCTTCGGAATATTTCGATGTTGGATTTCATGATTATACATATATCGTTATGGAAATTTGAAAGATATATATTTATATCGTTATTTCCAATACAATATTTGTTGGCTGTAGAATTTGATATTGAATATAAGCCGATATATTTTCTTCAGAGCCTTGTATTTAATATCAAATGGGATTTTGAGTTTGTCGTGCACGGTGTCTTTAGTAACACTGTTCTTGAACCCCATGTGAAGAGAATAAATCTTTTAATTAAGATTTTTAGAGTTTCCAATTATATTTAATAATCGGAATAAAATGGAATGTGAATTGAGTTTATCGTGAACTGTGTTTTTAACGACATTCGTTCTTTAACCCGATTTACAGTGAAATGTGACTTGGAATTTATAAATCTTTTGTTAAGATTTAAAGGAGATATTCCAAAGCAAAGTTTTCCAATTTAATAAAATAAATTGGAATGGAATGGAATTCGGTTTGGTAATAATCGAAGTGAATTTCCGTGGAGAAAGACTGCTAATATATATGGAATTTAAAAAGGCTTTGCCGTTATTCCATTTATATTATTAGTCGGATAAGGAAGTTTATATCAATTATATATATTGATCTGTTTTCCGTGAAGATTCCATATTTAATGGAATGTGATTTTGGGTTTATCGTGAGCTGTGTTTTAAATGACATTAGTTCTTTAACCCAGTTTAAGACAAGATTTATTTCCTGAATTTGGATAATCATTAAGTAATGATTTTTGGAAATTAAAATTGAAATAGAGTTTTAATGAATCTTTAAATAGATTGAAAGGTGAATTTGATAACTAAAATTATCAAATTCAAGAAATGATCGAGAATGGAGTATCGTCAGTTTTTCTCCAAGCGATAGTTAAATCTTTAATTAGATTTGAACGTGAAATGGTAATTAATTATACCGATAACACCGTGATGTTAGATATGAAGTATTACCAGTTTGCTTCATGGAATGAATAGGTTGGGATTAAGAAATTAAAACAAATGATTACTTCGGTAAGGCTCGCTGATCCCGACTAGTTTAGATAAACCATAATTTGGTTTGAATTGATATTCAAAGGAAGATTGAAGAATAAATTTAAAGAATTTATATTTGATAAAATTAATGGGAACCTTTCCCAAATTATAAGAATATTTGAATAAAGGAATATTCTGGATTGGAATAAGGCGTATGTTGTGTTTTTATAACACTTGTTTATTATATACGCGGGTTATTCGGAAAGACTGGGTTTATCACATTCTGAATAACTGGTTTGACGATATGTCGAGGATGAAGACGGTGGTCGAAGACCGGAGGTCTTCGCATCGTTTGGATGATTACTGATGTCTTGATTGGGTTGTACACCCAAGACAAGGTAATAAGTGGTGATCGTCCAGACGTACTTGGAGATCGACCGGATATGCGAGGACCTCTCTCCTGTATTGGACATACGGGATGAGGAATAAGGTGCCTCTTGTTTCGTTCAGACCCATAACGAACTTGTAAATGGATGTGTGTCTGACATCAGATTTCATTCTGTGTGATTGATAGACATCGGTTGCATAACGTGAATTGCCTGTGTGGCATGCTGAGATGCAAATGATCAAGGCTTCTGTTGAAAAGCAGAGTCTTGTGGTTGATGATCAAAGTACGGCTTTAATATAGCATAGCTTTGTGTAACCTTAATTCGCGAGCCTCACACCCCGGTGTGAACCAGAAACGGGAGAGGACCTCAGGGAGGGCATGCGTTTCCTTCTAGCTAGGAGTGGTGCTAGTGGTTTTACACACCCTGGCATTTTACTTATGTGGATGATGGATAGCGGGGCACCTCGGTTATATCAGTCGTTCCGGGGCCGATGGTTTGGTCGGATATGACTAGTTTACGCCCCATAGGGCGGGGAAATGCAGTGTTCAGGCATTTTAATCCACATCGAGTGGACCGGCCCTGACGATCCAAAGGCTTGACAGAGTACTTGCCTGAGACTTGGTAGGCTAGATTGTCTCGAGGCGGTGAGGACGATCCCTTGCCTCGGTTCACTGATGGAAATCCAACTTCCAATACGTGATAATTGCGGTTTTGATTGTAGAGCCTAGTATTGGCGACATGATATATGATACCCATGCCGTCTAGGATTGATACATTTATATTTGAAGTTGTTTTAAACACTATGTACTTATAATAGTATCAAATGATTTGTTTTAAACGTACCAAGCATGTTTGGCTATTATAAGGGAAAACCCTATCCTCCATCTTGCGTTGCATTGTGTGATGGGACCTGGGTCTTATAATCGCTTCATTTATTCAAAAAGCATTGAGCTATTTTGTTATATGCACTGGTGTTATTGGGAGGAAACCCGTTCCGTGTTATAAGGCGTGGTCCCTTGATATATCTGATTTAAAGTAAAGTTTTAAATAACTGTTTTAGTTCTCACACCAATCACATGACTGACCTGGAGTTTATTGTTTTAACCTAAACTCTGGGTGCCCCTATTTGCACACGGGCAGCTTGTAGTTTTGGTTTTGCAGATTTATATTCACAGGATCCTAGTTTACAGCTGGATTGATATTCGGAAAGCTTTGTATCCGTATATTCTTTTCAGTTGTGTTTTGTATTATTTTTCGTTGCATTGTAACTTGTAAATCTCTGATATTTAGTAAATGTGTAATATTTATTCATACTCTGTATATTCTTGTATTCTGATGAAATTGTTGTAATAAGCAATGAAATGTTCTTTTGTTTGTGTTCTGATTCGTCTTGTTGTCAAGGCAATCCGTTCTTCCTATTCTCCTCGGAGACCAGGGAGGTTCAGGGTCCTTACAGTGGTATAAGAGCTCTAGTTTACAGAGCTCAAGAACAAGACACATTAGAACCAAATGAAATAATTCACCAGAGATTGGATTAGTAATATCTAATGAGAACGACTCGTTAGAGATAGGATCAGTAGTATCCTAGAACGAGTGTGAAGAGTATTGTTTTTAAAATAAAAATGAAAAAGAATTTTGTTTTAAAAATTTAAACCTTATTAAACGTATTTGAATATTTATTTGTATTGAATTTGGACAATCCAATATATAAAGATTTTGCATATACACCTTGTGAACGTATATTCGAAGTTTTAATATACTGGATAGATATAGGATCACACTCTAGTTGCCCGGAGATGGTTCTGATGATCGCTATAGCATCATCAGCATTTATGTACGAGTTTCGAAGGTGTGATTTCTATATATTTCCAATTGACTGGTGTGAGAACCAAAACTAGATAGGGTCTATTGTTGTGATTTGGCACCAAAAATGTGATTTTTGACTATATATCAAAATTGTGAATTTGAAAAGATAATCATCTAATTGATTGCTGATTGTGTTATGTGATTATTCATTTAAACCAACATATAAAAGAAAGGTAAGTTTAGGCCAAACTGAACCAAATATTGAACTGTATTGAAAATTGTTTGGGAATGCATGCACGTGTGTGTGTGTGTGTGTGTATATATATATATATATATATATATATATATGTGTGTGTGTGTGTGTGTGTGTGTGTGTGTGTGAACAGGTCATAGCAAGGAGGCTAGAGCAGAGGAATAAATTTGTATGCCCAACAAATAGGTACATGTTTACTAATTTATTGGGTTTGGATGATTTTATGAGCCGATTGGCTAGCCGCTTGGCTTTTTCTTTTTCTTTTGAGATGAGAGGGCATGTGTGGCGGTTTACGGATTTTCCCGATGCTCAAAAGAGGTTATGGTGAAATTTTTCGAAAATTTAGGGTGTTAGCCAAATTTTTGAAGAATTGGAAAATTCTTAGAAACTGAAAAGTTGAATAATGAACGCCAAACTGAAAGTTGAGTTTGTTAATAAAACAACTTTCAGCTCCGTTCCTTTTCGAGGACGAAAAGATTTTAAGTGCGGGAGATTGCAACAACCCGGAAAATCAGAACCAATTAAAATTTTTTATTTTGGCAATTTTGATGAATTTTGAATATTTAAAATGATTTATTTTAAATAATAACAATAAGAAATTTATTTTGAATAGAATTATAACGTATTATTTATTTGAATCGACGTCAGAATATAAATATTTATTTTTAATTATAAAAGGAATTGGAAATGGCACGGTAGTTTGAAATTTTGATTTCAAATTTCAAACGAGTGTACAAGATTCAAAATAGACTGGATTTTAGCGAAACCAAAAATATTAGAATCTATTTGAATATATCTTTCCAATGAATCCGAAAAATTGAAATTTCATAGCGGGAATAAAAAGTTATGCCCAGTTGAAAATTCATAATAGCCCGTAAAGAATGGAAATTTTGCAAACGACCTCCGTTTTCGATGAAACCACTTTTGTTAGATCCGGGATGTCAAATTATTGCTAAATTCCAATTTTCATAATTTTCTGAATCAATATGTGAGCGTGGTGAAGCTAAACATGTTTTGTCAGTTTTAGTCAATTTGGATCAACCAGAAAAATGGCCATTTTTCAAACAGTCTTCAAATTTGACGAAATTAGTTTTGTTAGGACTATATCGTTAAAACATAGCCAAATTTATTTTTCTGGAATTTCTGGGGTCCGTATGTGGCCCCGGTAAATTGAAATGTTCGTTCAAATTCAATATATAGATTTATATTTTGATTTTAGCGAAAACTGATCGAAACAACCGAATTAGATTACGAAACATATCCCATTGTATTCGGAATGGGGGAAATTATCTAGGAACGACAGTCGTTGGACTCAATTTGAGATTCGAATTAAAATTCAACTCTATGGAATTTAAAAATAATTAAATATATATATATATATATATTATATAACCTCCCTCATTTCTCTCTCTCACCTCTTAGATCCAAATCAAATAAAAAAAGACGGGACCGTCATCAACCCTCCGTCGCCGCCACCAGAGGCAACACCGCCCTCCTCCAGGGCGCCGCGAGACCGCCCCTTCCCCACCGTGCTTCTCCCTCTCTCCCCCCATCTCCGATTGAAGGCCGCCGCCCCTGAAGCTCCAAAACAGCGGGACCCCCGTCGAGCCCTACCTAGTGCGCCGCCACCACTTGTCAGACCCCCCTCCACGTGCCCCTCCAACGATCAGAAATCCTCCCCCTTCCTCCGATTAGCACGGTAAGTTTTTACTTTATCTATTTAGTTTAATCCATTTAAAAATCTGATTTTTATTAAAGTAAATAGCCTACTTTTTATATATAACTTCGTGATAAAAAGGCGATTTTTATTCATGTGATAATTTTTATTGTTGAAAGGTAATATAAAAATATGATTTTTCCTTATGAAAAGATTATATTTTTAATAATGAAAAGGCTGTATTTTCATTACGAAAAGATTAAAATTTTAATTAATATAAAGATATGATTTTTAGAATTGTAAAGGTTCGATTTTTTTATATGGAATGTAGCAATGTAAAGATACGATATTTACATACACAAACATGTGGTTCTTGGAATATGAAGAGATATATTTTTGAATATGAAGTAGCGATAATAAAAATATGATTTTTATTGTATGAACATCGAAATAAAATATATTATCTTTGTAATGTAAACATCGTGTTAAAGATGTGATTTTTACACATATGGTTTCCATGAAGGAGAAATGGCTGCGTAGGAAGCACGGTGAAGAACGCTACGCCTTGGAAATAAATCCAAACCGTTCAGAAATAAAGAATGGAGGAGTGGAACCCAAAGGTGAGAACTTCTCACTTTAATTATTTTCTAGTTAAAATATATACTAGGATGCAGACGGTGCTTAGCAGCACTCGACACCCGTCATCCACAGACTATGGACGACTTGTTTGTTTGATTGTGTTGTGAAATTGTTTGTGATGTGGAATGGAATAAAATATTTTATAGTTAAAAATATAATTTTTAACGTGTATATGAATAAAATAAATATTCATAAACAAATCAGACGATTTGTTTATGTAGACACATTTGACTGATATTGATTGGGACGATAAATTTTACACATCTCCCAGCTGCACAATAAAATTCATTATTTGTTGATTGAAACCCCACACGGGTATTGGGATGATATTTGGCATACACTAATTCCAATATTTAGTTGTATATCAATCGATTGGTTGACAAGCTGTGTAAGCGTTGAATATTTATATTTGATGCTTATGAAGTGTAGAATGCACTCTGGATGATAGTTGACTGTGTTTGATTGTTGTTGCATACATGTGTGTATGAAATCCATATAATGATATTATATGGTAATTGACTGTGTATGATTCCAGTTCAGAAGGAATGAATATTTTAAAATAACGATTATTTTAAAATAATGAATATTTTAAAATAATATTCAGTAAAAGATCAAAATCTGATTTTGAAGTCCGATTTGGGATGGACACGAAAATATTTAAATATATAAAGCCTTGTTGATTATATTAACGCCATTTTGGCGTGAACGATATTTATATCGATTTTATTCATTTCTATAATGAATATCGAAAAGGAAATGGTTTTGAAATCAAATGTTTTGAAAATATCATTTATATATCGATGATATGGAATATTCAATTTTGATTTGAAATTGAATATGAAGTTGAAATCGTTTTGAAAACGAATTTAAAACAATTTATAAAATACGTTTTAAATGGAAATCGACGAAATATATATAATGAATACAACGCGTCGCGCAGCGGTAGTTCGCAAATTTCGAGCATTGACTTTGAATGGATATTACGGGAGATCCGACCGTCGGATTCTTCTAAAACCGGAACCATTGGGTTCGTATCGAAAAGAGCTTTCTAACGAATACAAGAAATTAGAAATCTAATGGATGGATTTGGAATTATGTCCAAATCAAATTTGGAAAAGGTCCATGTAAGTGCAGTTCGATGGTCGTTTATGGAAATCGACTGTACGAGCCTTGATAAAATTATTAAAAATATCGATAATTAGTGTAAAATCATAAGAAATGATTTGGAAAGAATTGGGATGAAAAATTCCATATTTGAAAAGATAAAAATATTTTTTTATCGAAATGAACTAGTTATGAACTAGAATTATAATCCAATATTTTTAAATAAACGAATTGGGTTTAAGATGGTTTTAAAAATAACTAGGATTTCCAATATGTAAATTAGAATGGATTTGAATTAAAATTGTCTTCGGAATACTTCGACGTTGGATTTCGTGATTATACAGATATTGTTATGGAAATTTGAAAGATATATATTTATATTGTTATTTCCAATACAATATTTGTTGGTTGTAGAATTTGATATTGAATATAAGTCGTTAGATTTTCTATTCAGAGCCTTATATTTAATATCAAATGGGATTTTGGGTTTGTCGTGAATGGTGTCTTCAGTAACACTGTTCTTGAACCCCATGTGAAGAGAATAAATCTTTTAATAAAGATTGTTAGAGTATCCAATTATATTTAATAATCGGAATAAAATGGAATGTGAATTGGGTTTATCGTGAACTGTGTTTTTAATGACATTCGTTCTTTAACTCGATTTACAGTGAAATGTGATTTGGAATTTATAAATCTTTTGTTAAGAGTTAAAGGAGATTTTCCAAAGAAATTTTTTCCATTTTAATAAAATAAATGGGAATGGAATGGAATTCGATTTGGTAATAATCGATGTGAATTTCTATGGAGGAAGACTGCTAATATATATGGAATTTAAAAAGGCTTTGCCGTTATTCCATTTATATTATTAGTTGGATATGGAAGTTTATATTGATTATATATATTGATCTATTTTCCGTGAAGATTCCATAATTAATGGAATGTGATTTTGGGTTTATGGTGAGCTGTGTTTTAAAGGACATTAGTTCTTTAACCTAGTTAAAGACAAGATTTATTTCCTGGATTTGGATTATCATTAAGTAATGATTTTTGGAAATTAAAACTGAATTAGAGTTTTAATGAATCTTTAAATAGATTGAAAGGTGAATCTGATAACTAAAATTATCAAATTCAAGAAATGATCGAGAATGCAGTATCACCAGTTTTGCTCCAAGCGATAGTTAAATCTTTAATTAGATTTGAACGTGAAATGGTAATTAATTTTACCGATAACACCGTGATGTTAGATATGAAGTATTACCAGTTTTGCTTCATGGAATGAATATGTTGGGATTGAGAAATTAAAACAAATGATTACTTTGGTAAGGCTCGCTAATCCCGACTAGTCTAGATAAACCATAATTTGGTTTGAACTGATATTCAAAGGAAGATTAAAGAATAAATTTAAAGAATTTATCTTTGATAAAATTAATGGGAACCTTTCCTAAAGTATAAGAATATTGAATAAAGGAATATTCTGGATTGGAATAAGGCGTATGTTGTGTTTTTATAACACTTGTTTATTACATACGCGAGTTATTCAAAAAGACCGGTTTTATCCCATTCTGAATAACTGATTCGACGATATGTCGAGGATGAAGATGGTGGTCGAAGACCGGAGGTCTTCACATCGTTTGGATCATTACTGATGTCTTGATTGGGTTGTACGCCCAAGACAAGGTAATAAGTGGTAATCGTCCAGACGTACTTGGAGATCGACCGGATATTCGAGGACCTCTCTCCTGTATTGGACATATGGGATAAGGAATAAGGTGCCTCCGGTTTCGTTCAGGCCCAGAACGAACTTGTAAATGGATGTGTGTCTGACATTGGATTTCATTCTGTGTGATTGATAGACATCAGTTGCATAGCGTGAATTGCTTGTGTGGCATGCTGAGATGCAAATGATCAAGGCTTCTGTTGAAAAGAAGAGTCTTGTGGTTGATGATCAAAGCACGGCTTTAATATAGCATAGCTTTGTGTAGCGTTAATTTGCGAGCCTCACACCTCAGTGTGAACCAGAAACGGGAGAGGACCTCAGGGAGGGCATGCGTTTCCTTCTAGCTAGGAGTGGTGTCAGTAGTTTTACACGCCCTGGCATTTTACTTATGTGGATGATGGATAGCGAGGCGCCTCAGTTATATCGGTCGTTCCGGGGCCGATGGGTTTGGTCGGATATGACCAGTTTACGCCCCATAGGGCGGGGAAACGCAGTGTTCGGGCATTTTAATCCACATCGAGTGGACCGGCCCTGACGATCCAAAGTGTTGAATACTGTTTTTGTTTGATGATAACAAATAGATTTTTACTGATATGTTTGATGGTGAAATAATTAGTATTATTGGGTGATGATGCTTTACACAAAATACAGGAAATTTACACAAGTATTTGCCTTCCAATAATATTTTTTAACAATTATATACAATCTAAGTCTCACTTATTACATGGCTTTTCAATTCACAATTACAAATAAACTCAACCCAAATGTCTACACTTCATATACATCTCTTTACTGGATTAATCTTGTTGTGCACACTTTGACTGTCCCAAGCTTCTGGTGCATCATCCTGAAACCTGTCACAAAAGAAGATACACACAGTACGCTAGAACTAAAATAAACACTGGACAAATAAAATTTTACTGTTTGGTTGATTCTCTGTTTGTCTCAGTTTTCTGTGTGTTTTTCTCATCATATTTCAGACTTGAACAGCCACGCCATAACCATACTGGTTTGCTGATCAGAACAGCTGTTTCTGACCAGCCTCAACACAGTACAGCTTGACTGCTGTTTTGTTTCCTTGTGTTTCAGGACAAGGTAAAAATCAGATACATGGTGCAAACAAATGGCCAAGCAAAGTTCAAATCAAAATGTGCCGAAAGCATGCGCAAATGGTTCAAATCAAAATGCAAGTAAACAAGCAAATATTCAAATGACATGCCAACACAGCTATATAAGTATGGCAAATCAGCATTACAAATCAGCTCAGATCAGGCAAGAATAAGTGGGAAAAAGATGAAGCAGCATCAAGTATAAGCAGAAATGCAAGTGCAGTGCAAATACTAGCAAACATGATGAATAAGCATAGAGCAGTTCTAACAGCATGAAGTAGACATGGTGCTCAACAAGGCAGTGCACATGGGTGATCAACACAAAGTTTAAAGGGTGCAAATGCAAGGCAGATATGGTTCTGCTACCAAGATGGATACAACAACATGAAGATGGCACAACATATGAAAGGGGACCATCATCTTCAACATATAAGGATGACCAAGCATGTAGACAGTGAAACAGCAAAGTGGTCGAGCTCAAGGTTGAAGCAATAAGCTTGTAACAAGTTTGTGAAAATGCATATCAAAACAGGTGGTGCTACAGATCAGTGTTCACAAAATATATATGCAGAACAGTCAAAATGGTGGAAGCATGAACAAGCATAAAGGCAGATTATTTTCAGCATATACATGGTGGTGCTACAAGCCAATTCAAGCTATTTTCATGTCAGCATCAAAATTAACATGCAGCATGTACATGTGTGTATGGTGCATGCCCAAGAACATATGCAGGCAAGAGAAAACAGTTATCAACATGTTCAAAATGATCACTCAATGAAACAACATGGCAATGCATATCAGGTGTGAAAATGCAAACAGATCAAGACATATTTAAACACAGATAAGGCAGCCCATCATGGCAGAGAAATACACGGCAGAAATGGTTCACACACACAAGATAGGTCAATGCAGCAACAAGTGAACAAATTAGTTCTTAGGAAATGGTTCAGCAACATGCTTCAGGTTTGTTTAGAAAACTCAGATGCATCCAAATTAGCAACTCAGCAACAAAAAAAATTAAAATAAATGCATGGAGCAAATCAACAAAAAGTGGAGCAAACATGACATGTAACATGGCAGATAAACAATTTTTTTGTTTATGATAAACGAAATCAGTGTGTGTTGTTCTTGGAAAGTTTTCAATATTTTTTTAACTTCTTTCTCAAAATCTATAATATATCATAAATGGAAAATAAGTTTTTGGATCAAATCGGTTTTGATGTGGTGACTAAGCAATATTAATTTCAATAAGCACACTGCTTTTTCAAAAGAGGAAAACAATTCCAATCAGATCGAATGAAGAAAGCCACGGTGGACAAAATCAGCCGTATATATTTCATTTACAAATTTAACAGAGGGAATCAAGGATAAAGACAGAAAGTTTTCAAAATCAATCGATTTTTGGACAACGGATTTTCAGAGAAAACAAATTCGATTCGAATATTCCAAAATCAAAAGGGGCAAGTCATTAAACTGAAATCAGAGGATAAGGGTCTCGTAAAAACCCTATAAATACACACAATTCATCATCGACAGATATCATCGAACAATACACAGAAAAACCGAAACCCTAATTGCAAAAATCAGATTTGCTTACTTGATTGATCGAGAGAAAGGAAGAGCACGTCGCAGAAACAAGCAGCAATCAAAGCTCAGTATTTTTCAGATTTGCAGAAGGATTTCAAAGGCAAGAAATTTCATCTTTTTCAGAAACCCTAGCCACGATATTTTTAGAGAGTCGCCATTATCAAGTGAAAGGGGAATCGTGCAAATAAAAGAAAGTGGGTCGGTCAGTTGGCTAAGCCAAGTCCTTGATAAAAGGGGGTGCCTTTTAATTTGTTCTCCTTTCTTTTGAATCTCCTTTGTAATTGTTTTGGTGTATGTTTTTTTAAGATTTCTTGTTTCTAATTTCTTGTAAAACTAGGATACAGATTACTGGATAGTAGTCTGGGAAAATCTGGTCTAGAGTTCATAGACCAGTCTAGGATTTTAAGCTTAGGGTCAGACAGGAGCAGGAGCAGGAGTTGCAAGTTTGCATAGAATTGTAAGCGGGATCTGTTTGTATCTCCTAGTAGAAATCTTAGAAAGGCAGCAGTAGGCACAGTTTGCCGAAGCTGGGTATCTCTGTGTGTGTTTTTCTTTTACTGCTTATTTTATATCTCTGTGTTTGTTTTATTTTTTGTTAAAACCCTATTCACCCCCCCCCCCCCCTCTAGGGTTATTCTTGATCCTACAATTGGTATCAGAGCCAGTGTGTAACCCTAGAATCATGACTTCAATGGACAATGCTTTTTCTGAAGGTCAATCTATTGCTAGACCACCCATGTTCAATGGTGGTGATTACGCGTATTGGAAAGCTAGGATGAAAATCTATCTTGTGTCTGTTGATTATGATGTCTGGGATATCATTGAAACTGGATATAAACCTCCTACTGAAACTGTTAATGGAACTGTAACACCTAAACCAAAAAGTAGGTGGGATGCAAATGATAAGAAACTATACTCTATAGATTCTAAAGCTATGAATGCTCTAATTTGTGCTCTTGATAAAACAGAATATAACAGAATTTCTCATTGTGATACAACCCAGGAAATTTGGCATACTCTGGAAGTCACACACGAAGGGACTTCACAGGTTAAAGAATCTCGTCTTGCCATGTTCAGCAATGAATATGAAAACTTCATCATGTAGAAGGACGAGAGCATCAAGGACATGTATGGACGCTTCTCTGTGCTGGTCTACAATGCTAGAGCCCTTGGAAAGGTCTATACAGAAGTGGAACTTGTGAGAAAGATTCTGCGTGTTTTGCCAATGAACTTTGAAGCAAAAGTCACAGCCATTCAAGAATCCAAAGACCTGAGTAGGCTAAGCATGGAAGAGCTTATCAGGAATTTAATGATGTATGAAATGGAGCTAAAAGCAAGAGAAGATCGCAACAACTCGGACCTGAAAAAGAAGTCAATAGCTCTGTCCAACACCGTCACCATCGATAGTGAAGATCCTATTGAACAGCTTGCCATGGCAGTCAGACAACTCACGAAGAGGAGAAAATTCAAACCTCGGAGAAATAAACCAAAGGCCAACAATTCAGAAGACGAACCACTCTGCTACAACTGTCAAAAGCCGGGACACATAGAACCAAACTGTCCACTTCTTCAAAGAAACAAGAAGAAGAAGAAAGCTTTTTCTATAACTTGGGATAATGAGGAAGGAGAAGAAGATTCAGACAGCAGTGAGGAAGAAAGCAATTTGTGCTTCATGGCAAAGTCAGATCTAGAAGATACCGACGAGGAAATCACTGAGGTATACAGTTATGACGATCTAGTTTTAATGTGTAAACATCTTTCTGAAATTATTGACACATTAGAATCAGACGCAGAGAAACTGAAAGCGAAAAACCTCAACCTTGTTCACAATAATAAGAAGTTGGAATCTAAGATTGAAAATGCTTCAAAAATCAATAATCTAGATTGTGAAATTTGTAAGGATGTGAATCTAGAACTTTTAACACTCAAGTGCACCATTGAGAATCTTGAAAAAGTAAATTCGACTCTTAAAAAGAATGATGACACCAAAAGAAAGAATTATGTTGAACGATGCACTTCATTGGTAAATGAAAACACAATGTTAAGAACGAAAGTTCAAGATCTTGAAGTTGCTTTGAATAAATTCTCAATCGGTAAAACGTCTTTTAAAATGTTACTTGGAAATCAACTAGTTGCAAATAATAGAAAAGGACTTGGTTTTGGAAAGATACAAGGAAAAATGACTAGGATTGACAATGCTAAAGGAAGAGGCATCTTTCCCAAATGTGTAAAATGTGGAGTAATTGGCCACAGTCATGAAAACTGCAAGAACGATAATAAAATTCGTAAGTTCAAAAAGGTTTGGATTCCTAAACACTTGGCACATAATTATCATAATGATTGGAACACAAATAATAAGAAAAATCAAATCTGGATTCCGAAAGAGTCTTGTGATTATCACTTTTCTACGACTGATATGCTTGGACCTAGAAGATTCTCTGGGTCATCCTCTTCTATGTTTATGTAGGTATGTTGGCGGGATAAGGAGCAACAAAAATGGTATTTGGATTCAGGTTGCTCCCGACATATGACAGGGGACAAAAGACTGTTCCTTAGCCTTGAAAAACATAAAGGTGGGAATGTGACTTTAGGTGACAACAGCAAATGTAAAATAATAGGTAAAGGAAAAGTAGGTAACAATATTTTTGCCTTAACCAATGTCTTATATGTTGATAATCTATTTCACAATCTTATCTCTATCAGTCAACTCTGTGATAAAGGAATGAATGTTGTGTTTGATAGTAATGTCTGCAAAATCATAGAAACATCCTCTGGAAAGGTTGTTTTTACAGGGAAAAGAATTGGAAATGTCTACACACTCTCCTTCGATGATGTAACTGTTTCTAGGTGCTTGGTAGCAACGGAAGAGGAGGCAATTCTATGGCACAGAAGGCTGGCACATGCAAGTATGGGTCTTCTTGAAAGACTGGAAACAAATGAACTTGTCAGAGGTTTACCTCATCAGAAATTCAAAAATAACAAAGTGTGTAAAGCCTGTACTATGGGAAAACTTAGTCGCTCATCTTTTCGTCCAAAAAATGCTGTTAGTACGTCACGCGTGCTTGAATTGATTCATATGGATTTGTTTGGACCTACTGACATTGCTAGCTTAAATGGTAAACGTTATTGTTATGTATTGGTTGATGATTACTCTAGATTTACATGGGTTTACTTTCTAGCCAAAAAGTCTGAAGCTTTTGATTATTTTTCAAAATTTTCAAAACTTGTTCAAAATGAAAAAGGGTTTTCAATTAAAACTTTGAGAAGTGATCATGGAGGTGAATTTGAAAATTTAGACTTTGAAAAACTTTGTGAAGAAAATGGTTTTAAACATGAATTTTCCGCTCCTCGAACACCTCAACAAAATGGGGTGGTTGAAAGGAAAAATCGTACATTACAAGAAATGGCTAGATCTATGTTATGTGAATATAATTTGCCTCAAACCTTCTGGGCTGAGGCAGTAAATACTTCATGCTATGTAATGAACAGAGTTATGATTAGACCAATACTTAATAAAACGTCATATGAACTTTGGTCTGACAAAAAGCCTAACATTTCGTACTTTAGAGTGTTTGGATGTCCTTGTTATATTTTGAACACAGGAGAACAGCTTGGGAAATTTGAGCCAAAAACGATTGATGGGATTTTCATGGGTTATTCCTCAAGAAGCAAAGCTTACAGAATCTTCAATAAACAATCAAGAACAATTGTGGAAACCGTCAATGTAAAGTTCAATGAATCAAATGTGGATATGATCTCTGAAGATGATAAAGATGATGGTGGTGCACAAGAAGTTGAACAAGAAAGCAACGATGTTGAAACAAACAACGAAGAAGCCGCTGAAGCAGCAGCAAATGTTGAAAGACTGAAATTCAAGCCCAATCATCCTCCAGATTTGGTAATTGGAAGCCCAACAGCTGGTGTTCGTACACGTTCCTCTCTCAATAAGGATGTTTGTACCTTTTGTATTCATAATGCTTTTGTATCTGAAATAGAACCAGGTTCTTATGATATTGCTCTTAATGATGAATTTTGGTTGTTAGTTATGCAAGAAGAACTTAACCAGTTTGAGAGAAACAAAGTCTGGAACTTGGTACGTAGGCCAAAAGACTATCCAGTAGTTGGAACAAAGTGGGTGTTTAAAAATAAGCTTGACGAGTCTGGAAATGTAATTAGAAACAAAGCTAGGTTTGTTGCTAAGGGATACAATCAGATCGAAGGCATTGACTTTGATGAGAAGTTTGCCCCAGTTGCTAGGTTAGAAGCAATTAGAATCTTGTTGAGCTTTGCATGTTTTAAAGGTTTTAAACTGAAACAAATGGATGTGAAAAGTGCTTTTCTGAATGGAGAACTAAAAGAAGAAGTTTATGTTGAACAACCCATTGGTTTTGAGAGTCACGATTTTCCAAATCATGTGTATAAACTAGAAAAAGCATTGTATGGCCTTAAGCAAGCTCCTCGAGCTTGGTATGATTGTCTCTGTACTTATCTTTTGGAGAACGGTTTTAAAAAGTGGTGTGCTGACACAACTTTGTTTCTATTACATAACGGTGATGATTTTTTGATTGTTCAAATCTATGTTGATGATATCATATACGGTGCTACTAATGATGTCTTGTGTGAAAAATTTGAAAAAGTTATGCAGGACAAATTTGAGATGAGCTTGGTGGGAGAACTGAAATATTTACTTGGCTTTCAAATCAAATAGAGCAGCAAAGGTATCTTTATCTCTCAAACAAAGTATGTAATGGAGTTACTGAAGAAATTTGGAGTTGAAGATGCAAAACCGATGAAAACACCAATGAGTCTAACAACCAAGCTTGACAAAGATGAAAAAGGTGTTGTTGTTGATCAGAAAAAATATCGCGGTATTATCGGTTCACTTCTTTATCTTTCTGCCTCTCGACCCGATATTATGTTTTCTGTTTGTTTGTGTGCTCGTTTTCAATCTAATCCAAAAGAATCTCATTTAAAAGCCACAAAACGAATTCTGAGATATCTGGTACACACACCAAATCTGGGTCTATGGTATCCATCTTGTGATAACTTTAATTTAGTTGGATTTACCGATGCTGATTATGCTGGCTCACTCACAGATAGGAAGAGCACTAGTGGAACTTGTTTCATGTTAGGGCATTCACTGGTTTCTTGGTCAAGTCGTAAACAAAACTGTGTTGCTTTATCCACCACTGAGGCTGAGTATATTGCTTTAGGAAGTTGTTGTGCAAAGACTTTATGGATGATGCAGACTCTCTCTGATTTTGGTTTTTGCTATAAACGAGTTCCTTTAAAATGTGACAGTAAGAGTGCGATTGATTTATCAAACAATCCAGTACATCACTCACGCACAAAACACATTGATGTATGACACCACTTTCTTAGAGATCATATTAGCAGTGAAGACATTTGTATTGAATTTATTCCAACTGAATCACAACTGGCTGATATTTTCACAAAACCTCTTCCCGAAGACAGATTTTGCAGATTGCGTTTGGATTTGGGAATTATAGAAATAAATTAATCTCTTTGCATTTTTGGGTAAATTTTCTCTTAAGATGTTCTGTTATCAATAACATTTTTTTCTAACAAATAATCCAATCTTCAAACCATCAAGAAAAGAACAGTTTTTGTTTGGACATTTTTGATAAAATTGTGACTGTGTAAGATTTCAGAATATGAGATGGTTGAAAGTTTGTCTGCAACTCTGATATGATTGAATATTCTTTATAATATGAGTAAATTAGGAATTTTTTGTTCATCCATCTCTATCTCTATCATCTTTCTATCATCCATTATAAAATTATATACTAATAATTTCTCTGACCTCATTTAAAAATCCAAGTTCTGGTTATGCATGGTCATGAGATTTTTTTTCTTTCATGCTGCAACTAATCCCATTTAAAAATCCAAGTTCTGGTTATGCGTGGTTAGTGTGTTCTTGAAAAAAAAATCCCTTCACTCTCTGATTTGTGAACTATGTTCCTATTTTACGGATTATTATAATTTTTTGTTTGATTGTTTGAAGTTGTGGCACTGGCTCTGTCAAATGTTTTGCTTTCTAACTGCAGTACATATCCTTTGCAAATGTCCAGGACTGTTCATCTTTTGATGATTACAAAGGGGGAGAAGAAGTTAAGATTTTGTGTTGTTTACAGACATCTATAGATTTTATTTTTCCATTAATGCTAAGTGTTTGATTTTTTTTCTTCTTATTCCAAATTCTTAACTTGTGTCTGTTTACAATTAGTAGGGGGAGCTGTGTTATAGGGGGAGCACAAATATAAGGGGAGTTCTGCTCAAACACATCTCGTTATCCTCAAAAATCTTAAGTCTGTTTGTCATCATCAAAAGGGGGAGTTTGTTGAATACTGTTTTTGTTTGATGATAACAAATAGATTTTTACTGATATGTTTGATGGTGAAATAATTAGTATTATTGGGTGATGATGCTTTACACAAAATACATGAAATTTACACAAGTATTTGCCTTCCAATAATATTTTTTAACAATTATATACAATCTAAGTCTCACTTATTACATGGCTTTTCAATTCACAATTACAAATAAACTCAA
Source organism: Allium sativum (assembly GCA_030737875.1). Taxonomy (NCBI): domain Eukaryota; kingdom Viridiplantae; phylum Streptophyta; class Magnoliopsida; order Asparagales; family Amaryllidaceae; genus Allium; species Allium sativum. The sequence goes on from CM060924.1 coordinate 828,707,031, forward strand.
CCCAAATGTCTACACTTCATATACATCTCTTTACTGGATTAATCTTGTTGTGCACACTTTGACTATCCCAAGCTTCTGGTGCATCATCCTGAAACCTGTCACAAAAGAAGATACACACAGTACGCTGGAACTAAAATAAACACTGGACAAATAAAATTTTACTGTTTGGTTGATTCTCTGTTTGTCTCAGTTTTCTGTGTGTTTTTCTCATCATATTTCAGACTTGAACAACCACGCCATAACCATACTGGTTTGCTGATCAGAACAGCTGTTTCTGACCAGCCTCAACACAGTACAGCTTGACTGCTGTTTTGTTTCCTTGTGTTTCAGGACAAGGTAAAAATCAGATACATGGTGCAAACAAATGGCCGAGCAAAGTTCAAATCAAAATGTGCAGAAAGCATGCGCAAATGGTTCAAATCAAAATGCAAGTAAACAAGAAAATATTCAAATGACATGCCAACACAGCTATACAAGTATGGCAAATCAGCATTACAAATCAGCTCAGATCAGGCAAGAATAAGTGGGCAAAAGATGAAGCAGCATCAAGTATAAGCAGAAATGCAAGTGCAGTGCAAATACTAGCAAACATGATGAATAAGCATAGAGCAGTTCTAACAGCATGAAGTAGACATGGTGCTCAACAAGGCAGTGCACATGGGTGACCAACACAAAGTTTAAAGGGTGCAAATGCAAGGCAGATATGGTTCTGCTAAAGATGGATACAACAACATGAAGATGGCACAGCATATGAAAGGGGACCATCATCTTCAACATATAAGGATGACGAAGCATGTAGACAGTGAAACAGCAAAGTGGTTGAGCTCAAGGTTGAAGCAATAAGCTTGTAACAAGTTTGTGAAAATGCATATCAAAACAGGTGGTTCTGCAGATCAGTGTTCACAAAATATATATGCAGAACAGTCGAAATGGTGGAAGCATGAACAAGCATAAAGGCAGATTATTTTCAGCATATACATGGTGGTGCTACAAGCCAATTCAAGCTATTGTCATGTCAGCATCAAAATTAACATGCAGCATGTACATGTGTGTATGGTGCATGCCCAAGACCATATGCAGGCAAGAGAGAACAGTTATCAACATGTTCAAAATGACCACTCAATGAAACAACATGGCAATGCATATCAGGTGTGAAAATGCAAATAGATCAAGACAGATTTAAACACAGATAAGGCAGCCCATCATGGCAGAGCAATACACGGCAGAAATGGTTCACACACACACACAAGATAGGTCAATGCAGCAACAAGTGAACAAATTAGTTCTTAGGAAATGGTTCAGCAACATGCTTCAGGTTTGTTTAGAAAACTCAGATGCATCCAAGTTAGCAACTCAGCAATAATATAAAATAAAATAAATGCATGGAGCAAATCAACAAAAAGAGGAGCAAACATGACATGTAACATGGCAGATAAACAATTTTTTTGTTTATGATAAACGAAATCAGTGTGTGTTGTTCTTGGAAAGTTTTCAATATTTTTTTAACTTCTTTCTCAAAATCTATAATATATCATAAATGGAAAATAAGTTTTTGGATCAAATCGGTTTTGATGTGGTGACTAAGCAATATTAATTTCAATAAGCACACTGCTTTTTCAAAAGAGGAAAACAATTCCAATCAGATCGAATGAAGAAAGCCACGGTGGACAAAATTAGCCGTATATATTTCATTTACAAATTTAACAGAGGGAATCAAGGATAAAGACAGAAAGTTTTCAAAATCAATCGATTTTTGGACAACGGATTTTCAGAGAAAACAAATTCGATTCGAATATTCCAAAATCAAAAGGGGCAAGTCATTAAACTGAAATCAGAGGATAAGGGTCTCGTAAAAACCCTATAAATACACACAATTCATCATCGACAGATATCATCGAACAATACACAGAAAAACCGAAACCCTAATTGCAAAAATCAGATTTGCTTACTTGAGTGATCGAGAGAAAGGAAGAGCACGTCGCAGAAACAAGCAACAATCAAAGCCCATTATTTTTCAGATTTGCAGAAGGATTTCAAAGGTAAGAAATTTCATCTTTTTCAGAAACCCTAGCCACGATATTTTTAGAGAGCCGCAATTATCAAGTGAAAGGGGAATCGTGCAAATAAAAGAAAGTGGGCCGGTTAGTTGGCTAAGCCAAGTCCTTGATAAAAGGGGGGTGCCTTTTAATTTGTTCTCCTTTCTTTTGAATCTCCTTTGTAATTGTTTTGGTGTATGTTTTTTTTTTAAGATTTCTTGTTTCTAGTTTCTTGTAAAACTAGGATACAGATTACTGGATAGTAGTCTGGGAAAATCTGGTCTAGAGTTCATAGACCAGTCTAGGATTTTAAGCTTAGGGCCAGACAGGAGCAAGAGTTGCAAGTTTGCATAGAATTGTAAGCGGGATCTGTTTGTATCTCCTAGTAGAAATCTTAGAAAGGCAGCAGTAGGCACAGTTTGCCGAAGCTGGGTATCTCTGTGTGTGTTTTTCTTTTACTGCTTATTTTATATCTCTGTGTTTGTTTTATTTTTTGTTAAAACCCTATTCACCCCCCTCTAGGGTTATTCTTGATCCTACACAAAGGCTTGACAGAGTACTTGCCTAAGACTTGGTAGGCTGGATTGTCTCGAAGCGGTGAGGACGATCTCTTGCCTCGGTTCACAGATGGAAATCGAACCTCCAATACGTGACAATTGCGGTTTTGATTGTAGAGCCTAGTATTGGCGACATGATATATGGTACCCATGCCGTCTAGGATTGATACATTTATATTTGAAGTTGTTTTAAACACTATGCACTTATAATAGTATCAAATGATTTGTTTTAAACGTACCAAGCATGTTTGGCTATTATAAGGGAAAACCCTGTCCTCCGGCTTGCGCTGCATTGTGTGATGGGACCTGGGTCTTATAATAGCTTCATTTTTTCAAAAAGAGTTGCGCTGTTTTGTTATATGCACTAGTATTCTTGGGAGGAAACCCGTTCCGTGTTATACAGCGTGGTCCCTTGATATATCTGATTTAAAGTAAAGTTTTAAATAATTGTTTTAGTTCTCACACCAGTCACATGACTAACCTGGAGTTTATTGTTTTAACCTAAACTCTGGGTGCCTCTATTTCCACACGGGCAGCTTAGTTTTGGTTTTGCAGATTTATATTCACAGGATCCTGGTTTACAGCTGGAACGATATTCGGAAAGCTCTGTATCCGTATATTCTTTTCAATTGTGTTTTATATTATTTTCCACTGCATTGTAACTTGTAAATCTCTGATATTTAGTAAATGTGTAATATTTATTCATACTCTTTATATTCTTGTATTCTGATGAAATTGTTGTAATAAGCAATGAAATGTTCTTTTGTTTGTTTTCTGATTCGTCTTGTTCTCAAGGCATTCCGTTCTTCCTCTTCTCCTCGGAGAACGGGGAGGTTCGAGGTCCTTACACCATGTTCTCATAATACGTACTTTAGGGGGAAAGTATTACCCAGCTTTTTGGTCACCCATTAGAAGCTATCAGATTGGCACAACTCTGTGATTTTTAAGACCAATGGCTTAGAAACATCACGCGAAGGCCCAAAGATTAAGTTTGGTTAGCACCACATGATGATGATCGCTTTAGCTCATCAGAAAGTGTTTGAGAACTCTTCCAATGAGGGATGAGCAAAACAATTATAAAGGGATCGATACAACTCTGAGACGAATTGGAAGTATAACTCTACTCGAGCAATCAAATGACCATAACCCACAAACTACAAGGCTAACAAATGAAACTTCATAAGGCAGACCAAGGCAGCAAGTGGGACCTACCAGAGGAGTCACGGGCTCAACCAACACTCGAGATCGGTATGGATCCATATAGGGGGATCGAGACCGATCCTTCACTTTGCTGATTTTAGGCCTGGGCCTTCTAGACTCTCTTTACAACGGTTCTCCGACGTTTGTGGTTTATCTGCATCTGTAAATACCACTGCCAAGACAAAAAATGATCTATTTGGGCATTTGTTTACTTTGCACTATATTGATTAGATTCCTACTGATCTGAGCTGCTGTGACATTGAGTTTCAACAATAAAGTGAACGTATCTTCAAAGTGGACATAGGGCAATTAATGTCAAACCACTATAAATCGCCTTACCTCTTTGTATTGCATTTCTATTTTTCTATTCCTTATTTTTCGCGTCTCCTAGTTTAATTATTTGTTGAATTTATTGGATATTGTTCCAATTTTTGGTGTCAATAATATGCACAGTGTGAAAATTCATGAATTAATTACCTATAAAACTACTACATTTTGTAATAGTGAGAAAAAAATATCTTCTTAGTTATAGTTTGTTGCAGGCTTGTTCAGTTAAGTATGCATCTTAAAAATAGAAATTCCATCTGTTTTTATAATATATATGAGTGAGTATTCTTTTGTGCTCTTACTTATTCTTATGTCTTGAGATATGTTATATCTCAGGCCTTAAATGTCATATATATATATATATATATATATGCATGTATGTATGGATCAGTCTGTAGCGAATAAAATGTCATGGTTATCAGCATGAATGCAATTTATTTGAATTTAATTTATAAAGATATTCTAGAAAGAACAGTTCATAAGTGTTTTATTCATATTCTTCAGTTATAAATAAGAACCTAAATTTCCTAAATTCCATATTTTACGAACCCGGAGTTTCTAAAATGAATGGATTGAAATATGAGCAATCTATTAATAATGATTCCAAGTAAAATTTGAGAAGCTGCCAAACCTAAGCGAAAGTTTCAGATCCCACTAAAGGAAATTACACCAAAAATTGATTTCGGTCAGAAGAAGAATAATTTCATGGCAGAAGAGATCTTTAGTTTCACTATGATCGGGAGAATGAAAAATTTTTATCGATTCATATGATAAAAAAAAATCACCCAAAATTAAAGCCGGTTCAAATTCGAATGGAAATTCCTCTGTATTTGAAATCTGCCAAATCCAGGTGCAAATTCATGGCACAACAACCGATAGAATCAACTCGAGGCAAAAAGGTCGTTCAACTACCAAAATCTCTGGTCTTCCGGACTGGTAGTGCCAATTCAATCAGATTCAGAATCCATGTATCTAGCCTACCCAGACCACGTATGCTAGGTGGATTCTATGGAGGTGATCAAGAGATCTAGCCAGTACAAAAGGACTGCGCTTATGATAATGTGAGATGCATCTTATTTCAATAAGGTTATAATTTTTGTGCACTTTGTTTTCAGACCTTAGAATATTGATAAACTAATTGCATCTAAACAAAAAAACTTCCTCCATAGGTCATGTGAAGTATGTCAATTGCAAAACCTAGGTTAAGACAACATAAAAACTATTTATACGACTTTTTGCATCATCACCACCTTTACCAAATATACTGATATTGTTAACTAATTCTTCAACATCATATTCTTCGGTGTTGAATTTATATCCGTCGAAAAAATATATATTAGATATGTCTTGATATTTCTTTTTGATTCCAGCGCAAGATTGTTTCAATCCTTTGTCGATCACATAATTTCGTAGACCGTAAACATAGTTTGAGAATCAACTAGCAAATTGTTCACTAAGAACACCACGTGAATGTTGTCTTTCATAAATATTAGTTGCAATAAAATATAGTGCATAAGAATTATTGAAGTAAGTATATCAAGACTTATTATTTAAAACAATATAATGATTGATGCAACTTCAGCATAATTAAAAAGAATATATGTACACACAACATGATGATCTCAATCGTCCAACCATAGTTTAATACATTTTTCAACAGGTCAACCATATTGTCTAAAAATAGATAACACTACTTGAGAAGACTCTTGTTCATCGCCTTCATCATTAAGTGGAACACTATCAAATGATAAATTCATATGTTCACTGAAATAGCAAAAAAAGGAAGCTTCTTCTTCGATATATGATTCACAAATCAAACTTTAGCTAATACTTTTTGTCTAACTTTTCTTCTTCAAATGATTTGAGTACCTACCCAAAAATTAATTTAAATTAAAATACTCTTAAATATGTAAACTAACATCTAACATGTTTTCATATTATTTCCACTTAAATGGATACATCTATTTATACCGCACATGACCTCGAAGGCATGCTTTTATGAAGTATGAATATGCAAATGTTCATTACATTAAAGGAATACGAAAAAAATTGCAGAGTAGTATAGGAATATTTACTTTAAGTTTATGTAGATGTTGAACTTTTAATGTGGTCAAACAAAGTTCTTTGTAAAATAGAGTTTGCTATAACCTTCCAAACTTTTAAAGGTAAGAGTTCTATGAAAACGATGGGTAACAAATTTTCCACCTGTACGTGCAGTCATGGTTTTTCATCCCATTCAATCTATTATTTCTAAAGTCAAACATATACGAGTATTAGAAGAAATTCCTTAATGACATCTTAATCTTTCCACCCATTTGAACACAACTTCAACTTGGCTACTATCTAACTCATAAAAAGCATTGTTTTTTTTACTACCAACTGGCTTTGTATGAAGCTCAAGATGTTTACAAACTATTGTATATCACATCTTAATTTCAAATCGTTCTTAGCCATCTAGTTAACATTTTAATTATGTCGAAACACATTATCAAACACATTTATCTTATTATGCACAACATCAATATTATGTCGAAGTAAGAGATCTTTCAAATAAGGCAACTCCCAAAACATGCTTTGTTTATATCACTTATGAATCATCGATTTGGCTAAAATATCACTTTATACTCCTACTTCATGTATTTTTGGATAATACTTTGCTAGTTCATATATCTATTCGTTTGATCAAATTGTTGGCGGTTGTCTCATCTTTACTTGGTTAGCTTTAAAGTTTTTTCTACCTCCTTTGAAAAATGATTAACATGGAGAAAGCATTAGTGGAAATCAAGCTATGAAATTTAATTCCCAGACAGTAGAGAGAATGCTCCTTTCTCTTCCATGTAATAAGGAAAAGCTCGACGATCAGATGTACCCTAGCATAAAGTAATTGCATAAACAAGGAAATGACTTCGTTTTTCCATAGTGTTTTCAGCTCTCCAATCAACAGTTAGAAAGAAACCTTGTCGTTTATAGGATCATCACGGCTAGAGACGACAGCAGTAAGAGACATTTATAGAATTTACATATATAACCATAGTGGTATATTATACAGAGTGATTATAATGAGCCAAAAGGAGTATTTAGAAGCAAGTTGAGAAAAATGTGAAAAACCATCCGTACATAATCCAAGTTTACCATTATGGCTATACGCGGTAAAAGTCAAGTAGTTGTATCGAAATGCTTTCATGCTTCCCCTTCGGTTGGGTATGTCAAAGTAACTCCTTCTAGTTTTCTCACATGGTGTCGTCTCATATGAAATGTGGTAACAGAAGGTGCATATAATCTTTGAAGCGTAGGGGTGATGATTGAGTAATGCGTAGACTTGTATGTAAATTACTTTCCCTTCTTTTCTTGCTGGTTTTGTATCTTTCCTTCTTACATATTCTACACTTTCTAAAATTGACGTCGTTTTGCAAAAACAACATGTGACCATTTAAACATGTTTTTATTTTATGATTAAATAGACCGGAAATAGACATAAGTTTTTTAACTTCATAATAATTTTCACACATTAAATTAATGGTGGCTTGCGCCTTTTTGCAGCTCATGCAACAGCTGTAAATCCATTTTTTGTGAAATTGTGTTTTGATATCATCACAATGTATTATGCAATTATTAACAATTGAATTCTGCTTTTATAACCACCCCAAAGTGATTTTTTAGGGCATCCAATAAAACATATATCTCTTTTGTTTGAATATTTGTTTTTTCTTGGACATTCATATCGTCACCCTCAAGTTCAACTATAAGAAACAACGATCATGTTGCATTTTCAGCCATATTTTCTATGAGATTCACTGTAACAATGTCAATATCAACCACCTATTCCTATAACTAAATAGGGTTAGGTGTTATAGTTTCTCTATGATGATATCTTATAAAATAATGCGGTGCAAAACTATTTTGGCACAAGTTTTACAACATCCGACATCAAATACTTTGAATATTTTGTACTTCATGGACAATGAATTTCTATATTATTTTAACTATTACTCAAATCAAATTCAATATAATGTTATAAAAATGTTTCTTTACTAAGACTCTTATTCCTTTGCTTTGGTACATCCAGCTCCTTCAATCGAAAAAATAATTGACCCTTTTATCTATTTTTAAAAAATATGATACAAGTTTAAAAAGGTTATATTGACTAGTTTACAAATTGACATTTTATTTTTTAGTTCGTCGTTACATAATCTTATAGATGTTCATTTGTTACAGTTTGTGAAATAGAACTAAAATTCTAGTTTGTCGTTTTCAATTTTGATGGTTGATCGTCTTACTTTCCATTACAAATACACTAACAATTACATGTTGTGAATCATTTCATTTAAAATGATTCAAAAAGATTTCAGCAACACTTCCCCTTTATTTTCTATATCTTATACAAATGCATCTATACATGGAACAAAAAGGAAGTGCTTTTGAAATTTTGGTGAATCGTTTAAAACGTTGTCATTATGTTTGTAACTTGCCAATGTGGGGGGGGGGGGTAAATTCGATATTATTGTGTTTGTAATTTGTTTGCAATTATGTTTTTCTCTAAGTCTCCCAATCCATCTCCCTTCACTGATCCCCCTACAGCCTCCTCAATTTCATATCCCTGAAACTTCGTGTCTCCGAAGACTCCTCACTTCAAAATTGCTAAAATTTCCTTAAGTCAATGGGATAAGAAATTTCCATTTCGTATCCACAAGACTTGCAAAATTTACCAAGTCTTCCGCGATATGAAATGAGAATTTCATATCCCCACGACATGTACATTTTCCATGTTTTCCTTCGTCTTCCTATTCTCCATGTCTTCTTCGAATTCGTACTCCAAAAACTACAAGTCTGTAACTTCGAACTCCTCCGTCACCCGTGCATTGGTCATCCACCTCGACCACCACCATCGGATCCACAACCACCAACCTCTCCTTCTCCATCCAAGTACACACGCATAATTCGAACCTACGTTTGAATCAAAAACCCAAAATATCAGAGGGACTCCCACCTGTTCTTAATGTAGGTTGGTCCAGCAAGGATATGTGGTGGTCTTGAGGGTCTCGAATGGTTAGAGAGGTGACCTGATTAGGGACGACGAACTAGAGAGGGTTTGAAAAAAATTAAATTCCATGAAAATTCTTAAGTCCTTGAGAATACGAAGTAGCAGAAGAAAGGGAGGAGTTTCGTATAATGCTTTTATACGTACGAAAGGGAGAAAATTCCAGAAACTATGGAAATTTCACTAAGTGCATGGGGATCGGTACCGATCTGTGAATCGGTACCGAAGCCAATGCATCGTTTTAAAAAAGTAAAAGGGAAAATGGGGAGAAGATGAAAAGTGGACACTCTTCGGATCAGTGGAAACTTATAAACCCTTGACAACGGCTACGATTGCGCATATGCATCTTCAAAACTTCAATCATTGAAACTGACTCGATTCATTAACTAATCGTATACTTACTAACCTAAATGATTCAAGAGCACATGCCTAACAATCGTGTCCAAATTTGATGACATTCCGAAAACTAACTTACACAATTGTACACCCGAAGCATATTATTTTTGTTATGTTTCTTGTTATAAACTTCGATCGTATCACGCAAAATACCATGCAAATGTATGAGTGCATACGCAAATCTGTGCTGACAAGGACTCGTTTATGCTTCGACGTAAGCGAGAGTCTGCAAGTAACATTTAATTTTTTGAATTGACCGTGGTTAGACCTTCACCTGAGCAATCAGACAAGTTCTAGTTTGAGCAACCAGAGTTCTCAAAAATGCCGGAACTTCGCACTTATATCAATGAGCTATGACAAAGCATCACAACAGCTCAAAATTGACATACTTTCTGGAATGCACTACTCAACGGAAAGATTGCGACCATTCGCTCGACACGACTTGGAGATCTTTCCAGTTACCAGAAAGACTTATCTCAACTCAAAGCACGTCATGTTAACACAAAATTTGCTTTGGGGAGCAAGTGTTACCCGGCCTTTTGACCCGAATTTTAGAAGCAGTTCAGGCCCACACGACTCGATCATCACGTGGCTAAACAATCCATAAATGTTGCTCAAATACCCATAAGACAAGTCCTAACGGAGTCGTGCAAGTATGGTTATCCCCATCTCGTCAGAACATCTTTCTAATGGCTAAGTGCTCGGGGATCGATATAAAATATGTTACGGGATTGGTATATATGAGCCCCACGTTCAAGACTTCACAACAAATTTGCCTAACACCTTCGAGATCGGTGCGTATCCCCAGATAACTCAAGGATCAGTACAACTTCCAAGATTCCTGGAACGGTACCACTTCCTAGAGTCTCCTGGATCGGTGCGTCTTCTAACCATTCCCATAATCATAAAAAAAACACAAGTGTCGTGGGATCGTATGAATCATGGACCAACTCTGAGATCGATGGGAATCACATAAATAATGAGGATTGGTATGAAGTGCGAAGCAACTCATAAATTACACTAATTTCTTCCGGATCGGTAGGAAGTCCACAACTCCACACATGCAACTTGAAGCATTCACAGTGTAACGCCCTATCTCTATACTCATATTAGCCAAGGTCATTACAAGCAATGATGTCAACCATTTGCATATTTGCTTTGTACGAATGTTAAACATATCATATAATGTGGTCTTACATTTTAAATCTTATGAGGAAATCCGACACATCTAATTCAAGTTTAAATCTACTATACAATGGCTATATATAATTCGGAATTAATATAAAATACGTAATAATATAATCAGAGTCAGACACAGATATTCACATCACTATGGTGGAAATAGATATGAATATAACACATAAGAGTAAATACAAAGATAGTGGTTGTAACGAACTGGGATTTTCGACTCCGAAAATCAACATCAAACTACCATGTTGACCCTTCAGACATCGAACATTCCAGATCATTAATAGAAAGAAGTTAGAGGGTGAGAATAGATAAGGTAGAAATATTGAATAGAAGAAGAAGAAGAACACCACAACACAGAGTCTCACATCGCAGCGGAACAAATATAATACAGAAATAAATCTTTACTGAAAGCTTTTAAAATACTTACAATATCAGAGTACACATCTGGACAGTGATAATCTGTCCTCATACAACACACAGCGGAATACTAGTAATATCATACGTCTGGACTCTTCCAGCTCGTCTCTTCATAGCAGTCGATAACCTGAACCTGTACAACCCGGTCTAACCCGAGCATTTACAAAACACCGGGTCAGTCTGGTGAACCAGAGTGAGATAAACTCGCACAGTAATAAGGGTGAATCATCCAATCATGATTTTAAAGTTCAAAACCTTTTCCAAAGAAAAGGATAATCGTAAGACCAAATCCACACATAAACACGGACGGTTTTTACCTTACGATAACCCAAAACAGTTTGAAACCAATATCTTGTCTGATATTATAATAATGTCTAAATACAAGTAAATAGAATCTAGTGGAACGCTTGCATCTCACGCTCCACATATATAGTATACAATCAAAACCCGCAGGCGCTTATTGGAAATTGGATTCCAACTTGACAAGGTATGGGTCCACCTTCCGATAGTGTATCTCTAGAGACGAATACACTGGGTTCAACAAGAACCTCTTGCAAACCCGGCCCTCACATGACCGACCACTCATTTCGCTTGAGTGTATCGAATGTATACCACTGACGGTTGGGATCAGCAACCGTCTCCCGATAAGGGACAGCATCGAAACATAGATTTAAGAAACAAATAGGACTTCCTCTAGATAGGTGATTATACACCCTAATGGGAGCGACCCACATAGCCATGCTGCCTGCCCGATTTTTGTCATTTCCCGGTTGATGAGGCTTGAGGTCAGAGTTTATTCTTGAACATCTGAACACCATACACTTTGAATGCCACATCGTCAGATCCGTCAGATATCACTAATTGACGTCCACAAAAATACTCTAGCTGAAAGCTAGAGAATGGCAATTCTCCGCCAACAACCATAGCACGTTTGAAGAAATCAACGTACGTGACCCTTTGGAAATACTCTGTCAGACATCCGTCCATATACGTCATCCAGGAACAGGATGAACCGAAGGCACTCTCCTACTGCATCCAATATAGGAATCACCCCATGGATCAGTAGCGAGAAGTCCTCGCAACCCGTAGATTCCAACTACGACAGAATCACAGCTTATCTCTGCTTGCCAGGCAGAGAATATTAGTGGTTCTTCCGTTTATGAAAATCAACGGTCTTCTCAGCACCATCTCGATCATCTTCTGATCTCTTCACGTATTTGTTGGTTGGAATGGTTTTCGAATATAAATTCGATCCCGGTCTTTCCGTACCAACCATCGTATTGAATAGATTTGATAGTCGGTGTTTTAACTATCAAAATATACAGTGTTTCAAACATGACACTCCAATGAGTTCACTGATTCAGTATTTAGCATCATTTGGCCTTTAAATCAAACTGATTTACCTTTGTTAAATTAAACTTCTAACTCTTATAATATTCAAAAATACGATATTTGAAATACTCTAATTCGATTTAACTCAAATCGATTAACTCTAATTGATTAACTAATACTCAACTTAAAACCATTCGCTTGACCCTAGATCACAGCGATCACAATGGTTACGCCTGATTCCCTTAGGAAACATCCGACCGCCGTAGGCTATCTGCAGCCCTGCGAATTACGCTAGCAGTCGTACGAAATGGCAATTTAGCCGAATAATTATGTTTGGCTAATTCTATCTCGAATAAATATATTCAATTTCCCACTTTGAAATCTCATGTAAAATTCTTCTTTTTACTTGATCTCGTTTTCAAGTAACGTTAATGTAAAGTTAACGCTTTACACTTTAAATCTCACTTAAAACTCTGGTTTATAATAAACCCTTTTATCGTAATCTCCTTTCACTTAATTCATATAATTGAGTACGTTTATTTCCTTTCACCATTCAATTGGCTTGCATCTCACATTCGGTAACTTTTTAAATGAATTCCCATTTAAAAATATATTCCTAACTTTATCATTAATTAAAATAATAACTTATTTCAAACATTAACTACTTTAGTAGTTAATCCCTTTATTAACTAAATTAAATATTAAATCCCTTTTAAATCCTTATTTAAATTCAAACAATATTCGTTTAACTATTTTAGTCAAAACACATTAACTTGATAAACCATTCTAATTTCAAACGGTCGATTTGATTAACTCAAAAACTTGATTATCTTATTAACCGATTTCAACAATCCTCGCTTAAAAATATAATTATTTTAAATAGATTCTAATTATTTGTTTTCTTTACAAATCAATTTCCCAAGGTTTTACCATTTAATTCATTTCTTATTCTTCAACTGGTAAATCTGATTAACATCAACATTTGCTTTGCAAAATAACTTCATAACAAATCAAAGTCTTAAACAAATAAAATATTTATTTATTTCTCTTAAATAACTTTTATTCAAATAATATAATTCAAATCTAACTCTGGTTATAAAATAAATTTTATAACCTCAACTCTATTGATTCACCTGACGGTGAATCACTGTCTATAACCCGATTGGTTTTCAAGGCCATACTCTGCCAAACACTTAACCAATATCGCCCATTGGTTTAAACCAAACAGATGTTGAATATCTCGTCAATAATCAACCATCAAATCAATCACACAAACAGATCAGTTCATATATGAGAATATGAAAATAAAAAATACATTTTTGAGGGATCCGGTTGGGTCCCTCCAACCTGTTCTTCCCTGTATTCAAATGGTTATCTCAAATCAAACCATTCAGCTTTGTTTAACTGATAACACTAAATAACAACCATTCAACATCAACTTATACGCAATTCAAACAATGCAACCATTTAAACACGTTTATAAATAAACGTGACCAACCAAGGTGAGTCACCTTTATTGGAACCAATCGTTAAAAATAACGATTTGGTATTTCACTGAAATTAAACACAGTTTAATTTCATCGGTTAAATCAACAGATCAATGTATAACTAGCAAAATAGTTAACCATTGGCAAGCAGAGCACACAGAATAAAAACACCCAATTTATATAAAATATAAAAAGGATAACTGAGTGAGTTTAACTCACCTTGCTTCCCGTTGTCGCTAAAGCGGTTCGGTTACAGTCAAATTAAACAGTGTTCAATTTGACTGCAAATTCCAGCTATCTCCGTCTCTGATCCTATTAGTTCCAAAATATAGAGTTTGTCGCCACGATTTTAGCGCAACTGGTTTTGTTCGATTCTGGTCATACATACGGTTTATAGGCATCTTAGTACATGATTATAATTAGATTATTAATAATTTCTTAATCAAAATCATTAGTCCAATTACTTTGGTTTTTATTGGATAACAAGCCGATCATCATTGTTGGTTTCCCTTCATATACTGCTATACAAAGATCCTTGTCCAAATTTGTGCAGTCTGTCCTGGTTAACAATAAACGAATGCTTATAATAAAATTAATTAATTTAACTTATATGATAGGGTTAATTTCATATGTCTCTTACTGGCAAAAAGGAGTCAAGCCGATATTCCCTTCTATTTTGCTTCTGCATATTTCCGTTCAATCTGTTCAGGGAAAAGAGATCCACGGTTTAGACTGTTTCAATCAAATAATAAGCTTTCCTTAACCATATAACTAATATTAACCACATCTGCAGACAAGGATACGGTTGATTTCACGCTGGCCCTTTCTTTCTATTCCCTTCGTTAGTCCCAAGATTAAATAACCATTTCCATCTGTATTGATTAACCCCAATCTCATTAATAAGTATGGTAGAAATTTCTAACTTAATCAGGTTTTCCATATGTTAATTACACTTAGTTAAGGGGAATACGGCTGGTTTAGTTCGGCATCTCCAACTGCTTTGTTCCCAAAACTAGCCTCGACATCCGACTTCTGTAGCAGCACCAGGGAGGTCGGACTCCAATCAGAGATGACCCGTGTCCCCACCTCGACGTTCACCAGAAGTGCCATCCCCCCCGACTAACCCAGTCACCTCAAATTTAGCTCGAAGATCCGCAATTTCGTAGTGCCATTGGGGCCATTACTCTGACCCAACGCCAGTCACCACTGTCGGTTCTCGAGATCTCGGTGAGAAGACGGTTTGCTTTTATGAGTCCACTGATTAGTGGAATGAACGAGGAGATTTTGTGGTAAAACTTGAGAATTTCTGTTCATAAATTTGGAAGTGGAGGCGCAAGTTTCAGTTGACCAGGGGAAAAGGTTGACCACCGAAAATAAGGGTTACGCTGTTCCTAGTATGGTATTTATAATGGAACCAAAACGTGGAAGGCACGGTTCCTAGTTTGGCTTGCAAGGAATCAGTTGTTTGGCCGCCAAGTCATTGAAAGTGTGAGGCGCAAGGAATCTACAGTAAGCTACAGTGTTGTTGTGTGGAGGTTTATTTATAATATAATATAACGATACTTCATCACGAAGTAGTTGATAAAAACCACCACAATTGATTTCTGTCTACTGATAAAAAAATTATTCTTGATGTAAAAAGGTATTCCGGACCCAATGGGACAAGTTTCGTCGAGATCCGAGGTCGTATGAAAAAAATTCCTTTATGAAACCGGAAATGAACACGCGTTAAATTTTTCCACAGTCACCAGATAAATCAAATCAACTTGAAACTTGTATATCTTACAATAACTTTTCGATACGAACCCAACGGCACTAGTTTCGTCACATTCTGAGACTGTTTGCCCGATATGCTGTTTTTACCCCGAACCGCCCTACCCTTTTTAACGCCAAATTATCCAGTCTCTAAAAATAACAAACTATATACTTATTCTGACTCTAATCGACGATACGAACTCAACGGAACTGGTTTCGTGGCCTAATTCGATCGTCTTCTCAAGTTACACTCAAATACCCCTTTATTTATTTAAATACGCGCTATAGAAATTGAACGGGCGTTTACGGCTACCGTGGTCACATACGATATCGGTTTTCCACGCAATTCACCACCGTACAATAATTTAACGATACGGTTCTAATGAAACTGATTTCGTCGAAAACTGAGTCCGTTTGCAAAACGGCCATTTTAAAGGCCTATAATTTAATAACGATTTTCCATAGCGACTATTTCAAAATTTGATTTGGCCATAACTATCAAACTATAACACGAAATCTGGATTTTTCTCTTTCATATGAAAATTATCATCAATACGGTCTCAACGTGTCTTGTTTTACAGAAATCCGACTTAAATCGAATTCTGTATTCTCAGTTGAAGTTCAAAACTTCATTTCACGAACTGCACGCCATTTTCAAGCTCGATTTATATTGTATATAAATTATAACGTTCAACTTCGTTTCAATAACGAATTAAATATTAAATTCCATTAATATTCCAAATGTCATATTTAAAATTGAATAAATTAAATTACATATTCGAGTGCCAAAAACACGGGTCGTTACATTCTTCCCCCCTTAAAATAATTTCGTCCTCGAAATTGCTAAGGTAAGAAAGAACGTTATAAACTCATTAATTTCAAATCTAATTATATTTTAAATTAGAAACCAATTCAATATTGTAAATAAATATTTTCAAAAATATCGAAAATTTTCTAACACTTTAAATTTTCGGAAAATTTCGCCAGCACCTCCTTTGTACGGCTCAATCGGTACAACCACAACTCGCCTTTCTAGGCCTTCTCCAATCCAAAAGAAAATGAAATAGCCAAGCGGCTTGCCAAATAGGCTCATAAATCACCAAACCCATATGAAAATAAACATGTACCTTTTTGTCGGGCATATCATTATGTCCTCTCCATCTGCTACCCTGTCAGCATATACAAATGCATCCCCAAACAACATTCCACTTTTGTCCTCAAAACCAAATCCTTCACGCATCCAATCCAATACCATTGCAGATTCCTGTCTCACAATTCAAATCTGATTCTACTTGATATATTATATCTCGATTCAATTCCCAGTTAATTGGTTTCAATTTCAATTTATATTTGTTTTCCCAATTTCTATTTAATTTTGCTTTTGTTCAAACACTTTCCCTGGGAGTTTTTAAACAGCTCAACTTTTTCAAAAATCAAACCTTTCTTTACAGAATTCAAAACCACTTGTTTTTCTCAAAGCAATTCAAAACAAAACCTTTGGTAGTAATTTGTCACTTACCACTCGAAAATGAACACCGATGATGTCCGGATCATCATCGGAATCTATTTCCCAGCTATCGAAGTGAGTTCAATACTATGTCACTTTCAAAAACAGTTCTAAACATTTTCATTTTGAAATCCATTTCAAAATATCCCTTTCAATGCTTGTAACAAATTTAAAATCTCCCAGGATTTTTAAAAATTCTCATATATTCAATTCAAGTTCATTTGCAATCATCTTTCCAACTTTTAGGAATTTTAATTTCAAATTCTGATTTTTATTTCAGATTTAATTCATCTGATTCCATGTTATACGAATTCTAATTGGTTATTTATATAACCATTTCAATTATTATCAACCAACACAACCAATATATTATAATATTTCCCAATATATATTTTCTTTATATCAAAATATAATTTGGGTAAATTATTTCATTTACCCTCTTTCAAAAACATACTGTGTCGAATTATTCTGTTCAAGAGTTTAGAAACACTTATCGACCCAGTTTGCATTACTGTATCGACCAGAATTCATAAACTACTCGACAAACCAATCAACACAATATAAACAGTTTTTATATCAATTTACAAATACGCACTCATATATATACACTCAAACTCAATCAAGGGTATTACTAACCCCATCTCTACTGAGTCACGCCACAGAGCCAAGGTAATTACTTAACCTTAAGCTCTGATACCACTGTAACGAACCGGGATTTTCGACTCCGAAAATCAACATCAAACTACCATGTTGACCCTTCAGACATCGAACATTCCAGATCATTAATAGAAAGAAGTTAGAGGGTGAGAATAGATAAGGTAGAAATATTGAATAGAAGAAGAAGAAGAACACCACAACACAGAGTCTCACATCGCAGCGGAACAAATATAATACAGAAATAAATCTTTACTGAAAGCTTTTAAAATACTTACAATATCAGAGTACACATCTGGACAGTGATAATCTGTCCTCATACAACACACAGCGGAATACTAGTAATATCATACGTCTGGACTCTTCCAGCTCGTCTCTTCATAGCAGTCGATAACCTGAACCTGTACAACCCGGTCTAACCCGAGCATTTACAAAACACCGGGTCAGTCTGGTGAACCAAAGTGAGATAAACTCGCACAGTAATAAGGGTGAATCATCCAATCATGATTTTAAAGTTCAAAACCTTTTCCAAAGAAAAGGATAATCGTAAGACCAAATCCACACATAAACACGGACGGTTTTTACCTTACGATAACCCAAAACAGTTTGAAACCAATATCTTGTCTGATATTATAATAATGTCTAAATACAAGTAAATAGAATCTAGTGGAACGCTTGCATCTCACGCTCCACATATATAGTATACAATCAAAACCCGCAGGCGCTTATTGGAAATTGGATTCCAACTTGACAAGGTATGGGTCCACCTTCCGATAGTGTATCTCTAGAGACGAATACACTGGGTTCAACAAGAACCTCTTGCAAACCCGGCCCTCACATGACCGACCACTCATTTCGCTTGAGTGTATCGAATGTATACCACCGACGGTTGGGATCAGCAACCGTCTCCCGATAAGGGACAGCATCGAAACATAGATTTAAGAAACAAATAGGACTTCCTCTAGATAGGTGATTATACACCCTAATGGGAGCGACCCACATAGCCATGCTGCCTGCCCGAATTTTGTCATTTCCCGGTTGATGAGGCTTGAGGTCAGAGTTTATTCTTGAACATCTGATCACCATACACTTTGAATGCCACATCGTCAGATCCGTCAGATATCACTAATTGACGTCCACAAAAATACTCTAGCTGAAAGCTAGAGAATGGCAATTCTCCGCCAACAACCATAGCACGTTTGAAGAAATCAACGTACGTGACCCTTTGGAAATACTCTGTCAGACATCCGTCCATATACGTCATCCAGGAACAGGATGAACCGAAGGCACTCTCCTACTGCATCCAATATAGGAATCACCCCATGGATCAGTAGCGAGAAGTCCTCGCAACCCGTAGATTCCAACTACGACAGAATCACAGCTTATCTCTGCTTGCCAGGCAGAGAATATTAGTGGTTCTTCCGTTTATGAAAATCAACGGTCTTCTCAGCACCATCTCGATCACCTTCTGATCTCTTCACGTATTTGTTGGTTGGAATGGTTTTCGAATATAAATTCGATCCCGGTCTTTCCGTACCAACCATCGTATTGAATAGATTTGATAGTCGGTGTTTTAACTATCAAAATATACAGTGTTTCAAACATGACACTCCAATGAGTTCACTGATTCAGTATTTAGCATCATTTGGCCTTTAAATCAAACTGATTTACCTTTGTTAAATTAAACTTCTAACTCTTATAATATTCAAAAATACGATATTTGAAATACTCTAATTCGATTTAACTCAAATCGATTAACTCTAATTGATTAACTAATACTCAACTTAAAACCATTCGCTTGACCCTAGATCACAGCGATCACAATGGTTACGCCTGATTCCCTCAGGAAACATCCGACCGCCGTAGGCTATCTGCAGCCCTGCGAATTACGCTAGCAGTCGTACGAAATGGCAATTTAGCCGAATAATTATGTTTGGCTAATTCTATCTCGAATAAATATATTCAATTTCCCACTTTGAAATCTCATGTAAAATTCTTCTTTTTACTTGATCTCGTTTTCAAGTAACGTTAATGTAAAGTTAACGCTTTACACTTTAAATCTCACTTAAAACTCTGGTTTATAATAAACCCTTTTATCGTAATCTCCTTTCACTTAATTCATATAATTGAGTACGTTTATTTCCTTTCACCATTCAATTGGCTTGCATCTCACATTCGGTAACTTTTTAAATGAATTCCCATTTAAAAATATATTCCTAACTTTATCATTAATTAAAATAATAACTTATTTCAAACATTAACTACTTTAGTAGTTAATCCCTTTATTAACTAAATTAAATATTAAATCCCTTTTAAATCCTTATTTAAATTCAAACAATATTCGTTTAACTATTTTAGTCAAAACACATTAACTTGATAAACCATTCTAATTTCAAACGGTCGATTTGATTAACTCAAAAACTTGATTATCTTATTAACCGATTTTAACAATCCTCGCTTAAAAATATAATTATTTTAAATAGATTCTAATTATTTGTTTTCTTTACAAATCAATTTCCCAAGGTTTTACCATTTAATTCATTTCTTATTCTTCAACTGGTAAATCTGATTAACATCAACATTTGCTTTGCAAAATAACTTCATAACAAATCAAAGTCTTAAACAAATAAAATATTTATTTATTTCTCTTAAATAACTTTTATTCAAATAATATAATTCAAATCTAACTCTGGTTATAAAATAAATTTTATAACCTCAACTCTATTGATTCACCTGACGGTGAATCACTGTCTATAACCCGATTGGTTTTCAAGGCCATACTCTGCCAAACACTTAACCAATATCGCCCATTGGTTTAAACCAAACAGATGTTGAATATCTCGTCAATAATCAACCATCAAATCAATCACACAAACAGATCAGTTCATATATGAGAATATGAAAATAAAAAATACATTTTTGAGGGATCCGGTTGGGTCCCTCCAACCTGTTCTTCCCTGTATTCAAATGGTTATCTCAAATCAAACCATTCAGCTTTGTTTAACTGATAACACTAAATAACAACCATTCAACATCAACTTATACGCAATTCAAACAATGCAACCATTTAAACACGTTTATAAATAAACGTGACCAACCAAGGTGAGTCACCTTTATTGGAACCAATCGTTAAAAATAACGATTTGGTATTTCACTGAAATTAAACACAGTTTAATTTCATCGGTTAAATCAACAGATCAATGTATAACTAGCAAAATAGTCAACCATTGGCAAGCAGAGCACACAGAATAAAAACACCCAATTTATATAAAATATAAAAAGGATAACTGAGTGAGTTTAACTCACCTTGCTTCCCGTTGTCGCTAAAGCGGTTCGGTTACAGTCAAATTAAACAGTGTTCAATTTGACTGCAAATTCCAGCTATCTCCGTCTCTGATCCTATTAGTTCCAAAATATAGAGTTTGTCGCCACGATTTTAGCGCAACTGGTTTTGTTCGATTCTGGTCATACATACGGTTTATAGGCATCTTAGTACATGATTATAATTAGATTATTAATAATTTCTTAATCAAAATCATTAGTCCAATTACTTTGGTTTTTATTGGATAACAAGCCGATCATCATTGTTGGTTTCCCTTCATATACTGCTATACAAAGATCCTTGTCCAAATTTGTGCAGTCTGTCCTGGTTAACAATAAACGAATGCTTATAATAAAATTAATTAATTTAACTTATATGATAGGGTTAATTTCATATGTCTCTTACTGGCAAAAAGGAGTCAAGCCGATATTCCCTTCTATTTTGCTTCTGCATATTTCCGTTCAATCTGTTCAGGGAAAAGAGATCCACGGTTTAGACTGTTTCAATCAAATAATAAGCTTTCCTTAACCATATAACTAATATTAACCACATCTGCAGACAAGGATACGGTTGATTTCACGCTGGCCCTTTCTTTCTATTCCCTTCGTTAGTCCCAAGATTAAATAACCATTTCCATCTGTATTGATTAACCCCAATCTCATTAATAAGTATGGTAGAAATTTCTAACTTAATCAGGTTTTCCATATGTTAATTACACTTAGTTAAGGGGAATACGGCTGGTTTAGTTCGGCATCTCCAACTGCTTTGTTCCCAAAACTAGCCTCGACATCCGACTTCTGTAGCAGCACCAGGGAGGTCGGACTCCAATCAGAGATGACCCGTGTCCCCACCTCGACGTTCACCAGAAGTGCCATCCCCCCCGACTAACCCAGTCACCTCAAATTTAGCTCGAAGACCCGCAATTTCGTAGTGCCATTGGGGCCATTACTCTGACCCAACGCCAGTCACCACTGTCGGTTCTCGAGATCTCGGTGAGAAGACGGTTTGCTTTTATGAGTCCACTGATTAGTGGAATGAACGAGGAGATTTTGTGGTAAAACTTGAGAATTTCTGTTCATAAATTTGGAAGTGGAGGCGCAAGTTTCAGTTGACCAGGGGAAAAGGTTGACCACCGAAAATAAGGGTTACGCTGTTCCTAGTATGGTATTTATAATGGAACCAAAACGTGGAAGGCACGGTTCCTAGTTTGGCTTGCAAGGAATCAGTTGTTTGGCCGCCAAGTCATTGAAAGTGTGAGGCGCAAGGAATCTACAGTAAGCTACAGTGTTGTTGTGTGGAGGTTTATTTATAATATAATATAACGATACTTCATCACGAAGTAGTTGATAAAAACCACCACAATTGATTTCTGTCTACTGATAAAAAAATTATTCTTGATGTAAAAAGGTATTCCGGACCCAATGGGACAAGTTTCGTCGAGATCCGAGGTCGTATGAAAAAAATTCCTTTATGAAACCGGAAATGAACACGCGTTAAATTTTTCCACAGTCACCAGATAAATCAAATCAACTTGAAACTTGTATATCTTACAATAACTTTTCGATACGAACCCAACGGCACTAGTTTCGTCACATTCTGAGACTGTTTGCCCGATAGGCTGTTTTTACCCCGAACCGCCCTACCCTTTTTAACGCCAAATTATCCAGTCTCTAAAAATAACAAACTATATACTTATTCTGACTCTAATCGACGATACGAACTCAACGGAACTGGTTTCGTGGCCTAATTCGATCGTCTTCTCAAGTTACACTCAAATACCCCTTTATTTATTTAAATACGCGCTATAGAAATTGAACGGGCGTTTACGGCTACCGTGGTCACATACGATATCGGTTTTCCACGCAATTCACCACCGTACAATAATTTAACGATACGGTTCTAATGAAACTGATTTCGTCGAAAACTGAGTCCGTTTGCAAAACGGCCATTTTAAAGGCCTATAATTTAATAACGATTTTCCATAGCGACTATTTCAAAATTTGATTTGGCCATAACTATCAAACTATAACACGAAATCTGGATTTTTCTCTTTCATATGAAAATTATCATCAATACGGTCTCAACGTGTCTTGTTTTACAGAAATCCGACTTAAATCGAATTCTGTATTCTCAGTTGAAGTTCAAAACTTCATTTCACGAACTGCACGCCATTTTCAAGCTCGATTTATATTGTATATAAATTATAACGTTCAACTTCGTTTCAATAACGAATTAAATATTAAATTCCATTAATATTCCAAATGTCATATTTAAAATTGAATAAATTAAATTACATATTCGAGTGCCAAAAACACGGGTCGTTACAGTGGTCATAGTTGATCCACTATACATCAAAAGAATATGTACATGTTCTAGCCAAAAGAATATGGATACATAGAAGTCTCATATACATATAATTGAGATTACTACAACAATAATTTAGTTGCAAAATCCAAAAGGTGGTCTCTGCTAGAAGTTCAGTGTAAGCACTTGTAATACTCGGTCTGACCCGAGTATTATTTATAAGAATAAACAATAAACGGATCAGTCTAGCTGTACTCATCATAATAATATGAGATGGAAACAAGGATATAACAGAAAACGACATGTATGTAATCATAACAATGTTCACATGTAAAATGTGAAGGCTCGAAATGTCCATATAATATATTAAGGAAATTTGAGTGCCATATAAGGATATCTCGTCCTAACTAATAAAGTTACTCCTAAGATATGAGGTCACGTATCTGGCCGATACTAAATGATCCGAAGATCATGAACCGAAGTTCCTCGAGATGATCCGAAGATCATCAGTGTGACCCGAAGGCCGGAATGATACGAAGATCCTCAATGATCAAAATTGATCGAGTATAGTGTAAACTACGCCAAACCAGTAAATATAAGAGTCAAGTTACATGTCCCATAACTACTTCCTCTACTCGAATATTTACGAACAAACTGTATATTTCGCTAGGATACGAAATGATCATTGTCACATTTTTCAATCGAATGAGTCTAAGAATTAACCGTCGAAGCAAACGCAAGAGTTTATAATCCTTGTTTTTACTAAGATGTTTAATTAGATTTCTCATACGAATGAGAAAAAGGTTAATGAAATCATATACTAATAGATAGTAAAGCAATTTGGAAAATAACTTCATATAATGAAGTAGAATTAAAAACCATTTAGTAAAATATTTGGTATCTACTAATAATTCAAAACCATTTTATATAATTTTCAAGTGGCAGACCTCGTGTAATAGCGATCGAAATAACGATCAAACGAACAATTCACACATATTAATAGCATAAATTGAACCTCATGACTATCGATTATAAATTCGTTCATCACGAATCAACCGAAAGTCCATCAAAGATCGATAATCAAGCTCCTAAAATCTGTGAATCAAAGAAGCTGAAAAGTCACAGAAAAAGTCAAACGGGTCGAAACTCGGTCGGGAAAGAGCCTAGAACAACCAAAATAGTTGACCATGGTCTCCATTGGTTGACAACAGAAAACATGTTCAGTCACTGAATCTAGAGGTCAGTCGACTGAATCTGTGTAACTTCATATTTTTGTGTGTGTATGTACAGATCGGACGATTGACCCTGAATTTAGTCGACTGTCGAATGGTCAGTTGACTGAACTTAGAGTTCAGTCGCCTGAACTTCAACATGGCCGAATTCTTGCTCCTAGGTCAGTCGACTGGCTGCCTGATTCAGTCGACTAACCTGCTACTACAAGCAGCATAAGGCTTGGCCCTTTGGCCAATTCGAATTCTATGGGTTTCAGACGATATCTGAGGCCAAGGACTTTATCAAAGCGACAAGGAGACCTTAATGGTTCGCCAAACACAAGAAATTCAATTGGCAAATTCTATTCATTGCGGTTTCCGCATTGCGGTGCTGTTTATGCCCACCCCTAGCTAATATTGTAAAATAAATGATGTATGCACAGTAATTTTGATGTATGATAGTTTGTTTTATTTCATGGTGAATATTAAGAGATTGTTGGTGTATAAATAGAATTAGCCAATTCAATTATACTTAAAAAGATTATAACAAGAAAAACTACAACAAAAATGATAATTCACGACAATGGCTCCATATAGCGCAATTTCCACGTCATTGAAGCCCTCACGAAAAATTTAGATCAACTCGCGCTAAATTATTTTGCTTTCCCTCCCATATTTGGCACTTCTCAAAATAACTTTTCGTTGTATTCTCACTTCCAAAGCCCTAATTCTTCTACTCTACCGTTTAGTGCCAAATTAATTCTCCTTGTTGCTTTCATGTAAATACTAAACCCCAACAGGTTTCCTCATTTCTTTGCTGAGCTGACTACTAAATTATTTCCGTCTGAGCTCTCGCTAGCTCGCTAATCGTTGTGATGAGCAGGTACAAGACTCTCGTCTATTTTAGTTTAATCTGTATTTGTTTACATCTAAAATCTTTTTTCCTTTAGGTACAAGACTCTCGTCTATTTTAGTTTAATCTGTATTTGTTTACATCTAAAATCTTTTTTTTTTTTTTTTTTTTTTTTTTTTTTTTCTTTTTCTTTTTTTTTGAAAATTTCATGTTAATTAGCAGCATTTGCTTGATTTCATGTTAGTTATTATGTCTTGAATTTATTGTTTTGATTTTGTTCAGTTTTGAACTTTAGTTGTAGATTTTGAGTTCCGTCTCATTTGTTATAGTTACGGTTAAGTGATATTAACACTTGAAAAGTATGAACAGGTAGTTTATTAACATATTGACCTTTCTTTGCATGCGGATATCTTTTTCAGCCACCCAAAATGCAGTTTACAGCAAAAGTTTGGCATCCAAGCATCAGCAGCAGAAATAAAGCAATCTGTCTGGATATATTGAAGGATGAATGGAGCCCAGCCCATACTTTCAAGTTTGCACTTCTATCATTATTGGCTCTTCTTTCAGCGCCTGCTCAAGATGACCCTCAAGATGTTGTCGTTGCACAACAGGTGTGATTTGTATCATTTTCCCCCTTTGTTTAACACTTTCATGTATAAGTTTTAGACAAAATGTTTGCATGTCCTGTTGAACATGAGCATATAAGGATGTTCTTTTTGGATATTTCAGTGCCTGTTTTTGTAAGTATGTAGCTGCTGCTTTGCTAGTACGAAGATAGGAGTCTATACTCATATATTTGACATTTAATTATTGATTATGTAGAAGCATGATCCACATATCCAATCTTCTTTCAACAAACTACTCTATCACAGCCCTTTTCGTCGTCTGACATTGGAAGAGATCCCATCATCGAACTCGCAGCTGCTAGATACGCATCAACTTAAAAACGCTAGATACGCTTTCATTTCGTGTATACATACCTGCTATCAATTTCGATTTTCAATCGATGCTTAGCTTGCGGGGGGTGGTTCCTGTGGCCTCTAGATCTCCATGGTTAGGCTTGCTGCGGTCCCAATCTAATGACCTTGAATTTGGATTATACCACTGCTGTTCATAGCGGAAGCATCCAAATCACTGCACAAGAATATTTTTTGATTCTAGTAGGCCATCTCCTTAGATCCAATTTTTTATATCTGTGACATGTTTACCAATAAAGTTTCAGAATTAGTTTTGAATCAGTTATTTTCTCTTTCTTTTTCATCATCAGTTTAGCTGTTGAATTTATATCAACTAGCGTGATTTGGTTTCTCTTTACATACGTGTTTCTTTTATGTGGTCGTTGATTTTTAAAGCTTTGTTTTTTTGTTTAATTTTTATTTATTGATTCCATAGAGGTGAAAGTATTATTTTTTGTCAAAGATAAAAATACGAGTGCACCAGATCTTATAAATGGAGTGTGTCAAACTTAATATTTCATTTTTGCTTATGCAACTGTATTGTCAGATTTAGCTTTTCTACTGTTAGCACTATTTATAGGTGGTAATACAGTTCAAAGATATCATGGTTGTTTGATAACATTTCTAGGTATTACAGTAGTTACAGATTTTATTTTGTATAATATATTTTCCAGTGTATAAAAGTTCGATGAAATTACATCATCCAAACCGCTTAACCCTCTCTCTCTCTCTCTTTCTTTCAATTTTTTTTTTGTTGTTGTTGTTGTTGTTGTTGCTGTTGTTGTTGTTGTGTATGAACATATAAATTTGTAGCTGTGTTCTGATTGGGTTTTCAAATATATGAGGATGATGGTATAAAGTATGGGTTAACAAGTTCATATTTTGAGTATCATATAAAAGAGAAAAATATGATCTTTTATTTCTCTGAAGTTTGATTGTACAGAGTGGAAATTGGATAAGAGAAAGTGTACAGACGTTGCCTTTATATACACATCAGTAGGCAACGGTCAAAATATCGAATAGGATATACAGTCTGTTTATGTACAAAAGAATATAAGCGGAGGTGGCCCAAAACCCAACTGAGTAATATATATCATCTCGTTCTCCAGACAATTCGCTTCTTATTACCCACCCTCAAATCGAGCTAGGGTTAGGGTTATTTCCTCTGATTCTTCCTTTGTCTTCCTCGCTAAATATCTGAAGTTCCTCCTTGAATCTGTAGAAATTTTTCGTAGACAAGGCTTTTGTAAGGACATCCGCTCTCTGAAAACATGTAGGCACATGCCTGACTTCCAAATTCCCTTTAGCTACCTGTTCACGTACGAAATACAGATCGATTTCTATGTGTTTCGTACGTGAATGCTGAATCGGGTTAGCAGATAAAGAAATCGCACTCTGATTATCACACCAAATCAGTGGTTTATGCTTCTGATCTACTCCAAGCTCACGAAGTAAATATCCGATTCACATCAGTTCAGCTGTGGTGCTTGCAACCGATCTGTATTCCGCTTCCGTGCTTGAGCGCGATGTGGTGGTTTCCTTCTTCGAGCACCAAGATATGGGATTTGAGCCTAGAAAAACGCAGTACCCTGAAGTGGATCTTCGGTCGTCTGCATTCAAAAAGTTGCTCACCTATTAATCCAAAACTAAGAGATACTAATAAGAGGTATTGGAGTATGTATTATGGGTTAGATCAAGATGCATTTCTTTTATACAATGTTTAGGTTACTTGGTTACTTCATTGTTATTATTGTTATAATTTGAATTATATAAGATTAATGCTGATATGTTTAGATTTTCGTAAGTATTTGCTTTATAATGGGTGAATTGGAGGGAACAATAAATTTTTACATTATACAGACTTAAGCATATCCCATAATCTTTTAAAAAAATTAGCTGTGCTACGAATACTCAAGTTATTTAATTTTAAAAAAGCAGAACAACATTTTATCATAATTTAAAGGCGATGTTATCTCACTTCATTGTTTCATGGTTGCTGAGTTTTGTGAAAAAGAATTTATCATTTTTTTTTAAATTGTTTCTTTCTTATGTTCACTCAACACAATATACGTACACTCTTGGAATTATAGTCTCAGATTGAGTACTTGAGCACTATGTTCTGTCATAAATCATACAAAATTATGCCACTGTTGCTACCTAAACGCTTGACCACCTAACTTTTATGTGCCTTTTAAAGTTAACGTAACTAATTGAACACTAGTTTTGCATTCAAATATAGATCTTCAATTGAAAATTCAAAGGAAATATCAGGATTGGAAAGAAAAAAAAATGGCACAATCAGACTAGCTCGGTGTGAGGATGCTTGACAAATTGAATAAAAAAACATGCGGTATTTGTAGATGCAACAACCATTACTAAACGTCTTAGCACCTGATTTTTATTATCACAAAGCAACATATTACTGCTAATTGAAATCAATTTACAACTTCTATACCTTCCCGTGAATAGTTTTTTATAAGTTTTTATTTTTCCGTTATAAAAATAATGACAAACCGACCATTTGTTTGTTGTAGCGAAATCATCAAAAATGAATTAAGACTCATGAATTGGGAAGTTCACACACAAACAACCCAAAACACACAATACATAAGTGTCAAAGGCACACTAGACAAGCATATAGCTTGAGGCATAGACGTAAGAACTCACCTTTGATCTTGATAAGGAAGGAGAGACTCCTAAACAAAGAAAGATCAATCTCTCTTGAACAAGAACCCAAAAAACTTCAACCTAAACACATATACATGAATTTTCTAAGAGTTAGGTTTAGGAAAATTTCAAAAATTAAAAAGAGAATAGGTTAGAGAAGATGAAGATGAACTTACAAATGCTTCTCCCTTGATATTGCACTTGATTTCTACAAGAAATAGCAACTCTAGGTTTAGGAATTCTAATTTCCCTTTCCTCTCCCCATTCTATTTTTTTAAAGTGTTGAAAGTGAATGGGAAGGAGATGAGGCTGTTGAGTTCTTAAGGAAGCGGACTAGGTTGGCTAACCCAAGCCCCAACTAAAGTCCCAATTTTCGCAAACTCTAAACATAACAATGTTTACATTTTTTATTGTCGTAAACAGCATTTTGAACTCAATGGAAGTGGTCTCGATTCCAAATTCATCCATATGAAAAAGTAACTTTTCAGACGTACACATGATTAACAATTAACGATGTTATATGTAAATGAAATATTTAAATATATTATCGTGAAATATGCGAGTTGTTACAAACTTCTCTTTTAAAGAAATTGCGTCCTCGCAATTACTTAAGAAAAAACTCAAAATAAATAACAACCGCACATCAACAAAATCTAGATAGAAATAGATTAACTGAAGGAATTCACTTTTGAATTATTTCATAGATTTTAACGTTGAGTTATAAATCACTATATAACTTAAGTCTATACATATACAATGTTTGAATAAAAGTCACGAACATATATGTGCAACTAATTTATTTCAATCACAAGTGGTTTCAATAAATTAGAATTTTCCTTCAATTTTAAACGTTCTAAACCTCAATTTCATTTATTATTTAAATTTTAAATCACGAACTACCGCTCCGTGATTTTTCTGAAAATTTGATTTAGACATATCTCAAATTTTATAAGATGAAATTCAAATATTTTTCTTTCATTAGAAAACTCAATCCAGTAGGTCTGGATAATTCTTGTTTCAAAGAATTCCGACTTGTTTTGGATCCTACACATTCATTTGAAGTTCAATTCTCAAAATCACGAACTACCGCTACGTGATAAGCTTGTTTTAATTAAATTTGATTAATTCGTTTAATGTTCAATAGGTTTATAAATTTTAAACTTATTCTCTTACGTTCTCAACATAAGCAATTAAACATATAAATTCAACCTGGAAGTATCGACTATCCAAAATCACCGAATATTCCGTATCACATTTTAGCTAGAAAATTTTATCATTTAAAAATTTCTTAAAAGTATTATAACTTACAAAAATTTCTTATATTGAAAAGGATGTATATGATGGTCATATATATATATATATATATATATTCCATTTGCAAGGATAAGCGATCCCGTTGGGGAAACAAAATCACAAAATAAAATCCAGGTTATACACCCTAAATTGGAAATATTAGCATGTCCTTCAACATTATCAAAAATAAATAAATTGGAACTTTTAAGTTTCTAATATACCCCTACAATCTCAAATTTGAAATATTTGCAAGGACCATAGTTATCAAAGTGCGCACTTAGGCTCGTCTAAGCGCAAAAAAGCCCAAGGCTTAAGGCTTGCGCCTTTTTGTAGTTTGAGGCTTTTTTTTGCTAATTTCAAAATTTTGTTTATAAATAGTTAAATATTTTTTTATTGTTCGATAAATTATAAAATATGGTTTAAAATTTAAATCTTATTAATAAAATATGTAGATAATTGAATGAATTATAAAATATGGTTTAAAAATTAATTTGTAGTTAGTAAAATATCGGATCAAACTCATATATAAGACACACAAAAAAGCCCAAGGCTCAATGCTTGCGCCTTTTTGAACCTTTGCGCCTTGACTACTATGGCAAGGACGACTTCCCAAGGAGAAAAGTACGTACTGTAAATTCTTTGGAGATTTCTTTCCGTTAGTGAACAATTAAGGGCCCAAACATAGTAATCAAGCCAATAAGTGTGTTTAGGCATTAAACACACATTTAAACATATTTTAGTATATATATTAACATAAGTAAACCATGTTTTACATCTTTTCTTTACACAACAACCATAGTTATGAAAGGCGCACCGAGGCACGGCTTTTGCACCTTTTTACGACAAGGCCCGGCGAATATGGGAAGGCGTGCCTTTCTAACAATATGATGATTTTTGATTTTTGATTTTTTTTACATATTTTTCGTTATACATGAAATGTGCAGAAATCAATACTAATCATATAAGTGTGTTTACTATTTTTTTGCAGATTTTAGTGAACAACTTTTTTATGTAATTTTTTTTGCATGATGATTGTACAGAATTCTCAATATCAGATTTAGATTTCTAGTTTATTATCAATATGTGCTATTATTTTGGATTTTGGCTTCTAAAGACTATTGTTCTTGAATTCTCTATGTTTATGACATTATGTGTAATGATGTTTTAGTTAGATGATTAAACAAATATATTTATTGGATATGTTTGGGTAAATGAAATATAAATTATGTTGAAATTTCTTAATTAATTATCGTGTATGATAAATTTTAAAAAAATTACACTTGGGTCGTAAATGCAAAAGGCGCGCGCCATTTGCCGTGGCTCCAAGAAAGTTTTGCGTCGTATTGCGTGTGCGCCATTAATAACTATGACAACAACCATGTTTGAACACCAAACAACATAACTAAAATTGTTTACAATGCTTATAAAACATTTCAAAGCGCTTTTAACACAAAATTTACATTTTACATCAAATTTTACATTTTACACAAAATATGAACATTTCATTCAAATTTGTGTAGATTTTCATACAATACATGAATTATTGGTTCTAAATATTCTATATTAATGCACAAACCACCAAAAACATTTAAATTACATATTTTCTATTTTTATGAACATTATGCAACTAAATTTACTTTTTATCCTTTATATTGGCATTAGTTTCCCAAAATTCACATAATACTCGAACCTTGTCATTAAATTCACAAAACCATATTTGTTTTGAACACACATTCCAAAACATACATTTTAAACAAGATTTTACATACATGTGTATATATTTATATTACACTTCTTCACAAAATTCTAGTTATACTAAAACTCAATATATACTTCAAATTCAATAATTACATTCGTTTTCTCCCAAACTATATTTTATACAAGCCTTACCCCAAAAAAATTTCATAATATAATATTCTAAACCTTTTAATTTTTCTATTGTAAAATCATTATTGATCCTTTTTTACTATTTTACAACAATCCACTAGAATCTCCATTTCTACTAATTTATTATCAATTCCAATTTATTTATCACAAAGCCTCAAATTTAATCAGTTTTAATGATTAAATTCCACATAATTCATTAGTACAAACTTTGCTTGGTAACTAAGTTAAATAATCACTTAGTGATATATTCAACTTAATTATCACTTCAATATTCATATTTTAAGCCGCTATTAATTATAGCAGGCAATCACCGAAAACTCAGGTTGTTACAGTGAGCAATGTCTTTTTAACTATGTTATTCATGCAAATCTTACTTGTCTACCAAAATAATGTTCCTATTGTGAAATGAGTTCCATTACAGAACGTCTTTGATTTACGTAGGAGACGATGTCGGATTTCCAAGATTAATGACAGACTTTAATGTGATTTTTGTAGTCGTTGTTTATTAATTTGAGCTTAAACTTTAATAACCTATTATTACATGATCTACATTGTTTTTCAATGTAAACAAATATTTGGTTAAGATCTCTCATAACTTATGCACAACATTATCGGGTTTTGGCTGGAACCCCAAAATTTCAGCGATCTTGGTTCGGTCCCGGCCAAAGGAGGGACATGATTAAGTCAAAATCCTGTCCTGTGCTAACTATCAAAGAAATAAAATAAAAATCGATCTTAACTGTGTTGTGCCTTCGATAATCGACAACCGCCTTTGTTCATCTAGAGTCACCGTCGTTAGTGAATGGCCTTAATTCAAGAATTGTCATTGTTCATTCATCGAGATTCACCTTCGTATGTGTGCCGAGTGTCTTCGATTCATCTTTCTTTCAGCGAGAGTTGATTGCGTGTTATTGTGCTTCCGTTTTGTTTCCATGGTCTTAGAGAAAGAGACCCGATAGAGTTATTTGCTGTTAGGTTTAGCAAAATCTTAGTAGGTTGTGCTACATAAATTTGGATTAGATTAAGGTTATATGTTGCTGGATTAATTTAATAACGTTGAATGTTAATGGTTGGGCTTCTTTAGTTAATTATCCAATTTAGGTTATACTAGATGCTCGTCTAATGGGGGCTATGTTATTAAATGCTCATTTGATGGTAGATGGACTAATGTTAATTTATATTTTGACTTTATTAAGTATATTATTTACATTTAATTTTATAGTTGTGAATATTATATCAATATATTATGGCAAATCAAACGAAAATATGCTACAAGACCGAAATCAAAACTAAAAATTAAAGTAACGAAACTAATGAAATTGATTAAAATCACAATAATTTTAAACGAGCGAAACCGAAACTACGTTCTGGAGCCTTAGGTTCAAAGCGTATCAAATAAGGAGCATAAATTCAAAATTCATGTTGGCTTCAATATAAATTAATTTTATATCTTCCACCTATAAATATCCACTTATAAATTGTGTTTTGAAGCTATTACATAAAAATGCAAAAACATAAATATAGAGTTCAGTACAAAATTAGAATCGAAATTCATAACTTAAAAGTATTTTATATTAGGAGCATAGTTGGAACAGAAACCTAACTATAAACTAGTAAAATAATGTACTTGGAATTTTTTATGTAGAAATCTATTCGGAAAATGGAACCAACCAAACAATAAGAATATGAAGAATTCAAGAATAAATTCTCTGCAAAAATATAGGTTAAACAATCTCCAAAAAAGTCGGTTAAACAAATTTAAAAAGGGCATAATATATTGTAAAAAGAACGTACTTGGCCTAAAAATTGATAATTGGGTTAGAGACGACAACAAAGAAAGTTTATAAACTAATATATACCAAGTAAAAGAACAAAATTAGCAAATTAGAACTGCAATCGAAGCAAAATTAAAATAATCTGAAGAGTGATTACCTGCAAAACCAATGTATGTTGTAGACAGGGAAAAAGTCAGCTAATACAAATGGATTTTATAAACGTGAACGTAGATGAGAACAAAACCTCACTTATAGTTCAACAAGCACCAAGTTTAAAATTTTGATGGCAACATGTTCATGCACTAGTCTTCTTTTGAAACACGCTGCAATCCCCAAAAATAATAAAAAAATAGAAACTATATAAAGTTTACATTGAAAAAACATTAAACCATAAGATATCGATTATGAGTCTAATTGTCATATTTTTATTTTATTACTTTTTCAATATTGGTCTTAGGAATAAAAAAAATTCAACATGAATTTTTACCAAAGAAGTCGATAACAGAAGGAAAAAACGTGAATGATAGGTCCATTAGACGTCAATGCTTTGGCTGGAATTATAAAAGTTCGAGGAATAAAACATGTTGGATTGTCCACTCATGTTGATATATATAATATGCTATTTCTACCCTTAGTAGCCAAATTGTTAGGAATATATCATCTTTTCCCATATCATAAAACAAAGGCAAAGTAAAAACAGAAAATTTAAAACTTTTTTTTTATGTTTTAATTTAGCACAATGGTTTTAAATGTACTTGTCAAACCCACGTAAAGATATAAACCCAATTGGGTTAGTTATCCTAATACTGCTATTTATAGCAATTGGAATAAGCAGCAAAAACAATATGCAAAATAGCATTTGTTAAGGCCCAGTTGATTGCATTAGTAATTCAAGCAATATTTTCTTTACACAAAAAATAACGCCAGTGAAAGTAAAAACTTTTAATGTAAACTATCTTTATATTACTTATTTTTTCCTTGTCATTTCTATACAAACTCTAAAAGCATAAGTTTAACAAATTATTTCTATTACTCTGTTACAGATCTTCATATTTGTGCTTTCTATACAAACTGTTATACCAATTATGTTAATTTCATTCGTTAAAAACATGACATCTGCTAAATTGGCATCATTCTGTCAAGGTCCCCTTGTAACCTTGATATTTTCTTGCATGTCATTTTTTAAACTTTAATCACAGAAAGACGGATGAACTTGAAAAATCAGTTGGTATGAAAACAAGTGAGAGTTAAAGAGCTAGATGTTATATTTTCGAAGAAAAATTAACTGCCATTGAAGACCATATTAGGGAGCTCAAAAATCAAATTAAAGGGCATGGAAATATATTAAAGGGATCGAAAAACAGTTTAAAGGTTAATTTTGAAACTTTTACAAATAGTCCTTTAATATGATTTTCATGCCATTTAATTTGATTTTTGAGCTCTCTAATATGGCCTTCAATTGCAGTTAACTTTTCTTCGAAAATATAACCTTCAGCTCTTTAACTCTCATATGTTTTCATTCCAACTGATTTTTCAAGTTCATCAATCTCATTCTGTGATTGAAAATTAAAAAATGTCGTACAAGAAAATACCAAGATTACAAGGGAATCTTGAAAGAACGACGTCAGTTCAGCAGATGCTATGTTTTTAACGAATGAATTGAACATCACTGCTATAAATAATTTGGGTAGAAAGCACAATTAGGGAGAAATGTAATAGAAATAATTTGTTAAACTTGTGTTTTTAGAGCTCATATAGAAATGACAAAAATAAAAATAAGGAATACAAAGATAGTTCACCTTTGAAGTTTTTTCTTTCACTTATTCTGATTAAAGAAAAGTAGTGTCTGAATTATTAATGTAATCAGCTGAGTCTTGACAAATAATTTTTGAATATCACTTTTGCTGCTTATTCAAATTGTTACAAATAACAATATTAAGATAATTAAGCCAATTGGTTTTAAATCTTTAAGTGAATTTGACAAGTAGGTCCAGAACCATTGTGCTACCTAAAACATAAAATATTTTTTTTTTAACATTTTCAGCTATTATTTTGCCTTTGTTTTATAATGTTGGAGAAAATGATATTTCTAACAATTTGGCTACTGGGGGAATAAATAGAATATGATATCACATGAGTTTTATTATTCCCTCCAAAGCATTGACGTCTAATGGACCTTTCGTTCACCTTTTTCTTTCCTTCTGTTATTGACTTCTTTGATAAATTTTCATTTCGGAAAAAACATTACTTCTAAGACCAATATTGAAAAAATAATACAATAAAAATACGACAGTTACACTCATAATTATTATCTTGTGGTTTAATGTTTTTTCCGAGTGTAAAACATGATATTCTTTTTATTTTTTTGAAATTGCAGAGTGTTTCAAAAAAGACCATTGTATGAACATATTGCTATCAAAATTTTAAGTCCAACGCTTGTTGATCTAGAAGTGAGGCTTTTGTTCTTACCTATATTCACGTTCATAAGATCCTTTTATATTAGCGGACCTTTTCTCTTTGACTACAACATACATTGGTTTTACAGGTAACCACTCTTCAGATTATGTCAGTTTCGCTTCGACCTAATTTGTTAATTTCGTTCTTTCATTTGGTATATATTTGTTTATGAATTTTCTCCGTTATCATTTCTATCCCGATTATCAGTTTTTAGTTCAGGTATGTTTCTTTACAATATATTATGCCATTTTTTATTTGTTAAACCGACTTGTTTAGGTATTATTTAACCTATTTTTTTGCACAAAATTTATTGTTGAATTATTCATATTTTTATTGTTTGTGAAGTTATTTCTACGTAAAAATTACCTCTACATTGTTTTACTGTTTATAATTAGGCTTGTGTTCCAATTATATTTCTGATATAAATTGTCTTTAAGTTGTGAATTTCGATTCTAATTTTGTATTGAACTCTATATTTTTGGTTTTTGCCTTTTTATATAATAGCTTCGAATCATATTGGTTTATTTTATAACGTAGCCAAATTACTTTGTGG
Source organism: Allium sativum (assembly GCA_030737875.1). Lineage (NCBI taxonomy): Eukaryota > Viridiplantae > Streptophyta > Magnoliopsida > Asparagales > Amaryllidaceae > Allium > Allium sativum. The sequence continues at coordinate 828,744,206 of CM060924.1, forward strand.
GATGATTTATAGATGGATGATGGTGGATACCCAATGCCAAAGGCTCCCATACTCAAGCGCGAGAGGACTTCGCAGGTCAGTCTCCCGCCTCGGTACTATTCTCATGGTTTTCTGAATTCTGGGGTGGTCAATTAGTGCGCACAACCTTTCCTTCATATATGTGGAGAGGCCGGGATTCGAACCTGCGCACGTCAGATTACCAGCCGGGTAACCTTACCGTTGCACCAGGATACATAATTAAATTATATTAATGTTTTAAATCCAACATGAATTTTAATTTTATGCTCCATATTTGATATGCTTTGAAACATGCAACCATTTATGTTGTACTACCTAGAATTGAGGATAATTTTCTATTTACTTTTTGTTTGGACCGTTCAATAGCTTCCACTATTTTATGGTCTAGCCAAAATTGAATGTTGGATAAATTTTCGGTTGAGGAAAATAACCAAATTTCGTATTAAATCTAACCTGGATTTTGAATTCGTTTTCTTCTTAGTTTACATATTTTGAAACAAGTATTTAAATGTGATTTCCAACTTATGTAGTTGATTATGGTAAAATGCCCATTTTAGTTTATTTTTCAATCCAGCAAAACGTTTGTCATGTTTGTATTAGTTTTTTTTTAGATACGGTGTCCTTTGGATTCTGATTCTCTATTGTAATTTCAATGTTCAAAATATAAACAACGTGAATTTTGCAACATTTAGCATTTAAATTTAAATTTGAGCAATATTGTTTTAAGCTTTAAATATCAAATATAGTAATCAATGTTTGTGTGATTAATTTAGTCTCCCTCCTTTTGATTTGATTTTGAAACTTTTTATAAAGTTTCTTCATACACACACGTACATACACACGTACATACGTATATACATATACATACATACACACAGACATACATACATATCATTGTTGAAGGTGCCAGCTGGAACCACAAGATTCTGACCATCTTGTACCTGTTCCGACCAACTACGGAACATGATTAGGGGAAAAAATCTCGTCCTATTCATAACAACATAGAAAAATTCCCCAAAAAAGGTTTGGAATCACAAATTCTGAAAGAGAGCGACAAACAAAAAGTGAAAAACAAACGAAATCATTAATCGAATAAACAAACCAAAAAAAAAAAAAAAACAAATCCTAAAGGATCAGTTGAAATTCCCAAAGGCGAGGCTATTCCACTTGAATACAATCTTGTCGGGTTAAATGTGATCTCTTTTGATAAATGATGCTATGTTGGTCAGGAACTTATTGCCTGAACTCACCATCGTAGGGTCATCCGCAAGCATTTGCTTTCAGTAAAATTTACTGATGGTAACGGATAATGTTGATGACAAAAAATGTCGTAAACACCCAAGATTCCAATTACTTAGGAATTATAGTTTCGGTCGTAAAAGTAAGTGCGGAAAGCAATAAAATAACACAAGATTTATAGTGGTTTGGCCTCGTGAGAGACCTACGTCCACTTTGGAAGAGTCGTTGGAATATTATTAATAACCAAGAGTTACAAGGTTGAGAACATCTCATGACATCTCTAAGTTATATGATGTCATAATTATCATATGTCAATATTTTGGAAAAAGACAATTTTGCCATTTTTCTTTCTCAAAGTGGAGATGCCATTAAAGAGTCTATTTGTAGCTCTCTAGATGTGTCAAGTCACCAAATTCCCACCCCTTTGAAGTGTGAGGTCAAGGGATATTTATAGTGGAGTGGTTATGTTGGAGTAGGTAGAAGTTGGGGACCACACCATGAATTTCGTATCCTCTGTAGCTGGCCTCCAGTATTTCGTACCCTATAGTACACACATGCACAAACTTTGTACCCCTTCCTCGGGTATGAAATTCGTACCTCGTGAGGCACGAATTTCTTACCCCTAAGGGGCACGAAATTCATACCCCGAGGGGTACGAAGACTATATGAAAGTGGGCTAGGGGATTCGAAACTTGAACTTGTGACTCTTTGGGGTTCGAGGTCTGGGTTTGGCGATATTTAGGGGAGCGGTAAGGTTCCCGTTGGCGCGATCCCTTCTGGCCCATTTCCTTCACCTCCCGGCGGCACTCTCGGCTTTGGCTTCACGCGATACGTCGAGTTGAGTTGAGCTGATCATTTGTATCAATTCGGTAGGCAGGGCTCTTGGAATTTTTGAGAAGCCTTGACATTTGTCGCACTTTCGCTCATAGTCTGCGGCGTCTTGATCGATTATGGGCCAGTAATAGCCATGTATGATAATCTTCCTTGCTAGGGTTTACCCCTCGGTGTGGTTGTCACACTCGCGTCTGTGCACTTCTATGAATACACGATCTGCGTCGTTGAGGGCTGCACATTGCAGTAACGAGACAGAAACCTCTGCGGTAAAGTATTCCATCCACGAGAATGTAGCGAGCTGATTGACGAGTGAGAGCTCGTTTTTCCTTAAAACGCCTCGGGAGGGTCCCGTGTTGCAAGTAGTTCTTTATTGGGGTAATCCATGGTTCGGTTTCGGTGCCCATGACCGTATCAGTCTTTATTTGACCAATGCTTGGTGAGTCGAGTTCCTCGACTGAGGCGATCCCCATAAGTTGTGCATCTTCGGAACTTACCAACTTAGCTAATGAGTCGGTTTTTTTGTTCTGTTCTGGGGGGTTGAGTGTTATGACGAAGTGGTCGCAGTTGGTGAGCAGCTCCCGGACTTGGGCAAGATACGGGGTGAGCCCCGCCCCATTGGCTTGGAATTCTCCCTGTACGTACGATGAGCTGAGAGTCAAAAAAGGCCTGGATGACTTTTAGATTAAGTTAGATTGCGATTCTGAGCCCAGCTATTAAAGCTTCGTATTCTGCGTCATTGCTGGTAGCAGGGAAATTGAGCTTCAGAGCGTAGCATATCGAGTGCTCTTCTGGAGTGATGAGCACTACTTCAGCTCCGGAGGATTTATAGTTGGATGATCCATCCACAAATAGTTTCCATTGGAGATTTGGGGCTTCGACGTCTTCGGGGGCGTCTCTTAAGGAGCGGTGAACTCTACTATGAAATCGGCAAGGGCCTGCCTAAGGATGGTGCGACGGGAGATGAAAGTTATCTCGAACTGACTCAGCTCTATGTTCCACTTCAATTGTTGCCCTGATGCTTCAGGTCGTTGCAAGATTGGTCGCAGTGGCTGGTCGGTAAAGACTTTTATGGGATGAGACTGGAAGTATGGCCGGAGCTTCTAGGAAGAGATTAGTAGGCAGTAGGCTAGTTTTTCAAGCCTTGGATAATTCTTTTCTGCCCCCGTTAATCTTTTGTTGATGTAGTAGACGAACAGCTGGACACGGTCTTCGATGCGTACCAGTGCCAAATTGATTGCCTGTATGGAAACAACCAAATAAACATATAAGTCCTCATGGTCCATGGGTTTGGACAAGATAGGTGGTCGCTTTAAGTAATTCAGAAGGTCCTCGAACGCGAAAACACATTCTGGGGTCCATTTGAAATTGCGCTTCCTTTTTCGAAGAAAGGAATGCACTTGTCGGTAGCCTTAGAGATGAATCGGCTTAAAGCGACGACCTTCCCATTTAAACTTTGGACATCTTTGATGTTATAAGGGACTTGCATATCTCAAATAACTTTGATTTTGTCAGGGTTAGCTTCGATGTCTTGGTAGTTGACTATGAAACCTAAGAGTTTTCCTGAGGCAATTCCGAAGGAGCACTTCAGGGGATTGAGTTTCATGTTGTATTGGCGGATGACATTGAACATTTCGGAGAGGTCGCGGACGGGATCGCTTGATATTTTAGATTTTACCAGCATATCGTCCACGTATATCTCCATGGACTTTCCAATTTGGTTTTTAAAAAGGCGATTAAGCATTCGTTGGTAAGTGGCTCCAACATTCTTGAGACCGAAGGGCATGACGCGATAATAGTAAAGTCCAAGATCGGTTATGAAAGAGTTGTGATCTTGGTCGTGAAGACATTGGAATTTGATTATAGCCCGAATAGGCGTCCATGAAAGATAATAACTAGTATCCGACGGTTGAATCAACAAGTCGGTCGATCTTCGGTAGTGGGAAGCTATCCTTGGGACATGCCTTGTTTAAGTCGGAGAAGTCGACACAGGTTCGCCATTTGCTGTTGGCTTTTTTGACCACAACTGGGTTCGAGACCCATCATAGTTATCAAGGCGCGCGCCTAAGCGCATAAATGCTCAAGGCTTGGGCCTTCTTGCAGTTTGAGCCTTTTTTTTGCTAAATTGAATTTTTTTTAAACAGTTAAGTAGAAATTTTAATTGTTCAATAAATTATAAAATATGGTTTAAAATTTAGATCTTATTAATGAAATATATAAATAATTAAATGAATTATAAAATATGGTTTTAAAATTAATTTGTATTTAGTAAAATAGCAGATCAAACTCATAAAAGGCACAAAAAAAAGCTCTAGGCTCACGAAATCCTCAGGCTCAAGCTTGCGCCTTTTTGCGCCTTAACGCCCTTACTACTATGAGACCCATTCGGGATAGTCGGCTTCACGGATGAAGTTGTTGAGTAGACGGTCCACCTCTTCCTCGAGTGCTTTGGACCTCTCGGGTCCCAAGAAGTGGCATTTCTGCTTTATTGGAGGCATTGTAGGATCAAAACTCAGATAGTGGCAAACGACTGCGGGGTCTATGCCCCTCATGCCAGTGTGAGTCCACGCAAACACGTCTATGTTTGCCTTTAAGAAATTCACAAAATCTTCTTTTATTGCGAGGTGGAGTTGCGATCCATTTATTAGTACCCTTGATGATCGCTGGGTTGATCGGAACATCCACTGTAGGTTCAACTGGAGTAGCCCTCTTGTACTCGGGTTCTTCGTCCTTCCTTGGATCGAGGTCGTCGGAAAGGCGACAATGGCGCCTGAGCCAAGGTCCAGACACCGCTGATTGCTATGCAGAAACGGTCTTGGTGCAAGAAGGCGTATGCACAACATTGCCCTTGTCCTTATTGCGTGCGTTCTTCCACTCTGTTGCGTAACATTCTATAGCATTTGCTTGGTCACCTCTTAATTGTTCCAATCTTGTTCTCCATCGGGAATTTCATTAGGAGGGACCATGGTGACATGCAGATCCGAAATTCTTTGAGGAAGGGACGTCTAAAGAAGACATAAGGGGAAACGATGTCGATAACCACAAAAGTGAGTACTCGGCTTCGGTCTCCGTCACCAAGTTCAATAGGTAGGTCGATCATTCCTACTGGATGACTAGATGCTCTATCGAAGCCGTGGATCGAGGCACGATACAGTTTTAAGTCCTTTGTGTCTAACTTTATTTGATCGTAGGCAGTTTTGAAAATGATGTTGATCGAGCTTTCTGAATCAATCAATACCCTTTGGACGGATGCAGCGCTGATCTGTGCCGTGATAACAAAAGGATATGTAGTCGAGATCTCAATTCTTGTGGAATCTTTTTCGCGGAAGACGATGTCGTCTCGCATAGATCTTTGAAGCTTAGCTGAGACAGATTCGTCAGGAGCAGAGCAAGCCTCATAAGTGGCATGCTTGATAGAACTCACATATTCTTCCATTTTTTGAAAGTTGTCGTGCGTGGGTTAAGGCCCACCACAAATGGTATTGATCACAATCCCCCACCTTGGGTTAGACAGACCAGGGGCCGCTTTGGCGGGTGCTGGAGGTGCTGACGCCAGAGGTTTTGAGTTTGCTTCGGGAGGAAAGGATTCTTGGACATATTGTTCGAAGTGCTTTTCACGGATAAGCTTTTCAATCGCGTTCTTGAGCTGACGACATTTGTTGGTATTATGACCATACATGTGATATCGACATCTCGAAGTCAGTGGATTCCGTGGGGTGCGCCTTCTTGTACGACAACGTGTTACATGTCTCCAAGTAGAGTGTCTTTAAGTCTTCGTTCAGCGGGGTGTAGGTCTCGAAAGCACGGTAAGGGCCAGGTTTCCTTGGCTCCGTCGAGACCTGGCAGTTGTTTCGGCCACCCTGCCTGCCATTCTTCGGCCTTTGTCTGTAGGGACCTGCCCCCTTGTCCTTATCGAAGGGCTCTCCGACCTATTTCCCTTTGACGTTGTTATTTATGGTATCCGTATGCGGATTGTTGGTGCGACGCGTTTCGGAAAGGCGGTTCCGTCTCGCTTTTTTCACAAGTATTGCCCTGCCTTTTCATAGAAAGCTTCGAGGCTTTTAAGTTGCTTCCTATCGATGCACGCCCAAACTCGAAAGTAGGAAGAACACCTTTTGCTAGCTGAAAAAGTAGGGTGTGAGGATTCGGGTCTTCGATCTCGGCGAGGGCTGCGTTGAACCAGGAAAGGTAGCTTTTGAGCTCTGCGGGTCCTTGCTAGAGGTTAGAGATAGTGAGGGCACTCTTTGGAATCAGGATGTGTACTCTAAATTGCTTGATCAGTTCTGTTGCTAGTTGATCGAAGTTGTTGATGAAATCAAGTTGGAGGTGAGAGAACTAGAATAACGTTGTCCCTGACAGGAAGACCGGGAAACACTTGCATTTGACTGGGTCATTGCCCCGACTAGAGTCCATTTGCCGTTCGTATCAATTCAGGAAGGCATAAGGATTGGTCGTGCCGTCATAGAGTGGCATTTGCGGTATGTTGAAGCGTCGCGACCATTCAGCTTTGTTTACCCTTCTTGTGAAGGGGTTACGCCTTATGTGGGCTTCCCATGGGTCATTTACGTTCCCTCGCATTTCCTTCGGACCATATCGGGGAGATAAATTGGATGCGGATACGCTGGCGGGATCCATGTGTTTTGGCGAGGTTCAGAAGTTCTGTTGCGAGAGCGTCTCCTATGATGAATGTCCGAGTCATCTTCCTTCATATCCTAAATATCTATAATTGGGTTTTGGTATGGACGACGAGGCTGAGCGGGGTGATGCACATCTTGTTTTGGAGGAGAGCAGGCCGCTGGGAGAGTATGTCCATCATCCTGAGCGGCGACAGTTGGGTGCTGTTGAGGAAGGGATTGGTTGTTCGGATCCGGTCCATCGTTGATAACCAATCGGGAGCGATCTTGGTATTGTGCCCCCTCGCTATAAGTGATTGTAGTTCGATCGCCGTTTTCGTTTCCATTGCCGTTGGTGTAGCCATTGCCTAAGGCGTGAGTGCGGACAACGACATTGTTGATGAGGCTAAATCTTCTTCTTTGATGTGGGCCCTTTGACTCGGAAGAGGAAGTTTCCGAGATAGTGCGTTGAGGTCGGACGTTGTTCGGAGCGAGTTGAAGTCGAGCGACGATGCGCTGACTTTCTTGAAGTTGTCGCATAAGGTCGATATTATTTCTTAACGTCTGATTGAGCTCGACGGCTGTGTTATCATATTTTTCATTAAGCACGTGGATCTGTGCTTGTGTTGCGGGAGCTTCAGGGTCCACATGAGGCATGGTTTCCGTAGTGGCTGGGATATCCGTCGGTTGAGCCTGTTGGGATGTTCTGGCTACGGCTGAAGAGCTGATCATTGCGTTCTTTGGTCGCTTTACCATCGTAAGTGGACTCAACGACATGTTTAGCAAAGGAACCTAAAGTTCGTCGAAGTCGAGACGATAATGTGCGATAAAGACACAAATCCGAGTTCTCTCAGTGAAAGCATCAATATGTTGACAGCAAAAAATATCGTAAACACCCAAGATTCTAATTACTTAGGAATTATAGTTTTGGTCGTAAAAGTAAGTGCGGAACGCAATAAATAACACGAGTGGTTCGGCCTCATAAGAGACTTACGTGCACTTTGGAAGAGTCGTTGGAATATTATTAATAACCAAGAGTTACAAGGTTGAGAAGATCTCATGACATCTCTTTACATACATCTCTAAGTTATATGATGTCATAATTATTATATATCAATATTAAAAAAAAAAGACAATTTTGCCTTTTTTTTTTTCAAGGTGGAGATGCCATTAATGAGGCAATTTGGAGCTCTGTAAAGGTGTCAAGTCACAAAGTTTTCACCCTTTTGAAGTGTGAGGTCAAGGGGTTTTTATAGTGGAGTGGTTAGGTGAGAGTATGTAGGAGAAGGTAGAAGTAAGGGACGCACTAGTAATTTCGTATTCCCCGTAGCCGGCTTCCAGTATTTCGTATCTATAGTACACACATGCATAAACATTGTACCTCTTCCTGGAATACAAATTTTGTACCCTTTGAGATACGAATTTCGTACCCTTAAGGGGTACGAAGACTATATGAAAGTGGGCTAGGGGGTTCGAAACTTGGACTAGTGACTCTTTGGGGTTCGAGGTCTAGTTTTGGCGATATTCAGGGGAGCGGTGAGGTTCCCGTTGGCGCGATCCCTTCTCGGCCCATTTCGGCTTTGGCTTCGCTCGATGCGTCGAGTCGAGCGTGTCTTGCGTAATTTTGGAAACCGAACCAAAAGACCGGTTAACAGACAAGAAGTTGAACAACATAGTTGTTAAGGCGCGCGCTTAAGCGCGCCTAGGCGCGCCTAAGGCTCAGGCGCAGGGTTTGCGCCTCGCTGGCCTTCGAGGCGCATCGGCTAACTGAGGCGCAAATAAAGCGCGCCTTTGGCGCTTTTTCTCGAGGCGCTGAGGCTCAAAAAGTGCGCCTTGTGAAATAATTGATTTTATGCCAAGCCCACTTTTCTTTGGACCCGATCCAACTCTCAACCTTCAAATTCGAACAGGTTTGGTCAACTTTGAGGGTTTTCCCTTTCGTTTCAGCGCATTCGACACTAAAAGAAATTGTTGTCGTCTCCGCTGTTGTTGCTACAGTCATGTGTGTGTGTGTGTTTCAAATATCAACATCAGTTTTTTTTAATTGTTTTCATTTAAATTAATTAGTTCAAAGGTTTAATTGTTAATCTAAACTTGTTAGTTAATTTACTGAGTTATGTTTTAACTTTCAAATTAAAATTTAGATATGTTTTGAAATTTTTTAAGTTATGTTTTAATTTTAAAGTTAAAAGAGTTATGTTTTAAATAATTAAATTTGTTGAATTTGTAATTGTTTTAGTTCCGAATTTGCATTTGTGACTTCGTACCTATTAATCAAAGTTTTTGTATCACTAAATTTATCATTTTTAGTAGAATTTTATAGTACAGTTTCTTTCTAGCAAAAAACACACTTGTATAAAAGTCACACAAAAAAGCCCAAGGCTCAAAAAAGCCTAGGGCTCAAGCCTTGCGCCTTTTTGCGCCTTTGCGCCTTAACTACTATGTTGAACAAGAGGTTTCTCCTCGCTCAGAAGTTGTAAATGGTATTTCAGGTAAGAAAGTTGGTACAGTAACTACAGCTCTTGGTGGTCATGGCATGGGATTATTTAGACTTAGACAGTGTATTTGAGGAGTCGGCATATTTAACAATCAAAGACAAAACTGATGTAAAAGTGAGAGCTGTTATACCAGATTGGTGGCCCAGAGAATGGTTTCATGAACATAAACAAGCAGCTGCCTAATATATTAGATTAAGCCCTTTTTTAACCCTGTTACATTAGGAAAATAAAAATTCAAGGATGAAAAAACCTAAATATCCAGATTTGTACGCTTAGTAGCTGCCATGTGCACATTAAGTTGAGGATATTGTATATGAAATGAATATTGTGTACCCTTATTGATTTTGGGAATGTTCGATAAAAAGTGAGGATAAAAAAAAAACGTTTGACTTTTGGGTCAATCTTCAATAGCCGATCAATGGACAAGAAGACGGCCCTGTGTTTTGATAATAAGAGGGCTTGGACTATGAAGAGTTTAAAAAGTTGGAGCGGGATACATTCTGATAATGAGTAGTGGAGAAATTAAGGTGCTGTTTGTAGACTAATCATTCTACTCTGATCTATTTTACTGACTATAATTCAAAGAATAATCTTTCAGGTGGGAGAAGCTGTAGCTGCAAAAGATCGTGAAAACCAACGTTATATTTTTCTGCTGATGTTCGATGGGATGCTAGCTTGTGTAACAAAATTTCATATCTTAATGCACCAAACTTAGCATGGTTTTATTTTTGTGAATATAAGGCTTACGTTCTTTTCTGCTGATGCTTCATGGAATTACATACTAGAAAGCATATGAACGTAGTACTCGAGAGCTATTTGTGTAACAAGGTATCCCCTTCTTTTATTATTCCATTCCATGTACACTCAACTTAAAATTCCGATTATGTATGCTATGTTGTACTTGTGTATTTCTTGTGTTATCTGACTACTTTGTGCTTCCACTGTGGTTCTTCATGAATAATTTGTACTTGTGTAACTGTCTTGTTATTCAGCCACATTAGTTTTCTTATTTTAACCCTCCTTAAAAATCAAATTCTGCTGTAGTGCTCGATGCTAGCATTGCTCTGTGCAATACTTGTCTTACAAATCAGTACGTATCTCTAATATGATGTGCTATTTCATTAACCGTTTGACTCTTGAAAGTTATTGCTTCTAATTCGCAGAACAAACAAGATATTCACGGAGTAAACCTTATGCTTCCACCTTACTGGAATGGAGCAACTGCTTAGGTGCAGGCTTTTATGCTTGAATTTGCTGTTTTTAGGCAAGTTGTGTTGCCTAGCATTCCAATCATTTTCCTCTTTGTATTTTCTGTCATTTTCCTCCTCAGTTACAAATCGCTCGTACAATAAGCAACAACCACGTCTGCAACAGTGGATCGGCTGTACCTGAGGGTCTCCCTGGTGTTTACATCGAGGTTCAGACTAGCCGTCTGAACCATCCCCTTCCTCTTCCTTCTGTTTTGAAATCCCCATTTAAGATTGTAGACGGTGGCCCTAGCTCTGCTGCTGGAAATCCTGATGAAATTGCAAAGCTGTTTCCTAAATTATATGGGCAGCCATCAGCCTCGTTGGTACCTACGGGGTTCATTCCGTCAGAGATGGAAAGACCACTAAAGATAGGAGTCGTTCTTTCAGGAGGACAAGCTGCTGGTGGACACAATGTCATTTCTGGAATATTTGATTATTTGCAAGATCGTGCGAAAGGCAAACATAGCAAAGATGTATGCCTCGAAGATCGTCTGCATTATGGAGGAGCATCATTTTATTATTCTACCTTATTCTTGCCTTTTCAGTTTAAACAAACTGAAGAGACAGCAAAGAAACTTGACCTTGATGGGCTCGTCGTTATTGGTGGAGACGACTCAAATACAAATGCTTGGTATTAAATGTCGAGTTATTGGATGTCCAAAGACAATTGATGGGGATTTGAAGTGCAAGGAAGTTCCCACAAGTTTTAGATTTGACACAGCTTGCAAGATATATGCTGAAACGATAGGAAATGTCATGACAGATGCTCGGTCAACGGGGAAATATTACCACTTTGTCAGACTTGTGGGGCGTGCTGCTTCTCACATTACCTTGGAGTGTGCTTTGCAGACCCATCCGAACGTTACAATCATTGGAGAAGAGGTGGCTGCTAAGAAGCAAACTCTCAAAAGTGTTACATATTACATCACATATAATTTGCAAGCATGCTGAACTTGGTTACAATTATGGTGTCCTACTTATACCTGAAGGGTTAATTGATTTTATTCCGGAGGTTCAGCAGCTTATTGTGGAGCTGAATGAAATCCTAGCACATGATGTTGTTGATGAAGCTGGAGAATTGAAGAAGAAGAAGCTAAGAAATCAATCTCATGTTCTGTTTGATTTTCTCCCCCAAACTATTCAAGAACAGCTCTTGCTAGAGAGGGACCCTCATGGAAATGCGCAGGTTGCGAAAATTGAAACAGAAAAGATGCTCTCATTCAAATGGTTGAGACTGAGTTGGAGAAGAGGAAATCAGAAGGAAAATATGCAGGACAATTCAAAGGACAATCTCACTTTTTTTGGTTACGAAGGAGGGTGTGGTTTACCTACAAAATTTGAGTCAACATATTATTATGCATTGGGCTATGGTGCAGGAGCTCTTCTCCATTCTGGAAAGACTAGACTTATTTCCTTAGTTGCTAACTTGAGTGCTGCAGTGGAGGAGTGGTCTGTCGGAGGTACTGCGTTGACTTCGTTGATGGATGTTGAAAGAAGACATGATCTCAGTCACACTTTACATTTGGAACTTGACGGCCGAGCTGCGGAAAATGTTACTGGTCCGTTAAGTCGAAGCCATGAACGTTTAATTGAGTGTATTTATTTATCCAAAGCTTTTGAATAAATTTTTGTAGGAAGTAAATTACTGACAATGTGGTGCTCGGTTTGTGGGCCGATTATCTTATGCATTTTCATGTTTTAACAGTAGAATATGGATATAATAATTGAGTGTCATTGGTGTTTTCGGCCATTTGAAAAATGGAGAATTAGTCGTCTTTTTTTTTTTTGTTTTTTTTTTTTGTTTTTTTTGTTTTTGATTTTGGAATTTCGGGTACCGCTCCTTCGCAAGGACCCCAGAATTTAACCGACACACGAATTGTTTGGTTACATATGATTGATTATAATGTTTATGCACATGTTACACGGTACACGTACGACATATAAAATTTATAATTGTTATGGAAATATGTGTAGGAGGTTATACTTAACATATGTTTTTCACTTATGTTATGGATATTTGAATATATTATTATATTAATGACCATTCTTTCTAGTTAAAGCGCATAGCAACTCTATAGCGGTGGAAATGTAAAAAGTTGTAACGAAGGTAAAGTGGTATATAGCGGAGATGTAGAAAGTTTCACTAGATTTACAAAAAAATATTTAAAAATGATTAATTATTATTCTCACAATATTCATGTGAATATAACTAATATTATTAATTTTATATAATAAAATCAAAGAACATCTTGGTTATCCACTAAAGATTAGGTGAGCAGAATAGTTTTTTAACTTATATTGGTCACTTATACCTTAAAATTGCCTCTCTACACTTAACATTTTGATTTTTTTTTGAAAGGAACGAGTTAAATCAACCTCTGTATACTAATGTTGGTAAATGGATGCTAAAAGAACCATGATCTAGCAAGTGCAGCAGAAAATAGCGAGTTTTAAAATTGATGTATTGTTTGTTAGTACTAAATTGAAATAGCCAACATTCGGACAATGCTACGGGCAACAACGTAGATTTTATAAGGTTTAAGTGGAACTTTAACTACAAAGTGGCCATTATAATGGTTGTATATTCTCTGTTGATGTCATACATGTTAGACATATTCACTTGTGATATTGGAAAGATTTGAAATGATATATACCTGCATTTAAATTATAAATATTTCACTTGGCCTAGATTGAAAATTTCAATAATGATCACCGCTTAGTCAAAATGAATTGTTTTGTAAATTTAAATTTAAAAATAAATTATTTAAATTCTTAAAGAAACTGTTTTAAAATTTTAATTTATTACTAGACTAGATTTGTTCATAAAGTTGAGATTTTATGAATTATATGATAATTTATTGATATATGATTTTGAATTGATTTATTTATTAAAACTCGAATTTTTTAAAATTGGATATATAATCGAATGAAATTATGAATTTGAATGTTTTGAATATAATGACATCAAAAAAAGTCTATTAATTTGATTAATGAGTTTGAATTTCATTTGATTTCATTAACTTGAATTTCCAGTTCCACGAGATTCTATAATTTAAATTTGAATTTAACCAAAGTATAATTCAACTTAATAGATTGGAATTTATCGTGATTTAGATTGAAGTTCTAAAAAAAGAAAACTAAATTGGTTTGAATTTAAAATTTGATCCTAAGTTAAATCCATTATTTTGGAATATACGTTATAATTAAATTAAAATGGATTTTTTGAATGAAACAAAATTTTGAATTGAATTCTATTTTGAAATGAATCCTTGAAGTGGAAATTTGTATATGGAAATTGATGATTTCAATTCGACCTAAAAAAAGAAGTGCTTTAAATGTATAGTTTAAGTTGCTAAATAAAGTCGATTGATAAAATTTTGACTTAAATTTGTGTGACTTGAAATCTTAAAGGTGAAAGTAAGATTTAAGTTGAACTTATCAAAATTGAGTTATTTGAGTATAAATCTAAAATTTGAGATTTGAAACTAATTTAATAAAATATAACAAAAGTTGGAACTGATTTAGTAAGTCATATGAAATTGGTAATTGAGATTATAATCTATAAATTGATGCTGATTTTTGAATCGGTAAATTTAAACTTGATATGGTTATAAATTTTAAATTTAATGATTCGAAATTGGTTTTGAATTGGAATGTGAAATCGTAAACAATTTATGGTTTCAAATGGTTTAAGGGGGATAAACTATTTATTCCCAAATACTATATTTACATTATTTTTAATTTTTGTATTATTTTATATTGAACTATTCTGTTTAAACTATTTTCCCCTACACAATATATTATATATTGTTCTATTGATAACTATTTTTAATTTTGGTTAAAGTCCCTGCTAAGTTTTAAAATACATCGAACAACCTTCCCAAAAAGAGTGTAAATTAGGTTTCTGAAATTAACTTACTAAATAAGTGCATAAATTTTATGTGATTACTCACTGAAAACATTTATGCAATTATACCAAAAATGTAATTATTCATTGAATAATTGCAGAAATTTATGCAATTTTTGTATATAATTGCATAAATGTCTGCAATTATACATTGAATAATTGCCTAATTTATGCAATTATTCTATATTTCAATTCTAGAGACTTGTTTTTCAATCTTTTTTGTGTTGGAGTTTTCGTGTGTTAAGTTTGATTTTAAGGACCTAAGTTTAATATTCACTTTAGTTAACTATTACAAGTTTAACTACTATACATGCAAACTATTTTGAATATAGTTTATTTCGAGTCCAAGTTGCTGAGCCCAAATTGTCTAAATATATAATTTCATTTGGATAATGATAGTTGTCACATGGAAGTCATTTCGATAAAGGACTGATTTTTGGATATAAAAATATGAAATTGGAAATTTAATCCAATATTGAATTCATTTGAAATAATGATAATGTGAAACTGGAGTGTGAACTAAATTAATTTATAACATGAAATATGATGTTTTATTTAAATATGACCACAGTGTGTAAAATGACAATTGATTATTGAAGAGGTCGGAGTTGGATATTGACGTCTTTTAATCAATACTGAAAGCACTTTAACAATTATGTACGTAGAGGATGCTCCATATTGAACTGGTTGATTTGACGATCTTTTACTAGAATGTAGTAAGACAGTACAAGAAAACACATCAATTTTCTACATAAAATTTTATATGTCGTTCCTACGCCAAAATGCGGGGTGTAGGGAAGGTGTAAGAAATAAGCAGAAAGAGGCAATGACGTAAAAAAAAAGTAGAAAATTCACTACGTTGAAATTATCTTCATAGAAAAGACGTACATAATCTTCTATGCCATTTCTATGTCAAGGTTTTTTTTTTTTTTTTTTTTTTTTTTTTTTACAAATTTAGATTGACGTAGTAATGTCGTAGAAACGTTTGTACGCCAACTCTACGGAAGCAGAAATAAGAATGATTCCCACTACAATTTTGTTTTGTATTGTACTTATATGAGACCATATGATAGCTACTAGTTTATGGTGGTGTTACATACCTACATAGGCTACAATGCCTGTATAAAATGCGTTAAAAGAGATTATGGGTAACGCCTTAATGCTATTTTCAATATTATGCTTATTGGTAAACATTATCTATTACATCATATCCTATTATATTCAAAGAAATTAACGGATCCTTGGGAGATGAAAAAGCTGTAACATCTCTTAGGTTAATATGCACTTTGATTTATTGATTTAAACGAAGATCTTAGTTCTAACTCGAATGTTATGTTTTTCATGATGTTTGATTCAGTCCTGAGTACTATAGTTGAGGATTGATTTTCTGGAGAAGAAGACTTAGCTAAAGACTCTATTTATGTCTGGTTATATTTAAGTTTAGTTATGTACTTGTTGACTTATGTTATTTTTCAGTTGTTTAATTTAATTTCAAAGAGGAAAAAATGTAAATACATGAACAACTTATATATTTAATTATTTCTGTTGTAAGATTCTTTGTATTTTATTTCTATGTCTGTGCTATTTGTTTAGTTGTATTATCCACATAGGTTATATATCATTTTGAGCAAGTAATATTGTTTGAAATGGTGGATGTAATAATTAATGTCAGCATTTGCATGTTGATACTTAACAGGATGTTCAAACTTACGGTTGCTACAAGTTAAATTTATTATTTCATGTTTTGTTTGTCTACGATAGCATGTTAGACTTGTGGACGTGAACTGGATTTAAATCAATTTTTTTGTCTCTAAATTTTCTGCCTCCAATGGTTTGACATGTGGATTTAGATTAGATCTTGTATAACCAATATAGAATTTAAACCACTGTAGAGTATGTAGTTTGATCAGCATAAGGATAGCCACGCTAACACCAAGCAAAAGAAACATGCACATGTAGCACTCAAGCCAATCAACAATGGTAGAAGTCATTATCAAAATTGCATGAATGAACAAAGGTTCTAAAGTCCATCCATCCATAAAAGTTTAGCCATCTCAGCCCGGTTCCGGCGTAAACCGAACCGGAACTTCGATAAAATCCCGACCCAATTATTTTATCCCTTAAAAAAGAAAAAGAGTAGAAAGGCAAATGGGCATCGATCGACATTGGAAAGATGCCAAATTGAGTTTGGCAGCATCAACATTGATCTGAAATTAACATTGATCAATTTATTCTCCTTTCCTTTTCTCCTCTGACTTGCATTCGAATGAACTAGGATAAAAGGACTAAGGCGGCTAGACTAATGAGAGTTTAGTACATGGGCCACGAGCAATTGTATGGGTTATGAAATAGAGTTGTGGATTATAAATAATTAGTCTATGTATGTTTCTTGTGAGAACTACGGGATTCGCTGAAGACCATTTATGGTATGATTGTGTTCCATGTAAATCAATTTTGTACTGATTATCCTAACAAATTTATTTAACTAATATATAAATGAGTATGATGAAGCGACCTCGTTAATTGTTTCTACACATAATATAGTGTTAGTTTGCATGGAAATATGATGGTATTAAAAGTACCTCATTTAGGTAGGAGATAATAACAAATTATGATATTGTTTCGAATTATTATGCAATAGTAACACTCAGGAAAGAAGAAAAATGTAACTACTGTCGTAAAGTAATTTGTAATGATGATTTAATATGTATGAAACGAGATTTGTGGTGATAATATAACAATTATGATTACTAAAATATTGCATATTATAAAAAATGCCAGAATTCCTAAAGAAGAATTAAAATGGAATTTCCAGAAATTTCAGAATGAAACCGTTTTTTTTATGACCGAAGTGAGAAGGAAAAGTGGAATTTTGAACCTTGCAATGACATTACCTTTATATCTTCTTTCCTTTAGTGTTTGCATGAGCAAAGATTGATTATACAATACTTGAATGCAACTCAAAATGACCGACTTGTGTCTTATATCATGAAAACAAGATGAATATATGGCGATTTGCAAGAATTGTATGAAACATGCAAGTATTAAACCCTATAGTGCTTGCTTATCCACAATAAAAATCCATCTACATTTGTTAAAAGGGTTGTCTGAGACGCTGAGAGACGATGGAGAAAATGATAGATATATGAAGGTGACGATGGTGAAAATGGAGAGCCAATGGAAGAATGAATTATCTCTCGCTTTTCATTATTGTCGAAGACAGGAAAGTTAAATAAAAGCTGAATTAAGTGAATGTATATTCTTGTTTTGACAATATGCACGTATGGTTTCTATGGTTTTATTGTACTTTCATTTCTGTGTACAAGTGTCAAATACTGCTACATTGTAACGTGTGTGTGTGTATGTAAATATTACATTGTCATCTCTTTATAATAATAATTCGAATGATAGTAAAGCAGTTTTCTTTATAGATTATATTATGGTATCAAAGCGACTACCTAATGATAACACATCCCATTGCTTTTGCTAATTCAAAATTTGTTTGAGGCATTAGTTTTTCTCAACTAAGTCTTCATCACCGATGATATTTTTGTTTCTCCAATCAAGATTGTTGTCTTGATCAATCAAGATTTTTATTCTTATCTTTCACTATGCCATCCTTGAATTGATTGGCAATTGATTAAACCTTGTTGTAACAGTGTTGATCATCAGAGTTTTATACTCATCACGTGATCAATTTCTGCTCTCGTCGTAGCTGAAGAGAATGCAACCGTCTCTGGTAGATCAGCACCAGCAAAAAGCAATACATCTAAATCATCTGGTAAACTCCAAAACCTTGCAAATGAACCAAGAGCCATAACTGACCCAAAAAGTAAAATTATACCGATTTAACTTGCTAAAGGAAACTACATATTACGGAAATTTCAAATCATGACTGCATTTAACTGGATATGGCCTTGATGATTTCATTAACGATACTTTACCCATTCTAGCTTATGCTATTGCAGATAGGGTGGAAACTTAACTACAAATAATGAATTCACTCAACACAACGTTACCACAAAACAGGTCATTTGCACTGGTTGTTTACCGCATGTTGCTTCAGGTCTACAACCGTTGCAAATGTAGACGATGTAAAAAGCTTTTTTCTTCTGCACCGGTGGAAAAAAGGTTTTTGCACCGTTATCAGTAACAAGCAGTGCAAAAGATGAGTGTTTTGCACTGGTTGTCAATAACAACCAGTGTAAAATATGAGTTTTTTGCACCGGTTTTTACCAAAAACCGATTCAAAAATTGCTTTGTTGATTAAAACAGGTTATTTTTACATGGGTTATTTTCTACAACTGGTGCAAGAGATGAAAATATAACATCGATTGTTGATTTTTAAAGACAATCGGTGTAAATTTCACCTAAAGCAAAAAAAAAAAAAATGATACATTTTCAAATATTTTAAAACCTGAAAAGGTATTAAATTAAATTTAAATTTCCACAAAGCTTATTACTACAATCTTATCTAACAAACAATAAAATCATATCATATATTGAATGAACCAAAATCAAATAAATATTATACAAGATTGACAAATAAATGCATTGACAAACAAATATATACTTAATACACTGCATGGAATGTATGTCTTTGGTATCATCTATACATGTATTTTTTTTCCTACATACCAAAATGTAAGTTTTCTACTTAACAAATCCAAGATTTTGGGACTGAAAATGCCTATCTTGTTCCATATCACATTCTACAAAAACAGTCTTAGATATTAATAACACAATACACAAAAAAACATATTATAGACCTACACAGATCTTAAAAACAATCAAAACAATCTTATTTAATCATGTTCGCCCATGTTCATGCCAATGTTAGTGCTATGCATAACATGTAGTAAAAGTAAGCTTCTTCCTATTACGAATATATAAGAAGATATACCCATTTTTTACCTTGAAATACTAGAGTTGTGTGCAAATCTAAAGTCATATTCATAGGTTGCATAAGAATCGCAGCAAATGATATGTTGTACATTTTCATAACTAAGGGAACATGATCATGTGTGCCTCAATCTCAAAGTGATCATAAGATCCTAAAAACAGTCTTAGATATTAATAACACAATACACAAAAAAACATATTATAGACCTACACAGATCTTAAAAACAATCAAAACAATCTTATTTAATCATGTTCGCCCATGTTCATGCCAATGTTAGTGCTATGCATAACATGTAGTAAAAGTAAGCTTCTTCCTATTACGAATATATAAGAAGATATACCCATTTTTTACCTTGAAATACTAGAGTTGTGTGCAAATCTAAAGTCATATTCATAGGTTGCATAAGAATCACAGCAAATGATATGTTGTACATTTTCATAACTAAGGGAACATGATCATGTGTGCCTCAATCTCAAAGTGATCATAAGATCTGTAACATACCGTCTTTCTCCCGGTTTCCGCCGGTAATTAAACCAACTTAAACCGTTTACAAAGGCGGATTGTTATGAGTACTAACATATATTGAACAAAACAACAGAACTTTTTATATCATGATACAATATTTCATCAGAGTTACATAGAATATCAAAGTTACATACATATAGCAACGGAAACATAAATATACTCTCAGCGGAAGAAGCGATGTGATATAGCAGAAACTCTAACTTTAGCTCGAATCTCCAATCCAGAAAACGCTCCAACTCTTGCTCCAAGGGGTCTATAACTGTAAAACTAAACCTCTAGCTGCCCGTGTGGAAAATTAGTGGGCACCCAGAGTTTAGGAAAGAACAATAAACTCCAGGTCAGTCACGGGACTGGTGTGAGAACATAAAACAATTATTTTAAGGATTTAATTTTAAAGTTGAGAGATTCACCGGACTACGCCGCAAATGCGGAACGGGTTTACTCCATGTGAATGCTCATGCATATAAATTCGTAATGTCCTTTGGAAAATGAAGCTATCATAAACTCGTCCCACATCACACAATGCAAGCGCACACCAAATGGGCGAGTTTTGCCTTATGATAACCAAACATGTTTTATACGTGAAAATCCTCTTTATACTATTAGTGCATAATGTTGAAAACCGTTTCACAAATAAATATATTAATCTTAGCAAGCATAGTGGCTATGCCCACTTACATAGTTTACAAACAAAACAAAAGGCTCGTATTGGTTGTTGGGTTCCAATATAATGGTTCCTGACACGAAAGATCAATTCAGAACTAGGTGCAACCTCACGGTTCAAGGTTTTCATCCAGGCTCGGACACCAAACACCAGGTAAATCACCGGTTAACATCCAGACACGGACACCAAACATACCCCTTTTTTCCCCGCAAGTTTCAAAGTAGATCTACCGCCGAAGCTTCCAAGTTTCAATAAAATGTATACAACCTAACCGCCAGTTTACCATCAATCCGGGGTGTGAGTTCGTCGAAGTCACGATATACATAATGCTATCATCACTAGCTCATTTCATAACTTAGAGAAGGGAATAATCAATTGCCACAAATCCGATATATATTCACAGGAATCCGTGCTACGTGGACAAATTACACTGTCAGACACACAATCCATACAAGTCCATTCTGGGTCTGAACGGAACAAAATCCGAAAATCCTTGTATATATTCAGACTTCATGCCACTTATAACCTCGTTTCAGGTGTACGGCCTGATTCGAGACATAAAGGTCAATCTATCCGAATAATCCAAAGATTCCCGGTCTTCATTTTTCACTTCCAAGTCTTCAATAACGTCGTATTACCACTTGGAATGATTTTCAGACTTAAGTCTGATTTCGGTCTTTCCAAGTAATAAGCATATTTCAAAACAAGCTATGGACTATACCGGTTTCAATCCAAATCTCTTTCCTAATGTTTATCAAGTTGCTTATGATAAAGTTGGATTATCTCAAATTCTTTAAATCTCATTACCATCTTAATTGCCCCTTTATACATCCCATACCCAAGATTTCTTTACTCATTTTTCCATTTCCAATTCTAAATTTGGATTTATTTAACTCACCAAAATCTTTCAAAATATTTCAAATCCTTTATAGTTTGAATTCTTGGGTTCATAAATTTCAACTAAATTATATTAAGGAAATGCAAAAGTGTTATAGCATAGGCATTTGTCCCACATAGGTTCAAATTCTTTCCAAAGTTCAGATCATTGAAATATGATTCATAAAAATTCCAAAATTCAATTGGGTTGAATTATATTTCAAATTCGATTTTAAATTGACCATCCCGTTCGTCGGATCAGTTAGGGATAGCCAGGGAGAGCAGGAAACTATATTTTCCAAACTCAAGCCTTAGACACTATCCTCTCTGTCACCCTAGAACGTTCTGGTATAAATATTAATATTGGAAGAAATGTCCTTTGTATGGATTTATTCGATAATGGTTTAAACATGAATTGTTAAATATTCTTTAAAATCATATTAAAGTTCACATAGTTTCATTAAACAATTAATCCAATTTCCTTGGAAGCTAAATGTAATGCTACCCAACTTGTTAAATCGTCTAAACTTGCAAATGGTCTTAAAATAATGGAACTAAGGTATTAACTTGTTTTCTTTAAAACTAAAGCAACCAATGTATGAAACTTGTTTACTTTACAGTTAATGAAATCCATGTACTAAACTTGTTTACTTTAAAATTATTGAAACCAATGTATTAAATAAAATTTATGGAACCAATGTATTAATAAACATGTTTACTACATGCTTAAATTAAGTTTTCTTTAAATAAATAATTTTTGAATAGCTAATCCTTCACATAAAAAACTATAACTCAACTTTTTTTTATAGCTTAAAGATGGTTATGAACTAAGCATTTACATACAACTCAAAATCAAACAATTTTAGGATATTGCCAAAATCATTTCATGCTTATGGAAGGTAGTTTAATTCTTCATGATTTTGTTTTTATTAAATTCAAGAGTTAACTTTTGTTTATTTATTTATTTAATAAAATTTCTATGCACATGAGGAGGAGATTGAAATCGAATACCCACATACTCCACACTATGGTGTGTGATACAACAACATCAATTCATATGAGTACTAGTCCATTCATCAAAATTTAACAACTATCAAATTGTGCGCAAGCGTCTCATTGAATAACGCTTTGTGTTTGGTGTGATCTAGCTACAAACATCCATCACAAACAATAGTAGCCATTTCAATATCAAATAATTATAATTATAACTAATTATAACTAAGCACTTGACATGATTAACTATTTCGAAATAAATTTTTAAATAAACGTTCTCACCAATTTATCACTTTCCAACCCTTCACCGTCAACACTCCTTACTGCGACAAGCCTTGATTTGGTTTCATACTTCTTCCACGGACGTCGTACACCGGTTCTTGTCAACTAGTGTGTATATATGTGTTCTTTTTTAATACTTCTATTTGTGTTAATTCTCTCACCACAAGGAAGGTGGCAAACTGAACGAGAAAAGGGTGATGAGGGGATTTTGGTGCGGGATTTGGCTGAAGGCGACTGTTTTGAGAGGGGAAAGGTAGTGTGGCCTTGTGTGGTTAGAGAAAAGGTGGTGGAGATTTTTGGCGTGTTGTCTTCCAAAGGGAAAAATAGCGAGTTTGCGGAGAGGAGGAGCGAGGCCTATGATGGGTGCCTGCGGTCAGTTGAACTGCATGGAGAGGCAGCGGGTTTGGGTGGCGGTACACAGTTGCGGTGGCAGGTTAACGTGGAAACAGGGTGGCAAAACTTGTTCTGGAAGAGGAAAGAGAAAGAGATTTGAATGGATGGAATTATCAGATGAAGAGAAAAGGTCGGAGAAGAACTGGGTGCGTGTGAGGAAGAAACGAGATAAGGGGAGGAGTGTGGTACTCCGTGAGGATGAAGAGCTCCTTTTATTTTTGCCATTCAAAATTATTTAATTTGTGTACAGTGTAGCTTCCTCTGTACATGAACAGTGCTAAATCTTTGGCCACTATTTATAAAATCTTTATGTAGATATGTGTAACAACCCGGAAAATCTGGGCCAGTTTAAAATTTTTATTTTGGCAATCTTAGCGAGTTTTGATTATTTAATATGAATTATTTTAAATAATATCGACGAGAAATTTATTTTGAATATAATTCGAACGTATACATTATACGCGTCGTCGTTAGAATATAAATATTTATATATAATTATAAATAGAATTGAAAATGGCGCGGTAGTTCGATAATTCGATTTCAAACTTCAATTGAATGTACCGGGTGCAAAACAATCCGGATTTTAGTGAAACCAAAAATAATGGAATCTAATTGATAATATCTTTCCAACGAATGCGAAAAATCAAGATTTCATATCGGGAATCAAAAGATATGTCCAGTTGAAAATTCTGAATAGTCGCTATGGAATTCAGGCCCTTAAAAATGGACATTTTGCAAATGACCTCGGATTTCGACGAAACCAGTTTTGTTGGGTCCGTGGTGCCAAGTTATTGCTAGGTTTCAAATTTCATAATTTTTCGAATCAATATGTGAGCGTGGCAAAGGAAAGCGTGTTTTGACCATTTCAGTTGATTTTAATCGACTGGAAATTGGCCACTTTTCAAACGGTCTCAGAATTCGGCGAAACTAATTCTGTTAGGACCGTATCGTCAATACGAAGCTAGAAAATATTTTTCTGGAATTTTTCTAGTTAGTATGTGACCCCGGTAATTTGAAATGTACGTTTAAAAATTCAATATAGTGATTTAAATGTAAATGCAACGGAAACTGATCAAAACGATCAAAGCAGCTAGCGATACATATCCCATTGTGTTCGGAATGGGGGTGAAACGCTATGGACGACAGGCGGTAGGCTTCGTTTCGAGGTCGTATGTAAAAGTCAACTTTTTAATAATTAAATAATAAATAAATAAATAAAAAAATAATAATATCTTCTCCCCTTAACAGAAGGCCCCCCCCCCCCGACTAAAATCATTTCAAACAGAAAAGAAAAAAAAAAAAAAAAACCCGCTTCCAATCGATGCCGCCCCCAGCCGCCACGACGCGACCGCCTGCCCCCCCGAGCTGCCGTCGGTGATCGAGACCTCTTCCCCCCCTTTTCCCTCTCCTCCCTCTCTCCAGTATCCAACCTCCTCCTCGATTTCCCGCCCTCGCACGGATCGAGATCCGAACCCACGTCCGACGCCCTGGCTTGGCCGACGACCGCCTGCCACCCTGCCAACGCCTCCCTCCGACGATTTTGAGCCACCCTCCGACGCTGGCGCACAGAAGACCCCCCCCTCCTCTGCGCAGGCAAAAGTAAGTTGTTTTTATTTTTATTTCATTTTTATTTTTAATCTGAAAATTTCGATTATAAGGATTTTAAAACTGTTTTTTTTTCTTTAGAATAAAACTGATTTTTAGGAAGTTATAAAACTGAATTTTAAAAAAGAATGAAAACAGAATTTTTTTTAAAAAGAGTTAAAACTGTTTTGTTTTTTTTAAAAAAGATTTAAAACTGTTTGTTTTTTTTTAAGATTTAAAACTGTTTTTTTTTAAAAGAATACATAAACTGATTTTTTTATCATGTTAAAAACTGATTTTTTTATCATGTTAAAAACTGATTTTTTTTATAATGTTAAAAACTGATTTTTTTTATAATGTTAAAAACTGATTTTTCATAATTTCAAAAACTGAATTTGGAAAAGAGAAAAACTGATTTTAAAAGGGTATTTGAAACTGATTAGAAAAAGGTTAAAACTTTAAATAAAAAAATATAAATTTGAAATGATTTTTAAATATAAAAATTAGCATTGTTGAAAATATATCTATATCACAAAGTTGTGAATATGTATATATCACAAGGTTTTGAAAATATATGGGAATGAACTTTGAACTAAAAATTCGATTTTTATATATTGAACTTTGAAATAAAAATTCGATTTTTATATATTGAACTTTGAAATAAAAATTCGATTTTTATATATTGAACTTTGAAATAAAAATTCGATTTTTATATATTGAACTTTGAAATAAAAATTCGATTTTTATATATTGAACTTTGAACTAAAAATTCGATTTTTATATATTGAACTTTGAAATAAAAATTCGATTTTTATATATTGAACTTTGAAATAAAAATTCGATTTTTATATATTGAACTTTGAAATAAAAATTCGATTTTTATATATTGAACTTTGAAATAAAAATTCGATTTTTATATATTGAATAGCGAACTAAAAATTCGATTTTTATAAATTGAATAACGAAGTAAAAATTCGATTTTTACATATGTAGTGGCTATGGGCAACGAAGACGACGAAGATGCGATAGCAATGAAGATTTCTACCAAAGAAGTGCCGTGGAGCTAGGATAGCTATATGTGAGAATTTCTCACCTTTCGTTTTCTTTTCTAATTATATATATATACTAGGATGCAGACGGTGCTTAGTAGCACCCGACACAATCGTCCACAGACCATGGACTTGTTTGTTTGGTTGCATAGGTTAGTTATATGATTTGATTTGAAATTGAATTGTTTGATGAATTGAATGGTTTGATTGATGTGTGAATGGCGTGGGCCTTCACTAGACCGGGGATAAGGCGAGACCTTGTCCCGTTTCTAGTATCGTGCCGTTATGCCGCCGAAATTTTCTAAAATATGTTAGAAAATAAAAATATCATTTTATTGTGTAAATGAATTGAATAGAAATTCATAGGTTGAAATAAAATGTTTTATCGTTAAAAATATAATTTTTAACGTGAATGTGAATAAATAAATATTCATTTACAAACCAGACGGTTTGTTTATGTACACCTATTTGAATGACGTTGATTGGGTCGATAAATTTTACACATCGCCTAACTGCACAAATAAAATATGTGTTTGATTGTTTGAAACCCCACACGGGTGTTAGGATGAAATTTGAAGTTCACTCATCCTGATTGATTAAATATGTCGATCGATTGATTGACAAGCTGCTATAAGCGTTAAATGTCTATATTTGATGCTTATACAGTGTAGTGCACTTTGGTTGATGGTTGATTATTCATCGTTGTTGATATATACATGTGTTGTAGAAAATCCATATAATTAACATTATATGGTAATTGATTGGGCCTCATTCCAGTTTCGAAAAAAAAGAAATATTTGAAATAGAAATATTTGAAATAGAAATATTTGAAATAGAATATTTGAAAATAGAAATATGTGAAGCCGTGAGGATTAGATTGACGCCATTTTGACGTGAACGATATTTATATCGATTTTATTCATTTTAAAATGAATTGAATTGAAAACGATTTCGAAATGAATTGAATTGAAAACGATTTCGAAATGAATTGAATATATAACGATTTCGAAATGAATTGAATATATAACGATTTCGAAATGAATTGAATATATAACGAATTCAAATTGAATTGAAAACGATTTCGAAATGAATTGAATTGAAAACGATTTCGAAATGAAATGAATTGAAAACGAATTCAAATTGAATTGAAAACGATTTCGAAATGAAATGAATTGAAAACGAATTCAAATTGAATTGAAAACGATTTCGAAATGAATTGAATTGAAAACGATTTCGAAATGAATTGAATTGAAAACGATTTCGAAATGAATTGAATTGAAAACGAATTGAAATGAATTCAAATTGAATTGAAATTTGAATTGAATAGAAATGAATTTTGAAACGAATTTATAAAGAAGAATTCAATTTTGATTTGAATTGAAAAGGAAGTTGAAATTGCTTTTGAAACGAATTTAAAACTATTTATATAATTCGTTTTAAATAGAAATCGACGATATATATATTATATATATATTATATATAATATAATGGCCTGAATAGAACGCGCCGCGCCGCGGCAGTTCGTGAATTTCGACCATTTATTTCAAACGGACATTGCGGGAGATCCGACCGTCGGATTCTCCTAAAACCGGAACCGTTGGGTTAGTATCGAAAAGAGCTTTCTAACGAATGTTAGAAATTTGAAATCTAACGGTTGGATTTGGAGATATGTCCAAATCAAATTCGAAAAAGGTCGCTGTAAGTGCAGTTCGATGGCCATTGATGGAAATCGACTGTACGGGCCTTGATAAAATTATTAAAAATAGTAATAATTTGTGTAAAATCATAAGAAATGATTTAGAAAGAATTGGGATGAAAAACTCCCTATTTGAAAAGATAAAAATAGATTTTTATCGAAATGAACTAGTTTTGAACTAGAATTATAATTCTATTTATTTTTAAATAAATGAATTGAATTTGAAAAGGGTTTTGAAAATAACCAAAATTTCCAATGATTGCATTGGAGTGGATTTGAATCGAAATTGTCTTCGGAATATTTCGATGTTGGAATTTGTGATTATACGGATGTTGTTACGGAAATTTGAAAGATATATATTTATATCGTTATTTCCAGTACGACATTTGTTAATCGTAGAATTTGATATTGAATATAAGCCGATATATTTTCTATTCAGAGCCTTATATTGAATATCAAATGGGATTTGGGTTTGTCGTGAATGGCGTCTTCACTAACACTGTTCTTGAACCCAGTTGAGAAAAAATTAAATCTTTTTATTTAGATTTAATGAAGTGTACCAATTAAATAATATTTAATTGGAATTGAATTGATATTGATTTTTGGGTTTATCGTGAACAGTGTTTTAAATAACACTTGTTCTTTAACCCGATAATTAATCGAATGTGATTTGGGTTTGTCGTGAATGGTGTCTTCACTAACACTGTTCTTGAACCCAGTTGAGGAAAGATTAAATCTTTTTATTTAGATTTAATGAAGTGTACCAATTAAATGATATTTAATTGGAATTGAATTGGTATTGATTTTTGGGTTTATCGTGAACAGTGTTTTAAATAACACTTGTTCTTTAACCCGATAATTAATCGAATGTGATTTGGGTTTGTCGTGAATGGTGTCTTCACTAACACTGTTCTTGAACCCAGTTGAGAAAAGATTAAATCTTTTTATTTAGATTTAATGAAGTGTACCAATTAAATAATATTTAATTGGAATTGAATTGATATTAATTTTTGGGTTTATCGTGAACAGTGTTTTAAATAACACTTGTTCTTTAACCCGATAATTAATGAATGTGATTTGGGTTTATCGTGAACCGTGTTTTAAATGACACTGATTCTTTAACCCAGATAATGATTAAAACTAAGTGGAGTTTTAATGAATCTTTAATTAGATTGAAAAGATCGAGAATGGAGTATCACCAGTTTTGCTCCAGGCGATAGTTAAATCTTTAATTAGATTTGAACGTGAAATTTAGAAACTAACTGTCGGTTAGCCAAGCAGAATGGTTTTCTGGATATTGATCTGATGTTGGTTTCGGCCTTCGGGGTTAATATTTGGGGAATTATTCTCTTGATTAATTTACGGTTAGTGACTAATGAATTGGAATGAGGCGTATGTTGTGTTTGTGTAACACTTATTTAAAATATACGCGAGTTATTCGGAAAGACCGAGTTTATCCCATTCTGAATAACTGATACGACGATAAGTCGAAGATGAAGACGGTGGTCGAAGACCGGAAGTCTTCACGTCGTTTGGGTGATAACTGATGATCTTGATTGGGCTGTACACCCAAGAAGATGGAAACAGTTGGTGATCGTCCAGACGTACTTGGAGATCGATGGATATGCGGGGTACTAGGTGCTCCCGGTTTCGTTCAGACCCAGAACGGACTTGTAAATGGACTGTGTGTCTGACATCGGATTTCATTCTGTGTGACTGATATCGGTTGCATAGGATGGTTTGCCTGTGTGGCATGCTAAGATGCAAATGATCAAGGCTTCTGTTGAAAAGCAAAGTCTTGTGGTTGGTGATCAAAGCACGGCCTTTGTGGCGTAGCTTTGTGTAACGTTTACTTCGCGAGTTTCACACCCGGTATGAACCAAAAACGGGAGACGGACCTCAGGGAGGACTTGCGTTTCTTTCTAGCTAGAAGTGGCGTCAGTGGTTTTACACGCCCTGACGAGTTTGACTTATGTGGTTGTTGCTGTTGCGAGGCGCCTCGGTTATATCGGTTTCGGCCGATGCTTCTGGTCGGCTGACGGACCAGACTTGCGCCCCAAAGGGCGGGGAAACGTAGTGTTCAGGCATTTTAATCCACATCGGTGGACCGGCCCTGTCGCTCCTAGGGTCACTCGAGCTCTGATCCTGAGACATGGTAGGCTAGATTGTCTCGAATCGGTTGAGGACTATCTTTTGCCTCGGTTCATAGATGGAAATCCAATTTCCAAATACGTGACTTTGCGGTTTTAGTTGTAATCCTATATATGGCGACATAGTGGGATGGGGCGCTCATGCCGCCTATGATTGATACTTATGATTTGAAGTTGTTTTATACACTATGCACTTATAATAGTATCAAATGATTTGTTTTAAACGTATCAAGCATTCTTGGCTGTTATAAGGTAAAAACCCTATCCCCCGGCTTGCGTTGCATTGTGTGATAGGACCTGGGTCTTATAACAGCTTCATTTTTCTTTATTTAGCATTGCGCTGTTGTTTTATGCACTGGTATTCTTGGGAGGAAACCCGTTCCGTGTTATACGGCGTGGTCCCTTGATTTACCCAATGATTGAAAATAAAGATTTATAACTGTTTTAGTTCTCACACCAGTCACATGACTGACCTGGAGTTTATTGTTTTAACCTAAACTCTGGGTGCCCCTATTTTCCGCACGGGCAGCTAGTAGTTTCGGTTTTGCAGATTTATATTCACAGGATCCTGGTTTACAGCTGGAACGATATCCGGAAAGCTTTGTATCCGTATATCTACTTCTAGTTGTGTATTGTATTATTTTCCGCTGCTATGTATTTAAATGTAATTTAAATCTCTGATATTTCTGTGTAATATTTATACTCTGTATATTCTTGTAATCTGATGCATTGTTGTAATATACAATGAAACGTTCTTTTATATGTGTTCTGTTGTGGTTTGTTCTCGAACTATCCGACGCTTTCCTTTACGGGGAAGTTGCGGGTTTTTACAGGTGGTATCAGAGCTTTGGTTTACAAAGCTAGAGAACAAGACACATTAGAAACATACGAAAGAATTCATCAGATATTGGGTTAGTAATATCCAATTAGAATGACTCGTTAGAGATAGGATCAGTAGTATCCTAGAACGAGTGTGAAGAGTATATTTTTTTTAAGTGAAAATCAAATTTGTTTTGAAAATTTAAAATCAACTATTCGTATTTGATTATTTATTTAAATTGATTTTGGACAATTCAGTATATAAAGAATTTGCATATACGCCTTGCAAACGTATATTCAAAGTTTTAATATATTGGATAGATATAGATTCACACTCTAGTCGCCCGAAGATGATTCTGATGATTGTAGCTACATCATCAGAATTAGTGTTCGAGAGTCGAAGGTATGATATTTATATATTTCCTATTGACTGGTGTGAGAACCAAAATTAGATAGGGCCTATTGTTGTGATTTGGCATCAAAAATCTGATTTTTGACTATGTATCAAAGTTATCAATTTCAAAAGCTAATCAACTAATTGATTGATGTTTGTGTTGTTTGTTTATTTGTTTGCAAATTTTTAGCCATTATGTCTAATTGAACCAAATATTGAACTGTATTGAAAATTGGTTGTATTTGCTTGCATATACATATATATCATTGAACAGGTCATAGCAAGGAGGCTAGAGCCAGAGAATAAAATTTGTTTGCCCGACAAATAGGTACATGTTTACTACATAATTTCCTGTTTTGTTTGGGTGATGATGATTTTATGAGCCTAATGGCTAGCCGTTTGGCTTTTTCTTTTTCTTTTTGAGATCTGAAGGACCGGGGAAGCTATTTGAAATTCCCCGATGCTCCCGGTGCAGGGGAGGTTATGGCGAATTTTTTCGAAAATTTAGGGTGTTAGCCAAATTTTTGAAATTTTGAAAATTCTCAGAAACTAAAAAGTTAGAGAAGGGAAGCCAGATCGAATGTAGAGCTGAATAATCAAACCACTTTCGACTTTGTTCCTTTTCGGGGACGAAAAGTTTTAAGTGGGGGAGATTGTAACAACCCGGAAAATCTGGGCCAGTTTAAAATTTTTATTTTGGCAATCTTAGCGAGTTTTGATTATTTAATATGAATTATTTTAAATAATATCGACGAGAAATTTATTTTGAATATAATTCGAACGTATACATTATACGCGTCGTCGTTAGAATATAAATATTTATATATAATTATAAATAGAATTGAAAATGGCGCGGTAGTTCGATAATTCGATTTCAAACTTCAATTGAATGTACCGGGTGCAAAACAATCCGGATTTTAGTGAAACCAAAAATAATGGAATCTAATTGATAATATCTTTCCAACGAATGCGAAAAATCAAGATTTCATATCGGGAATCAAAAGATATGTCCAGTTGAAAATTCTGAATAGTCGCTATGGAATTCAGGCCCTTAAAAATGGACATTTTGCAAATGACCTCGGATTTCGACGAAACCAGTTTTGTTGGGTCCGTGGTGCCAAGTTATTGCTAGGTTTCAAATTTCATAATTTTTCGAATCAATATGTGAGCGTGGCAAAGGAAAGCGTGTTTTGACCATTTCAGTTGATTTTAATCGACTGGAAATTGGCCACTTTTCAAACGGTCTCAGAATTCGGCGAAACTAGTTCTGTTAGGACCGTATCGTCAATACGAAGCTAGAAAATATTTTTCTGGAATTTTTCTAGTTAGTATGTGACCCCGGTAATTTGAAATGTACGTTTAAAAATTCAATATAGTGATTTAAATGTAAATGCAACGGAAACTGATCAAAACGATCAAAGCAGCTAGCGATACATATCCCATTGTGTTCGGAATGGGGGTGAAACGCTATGGACGACAGGCAGTAGGCTTCGTTTCGAGGTCGTATGTAAAAGTCAACTTTTTAATAATTAAATAATAAATAAATAAAAAAAAAATAAAAAAAACAATAATAATATCTTCTCCCCTTAACAGAAGGCCCCCCCCCGACTAAAATCATTTCAAACAGAAAAGAAAAGAAAAAAAAAACCCGCTTCCAATCGATGCCGCCCCCAGCCGCCACGACGCGACCGCCTGCCCCCCCGAGCTGCCGTCGGTGATCGAGACCTCTTCCCCCCCTTTTCCCTCTCCTCCCTCTCTCCAGTATCCAACCTCCTCCTCGATTTCCCGCCCTCGCACGGATCGAGATCCGAACCCACGTCCGACGCCCTGGCTTGGCCGACGACCGCCTGCCACCCTGCCAACGCCTCCCTCCGACGATTTTGAGCCACCCTCCGACGCTGGCGCACAGAAGACCCCCCCCTCCTCTGCGCAGGCAAAAGTAAGTTGTTTTTATTTTTATTTCATTTTTATTTTTAATCTGAAAATTTCGATTATAAGGATTTTAAAACTGTTTTTTTTTCTTTAGAATAAAACTGATTTTTAGGAAGTTATAAAACTGAATTTTAAAAAAGAATGAAAACAGAATTTTTTTTAAAAAGAGTTAAAACTGTTTTGTTTTTTTTAAAAAAGATTTAAAACTGTTTGTTTTTTTTTAAGATTTAAAACTGTTTTTTTTTAAAAGAATACATAAACTGATTTTTTTATCATGTTAAAAACTGATTTTTTTATCATGTTAAAAACTGATTTTTTTTATAATGTTAAAAACTGATTTTTTTTATAATGTTAAAAACTGATTTTTCATAATTTCAAAAACTGAATTTGGAAAAGAGAAAAACTGATTTTAAAAGGGTATTTGAAACTGATTAGAAAAAGGTTAAAACTTTAAATAAAAAAATATAAATTTGAAATGATTTTTAAATATAAAAATTAGCATTGTTGAAAATATATCTATATCACAAAGTTGTGAATATGTATATATCACAAGGTTTTGAAAATATATGGGAATGAACTTTGAACTAAAAATTCGATTTTTATATATTGAACTTTGAAATAAAAATTCGATTTTTATATATTGAACTTTGAAATAAAAATTCGATTTTTATATATTGAACTTTGAAATAAAAATTCGATTTTTATATATTGAACTTTGAAATAAAAATTCGATTTTTATATATTGAACTTTGAAATAAAAATTCGATTTTTATATATTGAACTTTGAAATAAAAATTCGATTTTTATATATTGAACTTTGAAATAAAAATTCGATTTTTATATATTGAATAGCGAACTAAAAATTCGATTTTTATAAATTGAATAACGAAGTAAAAATTCGATTTTTACATATGTAGTGGCTATGGGCAACGAAGACGACGAAGATGCGATAGCAATGAAGATTTCTACCAAAGAAGTGCCGTGGAGCTAGGATAGCTATATGTGAGAATTTCTCACCTTTCGTTTTCTTTTCTAATTATATATATATACTAGGATGCAGACGGTGCTTAGTAGCACCCGACACAATCGTCCACAGACCATGGACTTGTTTGTTTGGTTGCATAGGTTAGTTATATGATTTGATTTGAAATTGAATTGTTTGATGAATTGAATGGTTTGATTGATGTGTGAATGGCGTGGGCCTTCACTAGACCGGGGATAAGGCGAGGCCTTGTCCCGTTTCTAGTATCGTGCCGTTATGCCGCCGAAATTTTCTAAAATATGTTAGAAAATAAAAATATCATTTTATTGTGTAAATGAATTGAATAGAAATTCATAGGTTGAAATAAAATGTTTTATCGTTAAAAATATAATTTTTAACGTGAATGTGAATAAATAAATATTCATTTACAAACCAGACGGTTTGTTTATGTACACCTATTTGAATGACGTTGATTGGGTCGATAAATTTTACACATCGCCTAACTGCACAAATAAAATATGTGTTTGATTGTTTGAAACCCCACACGGGTGTTAGGATGAAATTTGAAGTTCACTCATCCTGATTGATTAAATATGTCGATCGATTGATTGACAAGCTGCTATAAGCGTTAAATGTCTATATTTGATGCTTATACAGTGTAGTGCACTTTGGTTGATGGTTGATTATTCATCGTTGTTGATATATACATGTGTTGTAGAAAATCCATATAATTAACATTATATGGTAATTGATTGGGCCTCATTCCAGTTTCGAAAAAAAAGAAATATTTGAAATAGAAATATTTGAAATAGAAATATTTGAAATAGAATATTTGAAAATAGAAATATGTGAAGCCGTGAGGATTAGATTGACGCCATTTTGACGTGAACGATATTTATATCGATTTTATTCATTTTAAAATGAATTGAATTGAAAACGATTTCGAAATGAATTGAATTGAAAACGATTTCGAAATGAATTGAATATATAACGATTTCGAAATGAATTGAATATATAACGATTTCGAAATGAATTGAATATATAACGAATTCAAATTGAATTGAAAACGATTTCGAAATGAATTGAATTGAAAACGATTTCGAAATGAAATGAATTGAAAACGAATTCAAATTGAATTGAAAACGATTTCGAAATGAAATGAATTGAAAACGAATTCAAATTGAATTGAAAACGATTTCGAAATGAATTGAATTGAAAACGATTTCGAAATGAATTGAATTGAAAACGATTTCGAAATGAATTGAATTGAAAACGATTTCGAAATGAATTGAATTGAAAACGAATTGAAATGAATTCAAATTGAATTGAAATTTGAATTGAATAGAAATGAATTTTGAAACGAATTTATAAAGAAGAATTCAATTTTGATTTGAATTGAAAAGGAAGTTGAAATTGCTTTTGAAACGAATTTAAAACTATTTATATAATTCGTTTTAAATAGAAATCGACGATATATATATTATATATATATTATATATAATATAATGGCCTGAATAGAACGCGCCGCGCCGCGGCAGTTCGTGAATTTCGACCATTTATTTCAAACGGACATTGCGGGAGATCCGACCGTCGGATTCTCCTAAAACCGGAACCGTTGGGTTAGTATCGAAAAGAGCTTTCTAACGAATGTTAGAAATTTGAAATCTAACGGTTGGATTTGGAGATATGTCCAAATCAAATTCGAAAAAGGTCGCTGTAAGTGCAGTTCGATGGCCATTGATGGAAATCGACTGTACGGGCCTTGATAAAATTATTAAAAATAGTAATAATTTGTGTAAAATCATAAGAAATGATTTAGAAAGAATTGGGATGAAAAACTCCCTATTTGAAAAGATAAAAATAGATTTTTATCGAAATGAACTAGTTTTGAACTAGAATTATAATTCTATTTATTTTTAAATAAATGAATTGAATTTGAAAAGGGTTTTGAAAATAACCAAAATTTCCAATGATTGCATTGGAGTGGATTTGAATCGAAATTGTCTTCGGAATATTTCGATGTTGGAATTTGTGATTATACGGATGTTGTTACGGAAATTTGAAAGATATATATTTATATCGTTATTTCCAGTACGACATTTGTTAATCGTAGAATTTGATATTGAATATAAGCCGATATATTTTCTATTCAGAGCCTTATATTGAATATCAAATGGGATTTGGGTTTGTCGTGAATGGCGTCTTCACTAACACTGTTCTTGAACCCAGTTGAGAAAAAATTAAATCTTTTTATTTAGATTTAATGAAGTGTACCAATTAAATAATATTTAATTGGAATTGAATTGATATTGATTTTTGGGTTTATCGTGAACAGTGTTTTAAATAACACTTGTTCTTTAACCCGATAATTAATCGAATGTGATTTGGGTTTGTCGTGAATGGTGTCTTCACTAACACTGTTCTTGAACCCAGTTGAGGAAAGATTAAATCTTTTTATTTAGATTTAATGAAGTGTACCAATTAAATGATATTTAATTGGAATTGAATTGGTATTGATTTTTGGGTTTATCGTGAACAGTGTTTTAAATAACACTTGTTCTTTAACCCGATAATTAATCGAATGTGATTTGGGTTTGTCGTGAATGGTGTCTTCACTAACACTGTTCTTGAACCCAGTTGAGAAAAGATTAAATCTTTTTATTTAGATTTAATGAAGTGTACCAATTAAATAATATTTAATTGGAATTGAATTGATATTGATTTTTGGGTTTATCGTGAACAGTGTTTTAAATAACACTTGTTCTTTAACCCGATAATTAATGAATGTGATTTGGGTTTATCGTGAACCGTGTTTTAAATGACACTGATTCTTTAACCCAGATAATGATTAAAACTAAGTGGAGTTTTAATGAATCTTTAATTAGATTGAAAAGATCGAGAATGGAGTATCACCAGTTTTGCTCCAGGCGATAGTTAAATCTTTAATTAGATTTGAACGTGAAATTTAGAAACTAACTGTCGGTTAGCCAAGCAGAATGGTTTTCTGGATATTGATCTGATGTTGGTTTCGGCCTTCGGGGTTAATATTTGGGGAATTATTCTCTTGATTAATTTACGGTTAGTGACTAATGAATTGGAATGAGGCGTATGTTGTGTTTGTGTAACACTTATTTAAAATATACGCGAGTTATTCGGAAAGACCGAGTTTATCCCATTCTGAATAACTGATACGACGATAAGTCGAAGATGAAGACGGTGGTCGAAGACCGGAAGTCTTCACGTCGTTTGGGTGATAACTGATGATCTTGATTGGGCTGTACACCCAAGAAGATGGAAACAGTTGGTGATCGTCCAGACGTACTTGGAGATCGATGGATATGCGGGGTACTAGGTGCTCCCGGTTTCGTTCAGACCCAGAACGGACTTGTAAATGGACTGTGTGTCTGACATCGGATTTCATTCTGTGTGACTGATATCGGTTGCATAGGATGGTTTGCCTGTGTGGCATGCTAAGATGCAAATGATCAAGGCTTCTGTTGAAAAGCAAAGTCTTGTGGTTGGTGATCAAAGCACGGCCTTTGTGGCGTAGCTTTGTGTAACGTTTACTTCGCGAGTTTCACACCCGGTATGAACCAAAAACGGGAGACGGACCTCAGGGAGGACTTGCGTTTCTTTCTAGCTAGAAGTGGCGTCAGTGGTTTTACACGCCCTGACGAGTTTGACTTATGTGGTTGTTGCTGTTGCGAGGCGCCTCGGTTATATCGGTTTCGGCCGATGCTTCTGGTCGGCTGACGGACCAGACTTGCGCCCCAAAGGGCGGGGAAACGTAGTGTTCAGGCATTTTAATCCACATCGGTGGACCGGCCCTGTCGCTCCTAGGGTCACTCGAGCTCTGATCCTGAGACATGGTAGGCTAGATTGTCTCGAATCGGTTGAGGACTATCTTTTGCCTCGGTTCATAGATGGAAATCCAATTTCCAAATACGTGACTTTGCGGTTTTAGTTGTAATCCTATATATGGCGACATAGTGGGATGGGGCGCTCATGCCGCCTATGATTGATACTTATGATTTGAAGTTGTTTTATACACTATGCACTTATAATAGTATCAAATGATTTGTTTTAAACGTATCAAGCATTCTTGGCTGTTATAAGGTAAAAACCCTATCCCCCGGCTTGCGTTGCATTGTGTGATAGGACCTGGGTCTTATAACAGCTTCATTTTTCTTTATTTAGCATTGCGCTATTGTTTTATGCACTGGTATTCTTGGGAGGAAACCCGTTCCGTGTTATACGGCGTGGTCCCTTGATTTACCCAATGATTGAAAATAAAGATTTATAACTGTTTTAGTTCTCACACCAGTCACATGACTGACCTGGAGTTTATTGTTTTAACCTAAACTCTGGGTGCCCCTATTTTCCGCACGGGCAGCTAGTAGTTTCGGTTTTGCAGATTTATATTCACAGGATCCTGGTTTACAGCTGGAACGATATCCGGAAAGCTTTGTATCCGTATATCTACTTCTAGTTGTGTATTGTATTATTTTCCGCTGCTATGTATTTAAATGTAATTTAAATCTCTGATATTTCTGTGTAATATTTATACTCTGTATATTCTTGTAATCTGATGCATTGTTGTAATATACAATGAAACGTTCTTTTATATGTGTTCTGTTGTGGTTTGTTCTCGAACTATCCGACGCTTTCCTTTACGGGGAAGTTGCGGGTTTTTACAATATGGTAAGATTTGGACAGATTTAATCAGATATTTGTTGTCTACCATATCTCCT
The DNA here is from genome assembly GCA_030737875.1 of Allium sativum. Taxonomy (NCBI): domain Eukaryota; kingdom Viridiplantae; phylum Streptophyta; class Magnoliopsida; order Asparagales; family Amaryllidaceae; genus Allium; species Allium sativum. Next base: position 828,782,555 of record CM060924.1, read on the forward strand.
TAAAAGGAGAATATTTTAATTTGTTTCCTATGAATGTTGTATTAGGATGATGCATGAATATTGTTTTTGTTATTGACTGAGCGTTATAGACTCAACCGTTACCGACCGAAATTTAAATTCAATTGGTCGCTAATTTATTCGTTTCCTTTATTATGTATTGATTATATTAATATATTTTTAGTTTAATTACACCGTTTATATTTCAAAATTCACTGCTTGCCTTCATCACATTAACTGTATTACAATCCATACAGTAATAAATTTAAACTTAACGGTTAAAACAAAATTTATCACTCTTAAAAATTTCAACTTTATAAGTTAAAATTAATTTAATCATTTTTTCTCTACAGTATTTACTCAATGCTTTGATTTGAAATGAATTTATTTTAATGTTATTCAATTTTACACAAAATTCTTTACTCAAAATAATTCGTTTCTTTAATTAAATTTGCATTTATTTCACATTTTACTCCTATCCATTCAATGCACATTCTTATACAAATATGGTTAAGCTTTCCGGTTTGATTACATGTGATCTTTCAAAGTTTCTTTATTTATTTATTTTTGGTAGTAACCATACCATAATTAATAAACTCAATCCTAGTGATTGCTTAATTTCGGGATTTCTCTTTCTTAATGTATGCATATAAAGTTTGAATGTTTTCATTGCATTAATTGTCTGGTATTTTATTTGGCAAAAAAGTTCTCTACTCAATTGAAAATTTTGTCTCAAAGTTAATTGCTTGTTTCCAAATAAATTCCTTTTCCCAAAATAAATCATTTCTAAAATGGAATTTATTTCAAATTTGACTTGGGTTCAAATGTCAAGTCTTAATTGTTCCAAATGGCTCATTATTTATTAATATCATAAATTTTGACAATGTTTATATTGACATCTTATTCATAATGCACATTTATTTTTAGTGTGAACACTACATTAAATGACAGTGCAAATTCTAAGTTGAATTTCCAGCCTATATTTTTCCTTACTAAATTACAAGACCAAAATAACTTCTTAACAAAATAAAATTTCAAGTTAATTTTATTTCCATTATTGTGGTTCAAACTTGACAAAACGTTCTAAACTTACAATTACGAACACCAATATATTTTAAAGGTGAATGTTGCGTTCAAGACAAAGTTTCAAATCTAGATTTAAAATATAAGCATGCATATTCTTCTTTATCACATTTCATGATAAACATTAAATTCATTTCTTAAATTGCAAAATGAATTAATAGTGGTGCAATTCTTCCCATAATGTTCATTTTCAAACAACAAGGAGTTTTTAACGCACAATATCCAAAATGGTTAGTGATGTAAATCACGTTTGTGGTTTCTTAAATATCATCCAACATAAACAAAATTTCAAATATTAACATTTAATTTTCGTTTAATCTAAATTTAATGTATATTTTAAATGTCAAAATTTTTAGGTAGTTACAAGATCTTTATATTATGATAGCAAAGTTATAAGAATCACATAAGTTACTGTTTTATTTCAAGAAATTCCCAATGTATAAATACTTCTATAGCTAAGGTATTACTCATGAATCATTATGTGCCAAGTCAAGAAAAAGAAGCTTAAGACAAACATACAAAACGAAATAGATATAAGCTTAATCAATCATGTAAGTTACCAGCTTTAGAAAGAAGCTAAAATGAGTCCAACAAATTTTACCTCAACCAAACAATAACATAAACTCAACCTCACATATTTTACCTAATAAGGAATCTAGTGATTCTACATTAATAACATCAATGTAATTTTAAGAAAAAATTACGAACTTCATATCAAATTATAAAAAATTGAATTACCTGATCCACTAATCATCTACAACACTTAAACTGTAAACCTTACTTATTTTTCAGATGACAGAAATCGAATAGGTAACAAAAATTGTGGAATCGATCGCCTTCAGTGATAAGATTGTGAGCATACAAACTAAGTTCCAGTTAATTAGATCAGTATTTCATGTTTAACAAAAGCATGTCCTTACTAATTTTCACCCAAGTCACTATGTATTATACAAGCATTAAAAAATCTATGTAACGTTTTGAAGTTAAAGTTGCAATCACCAATATCTCATGCATTTGAAAACTCAGCTACATACATGACATAAGGTAGTTGTATACATGATAGAAGGTGCTTGTATATAAAAATTAAAACCCATATAATATGAATTTGAATTTCATTATTGACTATCATATCACTACAAGAATATACACATCTGATAGCACCATCTTGCATAACTCCGTTAAACGCCATGTTAATATTGGATTTGGAATGCTAACAAAAGAACTGTAGTACATGTCGAACGCTACACATCCAAAAAGGCGGTAAATAATTACATGTGTGCGGGAATTGAAAAATAAATAAACTTACTGTCCCTCGCTTGTTTCATAAAATAGATATCTTTCATTTCACCAGCTACGCTTAACCCCCAAAACCCTGAATATCAAAAATCCCTAAACCAACGCAATTCAGAATCACGAATTGCCAAACTGCCGCAGTTATCAATAGTCGATTCCAAATTTGTATCGTAATATGTCTCTTACAAGATCGATCTCAATCCCTAAAGGGGCCACGATTTGAATGGTCGTCAAAGGTACTACGGATCTGTTATATTTTTACACTACTTATGCTCTTGATCCTTAATCTACTTGTTAGTACTTGTAGACTAATTTATTCTTTATTTTTTTGAGTGGTTACTTATCAATATTTGAGTTTGGCTAACAAAGCGATAGGCTCCAAAGCTAGAAATTTAAGATGTTTGCGTTATCAGCCTTTATGAAAAACATACAACCAATGTTCAAAATCGATGGCTTAACCAACTAACATAAAAAATGTGACTTAGTACTTGTGATTTACAAGCCACCAAGCTCTCCCTGCTCTTTCTCAATGTTACAATGACCAACGTGTAATAAAAAAATGGAGTGGTTAAAAAATTTATAGGATGGCTAATATCTTTAGTGTTTTGCATGAACTAGTTATATATTCAAGTTATAATGGCAGCCCAGTTTGTGGTACAAAGATTGATTACGCAGGACCTATGTATTCAAGTCACAGTTGGATAAGGCACATTAAGTCCACAAATTTAATTAATGTTTGGAACCCATATATTGAGAATTGGTCGTGTGATTGACTAAAGTGGATGGTTCAATGAAGTCATGGAGTATTTATTCTATGCTTGACATTGGGGTCATCGAGTTGTGATTTCTTCTTACATGTGTCCCTAATTTGTGGTAGGCGGGCTCGTAATGATTGTCGTTCATTTGTATGGATCATACGATAGCCATAATACATACATGGCTATTTACGGCTAACGTTTTCATGTGCCGTTGCCGTACTTCCCCCATTTAGGCTTCCATCTAGACAATGCTAGGCTAGTTTTACCAATTAGCATTTTTGACTAATCCAAGTAACGACGGTTGTTTTTACTGGAATTAACTACCCAACTTCGTTGTGAACTTTTGATGAGTATATAAATCCACCAAACACGTATTCTGCACAACGTGCATTCTACAAGTGGTATGCACCGGACATATGTACTAAAATTTATTATGTCAATTCATGCAACCGTTTGTACTGATCAAATGGAGCAACGCAGTAGTTTAGATGCAAATTTACTTCATTGTACTAGAGTAAATAACACATAATGCTAGTATTTATACACATTTATGGTAACAAAATCCAAGGCTGTAAAAGCATCATTTGTGGTTCAAGAGTGAAAATCGACTTTGTCAGCAAGTTAAGAATGTATGTACAATAACATGAATACCACATAATTGCAGAAGAGGTAATTAATAAATTCCACCGCTTGAAATGATGAAATATACTCTAAGCCTACCAATATTTTTAAGAAAAGTTGAGTGATATCCTTTGATCCATCTATAACTGCAAAATTGTGAAAGGAAAAGATATGCGTCAGTAGATAGGAAAACTCAGCATATTTTAATTCAGGCATGTAGATTGGAGACTCACCCTATGTTAATGTCATAATACCATATACTTCTAGGTTTTGGTGCTAGCAGGTAATATTTGTGACAACAGCAAATGATAGATGTTGGTTCTGATAACTGAATATGTAGTAATATGGTTTAGTACTGATAACTTCGCTTGTTAGAATTTAGAAAGATATTCATAAGCAACGAATATTAATTTTGTGGTTTAACTTGAATTATTATCACCAGCAATGCTAATTTTTTTGTTCTACTTTTCCTATTTATAAACAACATAACTTATCTTAATGGTTTAATTAGTGATATAACATTAATTTTGTTCAAGGCATTGGTTTAGAAATTGGCTTTGGGCACTAAAATTTCTAGGACCGACCCTGCTTAAAGTATGATGCAAGTAATAACCTTCTATGTGCTAGTGTTTTGCTTTCTTTGTGTTCTTAGAACCTTAACCAACTAATAACCTTCTATGGTGCTCGACTGGCATATTGGCATCGATATTACACTATGATAGCTATTGTGCTTTTTTACCTATGGGTACAAAATTTATATGTCTCTTTGATGCAAGATATTTTATTGACATGTAAGAAGTTATTTTTGAACTGCGCATATATATCGTATGCATTTGCATAATTACAAATATGATTAGTTAATTCGTCTTTTATATCGAGTTTTATTTTATAAATCACAGGAAAGAAATTGTTAGTTCCTATCACATAAAAAGCTTCTTCATGACATTGTGAGCCTGCATGTAAGTTATCAATTTCTAAAAACAAAAATTTCAGTATAATTTTCAGTATTTATCCGGGAAGGTGCAACAATGATGTATATAGGATTCATCATTGGTTGCACTTTGTATGGTAACATGTGATGTTAAATTTTTATTCTAAACACCTATATGATCGATACTTAGTAAGGTAACATATAATGTTAGAGTTTTGATTTTTTTTTCATACTATTGACGCAATGGGTAATCAAATACAAAACCATACTAGAGAATAAACTCTACATAATCCGTAACTGTATTTGAATGAGCTATCTGAGCAATCAGGTGTGGAACCGTATAATAGTCTATGCTAGGGGGTTATATTTATTTATTTATTTATTTAAACGCTATAACTCTTAACCCGCCCAGTATATTAAAATTGAATATTCCTTAACCTGTCCAGCAATTTAAACTAGGGGATGATGTTCCTCTTCTTTCATTTTACCGATGGTGCTATTTATATCTTGTTTATTTTGACTCCTAACGTATTTTTTTCTAAAGTTGTTTTCATTGCTCGCACCTGTATGTTACGTCCCCCACAGTTGTTCAAACACAACAATGCACTAACCTTCAACTTGCTTGAACAATCAGCACGTTTAATTTAGAAATTTGGCCCATAATACACATTGAAGTATATTCAGCTGATCGGATTTTAATAGGAATTCAACAGTTTCTTCTTAATTTGTGCATTTCTTGCATAGTGTTTTTCTTTATGTGTTTTAAATCTTCATTTTAAATGTGCATTTTTGAAATGTTTATGATTCAATAGTTGCTACATAGAGAATGCAGATAAGAAATGGAGAATGGAGATGCAAAACAAGAATGGTTATTATACATTTTCTGAGTTGGTTGATGGAGGTTTTGTAATTTGGACAAAATGTCGCATTATTCTAGAGATACGAGTTCATTTAGTTTTTTTTCTTTTTTTAATAGTTCTGACTATTGTTAGGCTAATTGACTTGATCTACGGGAAAGATGGTCATTAGATAATGCTGTAGAGACGGATATAGATGTACTGAATTTTTTAATTTATCAACACTAAGATTGAGGCATACTTGGCTTCAAAATGACACTGCTACTTTATTTCTTCTGCTTTAGTAAATGGTTCCTGCAAAACAACTGAAGGTGTTGGAAGATCTATAGAGGCAGTATGGACAATTGGATAGGATAGTAAGCATTTAAAATTTTGAACTCCAGTTTTGTATTCTACTATATGGGTGGTAGCACCATTAATTTATTCAGCGTGCAAACTCGAAGTTTGCACTTGCAACTGGGTTCAAATTTGCGCTATAGCCGAGTTCGAACTCAGTTTTCAAGACCCAGCGAGCAAGTGCAAGGTGTGTCCTAATGCAAAATGAATTTGCTAATACAACTTCCATAATATATATACATGGTGAATTTTTAGAAATTGAAGAATTCAGTAACCTATATGATTGGTTTTCAAAGCTCATCTTTCTCAGAAGATTGTACTAACAAATTTACAAAATATTTTAATAAGCTAGAGCCAGAATTGATCCTTTGTGGTTTGTTTGTCAAAGTAGTATCTTTACTATATTTAGGACAAAGTATCAGTAACACGAATTTTTAAGGCACAACGTATAACAAACACATCGATTACTAAATATAATTGGCATTCCAAAAATTGTAGTGAAGGTTAAATGTTTACATATAAGATGTATAAATGTAGTTACTAGCTACAATGATACTGCTGGTACTACTTTAAAAATAATATTATCATTATTGTTGTTATAACTGCAAATCGGCAACAAACTCAAATGAATTTTAATTGATTGTAGTAATGAAGGGATGGATGGAAGGGCATGTGATTGGTTGGGGATTTAGTTTGTCACTGAATTGGGAAAATAATAACATATATAAATTTTAGTATTACAAGTATACACATAAGCATTATCACATTATATGTTGATATGGGTTAAGAAAATGTACATAACCAGTTGATACATAGACTTGAGATGCATAAGATGAACATGAATCTATCAATAGATTATTAACAGCTTTACAGATTGAGGTGTCACAACACATAATTCATCTAGAACTTTTACGTGTGTCCTTTTTTATATCTCAGCATGCACATCTATTTGATTAGCAATCATAATGGTATCTTAAAGCACCCTTTTGTTGTTTTTTATAAATTAGGAGTCTACTTAGACAAAAAAGATTGGGCTTCACCAATGTAGCCCAAATACCGAAAAATTGCTTTTCAAATACTCTCTATATATAAGTGTGTGCGTGTGTATACATACATACATACATACATACATACATACATACATACATACATATATGTGTGTGTGCACGCGCGCATGTGTGCACGTGTGCGCATGTGCTTTTAAACACTGCAAAATTCTTTATCTTCTTTAGTTGCGGCTCCGTGTTCTTTTCATTATAGCTTTAGCGTTTCTTTCCATGCTTGCTGCATCAAGTTCCCAGATTTTCTATTGCATATGCTGCAGCAGCATATAGCTGCGCACTTTCATTAAGATGCGATTCTTAGGTTTTTTTTAGTGGTTGCTTTCAATTCTAGATCCTAATTGAGCGAACCATAAAGCCAAGTTTTAAGCAGTAATTAAACGATCATACAATTGTGTGAGTTTGAATAATATGACCTCACATTTTATTATATACTATGTTTATAATGATAAATAAATAAATAAATTTTATAATAATAATAAATAAATCCTTGATAGTTTTATGAATTGTTCATGTTGCAGCTAGCAGCAAGTAGCAAGCAGCCAGGAATTGTGTTTTACATAATTAGTCTATTAACAATCAGAGACAGGGCTTAATTTTCTTATGTATGTCTACATTTTCTATGCTAGTAGTGTACTACGTAAGGCTTGAAGGAGAACATGCTGACATGCAAAAAGGGGTGTTGAAAAAAATTCATTACTTGGTGCAGCAATAGCACTTTGTCGCTCAGCTGGATCAGTGCAAACAAGAAGTGTTCCAATCTGTGGCAACGATGATGGAGGAGAGTATCTTTAAATGTAATCTGCTATGCAATGCATGCATGGTTGTTGAGGTTAAAAATTATTGCATATGACAGCTTGGATTTCTTCTAGTACTCTTCTACAGGTGGACATTGTAGCTTAAAGATCTCAAGTCAAGGTAATTAAATCAACTATACAATTTTACATTGACAAATTCTATTTGTTGATCAGAAAAATATTTTTCATATACAAAGTTCATAACAGAACCACATGCACCAATCTTTGCTAAATCTACAGGGACAAAATGACAAATCTGTCCTCTTAAGAAAACACTAACCACTGCCTTATTTTCTTTGTACATCTAGAGTACCCTCACTTGGTAAGAAAACAAGGCACTAAGGGGGCTTCTACACAACTAAAACAAGATCTTAAGACCTCACCTATGAAGTAAAATTAAAACCTAGGGGATTTGTTGGTAAAATGAATAATCCATAACTTGAGCAACACTATAATATCCAAAAACTCATTAGCGAAAATGTTAAATCTTAAAGCTCTTCTAATTCTAATCAAAGACGCTTGCTCATCTCCCAATTCAATTATCCAATTTGAGGATATCTGGTTTAAATTATTATTTTTCATGTTTAAATAAGTAAATAAAAACTGTCACTTGCAGATGTGTGTACGTGCGCCTGCATGTCCGTGTGTTTTTCTAATTGGCAAAAATAGCATGAATATTATTTTTTGGTTTACAAACAGAGTTTGTCATTTACAATTTCACATTAACTGGGATCAATCATTGTGGTATATGTTCTTTAGTGGTTCCCATCTCACGAGAGAGAAAGTGCAGTTGGCAGATTTCATCTTGTAATGTAGTTGGTTTTCTATCTACACCCATCATTATGTCCATGTTCAGGATCGGTGTTGCCATTTCGTTTTTTCCGTTTCTTGGATTTGTTTAGTTTTTTGTTTGGTCGCTTGGAGTCATTGCAGGGTCGGAGCTAGGAATTGGCTCAGCGGGGGGCGGATTCGAAGGGGGGGGGGAGCAAATTTTTTTTTATGTCAGTTTACCCTGAATTTATCTTAATTTCAACCTATAATGCCTTGTATTATCAAGTTTTAGGCAAAAATATTGTGTAAATACTAATAAAAATGGTCACTTTTGTATTAACAAGGTTAAAAAAAATGTAATGATATTTTAAAATTAAGTGGGGGGGGGGGGACATGGCCCCTACTTACCCAACCTTACCTCCGTTCCTGGAGTCATGAATCATCCATGTGATAGTTTGCTAATTAGCCAATCTGAATTGGACCTTTTACAAGCTGGAAAGAAAGAATCATCACGTCAAAATAGTAAATTTTCGTCTATTTTTAAGTTATCATTGAAGTTCTCTACGAGGGAAATCATAGTTGCAAATGATTATTCTATAAGGGCAATCATAATAGTATTTGGGGATGAGGTCTTGATGACTCCTCTAAGTAAGATGTCATTGGAGATGTGTAAGTGTAGAGAGATATTGGAAAGATTAAAAAGACGGAAAATAGAAACCCAAAGATTGTAGTTTTGGAACTTAATGAATTGATTTTGAAAGCTAGAGACTAGTCGGGGAGAGCTCTTAGAAGTCATCTTAAAAAGTGACATGCCTGTCGGATAGGAACTGTTTTATCTGCAACTGTCTGTAAGTATTGGTTTCCTGTTATGATTCGTTTTGCTTGGTTCTTGTTATATGCTGCATACCAGCTGCACAAAGGCAGCTACATTGAATTCTTGTGGTGCGTGTGTCTTCTTCTCTTTATGTTTTATGGTGTGCATGGTTCAATATCGACATGCTTTCATGATAGCATGCACGTTGGAATCAGCAGTCTGATCCATGTTATTCATGGTGGATTTCTATTTTCTATTTCATGTATGCTGTCATCTTTTAGTTTGCATAGGTGGAGTCACATTCGTTGTCTTGAGCTCTAAGAGTAGGAGATTGGGCTTTTTGTAGTATAGTGGAGATGTAGTATATTTTGCAAGCGATGAACTGGTCAATTTAGAGTTGATGCTTTTTCCATAGTACGCGACATGGTACAGACATTTTGCTTGGAAATTTTGTAATCTGGCGGTCGCCTATTGGTACTGCCAATTTCATGCATTCTCTTCATGCATGTAACTTAGTTCTATACTTCTTTGGACAGTTTAGTTTAGTTTGTATGCATGGCTTTCACGCACCGGTTTTAATCGTCAATTGGAATACTCTCCTGGGCCTCCTAGTAGAATGAGCTGTATATGTACCCAGGCTTTTTTTTTAGCTACGATTGTGGTATCGTTTACCAATTGAATAAAGCATTTTGTGACAATAAGGCAAACAAAGCATTGTTACGTCTTTAAACTGCACAGCAATCCTAATATATGACAGTGATTCAATACAAACCATAGTTAATCTATTAGGCAAGAGTCTTGCTTTAGTTCGTACAATACAGCAAAGCTCATTGACTGCTAACAACATTTGAGATTAGCAACAAAATGTCGGAACCGCCCTTAATTTTTCATATGTATTGTCTTTTATTTAACAAAGGTGAGGATTCCTATTTTGCAAACTGCTATTTCGATTGCTTCCTCACGACATAGCCTTTTAGTACCATAGTTTTCAAGCACTCGTTGAATTATCTAATCATAAGTCATCATTAAAGGACATCGTGTGTATCCTATGTTGGATGACATGAAATCAAACTGCTTCTTCATCCAGTAGTTTTCGAGCACTCTTTGAATTATTTATCTCATAACCGATGATGCTTTCTTCACTACTAATATCGAGTCTTATCAATATTGTTTATTATGTGATTCTGGTATTTGCAGAAATTGATAAGACTCGATGTTAGTATTGAAGAAAGCAATGTCGGATACGAGATTAGTTAATTCAAACAGTGCTCGAAAACTATATGATGAAGCAGTTTGATTCCATGTCATCCAACATAGGATACACTCGATGTCCTTTGCATATGATTAGATAATTCAAAGAGTGCTCGAAAACTATGGAATTCACCTATTTTATTTAGAACATAGGATACACTTGTTGTCCTTTAATTATGGCTTATGATATCATATATTGGTTGTAATCATTCAATATTGTTTAATAATTAATATTCCTAATTGTACTGAAGATATAAATATCTCTTAAGCCGTGACATTACATTGCAAACAGGTTGGACATCAAGTATCCCGCATGTTTCCTGACATAAGATATACTCTTCAATGTCAAAGTTTGTCAATTTTCTATGGGTTTGACATCCTTTCTTTTATTTAAGTATTGGAATGCTTTGTTGTGCCATCCTTTTATATTCACTGGTATGAAATGCAAGATTATTTGTAATGAGTGAAATTATAATAGTACGAAATGTTATATAATTATGTGAAATACTGTGTTGTTTAACTACCATGTTTGTATAAGTCCAACATAATTTATAATTATTTTGTACGTTAACTCATACGGCCTTGGATTTCAACATCGTTTTTTGTCATTTTTCATGACATGTTTATGTTTTTCATGATATTATCTTGAAGTTCAATTGCAAACTCCATCAATTTGACAACATTTTCCTTTTCCTTCGTATTTTTTTTCTTTAGGAACTGTGTGGATAACATAATACATCTAACCTAGTCAAGGATTGTGTGCTCTGTGGATTAGAGTTGAGAGCATGATATTACCTTCAGGAATTCTGTGTTCTTGACAAATGCTTTATGTTGGGATAAACCAAAATTCAAGGTATCTAAGTCTGGTAATAAAACCTCTTGTAATGACTGAATAATGATGGCAACATCTTTTTTCATTTTTTGCTTTTGTGATAACCAAGACTGTGTAGCCTTATATCTTTTTCAGTTAGACCGTAATTTAGTTGCGGCTCTACATAGATGCCGACCATTTTCTAATTTGAGAGAACATTTTGTTGCCTCTCCAATGAAGCTACTAACCTGTGACGTCTATGTCGTGTTAAAATGCCCCGTACAAATGACTGAATAAAAATGACAACATCATCTATGACTTCTTGTTTATGTGATACATAAAACTTTGTTGCCGTATATCTTTTCCAATTTGATTGTATTTTTGTTGCAGCTCTACACAGACGCTCACCATTTTCTGGTTCAAGAGAAATGCTTTGGTGCTTCTCCAAAGTAGGTCTTAGCTCAAAATATTTTTGTCTTGCTATATTTCTCTGGATAATGATTAAATAATTATGACAGCGTTATCTTTGAGCTATATTTTTTGTGACAACAAAAACCATGGTGCCTTATGTCTTCTCCAAGTACTGTATTTTAGTTGATGCACTACTTAATCGCTTGTCATTTTCAAATTTAAGTGAAATGATTTGCTATTTTCCCTGGGCAGCTTTCAACTCAAAATATATAAATCTTTCTATATGTCCCCGTGAAACAGATTAAAAAATGACGGCAGCTTCTTGAGTTTGTTGTTCCAAGGATATCCAAGACCTTATTGCCTTTTGAATAAGATGAACTGTGTTTCTGATTCTAATAAATGCGTGCCTTTCAACTATGAAACAGAGATATCCATCACATGATCCACCTGACAATGCCCAAAGAATTTCTAGTTTATATTTTGATTTTACAGCTAGCCATGCACGCACTACAGTTTGCAAGAAGTTCACAGTTATTAAAAGCTGTAAGTTTCTCCTTTCTGATGAAAATCTTTTATAATGAGTTTGTATTACTGTTGCAGCATTTTCTCTTTTAGTTGATTCAACTTTGACTTTCATTCGCTTCTGAAGAATAAATTTTCGAAATTGACTATGTATAACACTGGCTGTAGTCTCTTGTGAGTATACTTCTACCTTGGTGCTCGAGCTTTTCTTCTTCCGTTAGTTTTGTTGAAATTAGACTGAACAACATTTGCACTCTTTTCTGGTTGATAAACTATTTTGCTGATTTTCTTGTTGATCAACTATATGTATCCAGTTGTAATACTCTGGTTGTTCTATGAAGTAGAGGTCCAAGTAAGCTTCGCACCGAAGCTTCTGTTGGTATCAAAATATCGCATCTAGCTCTCTTTTATCTAGTTGTTCTGGAGCATCGAGCTCACTTCAAAATGGTGCACCGGGCTTTATGTTAAAACTAATAGGTTAGTTTTTATTTAGATGGTTACTGCATGTTCGAATGCATAATAGCTGTAATCCCTTACATAAGTGCGGTATATTTTTTTCTTTTTGTTCAATTTTCTTTTTCCTTTTGGTTTCTTTTACTTTGTATATATGTGATATAACAATCACTAACACATCAACTGTTTATTTGACATTAACAGGTCCACTAATCTCTTACATAAGTGCGTTATATTTTTTGTTTTTGTTCATTTTTCTTTTTGGTTTCTTTTGCTTTGTCTATATGTGATATAACAATCACTAACATATCGACTCTTTATTTGACATTAACAGGTCCACTATTATTCATGTTAAGCAGAAAATATTAGAAGCAAAACAAGACTAATTCTATAGTTTGTCTGTTTTGTAAGTAACTTGTTGATGTAAGAATGTATTACATATTATGTGTGGACAAGGAAAAGTTGGTGAAACAATTAGCATGGAAATACCAAGTAGTTTAAACGATATGCACGAATATTATATTGTAATTCATATAATTGTTTGTGAAAATTTGTTATTATTTATATGTAGACAAAAAATGTTTAAATGTGTGTATTCATGGAAAAAGTTGAAACGACGATAGAAAAGAAAAAATTCATAAATTAACAATATAAGCAATAGCGTTTCAGAAACGCAGTAGAATAAAAACGCTATAGAAAGAGATATTGGAATGTCATAGTATAACAAAATAAACGCTATAGAAACATGTAAGAAGCGCTATAGAAATGTCACAATAAACGCTGTTGAAACTTACATACAAACGCTATGAAAATGTACATACAAACGCCATAAGAAGTTAGCATTTTATAGTATATTTTATAGCGTTTTTGTTAGATAGCAAATAAAAACGCTATATAAAATTCATCTTTCATAGCGTTTTTGTTTCCGCTATTTAAAGTAGAAGGTCTAAGATAGCATGTCGTTACATGGCGTTCTCTGAAACGCTATGTTAGGTTATAATAGCGTTTTTCAAACGCTATGAAAGCCTCATTTTGTTGTAGTGTATATCCTGAAAATCCACCGTACGGTTTCAATCAAAAGCCATAACTTCTTTAGATATAGCACTGACATGATATAACAAAGGAATGCACGTCCATCCTAATGAATATCCCAAATAGAAGACCATTTGTATAATATACCAAAAACAGAAGCATCTGCCATAATATGAATATAACCGAATGAACAATCCAAGAATGAAAAAAAAGCATACCTAGAGGATCGAAAATTAGAAGCATGCGAAATCCAAGTGACAGTCAATTGATCAACTTCGCTTCAAAATCGACTTTCGGTTTTTCAACTTCGTTTCAAAATAACCTTTTTCGAAGTCAAAATATATGAATTAGTGAATGAATCCATGAGAAAATCATTCACATACAATTTGGTTTTGGCCCTCTTACAGTAGGGAATCCATGAGAAAACCATATCCCCCACAATATTATTTGTTTCTTGAATTGCATTGTCCCTTTAAGAAAAAAAATGTTTGCTGCAGGGTATACTTTTTATCAGTCATTGATGTACAAGCAAAAACTAATAACCATGCAGATATCACAATCAATATATGTTTAAATTTTGTAAATGTGTTTAACTATAATATAACTTCTTAACATAGTTATTTTTGTAAAAGTAGGTTACTTTTGCAAACTTGTTTAATTTTGTAAAAAATAAATATAGTAAAATTTCTACAGAAATTAATTAATTTCTTTAAACCTATCGAATTTCATAGAATTCTGATAAAACCTTCTTTGCGGAGTTAATTACTTTCATCTCTATCACAAAAATACTGTATATTTTTGGTAGTGAACAAAATATATGAGTTCATATCTTAATTTATTATTCAAATCCAATTTAAATTTTGAAATAAAAATGAATATTTTCCAGTTTCATTTGACATATTTTGAGCATTTTTTGTATAGTGTCATCTGCACAGGAAAGACATTGTTGGAATAACATGCAAGGCAGCGTTTAGAAAGGAATAACTAATTAGGAGACACCAAAGACCAAAATGCTTGATTAGGAAAATGGTGAACAACGATTAATCCAAAAGCACTTTTGCAACCAATTGTTCATTTAAGGGATTAAAACAAGGAATATATATATATATATATATATATATATATATATAAAGTATCCTAAATGCAAATAAAAATGTGAATTTAAAGATAGTAAAGAGCATTTCCTTGCCTTGATTTTGATGTATGGAAAGGATTTAGATTGAAAACATACAATTTGTTAGGCCAATAACCAATTTTTTTGCAAAATATGACTTTTCTTGATGGTTAGCCTGATATAAGATATCGTACAAGCATACAACAACATATCTTATTGTTAAACCCACAAGGTTTTCCTCTTGGTTAACTTTTGCTTCCGCAAACACTTTAATAATTTTTAAAACATTTTCCAAAAAAAACCTCAAACTAGAAATTCGAACAAACAAATTTTTTTCCTTCTTGAGTTAGATTAACAGGTCAACGTATGGGTTAATGAATTTCTTAAAACAAATAAAAAGAAATTTTACATGCTGCAGATCGCATGAATAGGAAAAATAGAAATTGATTCAAACAAATAGAAGTTGAAACAGACGTACCCTGCTTGAAGTGGCAAATCGATTCAATCAAATTGATTTTGATTTTAACCAAATTGATGCTTGAAGAATACGGAAGCTGCAAGCAAACGATAGAGGATGATTGCTCCTTTCCATGCTTATAAATAAGCAAGCTGAAACGAAAATCGGCGAGATTTGGGAATATATTTCGAGAAACCGGAGAGGAAAATGCGGCAAGATCTAGGTTTTACAGAGAGTGGAAATATTGCGTGAATCAGGGAGCGGCTGATAGATAGAAAGAATAGATCAGAAGTTGTAGGAATATTTAAAGAACTGGTAGAAAGAAATCGTATTTAAGGAAAACGCAGATTTGAGGAAGAAAGAAGTCGTAGGAAACGAGAAAGAAGGAAACGACGGAGAAAACACTATTGTTAAGCATAAATTATGCCTAAATTTATTGGCTCAGACAATTTGTTTTTGCCTCTTACAGTAGGGAAACCTCCCTAACGATCGGTTTGATAAAAAAATCAAACCTAAGACCAATAGTATTTCTTTTATGGAAAAAGTTAAACGTAAGGTAACCTAGACAAAATCAATTGATTTCTTTCTAAAATCTTATCATGACACACATACATCTATAAATTTAAGTAAGATTCATTCCCTTATGAAATATATGGTCAAAAACTTGCTTGTCTATTATACAATTTAAAAATTAAAAAGAAAATAACAAAAATAGATTTCAATCGTGCAAACTAGTAGATATGCTTTTAATATAATTTTCGATCATGAATTTGGAAAATTTTCAACTATGGTAGTAATACAATATATTATCAAATCATATACCACGCATTAGGCAATTCCATTTGAATCTTTATAGTTATAATAAGAATTAAAATATTCACCTAATATAAATAGATTATTATGGATAGAAAACAAATAATCTACACTTAGTTCGTTTATAAAAAGGCCGTTTATTTTTTTAGTCCATATGTGATGGAATAGAAATCTAGATTATCCTATCTAGTAAAGTACAGATCTGCTATGAAAAAAATCAATGGTGGAAAAGAAGTGGATCAAACAATATGCTTAGAATTATTTTCCATCCAAATTACCCAAATAAATTTGCATATTCGTCAATTGATTTGATAATACGCAGCTTTAGCAATTCAGAATCAACTACATGATTTTTCTTTTGGGCAAAGCGAATCAACTACATGATTTAATTCTTCTAATAATCTATTTGTATAAATGTCACCTAAAAAGGAAGATAGAAGGTCAAGATAATGAAAGGGCAGGTTTTTGTTAAGAGATAAAATGAAATGAAGAATGTCATGGTAATCAGTAAGCAAATTGAGGATATTAATTACGTCAATACCATATGTTAAAACCTGTTGGTAGAACACAATAGTAAAAGGATATGGAATGTGGAAAGGATCAGATAATTAAATGTTTATACGATCAATTATTTATGAAAGGTTGCATGCAAAGTTTTTGGTAAATAAATATACAAAGCCAAAAGTAGTGAGTATTAGGTGATATTTAAAAAGTGAGGAGGCAATTTCAGTATTTCAAGGTTGGACCAAAAGTAAAATTAGTGGAAATTATTATATAGATAGATTTATTATCCTTTTTAATTTTTAATTTTATCCTTATATAATTAACCAGGATTTTATATGTATATATGTGCATACAAACATACATATATAATTGTTTCCATAGTAAAACTTTAAACAGTCATAACTTTTCCATTTGAACATTGATCGTAAAATATTATATATAAAAGTTAATAAAAAAAGGCAGTGAAAAAAATTTCATGGTCAAATTCCAATATTTATAAAATATTCATTTTCATTATTTTCAAATTCTAGTACTTAAATTTACATTAATTGATTACTTAAAAACGCGGGGTGTTATTATATTATTCTACCCCTTAGGGATTTCCATCCCCGAAGTTCAATGGGTGTTAGATCATATAAACCTTTGCACATTCATTCTACACTAACAACCTTTTAGTGTACGTCCAATTTTATAACCATCTATGCAATAGGGTACAGTGCATCACATTACTATGATATGCATGAACATGAATTTCTAAGCACTATCTCCTTTGCAAATGATATATTTTCAGAAATATGCAGCAAACATCCTAAATGTATTAGTAGTTTCATATGAATGTAATTTTTACAAAGTGAGAATAGTTTTTCGTGCAATTTTTCTCATACTTCTACAAAATGGAAGCGCAACCAACTTTGCATTCAATTTGATCATCCAAAGACTTAGCATATCATTACTAAAATCAAATTATAGAGAACTTAGGGAGACATTTTGTTTATTGTGGTGCTAAGGGCACCCCAATTTTCTCTTCCTATTACCACAACTAAAAAATACCATAAAAATTATCCTTCCACTCCTCCTAATACCTCACATTAAAAGATAGAGGCTACCACCGTTTATATCTATTTATCCCTCTCAACTTCAATTCGTCCATTCTTTCTTTTGAAAACCTTAGATTTAACTCCGATCATCGTGAAATCGTGGACGCCATTAATGCCAAGAAATAAGAAAGCTGCAGATGCATCGTCGTCTTAACCTCAATCAACTAAATCAAGTATGTTATTAAGCCTAATTTCAGTATGGTTGAAGATTGCACCGAGTATTATTCGACGTGAATGAATTGATGGAACGACGCTTTCTTGCCGCAAACTGTATTTTCGAACGATGGTTAATAGTGTACATATATTATTTCGACGGCGGTTGATCACCATTTGTTCGGTTGACTTTATTTGTTCTAAGATCAATGTGGTATTAGGAAGCATAGAGAATTTAATGTGTTTTAATTTTTTATTGTGGTAATAGAAAAAGGAAATTGGGGTGCCGTTAACACCACACTTTGGTCTATTTGAGTATTGTTATTGGCACTTCAACTATTGTTAAAGGGGGACATTTTTTAAAAACACTCCACTCTTTGAAAATTTGTTAAGTGACCACACAAACATATTATTTCACACTACTCAATATTCCCAGATTGCCCCTCCAAAATAGATTAAAACAACTTATTCAACAAGGGAAACCAAATTAAAATAAGTAGTTCGTCACCACCACGTAATCAATTATATATGTATTCGATAGTGATGTATCAAAAATTTATAATCATTTTGGTGCATTGGCTCCGTAATTATATAATTCGGTATATTTATGTCGACCAAAAAAAAATAGTTCGATCCTATTCCTCTGAAAACACTTATCCTTTAGGGTTAAAAAAAAAAAATCAATATATGTGAATCAAAAAAAATAAAATATATATACTACATTCCTTGTAATATTTGTTAAGGCAACATTACCTTTATTTTTTAAGGGGAATAAATGGGTAATAAGGTAAAATTACCTTTATTTGTTAAGGGGCTACTTTCCTCATTGGTACACCCCTTAGCAATTTTTGGGAAAAAAAAAAATTGTTCCACACTTAACAATATTTGGATTGTCAATAACAATGCTCGTCTATTTTATGTTTTTCATATTTTTTTGAAATTAACTGCAAAATTTGAGATGAGTTAAGAGATGATGAAGGGAATGAAAAAACAATGAGAGGTGGCGGAGCTAAATTTAAACCTTAAATTTTCTATTTTGGACTAAGAAAAAATGTGATAGAGCTTCCGTGCATAATCAAATAAAAATGAATTTGGAGTGCAGCCCCACATGCTTATTTTTAAAGAGGTTCAAACATTCTTCATTGCGATGAAATTCCAAACGTTTAACATTCGCTCAAAACACGAGGTTAAAACCGCATAATATTTAACTTTCCATTTGCATTGATTACATTCCTATTTTATTGTACATTTGAATTCCTAGTTCCAAACGTAATTCGACTTTAAAATTCTCATAAATTATTTCTTTTAACTTCATATGTTACGAAACTTAGATTTCAAATGTACAATCTAAGTGTTAATACACACACACACACACTTATCTTGTCCAATTTCCCTTAATTACTTGTTCCATTATAAATTTATTCATTTAATCACCATTTATAATATGTTCGTAACACACATTAATGAATGCTGTAGTGCACATTTTAATTATCTTCTTTACTTTGATTTCTTTCCAAAATTGTAACTTATTGATTTTTCATTATAATGTTTATTGAATATTGTTAACTTTAAATAGATTCTCAATTGTTTTACTTTCTCTATTCAAAAGAGTACGTTATAGCTTACATTAATGTTTTTTAGTTTAAATTTAAACATATATGTATGCATAAATTATTCATAGTAATTCACTTTCAAATTCCCCTGACAAACTTCCCTTGTTAAATTTTGATAGTGTAAATAATTTAAACTTGTGGATTCTATTACTTATTAACTGAATATATTCCACTTTATTTATTCTCTTTTGTGATCGTTTTGACATACCATTTTTCCCTTTATTTATTCTACAATAACTAGTTTGTTATCCTTTTAAATGTAAATTTAAACCATATATAATTGACTAAGATTTTATATGTGTATATACATACAAAATACATATATAATTATTTATGATGATAAAATTTTGAACAGTCGTAACTTTTCTGTTTGGACTCCTATAGGAAAACATTATGTATGAAAATTCATTAGAAAGTCACCATGAACACATGGTAAAATTTTCATGATCAAATTTCAACATTTATAAATTATTCATTTTTCATCTTTTTCTAATTTTGTTATTTAATCAGGTTGATACAACAACAACAGTCACGTTCTTTTAATATTTTGTCTACTGAATTCATAAGTAAACGAAATAAAAAGACAACAACCATATCGCCGCTCTTTGCATCTTCTTCTCTGTCATTTTATCTTACAACAATCAATAACCAAGCAATACTAATCCATTGGTGCAAATCGAATCTTCAGACTTTTGTGTAGAGATTTTCTGAACACTTTACAACTTTTATATCATGTAGATTGGGTTGTTACTAGACTTTTGTGCATAAGTCGAGCCAAAGAAGCAAAATGTCTTAAAGATAGCAATAAAGTATGTGACTAAGCCGTCATTTAGGATATTTTTTTCCACCAAATTTATGATGTGCAACAATGTCCACAACCGATGAGTTCACTACAAAAACTTCTATCAACGCTAAAAAATTGTTTCACTTCAAAGGCCTACACTTCAAACTCTATGAACAAAAACTGGAATTTTATTTGACTATCAGAATGGTGGTATCTGTGCTCACAACCGAGAAATCGACGATGCTCGAAAGCCCAATTCATGAGCAAGCAAACTAATTTTAGATCTAGATAGAGAACAAATACCTATGCAAAAACTAAATCCTCAAAGGCCTAAGCGGAGATCTCCAAGACTATTACAATTCAGCCTGATCTGCATAAGAAATTTTGGAGATGCTATATAAAAATATGAAATAGAGGAGGTTGGAGCTAAGAAGTATGTGATTAGTCGATGTTTAAAGTACTAGATAACAATTGATGGTGTCACTGGATGTAGTCACATTAAATCCAGATAATTGCAAATGAAATCATCTTTGAAGGTACAATTCTCGATGAACTATTTAAATTGTTGTTATTATTGACAAATTATCCATAGATGGGAAGGCCTTTAAGAATGTAACTAGGTGCAAGACTAAGGAGCTTACTTAGTGAGCTTGACCACTCGTCTCTATATTGAGGAGGTTTCCCGTAAGCAAGACTAGAAAGGGGAAGTTCTTTTTCCCACAAACAACAACACTAAAAAGAAAAAGCAAGTAGTTGTGAAACAAGGTCCGAAAAGCTTCAAAAATTAGAACTGTAACTACAATAAATAGAATCGGAACATATAAGAGAACCTGTAACGAACCAGTAATTTTGACATTTAATATGGAATTGAATTTAGACGTACCATTAAATAATTATTTATATTGGGGATTTCAACATGAAATTTGGATTTTTATTTATTTTGGACGTAAGTTAAGCTTACTTCTGAAATGAATTTCTTTCAAAAATTTAAATTTTAATATGACCGGTTGTTAAAAGAAGCGTGAGTGACATTATTGGCCAACTATAAGTATTCGAATAACTGAAATGTAACTTCGAAATAAGTTAAGTTTAAAATGTTGGAATGTAATTTTGTAACTCAGTTAATAAAATAAGTCCAATTTATTTGTAGATTTAATATTTGAAAGTTCATTTTGAAATAAGACGAATTTATGGACTAATTTATTTCTAAGATTAGTTGAAAATTTCGTAGCTATATATAAGTTTATTTCAACACATGAATATTTTATTTTCCTTTCACATCACAAGCACAATCAATATCCACAACACAACACAATCAAACAAGTCGTCCATGGTCTGTGGACGATGGGTGTCGGGTGCTGCTAAGCACCGTCCGCATCCTAGTATATATTTTAACTATAAAATAAAATTAAAGTGAGAAGTTCTCACCTTTAGGATCCACTCCTCCATATTTATTTCTGAATTTCTGAATCGTTTGGATTTGTTCAAAATTCCAACGCAGTCCTTTCCACGCAGTTCATAATAAAAATCACATTTTTAATACGAGGTTTATATATTAAAAATCATATTTTTGCTTCGCTATATATATATATATGTATGTATAATAAAAATCATATTTTTATCGCTTCATTCAAATA
The DNA here is from genome assembly GCA_030737875.1 of Allium sativum. Taxonomy (NCBI): domain Eukaryota; kingdom Viridiplantae; phylum Streptophyta; class Magnoliopsida; order Asparagales; family Amaryllidaceae; genus Allium; species Allium sativum. The sequence continues at coordinate 828,804,526 of CM060924.1, forward strand.
AATAAAAATCATATTTTTATCACTTCATTCAAATAAATAAAAATCATATTTTTACCGCTTCATTCAAATAAATAAAAATCATATTTTTATTTCTACTTCATATATATAAAAATCGAATTTTTATCGCTACTTCATATATAAAATAATCGAATTTTTATCGCTACTTCATATATATAAAAATCTAATATCGCTACTTCATATATAAAAAAATCGAATTTTTATCGCTACTTCATATATATAAAAATCGAATTTTTATCGCTACTTCATATATATAAAAATCGAATTTTTATCGCTACTTCATATATATAAAAATCAAATTTTTATTGCTACTTTATATATAAAAAAAATCGAATTTTTATCGCTACTTCATATATATAAAAATCGAATTTTTATCGCTACTTAATATATATAAAAATCGAATTTTTATTTCTAATCTACATTATAAAAATCATATTTTTATTTATAAAAATCAAATCTTTCTGAATATAAAAATCTAATCTTTTTTAATATAAAAATAAAATCTTTCTGAATATGAAAATCTTATCTTTTTGAATATAAAAATCTAATCTTTTTGAAAATAAAAATCTAATCTTTTTAAATTTAAAAATCTAATCGTTTTCTATTTAAAGATCTAAACTTTTCATAATGTTATTTATATTAAAATCAGATTTTTATTAAGTTAAACAGCATAAAAAGAAAAAAAATCTAAACAAAACACATCTTTTTCCCTTAGCAAAAATCGAATTCTTGGATGAAGAGGGCCCTACCGCCGATGTTAGTAGTCGGAGGAGGGGACGTTGGAGGCCTGGGGGGTGTCAAGGCGAGGTGTGGTTAGGAGGCTGTGGGGGCTAGGGTATGGATAACGGCGGATTTGTATGGGTTTAGGGGCGTAGGATTTGAACTGGAGGAGGAGGGGGAGGAGCTGGGGGGGAGTCGGCGCCATCGTCGGAGGTTAGAGGGGGGTCACGACGGCGACGGGGCTAGGGGCGAAGGGTTCAATCGCGGTTTTTTTTTTCTTTTTTTATTTGTTTGCGTTGACTGTAAGGGAGAGAGGAGGGTAAAGGGTTTATATTTTTATTTAATTTAATTATTTTATTCTCCAAAAAGTAATTCTTTCATTCGAACCCTAAATCTAACCCAACGACTGTCGTCCCTTACTAATTACCCCCATTCCGAATGCAATGGGATATGTACCATAAGCTAGTTCGATTGTTTGATCAGTTTCATTTAAATTACAATATAAATCAATATATATTTAATTTAAACGTACATTTCAATTTATCAGGGCAACGTACGGACTCCAAAAATTTCAGAAAAATAAATCTGGCTATGTTCTGATGATACGGTCCTAACAAAACTAATTTCGTCGAATTTGGAGACCGTTTGAAAAATGGTCATTTTCCAATCGATTAAATTCAAACTAAAATGACCAAACTCGTTTAAATTCACCACGCTCACATATTGATTTCAAAAATTATGAAAATTGGAATCTAACAACAATTTGACATTTTGAATCCAACAAAAGTGGTCTCGTCAAAAACGGAGGTCGTTTGCAAAATCTTTACTTTTAAGGTCTATATTTCCATAGCGACTATTTAAAATTTTCATATGGACATAACTTTTTATTCCCGCTATGAAATTTGGATTTTTCAGATTCGTTGGAAAGAAATTTTCAAACAAATTCAAATATTTTTGGTTTCACTAAAATCCGGTTTATTTTGAATCATGTACATTCATTTGAAATTTGAAATCGAATTTTCAAATTACCGTGCCATTTCCAATTCCTTTTATAATTAAAATAAATAGTTATTTTCTAACTTTGATTCAAATAAATATATACGTTCTAATTCTATTCAAAATAAATTTCTAGTTGTTATTATTTAAAATAATTCATTTTAAATATTCAAAATTCATTATAATTGCCAAAATAAAATTTTAAATTAGTTCTGATTTTCCGGGTTGTTACAGGTGATGTACACGAGCCTAGAAAGGATTTGACTTAAGGTGGAGCCATTGTAAGACCGGGTGATGATATTGCTACTCGGGTTGGTCGTCGTGTTATAAGGCCACTCAAGAGATATGGTGATTGGAACTACCTAATCTTTTGTGATAGGTTGGATTATGCGCTTCATGAACCGATGGACCTTGATGACATCATGAAATCGAGTGATAGCTCGAAATGGATTTGTGCCATGGAGGAAGAGATGCAATCATTAATGAGGAACCATACTTGGGAGTTGGTTCCACTTCCTAAAGGAAACTGGGCAATTGGGTGTAAAAAGATATACAAGGTGAAGGATGATGGAAAATACAAAGCTAGGCTAGTAGCAAAGGGGTTTGCACAAAGGAAAGGAAATGAGTATGATGTATTATTCACATCGGTTGTGTTCCATACTTCTAACTAGATATTACTTTCTATAGTTGCTATACACGACTTGGAGTTTGAGAAACTTGATGTGAAAACCGCTTTCTTGCATGGTGACTAGGATGAATACATCTATATGGAGCAACCAGAAGGGTTTATGGTAGATGGTAAGTCAAATTTGGCGTGCAAGTTAAAGAAATCACTATACAGGTTGAAGCAACCATCTCGGCAATGGTACAAGAGGTTTGATCCTTTCACGCTTGAAAGTGACTTCCATCGAAGCATTAAGGATGCTTATGTATATTTCAAGAGGTTGGGAAATGATTTTTGGGTGTATCTTCTCTTGTACGCGGACGATATGCTCATAGCTTCAGAGGACAAGGAAGAAATCAACAAGTTAAAACTGAAACTGAAACTGAAAGCATAATTCAAAATGAAAGACCTTTGGGAAGCTAAGAAGATATTGGACATGGAAATAGAAATGGATCGAAAGGGTTTTGAGTTGAAATTGACTGAAAAGGGGTATATAAAGAAAGTGCTTTACCGGTTTAGCATGAAGAATGCAAAAGCGTCGAATACACCTCTACCTTTACTTGTGAAGCTTTCGAGTCAAGGATCGCCTATCGGGAAGTAAGACAAGGATTATATGGCAACGGTGCCATATGCAAGTGCGGTTGGTAGTTTAATGTATGTCATGGTGTGTACACGACCGGATATTGCAAATTCCGTTAGGGTGGTTAGTCGATATATGGCTAACTTGGGAAAATCACATTGGGAAGCGGTCAAACTTATTTTGAGATACTCGAAAGGTACAACATCTCATGGACTTGTCTTTAGGGGTAGTAAGGAAAGGAGTTGCAATTTGGTTGGTTATTATGATTCAGACTACGCCGGTGATAGAGATTGAAGAAAGTCAACTTCCAGATATGTCTTCACACTTGGTGGTACGACCATAAGTTGAAGATCAAAATTGCAAACCATAGTTACTTTCTCCACTACGGAGGCAGAGTTGATAACCACGATGGAGGCGGCAAAGGAGGCACTCTACTTGAAGCGTTTATTGTGTGACTTGGGGGTATAAACACGATAGCATCGACGTTCATTGTGAATCTATGATAGCCAAAGTGTTATCCATTTGGTGGAGAACTTGGCGTTTAGCTCACGGACTAAGCGCATAGAAGTGAAAAAGTCGTTCTTGATAGCCATGGATGAAGATAAGCAAGTACATATTCGCAAAGTTCACACAAATGACAATGCAGATGATATGTTCACCAAGACGTTGCTGGTTGGGAAGTTCGAGTATTGCTCGAACTTGGTTCGCTTGGAGAAGTGCTAGGTGCCACCAGGTGACACGGGTGAGAGAGGAGCTTAGTTTTGATAAGGAAGAGTATTGGTGCGAAATTGAAGTTCTATCTTCTTGTAAGTACTAGACGACACTCCTAAGTACTTTAGTCTTTGGTTGAGACAGATTAGAAGTTGAGTGCTTTCAACACTTTATTAGTAGGTGGGGGCTTTGTCTGAACTCGCTGATGAAGTGCAATGGGGGTGGCTTTGCTGGAACTCATGGGAGGAAACATTCAAGTTTGGGTGAAGGTAGAAGTGAAGATAGTTGGAGTGTCCATTAAAGATGATGGTATGGTACCATTAGTGTTGGAGATGGATATAGCATCGAGGTGGAGTGTTGAATTTTGCGATACTATATGGTAGAATCTAAGATGATGCAAGTAGTTTCGTGTAGGAGAAGACTGTTCGTAAGTCGAAGCTTGGATGTGGGAGATATGGCGAAGCATGCAACAGGCTTTGGGATGAGAGGTGTTTCAGATGTTTGGAATTTCTTCCAGACGTCTAGACTCAGCTAGAAATGGATCCAAAGAAACAATCCAGACGTCTGGAGAAGTATTCCAGACGTCTAGAAGGATTCCAAACGCCTGTTTTTGAGCCATTATAACACCCGAAGTGAGATTCAAACATCTGGTTTGGGATCCAGACGTCTGATTTAGAATAGGGATAGTTCCCGAATATTAATCCAGATGTCTGGAATTCTAAAGAAGACGTCTAGATCGGGCTCGGGCTGTTTTTGAGCTTGTGATACTTGGGTTTATTTGTGAATTAAGCAAGGGCATTGTGGTCAATTGCCTTGGGTTTCTCTATACCTATGAAGTTTTCCTATCTCAATTTTGAAAGTGGTTATTAGTTCATCAAATCAAGGGTTTATTTATCCATTAATTAAGGTTTGGCAATCCTAATATTTCTTCAATTCTAATCTCCACAAAGTTATATTCTATAGTGAATATTAGACCATTGTAATCAATCTCTTGTACTCTTCTCATTTGATGATAATAAAGGCTCTCTCTCAAAGTCAGTGTACGCTAACAAATTGTGAGTCGAACCACTATAAATTTTGGTGTGATTTAGTTATTGTTATCAATCATATATATTACTTGTCTTGTGTTGTGATTGGATTTGAATCGTTTGAGATTGGTTTGATCATCGATTGGTTGTTTGTACACTCCCACTACAAGAACATATGGCTATTCCAATAGCTATTAGCCATTGGCGGCCGTTGGAACAACCGTTGGAATAGAGTTCACGACTTCCAATGGCTTCCATCGGAGCCGACGGATCATTTCCAACGGCTGTTCCAACGGCTTCCAACAGAATATACCGTTGGAAACCATTAGAAAATAATGTCCATATTTCTGTTGAAAACCGTTGATAGCCGTTGGAAATACTGGGTACTTTTTATATATAACAGCAAGCCAGCTTCCTTCCAGCCTCCCCAACTCATTTCATTTCTATTCCAGTTCCATTTCCAATCAATTCCACAACTATGCAACACATATATACCACTAACACCACAAACAATCAAAATATAATGCATAAACATATATATATATATATATATATATATATATATATATATATATATATGCAACAAAAACCATTTACACATCCAAAAAATCATTCAAGCATGTCCACAAAGCGTACCAACATATACAAACATTCAAAATAACCATCCAAACATGTCAACAAAGCGTACCAATATATACAAACCATCAAAACACATCCAAACTTGTCTCGTTATACTCAAAACAAAAAAACATCCCCAATCGAGCATCAAAACACATACCTCAAGATCCATCGTCGCTACGATCATCAGAAGCAGACGATGAAGGAACATCACCATGATTATGCACGTACTCTGCAACCTTTTGATTCAGCTGCTCAATCTGCATACCCTGCACGCGATTCTGGTCCTGCAGCTGATCAATCAACGCTCGCAACTCCTTAATTTCTTCCTTGTCATGTGCCTTCTTTTCTTGTCGAACCTGCAAATACAAGTAATTTGTTATACAAGCAATTTTTATAACATACAAAATGAATTCATAACAAAATCATATTAGTGAACATATAAATTTTCATAACATGCAATTTTTATACAAGTAATTTTAATAAGTAATTTTTATTTACAAGTAGTTGTTATATAATACAATTTCAAAGTCATTTTAACAATGCTAACATACATGCAATTTTTATAACATACAAAATGAATTCATAACAAAATCATATTAGTGAACATATAATTTTCATAACATGTAATTTTTATAACATGCAATTTTCTAATTAAACTAACGATTGTCAAATTTTCAACTCATAAAAAAATCTTAAAATTAGATGAAGAGAAATTTATGATGGATCTAGGCTAGAAAAAAATTGTTATCTAAAATTATAGCTCAGATTTTTCCCTTCTAAATATCCTTTTGTTTTCTCTAATATTTCAAGTCTTGCCTATAGTTAGCAATAGCTATGTAGCAGTGGTGGACTAGCAATAATCTTGGCAAATGAAGCTACACGTGCATTTCGCCTTCACATATTTTTTAATAAATACCATAATACATAAAGCAATACTCCTAATTATCTGAAGATCAATACATATATGCACAAATTTCGCACTAACGAAATGACAATTAATGACCATATAAAAATGCATCCCTTATTTCTTACCAATATTTTGTCTTTTTAATATTTTTATTATTAAGTGTATTGTATAGTTTTAAACTTTAGGTAATGCATCAATGTTTGCACATTAAGCCTTCTATATCCAAACTTTGGATTATGAAGATATTGTCGTTCAAAGAAAATACTTCTAAGAACTCAAATTTTAATAATAGGATGCTTACAAATAAAAAAAACCCGTAACTTCTAAATAATTTGTCAAGAAAAAAAAAACTAATTTTCTATTTGCTTTATGTTACTTTATCAAGTTTATTAATTGATTGATTCATGGTTACGTGTTAGGAACTTTGGATATGACTACAGTTCGGAATTGACATGAGATGGTTTTCTCTTATACTACATACATACATGTATGTGTTTGTATGTGTATGCTTCTCTTAGAATAATAGGTTTCACATATAATTTTCATAACATGCAATTTTACCGTCAGGTTGCCGAATCCATAGCGCCTGCTCCACTGTGTTTTTTCCATGACCGCATCGAATAAGTTGTCTTCCTCCTCTTGCGTCAACTCATCACGACCCGAATCCTCAAGAACATAAGCTCATGCCTCCTGGAACTTTGTCACATATGTAATATTTAAAATACACATATGTATGACTTTGTCACCTTGTCCTGATCATCCCACTCATATGTGACGTTGTCTGCCTCGTCTACCTTCCTGGTTACATGAGTGTGAGTAAAGACATCCATGTATGACACGGAATGTCCATAAAATCGTTCTTGCAGTTGGTAATTTGAATAATTAATTTCACATTGTCAATCACTGAACTAATCAATGTACAAATGTAATAATTAACAAATTTACTAAGTCTTCGCGGTGATGCTGGAAAAACTTAGATCCCCGCGATGAGTTACAGGATTCTTGTTCCTGTTTGCGGAGTTCCTTTCTGACTCAGCCTGAAAATGTACATTGACAAATTATTTATAATCGACAAAAAAAAAATAGATTCGTTATGAATTTACCTTAAACTCAGGCGTGTCCCACAACGCAACCATCTTCTCAAACACTTCATCGCCAATCCACTTTGGTTGCTTTCCATGCTTCTTAAGCTCATTCATCTTCTCTCTTTAATTCTTGGCGACCTTCGAGTTTCTGTGTCGCTGAACTAGCTTCATGTTAGTCTTCTGCACATCTACTGCTCCCTGTATAATGAGAAAATCTTACTAATCTCATTTATTTGTGTTTAAATAATTAGTCACTTTAAACGTACGACCAAACGGAATAAACGTACCAGGAAATCCTACCAGATAGTCTCTTTGACGTCTCCTGGGATCTTGCTACGCTTAGGCCAGAAATCGCTCATTCTGGCCATATATGCCTCCTTAGAGATATCAAAAACAGTCTGAGACGGCTCTAACTCAAATCCCATGCGTTAAAATAAATTAGAACTTTATATAGTTAATTATAGTATGTAAAAAACATTAAATTGCTATTCTGCTAATTTTTATACTTACGCTCTGTCAGCCTTAGGCTGCAAATAAACAACCGGACGAGCTAGCTGTCCGCCACTACCCTCAGCATGAGGGGTAATGCTACGTCGTCTAGAGGCAGATCCCGAGCCAGAGCCCGAGCCAGAGCCAAAAGCAGGGTCAGACGACATAATTAATATACCTGCAACATATATGAATGTGTAATTAGCATTGACTTTGAGAATATGTAATTAAAATGCACAAATAATATGGATATGAATATGAGCAACACAACATGAATAAATAGAGATGCATTTTGAGAATATTTAATTAGAAAAAGATAGATAATATGCTATATGAAGTAAAATATACATTTCCTGTTTTTACATACAAGACATACTATATCAAAACTTCAAAGTTATTTAAAAAATAATTTTCGTGACATATTTGACTTGGTATAATTTTCATGACATACTATATCAAAACTTCAAAGTTACTTAAAAAATAAATTCATACAAACATATTATATCAAAACTTCAAAATTATTTTACTTCAAAGTTATTTAAAAAATAAATTTGTACAAAAACATAATATATCAAAACTTCAAATTTATTTGTTTTAAAAGAACTATGTATGCATGAATCATTGTTCACCATTCAATCATAAACTTCAAAAAATTTATATATTATACACATATGACATATGCTGACTTGGTATGAACAAACTATACAAGCTCATTCATAAATTTCATGGCATATTTGACTAAAGTAAATTTATTTGTTTTAAAAGAACTATGTATGCATAAATCATTGTTCATCATTCAATCACAAACTTCAATAATTTATATATTATACACATATTACATATGTTGACTTGGTACAAACATACTATACAAGCTCATTCATAAATTTCATGACATATTTGACTAAAGAAAATTAATTTGTTTTAAAAGAACTATGTATGCATAAATCATTGTTCACCATTTTCAATCAAAAACTTCAATATTTTTATGTATTATACACATATGACATATGTTTTCACAAGTATATGAAATATGACATATATTTAAACCATTCAATCCAACGAATTTGACAATTAGGGTGATAACAATAGTAATTTGAGAACAATATGATTAATATACGTATGCAAACAATTAGGAATCAAATCAAAGACATATTAAGCACAAATTAGTGGTAACCCTAAAAATTAAGTTTAGAAATTTCACCTAAATTCAAGAGCAATAACGGAGTAGGAGGGGTGGAAGAGCTTGTGGTTGACGTAGGAGGCGATGGCAGTGGTTATTTGGGTGGAGTTGAAATTGGACGTGGTGAAAGGGTGATAAGGGTTGGAAAATCGGATTTGGGGATGGGAGGAGTGAAATGAAGAAGTAGGTCGGGATCTCTGGAACATATGCAGGTAAATTTCCAACGGTTTCCAACGGCCGCCAACGGACTTTATTTCATCGGTTTCCAACAGCTACCACGGATTCTAATTTGTCGCCGGCGGCCGTTGAAAACACGGCGTCGGAAGTGTCCTAGCATGATCTATTTTATTTTCTGCTGCGTTACAAATAGGAATGAGTGGTGTCAATCAATGTTTTTTCCCCAACATATATAATCTTGCCTGACCCTCTAAGCTATTATTATGTACGTTGTTTCTTTCTTTCTTGCTTCTTGTCATCTACTATTAAATACGTTGTTTCTTCACTATTTTCAAATTTAGCTTTTTAATGCCAGTTAGTAATTATGTGATGAAAAGTTAACTGCATTACCGCTGTATATCAATAAAAATATGTAACACCCCACCTCCGCCAGGGTGACTCTTGCAAGCACTCTGACTTTGGAGGGGCGTTTGAATCAGGTAAACATGCATAATGATATATCAAGGCAGAACAAGAACATATGTATATATATAAACAGAGTAAATAACATAGATAAAACAGTGGAAGATTTTAAACCATTTCAAAACAAGTCTGGTACAACATAGCTTTCCAAATAAACAAGTCTAGATAAAACAACATCAACTGAAAAACTGAAATACATAAGTACTAATCCCCAAAAGAAGTGATAGCCATAGCTAGCTTCATGTCAAACCGTACATGAGCTAAATCCCACAAGCAAGCGGTCAGAAATCCAAGCTAAGCTCCAATATTCCCTCCCTGAGAACCTGGGGGGGGGGGGGGGGAAACGGAAGAAAAGAGGCGAAAGAAAACAGGTCAGTCAAAAAGACTGAGTAAGCCCTACTACAATCAATGTAAACTGATAAAGTTAACTGGCATGAGCAGCAGGTACGATCATAAGGATACTAGCATGATGATTTACTAACAAGGTAGATAAAGGTGTCATCGCATAATCAAGTTTAAGGTTTTGCACCACAGGTGTACTAGCAAACTAACATGACTTGAATATACAAGTATTGATCCCTTGGCCCAAGCTTTGGCCCAATAACATGAAGTGACCCTAATACGAGGTCCAACCAAACGGTCTAGACGATCGGCTCCCTATAAGCCAAACTCGTCACGTGTTGGTGTCAATACGGCCCAAACATAATTGTAGTCAGACTGTGCAGGGTCTCCCGTCGGGTGTATCAAGCCCTAGGGTGGCAACCCCTGGACACCATAAACATGAGTGCACAGTCTCGATCTACTGGTACCCGTGCATGATTTCCCCGGCTTCGGACTATGTGCACGACCAAAAGTCCGCCCGGAACTACACCGGCGTACCCTCTGCCGTCGCTTTTGGTCACTTACCTCCTAGTCCAGCAATCGTGCCCCCACCCTAGCCTAGTCCCTAGGGTCATGATGATACAAACTTGGGATTACTGCTGGAGTGGACCCCCATTGCTAGGATTTCTAGTGGGTTAAGTACGGTTTAACCCTCTCGCTAATCATGGATTAACTTGGTTAAGTGTAACGATGAGTTCAGGACTTAACCCCGATTAATCTACCAAGCCCAAATTGGTTAAGTATTAAGTGGACCATGACATAACCCTAATCACGAGGCATTAATTAATTTAATGCGCCTTAACCTCTCACATTAGACCTTGTTGTGGTTACTAGTTAAGCCGGGCGGGTCCGGGTAGCTTTACACCACAACTTGGTCTAACCTTGGGTTCAAGGTACAACATGACCAACTTCTCACATTGGGTCCTATTGTTTGTAGCAACTAGTTACGCCGGTCGGTTCCGGGTAGGTTTACGCTACAAACTCAACCCAACCTCGAGTTGGCCACACTTATCTTTTCTAAGTGTCATGTCCATCATGTTTCCAAAACATGTTACAAGTTTTCAAGCAATTGGGTAGACCTAACTTAATAGGTAAATTCCCAATGGGTAGACCTAACTTAATAGGTAAATTCCCAAGCTTATGCTTTATGTCTTTTAAGTTTATCCAACCCCAAACGCAATCCCATCGCTTACATATCGCAATAGCGCATAAAGGATAGAAAGAGGGAACTTGGCATAATCATGACATAAAGGTATTGAAGCCACAAGTTTAACATGGTGGCATATGAAATGTTCATATGTTCATACACTTGCATATTACTTTTTTAGGCCTCAAAAGCATGCATAAAACCAAACTTAGCATATTGGTGATACATGGTGATAAATGACATGTAGAAATGGCCATAAGTTCGCATTTAGCCTCACATGCAAGTTATCATAAGAGATATGATAACTTACATGTTGCCAAAATTCAACCTTTAGCATAAAGCTTGAAGCTTTATGTTCACATACTCAAGATAAGCTTGCATAACATGATAACATGAACCAAATGATCATCCCAAACTTGCATAACATAACTTGCATATCATATGACAAACTTGCATATCAAACTTGCATAACATAACTTGCATATCATATGACAAACTTGCATATAAACTTGCATATCATACATGATAAACTTGCATATCATAGCATAGTAAACTTGCATATAAACTTGCATATCATACATTTAACTTTAGAGTTTAAGTATGAAAGTAGAATAGGGCTTACTATGCTTATGAAGACACAAAAATATGACAAAGCCCTTAAACAACCAATTAGACCCAAAATGCAAGCTCCAAATCAATAAAAATCCTTGCTTTATGATGCAAATATAGAAACTTGACTTGAATGCAAGCTAATAACACTTATACAAGCTTGAAAACACTTGTATGCATGTAAAATCTCTCATAGAAATAGTTTAGGAATTTTGTGAAGAGAGTGGAGGCCATGAGAGGATTGATTTTGCCATAGTTTAGTTGTAGGGTTGATTAATGATGATTTAGGGTTAGGTTAGGGTCTTATTTATAGATTAGGCAAGTGTTTTAGGCCATAGGATTAAACCCTAGTTGCAATCTCAGCCCTTAAAATCGAATCTGGCCCCCAAGCTCAACACAATCTCAAAATGGTGCACCAGGCTAAACAGCCCGGCTGGACCAAGTCGACAGCCAAGTCGACAGGGCTGTCGACTTGGGTCCAACCAAGTCGACTCCCAAGTCGACAGGGCTGTCGACTTGGGTACTCTGGCGGGAACTTTCCCGCCTGGCCCAAACTGGCCCAAATTTTCAATTTCAAACTTGAATTTGAAATCTGTTTTTACTTAGAAATTTTCTAAAAACTTCGTTGGGCCTTAATCGGGTCATACGGACTCCGATTTTCGAAAACTCGGACTCTATTTCGCGTATTTTTCCGAGATGAACGCAATGGCATAGTCCGTTTCCCTTGATTCAGATTTTAGAATTAAATTCTGCCTCGATTTATGTTATAACAGGTTATTGAAAATACGGGTTGTTACATTCTCCCCTCCTTAAAGGATTTCGTCCCTGAAATCTTCAAGTTAGGAAGAACTTATCCTACCATCCAATCATCCATCTACTCAAAACATCATCCACGAGCAATCATTGTCCTTACAAGATTCTAAATGTTGTATGAACATATGCAAGGTGTGTGTATATGTCCTTATCTAATGCAAATATCCTCAATGCAAATTATGTTAGTGAAATGAATCCATATGTATGCAATTCCTAACATAATGTATAACATCTATATGCGTGCACATCACATACATCCATATGCAACATCCATGTGATAACACAAAAATTTTCATCCATGAATAAGCATAAACACTCATGCATATGCAATATGAGGAGTGTGTGAGCCGATCTAGTGCCTAACGTGTACAATGCATCCACGAGTAACCACTTGCAAACACTTGCAACCACTTGCAACCATCAAGCATAACATGTTTCAAACACATGTTTCATCCAAAGGGTTTCTACCTAAGGTTCTCATGACAAGATCAACATGATAAACTAGATAAACATGGATAGCAAAGAGAAAGATATGCTAACAAAGAAAAGAGATTGAGAGTGTACCCTCAAAAAGGAATGGATAAAGCCCACGCATCTTCTCCTCGGTTTCCCAAGTTGCGTCTTCTTCGGCTTCACCCCATTGAACCTTCACCAACTTGACCTCTCGATTCCTTAGCTTCTTGGTCTCTGTCCCCAAGATACGAATCAGAGCTCTCCTCAAGGTAGCCTCTTTCTCCACTTCCACATCTTTCAGAACACTTGGCTCAACAACCTCTGCTGATTCATGTAAACACTTCCGGAGATGCGAGACATGAAAAACATCGTGTACTCCGACAAGCTTCTCGGGCAACTTCACTCTATAAGCCATCTGCCCGATCCTCTCTATAATAGGGAATGGTCCAACAAACCTCGGTGCTAACTTCCCAACGGCTCCAAATCGGACCACATTCCGTAAAGGAGAAACCTTCACGAAAACCATATCCCCTACATCAAACTCCAAATCAGTTCTTCGCTTATCAGCATAGGATTTCTGTCGGTCTTGGGCCGCTTTCATCCGTCTCCGAATCAACTCGACCTTCTCGGATGTATCTCTGATCATATCGGGCCCAAGTATAAGCTCATCTGTAGTCTCCCACCAACATGTAGGCGACTTGCACGGCCTCCCATATAAAGCTTCAAATGGTGCCATCCCTATGCTTGCCTGATAACTGTTATTATATGCAAACTCAACAAGAGGAAGATGGTCTTCCCAAGTACCACCAAAATCCAGAATACAAAGCCTCAACAGATCCTCGAGTACCCTATTCACCCTTTCGGTTTGACCGTCCGTCTGTGGGTGATAAGCCGTACTTAGATTCAACCTCGTGCCCATAGCTTCTTTCAAGCTATTCCAGAATTGACTTGTAAAGATTGGGTCACGGTCACTGACTATACTAGAAGGGACTCCATGAAGTCTCACAATCTCACGAAGATATACAGACGCTATCCAAGATGCGGTCCTCTTGCTCTTCACCGGAATGAAATGAGCACTCTTCGTAAGTCTGTCCACAATAACCCAAATGCTCGTATTCCCTTTCCTTGACCTTGGTAGCCCATCGATAAAATCCATGGAAATACTCTCCCACTTCCATAGTGGAACGTCTAGAGGATGCAATAGCCCACCGGGCTTCTTCGACTCGGCCTTAACTTGCTGGCAAATGATACATCTAGAGACAAACTCTGCCACATCCTTCTTCATCCCAGGCCAAAAGAAAATACGCTTCTTATCTTTATACATCTTATCTCCGCCCGGATGTATAGTCAACTTAGAGCGATGCGCTTCCTCCAGAACTTTTCTTACTAAATCTTCTACCATTGGAACACATAACCTTCCATCTCTCCTCAGCCAACCCTTATCATCAATAGAATATCGAGCGAGATGACTAGACGCCTCTCCTCGAATCAGCTTATCCATAATCTCAACTATCTGAGGGTCTTCTCTCTGCGAAGCCCCAACTTGATCAAGAAGGGTAGGTCTGAGTTCCAGAGATGCTAAAGAACCGGTCATCGACTCAACCGCCAAAGAGAAATCAAAGGTTGCCACTTACTCTAAATTCTTCATCTCAACGAATAGAGGACTTAGGGTCAACCTTCTTCTACTCAATGCGTCTGCTACCACATTCCCCTTGCCAGGGGTATAAGCTATCTCAAAATCATAGGACGCCAAGAATTCCATCCATCTTTGTTGCCTCAGATTCAGATCCTTCTGAGAAAAGAGATACTTCAATGACTTGTGATCGGTATAAAGCTCAAATCTTTCTCCCAGAAGATAATGGCGCCAAGCCTTGAGTGCATATACTATTGCTGCCAACTCTAAGTCATGAGTGGGATAATTCTTCTCATGCATTTTGAGTTGTCTACCGCCAAAGCATATCACTCTTCCTTCTTGCATAAGAACAGCTCCTAACCCCGTGCCACATGCATCGATGTATACTGTAAATAACTTCCCTCCATCGGGCAAAGCTAGAACAGGTGCTGATGTGAGAGCTCTCTTGAGCTTCTGAAAAGCAAGCTCGCATTCTATGCTCCAAGCAAAAACTAAATTCTTCTTCGTCAATTTAGTGAGAGGAGCGGAAATCTTCGCGAAGTCCTTGATGAACTTCCGGTAAAGACCCGCAAGACCTAGAAAACTTCTCACTTCGGTTGCATTCCTTGGAGTCTTCCAATCCTGAACTGCAACTACCTTAGCGGGATCCACCGCTAAGCCTCGCTTAGATACTATATGCCCAAGGAATCTAACTTCCCTTCTCCAAAAGTGACACTTGGAGAACTTGGCCTTCAACTGATGCGCTCTAAGCGTATCCATCACCTCCACGAGATGCCTTGCGTGCTCTTCCTCATCCTTAGAGAAGATCAGAATATCATCTACGAAGACCACGACAAACTTGTTCAAGAACTCCCTGAACACCCTACTCATCAAGTCCACGAAATATGCGGGTGCATTAGTCAAGCCGAACGGCATGAAAACCCATTCGAAGAATCCATCTAGAGTCCTGAACGCAGTCTTGTCTATACTATCTTCAACTACCCTGAGCTGATGGAATCCAGTAGCAAGATCAAGCTGAGAGAAAACAGAAGCACCGACAAGCTGGTCAAAGAGATCATCAATCCTCGGTAACGAGTGTCTGTTCTTCTTAGTCAGCTTATTCAACTCTCGATAGTCAACACAGAGTCGGAGAGAACCATCTGCCTTGGTAGCAAATACCACAGGCGCTCCCCATTCAGATATACTTCGTCTAATGAAGTTCTTTTCAAGCAACTCCTTTACTTGCTTACTTAGCTCCCGCCTTTCACGCAGAGCCATGTGCCGAACAGGCAAAGAAACCGGCTTTGCATTATCCACCAGATAAATGCGGAAATCAATCTCTCGCTTAGGGAGAAACCCCCTAACTTCATCAAAAACATCCGGATACTCTCAAACCACTCTCACAGACTGAAGAGTTTCCATTGACGAGTCGAGTGATTCAAGATAGCACAACATGACAGAACCTTTCGGATTACAAGAAATCTCCAGGGTGTTTCCGGGGCGAGTCACGAGCCTCACAACCCTATGCTCACATTCAGTATAGAGATCCTCAAATCCCCACATATCATAGACAAATGGACGGAACCCCCAATAGGATTTGAGACACAGACGGGATCATCTACCAAGCTAGTACTAAGGTGCAAACTATCAACAAGATCAGATGAGATAAAGCTATGCGATGCACCAGAATCAAACAAGGTACGAACTGGAAAATCAGAAATATATACAAGGCTCTCAACAGAAATACTACCTCGATCGGGAACTGGAGCGACATTGAGAGCATGAACTTGCCCTCCTGAAGGTCCAGCACGCTGAGTCTGACCCTGGCCTTGCCCTTGCTTCCTCGGGCAATCCTTACTGAAATGTCCAGTCTCACCGCAGAAAAAGAATTCACCATTCTTCCTTTTTCTCTTCTTACAATCCTTAATAAGATGCCCAACTGAACCGCAATAATGGCACTTCCCCTTGTTGTTCTTGCCCTTGTTGTTGTTCCCCTTGTTGCCTTGACTCTTGTTCTTGTTCTTGTTCTGATTGCCTTGACTGCTCTGACCACTCGGATTTCCCTGATTTCCTTTCCCCTGAGAATCAGTCTTCTTGGCTTGAGTATCATTCATCTTGGTCTCTTTCTTGACATCTCCCTGAAGTAACGCCATATCAACCAAACTCTCAAACGTGGTCCCATGGGGAATATGTGACATAGCCAATCCCTGTAACGGCTCATTCAATCCTCTAGCAAAACGAAGAGCCTTCTTCTGAGGAGTATTCACCATATCCAAGCCAAAACGAGCTAACTGATTGAACTTGTTCACATATTCTTTGACAGACATTTCAAAGTTATGAACCCCTCCATTTGCAGATTCTCCTCAGCAGAAGATAGAAACTTAAGCATGAACCTTGCCCTGAAATCGGCCCAAGTCTCAACAGGCCTAGTACCATTGGCGACTTCCCACCAATAAGCGGCTTCATCCTTCATAAGCCACACCGCCAACAAGATCTTCCTCTGATCGTCTAACCCAAAGATAACAAATAAATCCTCGGTCTCTTTCAACCAATTTATGGCCTCTACAAAAGTCTCAGTGCCTTGAAAGTTCTTGCCACCCATTGCTTTGAAACCTTTGCAAGTCTTTGCGAAGTCAGCTTGAGGATGCTGAGGGGGAGGAGGAAGAGGAACCTCAGCGACAGGAGGAGGAGGAACATTAACTACCGGAGGAGGAGGAACATTAACTACTGGAGGAGGAGGAGGAGGAACATCTGCGGGGCCGGCTTCGGTCCCCCTAGCCTCCAAAAGTCTCCTATACCAAACAGGTACGTGTACTCCCTCCGGAATAGCAAAGTTATCGGCCATACTGAAAATGAAGAAAAAGACAGATTCAGAATGGAGAAAACGAAGGAATTTTGCTAATGGCTTTTTGGGGAATAGCCTTTAAAATAAACTAGACTTTTCTTTGGAAAATACTTTATACTTGGTTTTGAAAATAGTTTTCCAAAAGTTTTAAAAACCTTTTTGTTCCTTCTCGTAAACCATATGCTCTGATACCAAATGTAACACCCCACCTCCGCCAGGGTGACTCTTGCAAGCACTCTGACTTTGGAGGGGCGTTTGAATCAGGTAAACATGCATAATGATATATCAAGGCAGAACAAGAACATATGTATATATATAAACAGAGTAAATAACATAGATAAAACAGCGGAAGATTTTAAACCATTTCAAAACAAGTCTGGTACAACATAGCTTTCCAAATAAACAAGTCTAGATAAAACAACATCAACTGAAAAACATAAGTACTAATCCCCAAAAGAAGTGATAGCCATAGCTAGCTTCATGTCAAACCGTACATGAGCTAAATCCCACAAGCAAGCGGTCAGAAATCCAAGCTAAGCTCCAATATTCCCTCCCTGAGAACCTGGGGGGGGGGGGGGGGGAACGGAAGAAAAGAGGCGAAAGAAAACAGGTCAGTCAAAAAGACTGAGTAAGCCCTACTACAATCAATGTAAACTGATAAAGTTAACTGGCATGAGCAGCAGGTATGATCATAAGGATACTAGCATGATGATTTACTAACAAGGTAGATAAAGGTGTCATCGCATAATCAGGTTTAAGGTTTTGCACCACAGGTGTACTAGCAAACTAACATGACTTGAATATACAAGTATTGATCCCTTGGCCCAAGCTTTGGCCCAATAACATGAAGTGACCCTAATACGAGGTCCAACCAAACGGTCTAGTCGATCGGCTCCCTATAAGCCTAACTCGTCACGTGTTGGTGTCAATACGGCCCAAACATAATTGTAGTCAGACTGTGCAGGGTCTCCCGTCGGGTGTATCAAGCCCTAGGGTGGCAACCCCTGGACACCATAAACATGAGCGCACAGTCTCGATCTACTGGTACCCGTGCATGATTTCCCCGGCTTCGGACTATGTGCACGACCAAAAGTCCGCCCGGAACTACACCGGCGTACCCTCTGCCGTCGCTTTTGGTCTTTTACCTCCTAGTCCAGTAATCGTGCCCCCACCCTAGCCTAGTCCCTAGGGTCATGATGATACAAACTTGGGATTACTGCTGGAGTGGACCCCCATTGCTAGGATTTTCTAGTGGGTTAAGTACGGTTTAACCCTCTCGCTAATCATGGATTAACTTGGTTAAGTGTAACGATGAGTTCACGACTTAACCCCGATTAATCTACCAAGCCCAAATTGGTTAAGTATTAAGTGGACCATGATTTAACCCTAATCACGAGGCAATAATTAATTTAATGCGCCTTAACCTCTCACATTAGACCTTGTTGTGGTTACTAGTTAAGCCGGGCGGGTCCGGGTAGCTTTACACCACAACTTGGTCTAACCTCGGGTTCAAGGTACAACATGACCAACTTCTCACATTGGGTCCTATTGTTTGTAGCAACTAGTTACGCCGGTCGGTTCTGGGTAGGTTTACGCTACAAACTCAACCCAACCTCGAGTTGGCCACACTTATCTTTTCTAAGTGTCATGTCCATTATGTTTCCAAAACATGTTACAAGTTTTCAAGCAATTGGGTAGACCTAACTTAATAGGTAAATTCCCAATGGGTAGACCTAACTTAATAGGTAAATTCCCAAGCTTATGCTTTATGTCTTTTAAGTTTACCCAACCCCAAACGCAATCCCATCGCTTACATATCGCAATAGCGCATAAAGGATAGAAAGAGGGAACTTGGCATAATCATGACATAAAGGTATTGAAGCCACAGGTTTAACATGGTGGCATATGAAATGTTCATATGTTCATACACTTGCATATTACATTTTTAGGCTTCAAAAGCATGCATAAAACCAAACTTAGCATATTGGTGATACATGGTGATAAATGACATGTAGAAATGACCATAAGTTCGCATTTAGCCTCACATGCAAGTTATCATAAGAGATATGATAACTTACATGTTGCCAAAATGCAACCTTTAGCATAAAGCTTGAAGCTTTATGTTCACATACTCAAGATAAGCTTGCATAACATGATAACATGAACCAAATGATCATCCCAAACTTGCATAACATAACTTGCATATCATATGACAAACTTGCATATCAAAATTGCATAACATAACTTGCATATCATATGACAAACTTGCATATCAAACTTGCATATAAACTTGCATATCATACATGATAAACTTGCATATCATAACATAGTAAACTTGCATATAAACTTGCATATCATACATTTAACTTTAGAGTTTAAGTATGAAAGTAGAATAGGGCTTACTATGCTTATGAAGACACAAAAATATGACAAAGCCCTTAAACAACCAATTAGACCCAAAATGCAAGCTCCAAATCAATAAAAATCCTTACTTTATGATGCAAATATAGAAACTTGACTTGAATGCAAGCTAATAACACTTATACAAGCTTGAAAACACTTGTATGCATGTAAAATCTCTCATAGAAATAATTTAGGAATTTTGTGAAGAGAGTGGAGGCCATGAGAGGATTGATTTTGCCATAGTTTAGTTGTAGGGTTGATTAATGATGATTTAGGGTTAGGTTAGGGTCTTATTTATAGATTAGGCAAGTGTTTTAGGCCATAGGATTAAACCCTAGTTGCAATCTCAGCCCTTAAAATCGAATCTGGCCCCCAAGCTCAACACAATCTCAAAATGGTGCACCAGGCTAAACAGCCCGGCTGGACCAAGTCGACAGCCAAGTCGACAGGGCTGTCGACTTGGGTCCAACCAAGTCGACTCCCAAGTCGACAGGGCTGTCGACTTGGGTACTCTGGCGGGAACTTTCCCGCCTGGCCCAAACTGGCCCAAATTTTCAATTTCAAACTTGAATTTGAAATCTGTTTTTACTTAGAAATTTTCTGAAAACTTCGTTGGGCCTTAATCGGGTCATACGGACTCCGATTTTCGAAAACTCGGACTCTATTTCGCGTATTTTTCCGAGACGAACGCAATGGCATAGCCCGTTTTCCTTGATTCAGATTTTAGAATTAAATTCTGCCTCGATTTATGTTATAACAGGTTATTGAAAATACGGGTTGTTACAAAATAGGTACGTAGGCAGGCCTGGCCCTAGGGGTAGTCGAGGGAGACAACCGCCTAGGGCAACTGCCTGGATGGGGCAGCAAGGTGGAGGAGGTGGAAGCAGCAATATGCTTGAACGTATATATTTTATAACTACTATTGTGGGAGGTAACCAGCAGGTACTGTAGTTTAGTGGTATTGTATTTGGTTGTCTTTGCTAAGGTCATGAGTTTAAGTCCTGGAAGGGCAGCGTTCTGCTGATTTTTTTTTACTTCCTCTCACCTTCGCCTGGGGCAACAAGATCCTTTGGGCCGACCCTGTACGTAGGTATTGTCGCAGTAAGGTATGAACATGAAAAAGAATTAATTACATTTGGGCAAATCTATAGAAATATGTACATATGTGTTGTCGTGATAAAGTATAAACATGAAATACGTTAATTACAGTTGTTCAATTTGATAAACGTATAAAGTTAGTTTCCTTTAACAAATCGATTACTTTATTGAATAAATTTCAGTTGGGAAACAATAAGTTATTGTTTTTTAAGACCATACATTCATTTTGTAAAATTAACAAACATTTCTATGTTATTATGCTGAAAAGAACACGCAGCAGTCCAACTCTCAAGGTATAATCTATACTTCTATTTTATATACTCAGTTGTGTCCAAGTGTTGACTACAAAATGTAGAGCATCAAGATGGTTGAAACTGATAATTGTGCACGAAAGTCATGTAGGAAGAAATGGTTAGCCAAGTTGGAAAAATATTAACATAAACAATCGTGACATAGTAAATAACAAAAATTAATGCTTTATCAATGGGCGCACCAATTCTTGTGTGCCGAAGTAGTATGTGCCCGGTGTCTCCAACCAATCACAGCCTCCTGATTTCTGCCTTTTACAGTTAAACCCTTTAATTGTCCGTGGACTTAAATGTAAAAAAGAGGGAATGAGGCGATTTGATTGGTGGGCACACACGGGGACAGGCGGGGTGGGCACAGAAGA
This sequence comes from Allium sativum, assembly GCA_030737875.1. NCBI lineage: Eukaryota > Viridiplantae > Streptophyta > Magnoliopsida > Asparagales > Amaryllidaceae > Allium > Allium sativum. The sequence continues at coordinate 828,826,195 of CM060924.1, forward strand.
ATTGCACTCATCAATGGGGTGACAATTAGACCCGACCCGATAGACCCGGACCCGACTCGTCGGGTCTCGGGTCTAGGCGGGTCAGATTTTGTCAGGTTTAAACCATACATTTTCAAAATTTGGACCCGACCTGACCCGAGCTTCGGTTCGGTTCGGGTCAGTTCGGTTCGGGTTTTGTTGGGTAAAAACACTAAAAAGACATATATTTCAGTACTTTTTGGTCGGTTCTTTCGGGTCGGATCAATTTGGGTCGGTTTTTATTGGGTCTTTATTATATTTTTCATCACCTAGACCCGACCCAAGACTCGGCGGGTTCGGTTCGTGTCCGGGTCTTTTCAGGTCGGTTCAGTTCGGTTTTTCGGTTCTTGATTCTAATTGCTAGCCCTATAATTATTATTAAATTTTGAATTTTGAGTCATTGCCTATTACATGTCTAGAACAACGGTATTAGTTAAATTTTCTATTTTAGCTTAATGGTATTAAATGAATACCATCTAACAAAATTAGCTAAAATTAACTGATTAACTACTACAATATATAAAATTCCTCATTTAGTGTCAATGACTACTAACTTACACGGTAAGATAACTAGACTATATCTCTGTAGGTCGTGAGCTTAATCCCTTGAAATACCAAAATTAGTGTTTTGCTTAAATTAAATGTTAATTTTGATATTAAAATCGAAAAGTAAATCCTCATTTATTTATTTTAAAATGTTTTTTTTGCCTTCTTTAATAGTTGAAAGTTGGAGAAACATCTTGATTATAATAAAAAGGCACGTCATGAGGTAATGTTTCAATTCCATGATTTTCCTTCCTTTTTAAATTATTTTCCCTATATTTATATGATTGATAATAATGAACATGTTTCAGCACAGTCATTACTCACTAATAATTCTTCCATGTTTTTGGACATGGCATTTGTTTACTTGGAATAAACACTTCTACTGATGTGTAGTCACCTTATTATATTACACTACAAGAATTTTCTGATTTTCCTACGCCTAATTGGCGTAGGAATGACGTAGGAAACTACAATTTCCTACGCCATCCCTACGTCGAATATAGTGTCAAAAATTCAAGCATCGCAAAAATATTTCCTACGCCGTTCCGACTTCATGCGTAGTACAGTTTCCTATGCCTTTCCTACACCATATTTTTTTCTTACGCCATATTTCCGACACCTTTTCTACGCCAAATTTCCTTTGGTGGCCACCCAGTTCCTACGCCATCGCAACACCCGAAGTCTCTTACGCCGGTATTACGGCAAATATTTCATACTCGTTAGTTATGCCATACATACTCAACTTCAATAAATACAATTAGAATTTTCCTACGCCATTGCTACGCCTTATTTCTACGCCTTTCCTACGCCATATTTTTTCATGCGTCTTCCCAACGCCGTATTTCGGTAAATATTTCCTACTTTTTAATTACGCCATACATACTCAACTTCAATAAATACAATTAAAATTTTCCTATGCCATTGCTACGCCTTTTTCCTATGCCATATTTTTTCATGTGTCCTTCCTACGTCATATTGCGTACGCCTTTTCCATGCCATATTTCCTTCGTCTCCCCTACGCCAGTGTTACAAGAAATATTTCCTACTCGTTAGTTACGCAATACATACTCAACTTCAATAAATACAATTAAAAAATTTCTACGTCTTTCCTACACCTTTTTCCTATGCCATAATAAATATTTTCTATATTATTACTGCTCATATGCCTTTCCTACGCCATATTAAATATTTTCTATATTATTACTGCTCATATTTCAACCTAGCATAAAATCAATATGATAACTTATATATAACATAATCAACAATAATACTAAATTACTCCAACAAATACAATTTCATAATCATTAAATATGATCAACAATACTCAATAATATTGATGTTGCTACATCCATGGGTTTAAACTAATATCAATAACGATACATAACATGCTTAAATGCTAAACACATGCGTAACATAAAATGAATAGCCTCAAGATTGCTCCGCTTGATTTTGGCATGCATCTCCATTTAAGCGCTAACACACTAGATTTTTGAACTCCGAAAAGGAATTTTTAAGTTCTTGCAGCTCGTTTTTAGTTTGCTTCAGTTCTTCCTTCAACTGAGTTCTCTCTTGTGCATCAGTCTCGCTTATGCTATAGGTAGCATCTTTATATCTCTGCATTTCAATAAATATTAACATAAATCGATATTGTAATCATAATAATCCTATCCATTGCAAGCCACTGACCAAACAAGCAATGATCACAAATATGGCAAACTGACACGTAAAATTTTCAGTATATCTAGTGTCTCTCAGTATTTGCCTTTTTCCCTATTGTTATTCAAGTCTATAACATCTTCCTTTTTTTCACAATACCATTTAAATTGAAATACGTAAATCTAGTAAGTAAAATAAGCCTTCATGATTAAAAAAAGCAACTGAATTCAAGCATGAACTTTGCTGCATGCGTACAACAAGGTAATATAACACTTTCGCTATTTGGAATAAAACGATCCAAATAACAATTGCAACAAAAGCTTGAGCAGAACATTACTGGATTTCATATGCAATGCATTTACATTACTTGCAACACATTGTCAATGCCCACGCTACATTACAATAAATATTATTCACTCCCAAAACATACTGGCAGCTGCGGAAAATTTAAAGCATGAAAATTTGCAACCAAAATAAATTCAGAAAATCAGCGCCACTATAAACCAATTGCAAAAAAAATCTTAGCAAGAAGAAGAGAAGTAGCTCAGAGGGTAACCAGAAAATTATGCTCACAAGTCACAAAACTATTATACATAAAAAAACAAATGTTGCTCCAAAATATACTTCTATGTACATACAGTGGCGTGGCCAGCATATAATTTTGGCGGGGGCAAGATGTTAGAAAATTAAGTATTTAAAGACAACAGTCACAGATTTTTTTTGTTCAAATATTCAAATATGTGTATAAACTCATAACAAATTAAAAAAAAAACTCCACAAAACATATTATAACGTTCCATTACAGAATTGATCAAATGTTTACATTTAGATTGAAACATTCATACAAAATACTACAAGTTCAAAGTTTTCCATAAGTTTTCATATCTATGCTTAAATTACAGACACTTATTAGAGAAAAGTTTCATAAACATACGCAAAAAATTACCCTGACTACAATTAAGCTTTTTATGTCAAATCTCAACCTAACATCTAACTAAAATTATGTAAGCAAACTGCCACACAGAGGGTTACAATCCAACTAGAAATGGTGAATGGCATCTTTTGTCTTTAGGGTTATGTGCGATTAGGATCTGTCAAAAATACTAACCAGATTGTCTCCACCAACAAAGAAAAGTATACCTCGCAGGCAAACTTACGGTATAAAATTAGGCTATTTTTTCAGTAAAGAGAACAAGGGTAACTGAAAAGTAGGCATATCTGAATCATGGAAGAGTAACTGGAGCCCGTGGAAAAAATGTGAAGGAGGGTCGCGGTAGAGGGATGTGAACCTGTAGAGGAGAAAAGCAAAGAGACTTTTGGTTACGCTTGAGATTTTCCATTAGTTGATGGAGCTCGTGATTTATTGGAGGCTGCGGTAGATTTTAGGTTTGATTTAATTAAGAATCTTTTTTCTTTTCAGTATTTTGTTCAAAATCTGGGAGGGGCACTTGCCTATGCCAACTCCAATGTGCCTCCGCCCCTGTGAACATACAGTCCCCAATCTAAAAAAGAAAACTTAATTTCTAGATTAAGAGAAAAGAACTAAGAAAAAAGAAAAGAGGTAGAATGTTGTAATATAATTCATAGTATCTATATTTGGTCCACTCAAGATCCAATAAATTGTTGTAGTTGAAAATTGTAAACTGATTCACAATGCTTGAAAATCTTCAAAATGTTTACCAATTCATCTTTCTTAATCTTCGTATCATCAACTTTCTCATGAGTGTTCGCTTTTTCATTCAATTCTTTGTGTAATTGCCTTCTAGTTCATTTCATATCACATATGCCAATGTCTTAACTATTGTTCATTTTTCCTCTGTTATGCCACTAGGTTCTCCCCTTTCCCTAATGATTTGTTAGTATCATTAAGACACAAAAAAAATTAACTTCTCTATGTTTTGTTTCTATGCATTTTTTCTTCTTTGAAATATGTTTGATTTCTTGTAAATTTTATGTATGAGAAACTAAACAGGACTTTCTTACTGTATGGAATGCAAGCTATCTTACACAGTTTAGTAAATTGCATTATAGACGACTCAAACTATCACAGTCTTACATAATTTAGAATTTTTGTTATTTAAAAGTTTTGAATTTATTTAACTTTTGAAGATAAATGACATACGCTGTTTAGTTATTGAACGTTCAAAGTTATGCCATTTCTCCAGTCTTCATGGTTTTGGTGTACATTACACTCTTACAACGCAACTATATAGAAACTCTGCATTGGTTAATTCGTAATGTAAAATATTGTCTCAATGATTCTTGATGCAATAACTAATTATTTGATGTTGTTTAGTTATTGAAATGGCTGAAATATTCTTGGTTAATTTCAGTGTTGTCTAAATTTGTACGGAGATGACATGAAGTAATTATAAACAGAAGCTCGGTCTATTATTCTCTGCTAGATAAAAATAATGCAAGTTACTTCAAGTTTAGCAACAAATAAACAGAGGAAACAGTACATCAGATAGTATTCATGATTTAATTAACTATTTTGACTGTCTACTGCTATTTTACATAGTAATATATGTTGGAAATGCTTGTAGAAGTTCAAAGGAGGAATGAAAAATAACTTTGAAAAAATTGGAAAGATCGGAGCCATGACAAGCGTAATGGTTGCAAGTATTTTGCTCCAAAATAGTATTATGTAAGTACGGATACCGAATTGATTGCTCCAGACTTTGAATATTCAAGGCATGCATGGTAATATCTAAGAACGACAACGTTGATTGCTGAAAGCTGACAAATAATAACAATGTAGTGCAAAATTATTTTAATTCTGCTGAAACGAAGACCGTACATCATAAGATGTTGATACATGGAGTGGTCTGCGTTTGAAAACAAATTTTATGACAGTATCTTTAGATGCCACCAGCGGTCGAGAATTTAATGGTCGCCATATATTACAATACAACGGCGATGATGACGATGTTGATGGTTCAGGTTTAAGGGCAATGGACAATATCAAAGGGCGACGGTTGTTGCTACAGGTACAAGGAGAACAGAATAATCAGGTTGAGTACATTAATCTTGTGCCACAACATGCAGAGTAGCATATGTCCATCTATCCCTATATTATGTTCAGTAAGTTAAATGGTGAATAACATGGAAGATATGTCTGTTGTATTTCCATGAATGGCTAATGTTTTGTATGAATAACATGGACTTGTATGCTTCATTGTAGTTATTTTAAATGTTTTGTTATGATGGAACACTCTGTGGCTTACTTTTGCCTGTTATATCTTTTTTTTTTTAATTATTATTTTTTGCGTAAGATAGTGAAGAACGAACGAATCCTCCACTCAAACTAGATAAATAAACAGATCTATTTAAATCATTACCCTAAACCTCAAAAAACAAAAACACAAGCCACAGCTTAAAAAATCACAATCAATGTAGATAAACGCCTAAAAGCCAATGCCAGAAACATACCAAACCCTCATCAGATGTAAACATTCAAGTAAGAGGGCGGAAATGCTTTCATTCGGTCTAGTTGGATTCCAATAGCATTGGGACATCACACAAGTTCCTAAGAACGTGGATCATCAAACGAATTCCGGGTTGAGGAGCAAGACGATGATATAGATATGAGAATTAGGGATAGAGGATTGAGTGGAGATCTTCAACTATGTTATATCAATTGTTTGTTTCTTCATTATTGATGCATCATTTTTTTAATTATATTTAAAAGAATATGATGCATCGGTAAATTTCTATAAAGAAATTAAGTTGTGTCCGTTAACTTCAACTCGTGAGACATATAAGACAACGCTTCAAATCTGTGTGCGACATAGTAAACTTGACTGGGCAGCTATCACTGATATAGTCATGAACATAATCCTTCCTTTCAAATAACTAAACAAAACACTAGGCATTTTTATTTTTTAATCATCAACTTCTTATTTTATAACGTTATGATTAACAGCATCAAACGTACGTTGGCGAACTAATACTATCCAACCCAATTTTTCCTCCTTTCTGACTAATGGCTACAGCCATCAACGCTCGAAGCAGCCATCACTCATGAGTCAGAAGCAAAGTTCGAACTGTTTCTTCAGTGGTTACAGGCAAATGGAGCAGAACTTCGAGGCTGCAGCATAAAGTACTGTGGACCTCACAAAGACTTCGAAATTTACACTAATGAAAACACGCTGGACAACGATGTTGTTATGGTGGTTCCACTTGATTTAGCCATCACACCCATGAGTGTTTTACAGGGCCCTTTTTGGGATCCAGATGTCGAGAATTGTTCCAGGAGGGTGAGGTTGATGATTGTATCTTATTCTCATGGTCGAGCGTTTGAGGTACCTTGACATGCTTCCAAGAGGTTTTGGCAATCCTCTTTGGTTCACTGAAATTGAACTTTCTGAACTAAGAGGAACAACTTTATATAAACCCAGCGTGCAATAGAAGAAAAACTTGGAAGCATTGTACGAAAATAAGACGAAGAGACTAATTGAGGAATTTCTTCATTGTGATGGGAAATCAAAAAGCATCAAGGATTTGGGATTTGAAGATTTTTTATGTGACCTAGTAACTAAACCCGCTAAAGATGCTGGGTCTGTGACGGTTTGTAGGAATTTGGAAGGTTCACAACATTGGCTAAGGGAATTGGGGGTAAATTCCGTATTTTGGACAAGAGCATTGAATATACCATTTCTCATTCTTGCGCGTTTCCTGATACATCTGAAGGACAAACTGATGATTCAACTAATAATGGCAATAACCCTGGTGAATTTTCAACCCAAGAACGTGGTAAAAGTGACAAGAAAACTGACATTAAGGCTTCTAATGTTGTAAATAAAACTGAAAATGGAAGTTTCAGCTCTACAACAAAAGATGCAGAAATCGTTTAGGTTGAGGGACTTGTCCTTGCAAGCATGCATTAAAAGCTACTGCAACATGGAAGGTTGATTCGAAAGGTCAAGTAACAAGCATTCCAAATTCCATGTATCTTATACTTGCTGAAAAAGGCGCATGTGAAATTGAAAAAGAGATTAACATTAGCTATGGCATGTAACGGCCCAGATTTTTGACCATTTAGTTTAATATTTAAAAATGTTTTTTATATTGTTTTGGAATTTTAATGGTTTAATTTCAATAATTTTGAATATTTTATTAATATAATAAATTTTATTCCGAAATGGTAGAAATTTAGTGGATCTGCAATATAATGTGAACTGGCAGTATAAAAGGATAAATATTTAATTAAAAATAGTACGTTTACAAAGGAAGTTGTAGCTAACGAACTCGGATTTCGATGAAATCAGTTTCATTAAATCCGAAATGATGAAATTAGGTAACCAACCAAGTTACGTCAAAAATGACATCCGTATGTGGAAAAGAAAAAAATAAAAGGCCAAAATTTGAACTAAATTTTGACGGTAATTGAATTTGCTAATGCTAACAGCAAAACTGGAACCTGAGACCTATCCAGGAAAATTCTAAACATAGGATATTAGCTATATATGAAGTCTGGGAAAATCCTATAACGGATATAGAAAGTTATTAAGGAAACAAAATTTAAATAAATTATTTGAAAATCTAAACGAACTCCGATTTTTGATTTGAATACATAGGATTGAAGTACGTTAAAAACCGGACCATATGGTGGAAGAATTTCTGAAATCCGTTATCGTTTGATACTCCAACATGAGACCGGAAGGTGTTGAAACTAACACAAAACACTATTTTGAATTTGAATTTAAATTATTTGAAAGTTCAAACGAATTCGAATTTGAAATATTTTTATATATTATTGAAGAGCAAGAAAAATTGAACAACATGATTGAAAAAGATTTTGGATAAGGTATCAATAAGTAACTCAAATTAACGTCCGAATAGGGTTGAGAAAACACACTTTACTATTCATAAATCGTTAAATTTATTAATAATTTAATTAATTTAAGGATTAATCCTAGCCATCCATTTTCGACCGTTGGATTCGCGCCACCTCAGCAATCTATGTGACTCCTTCGGCTATAAATAGCCCCCTCCCCCTTTCATTTTAAACTCACTCCTCCTCCTCCTCTTTCAAGCTTTGACAATGACATAAATAATAATAAAATAATAGAAAATAGGGAAAAGGAAGAAAGGGAGAAAGGAGGGCAAGACGGAGAGCTAGGGACTCTTAGGCAGAGGCTGGGGCTTCACGGGATAAGTTTTTAAATAATATTTATTTATTTATTTTGATAATATATATATATATATATTATAATTAAAATAGAATTTGTAAAAATAAATATCGGAACATTCTAAGGGTGGCAGAGAGGATAGTGTCTAAGGCTTGAGTTTGGAAAATATAGTTTCCTGTTCTCCCTGGCTATCCCTAACTGATCCGACAGATGAGATGGTTAATTTAAATTTAAATTTAAAATTAAATTTGAATTTAATTTTAATTTAAAATAGACCAGGGGCATTTTCGTAATTTTTAACTATAAACTTCAAAAGCTTATAACTTTTCCAAAACAAGTCGGATTTCCACGAAACAAGGACCGTTGGATTCTTATCGAAAAATACTTTAAAATGAGTTACAAATTTTTTTTGATCCGGGTTATAATTTTTAAGTTATAATTAAATGAACATTTTTAAATATTTTATTTGGAAATTAAATTTAATTAATATTAAAATGGTTTTTCAATTTTAAAAATTGGATATGGCTAGAGATGGGAAAGTAGGATTTTTTAGAAGGGCAGGGAAGTTAATTTGGCTAATAACGCAATTAAGAATTAATTAAGATAAAAATAATTTAATTAATTAAATATATATTCATTTAAATTAGGTAAATATTGTAAATAGCATAACTTTTGCATACGTTAACGAAATTTGACGAAACAAGATCCTTTGAGATCGCAGGGACGAGACCTACCCGATGGCACTGACTAGGAGTCATTCTGACGCTGTTGAAAATTCAGCTAATTTTGGACGGTCGTCCCAAATTAAATGCAACAAACACGTCAACCGTCGACCAGAACAAACTCTGGTGAGTTAATTCTCACACCTTCTGAAATTCTGTGATGTGTTAAATTCATATTAAAATATAATTTACCTTTAAATTGGTTGATTGGTTGATGTTGACTGTTATGGTTAATTGGATGTAGTTAATTAGATTTAATCGATCATATGAAATTTATTTCATATATTATTATCAAATGTTTAACGAGTTGTGATGCAGGGCAGAACAGGGTGGAGGGATCCGACCGGATTCCTCAAATATTTTATATGTTGTTTGTTTGTTTATATTGTTGATGTTGAACTGATTTAACCCCATGTGGTTGTGAAACCTGTTTGAGTGTGATGGTCAAACAGATATTCCCCGTGTTGTGTTTAAAATCAACCGACAATGTTGATTTGGAAATTGGCAGTGAATGGCCATAAACATGCTGTTTTCACGTCGTTCGACCGTTCGGTGAAACGACGTTGTTTAAAGTTATTAATTATTTTATAATTAAATTGACGTTTTTCACTCATTTTAGATGAGTAATTAAATGGGAAATTTATAAATATATATATTAAATCAAGTTTATAAAAGAAAATATTTAAGTGGTTTAGACCAGTTTTAAAAGTAGAAAGTTTACAAACTACCTACGGGTGGAAAAATAGGATAATTGTTTTTAAAACAATTAAATGATGGTTTTAAATTTGTTTAAGTCATTTGATTTATTTAAAAAGGTTTTTTTTACCCAAACGAAGGCGTAAAGGTTAAAAGAGTGTTTTTGGGTGAAACAGGAAAATTGGAATAAGAAGTTTCAACGCAAAGAAAATTACATACAATATTTAGTGTTGAATATTGATAAAAGGATATGTGAAAATGCGATCTAAGTTAAAAGGATTTTAAACCAAAGCGATGACCAAAATGAAATGCAAGGGAAAACACATACCGTTGGTTTGTGTTAAATGTTGATAAATGAATGTTTGAATAAAATCCAAGTTAAAGGGATCTTATTGTAAAGAAAGGAGTAAGCAAATTTTGATCCAAGATAAAGTATACTATAAGAATGCTCGTAAATGGAAATAGATTATTTGACGAATGACTTTTGATATAAAGCCAAGTAATATAAGTGAAATAAGATTTAAAGTTAAAAGTGGGGTTTGTGGACTTTACTTAATCAAATGAATTAAGTAAAAAGATTTTATTAGAAGTGGATTTCAAATGAAAGGAATGGGTTATTAAGTTTTCGATAAATTCAAACCAAAGTCAAATAAGAGTGTATAAAGGGGTTTTTAACCCAAGTATGCAAACGGGCTTTGGAAATGGAATTGGTAAGTAGGTATAAAGATTTAAAAAGGATTTTCCTTAATTGATTAATTAAGTAAAAGAGCACTCAATTGAAGCGAAATGAATAAAGGAGATGCTAAATAGGTTAGTAGTAATTAAAGTGATGGTTTGTAATCGAAATTCAAGTAGAAGTGATTAGATGACAATAAATGGTCGAAAGAGCGATAAGAGTTTTATAAAAGGGATTATAACTCAAGTTTTCAAAACAAGATTTGTAAATGGGAATTGATTATGGGGCGTGGGTTTTTCATATAAAACCAAAGGTATAAGTGAAATAATATTCCAAGTTTAAAAGTGACATTTATTCAAGAATTACTTAATTAAGGAATTAAGTAAAAGGGATTATTAAATGATGATTTCTAATATGAGAAATGGTTTATAAAACCAGATTCGAAATCAAGATGGTAGACGAGATTTGAATATCGATGGTTAAGTGACGAACTGGTATTATTCTGAGATAAGGATGTTGTCGATCAAGGTCTGAGAGGTAAATAGAATACCCCAACTTGAACGGCTTCGTTATTATCGAAGAATGGTATTGGTTTGAAACGAGTGAAAGGTGCTGTGATTGACGTGATGTCCCATACGTGAAGTATTGAAAATGAAGGCGAGATTTTGGAAATATGAATATAAATAAGAATATTGATTTCAAATTATATTGAATATTTGTTTATTCAATTAGAGTTGATCGAATATAGTATTTGAAATAGAGTTAATCAAACAAGGTTATTCAGGCAGAGTTGCCATTGCGTACGACTGCTAGCGTAATTTGCAGGGCTGCAAATAGCCTACGGCAGTCGGATGTTTCCTGAGGGAATCAGGCGTAACCATTGTGATCGCTGCGACCTAGAGTCAAGCGAATGGAGTTAAGTTGAGTATTAATTAATCGGTAGGAGTAATCAAGTCATGATAGTCAAGTTAGAGTTAAGTCGTATATTAGAGTTGATTAACGATTTTGTTAAATATATTTTTAAGAGGCCAAGTCATGCCACATATTGAATCAGTGAAATCATTTCATTAACACCTTGTTATTTGATAATTAAAACTCCGACTATCAAACCAAACCAATACGATTGTTGGCACGGAAAGACCGGGATCGAATTTATATTAGAAAACCATTCCGTCCAACAAATACATGAAGACGTAATTTGAAGACGGAGCAAGTGAAGACCGTGGATCTTCATAAGCGGAAGGACTACTGGTCCAATCTCTCTGGCTTGCAACCAGAGTTATTTGGTTTGTGATTCTATCGTGGTTGAAATCCACGGGTTGCAAGGACTACTCGCTACTAATCCTTGGGGTGATTCCTACATTGGATGCAGTAGGAGAGTGCCTTCGGTTCATCTTGTTCCTGGATGACTTGTATGGACGAGTGTTTGACAGAGTATTTCCAAAGGGGTCACGTATATTGATTTTCTACAAACGTATCTCTGTTGGTGGCGGAGAAGGCTGTACACCTTCTTTGGCTTAACGCTCAGAGTAGTTTTGTGGAAACCAACATTCAGTGATATCTGGCGGATCTAACGATGTGGCATTCAAAGTGAATGGTGGCCAGATGTTCGAAGAGATGAATTCTAGCCTCAAGCCTCATCAACCCGGAAATGACAAAAATCGGGCAGACAACATGGCTATGTGGGTCGCTCCCATTAGGGTGTATAATCACCTATCTAGGGAAATTCCTTTTGCTTCTTTAATCTATATAAGATGTTGTCCCTTTACGGGAGACGGTGGTTTGAGCCCAACCGTCGGTGGTATACATTCGATACACTCAAGCGAAATAGTGGTCGGTCAGGTGAGGGCCGGGTTGCAAGACGTTCTTGTTGAACCCAGTGTATTCGCCTCTAGAGATACACGTGCGGAAGGTGGTCCCATACCTTGTCAAGTTGGAAACCAGTATCCAATAAGCGCCCGCGGTTTTGATTGTATACTATATATGGGAAGCGTGAGATGCAAGCATTGCTCTAGATTGATATTTATTTGTATTAGACATTATGATAATATCAGATCAAGTTATGATTTTCAAAAATGGTTTGGGTTATAGTAAGGTAAAAACCGTTCGTGTTTATGTGTGGGCTGGTCTTACTATTATCCTTTTGTTTCATAAAGGATTTTCAAAGTTAAACAAGTGTGTGTTATGTGAATTTATCACTGATAGTATTCCAGACTGACCCGGTGTATTTTGTTTTAAATCAAATGTGCTCGGGTCAGACCGAGTATGTTCCAGGTTAGGTTTCGCTTGGAGTTTCAGGTGCTAGAAGCAGGTGGCTTCACCGCTAGTATATAAAGCTATTATTCCGCTGTGATTGATATATGTTGTACTCTGATGATTGGTATGTATATACAGTTTTTGTATAAAGGATTTGTGATATTTTATTTTATTCGTTCCGCTGTGAGATTCTGACGTGTTCTTCTTCTTTCTTCTATTTTAATACTTCTTTCTTTCTATTCTCACCCTCTAAATTCTTTCTCATGACAATATGGGGGTTCGATACTTGGGTTTTTGGCAAGCGAAACGGGTTTATGTATTGTTGTCGAGAATTCGAGCGTCGACTTTTTCCCCGGGTCGTTACAGTTATCAGAGCTATTGGTTTAGAGATAACCTTGGCTCTATGGTATGACTCAATAGAGATGGGGTCAGCAGTACCCTAGATTGAGTTGAGTGTATATACGAGAGCGCGTATTTGTATTTTGGTATAAAATTATTTTGAAACTATTTTTGGCCCAATTTATTTTATATATAAAAAAAAGTAAAGTTTATTATAGTATGGGAAAATTGTTTGGATTTGTTGATTGTGTGATATGCTGAATTGTGTTGATGGATGCTCGAATATAAATCTGAACCTGAATAGGGTTGGTTGAAACAAATCTGGAAATAATTAAGTTGACCAATCAATCCTGATTCAAATAATTTTGAATGGGTAATTAATTAATCCAATTCAGGGAAATAAAACCGAATGGATAATTATAGTAATAAAGGAAGTAATTATGAATAATAAATCCCGTGTGGATTGAACTGTGTGTGGAATGAGTTGATAGAAAATTATATGGATGTTTTAAACATAACTGACCTTGTGTGATAGCTGATGAATTTGTTTGAGTTGAGAACAGGTGCAAGTGCCAGTTCCGCTTTAAAATCCATCCAAGGGAGAAATTTTGAAGTTAGTTAAATCCAATTGGAGTAGAGCTGCATAAAAATTAAGCAGGTTCGAATATAAAATTATAGCTTATCGCGTAATAACGCTCGCCAAAAGGTATGCCTACGCCAATATTAAATTTTTGGTTTTGTTTGGGGTTTGAGTTTGATTTTTGATTTTTCCGACCATGAGAGTCGAGGAATATCTATTTCTTGATTCTGCGATATTGCAAATGGTCCTCCGTACAGGGGAGACTCTACCAAATTTTTTCCAAAATTTAAGGTATTGGAATATTTTTGAAGATTTTTGAAAATTTGATTAGTTGAAATAAATTGCTTTTAAAACTGATTGGATTAATTTTGAAAATAAAATCGATTTTTAATTAAATATATTTGTAAAGATAGTGGATTTGAAACATTCTTTCTGCCTTAGCAATTTCGAGGACGAAATTATTTTAAGGGGGAAGGAATGTAACGGCCCAGATTTTTGACCATTTAGTTTAATATTTAAAAATGTTTTTTTATATTGTTTTGGAATTTTAACGGTTTAATTTCAATAATTTTGAATATTTTATTAATATAATAAATTTTATTCCGAAATGGTAGAAATTTAGTGGATCTGCAATATAATGTGAACTGGCAGTATAAAAGGATAAATATTTAATTAAAAATAGTACGTTTACAAAGGAAGTTGTAGCTAACGAACTCGGATTTCGATGAAATCAGTTTCATTAAATCCGAAATGATGAAATTAGGTAACCAACCAAGTTACGTCAAAAATGGCATCCGTATGTGGAAAAGAAAAAAATATAAGGCCAAAATTTGAGCTAAATTTTGATGGTAATTGAATTTGCTAATGCTAACAGCAAAACTGGAACCTGAGACCTATCCAGGAAAATTCTAAACATAGGATATTAGCTATATATGAAGTCTGGGAAAATCCTATAACGAATATAGAAAGTTATTAAGGAAACAAAATTTAAATAAATTATTTGAAAATCTAAACGAACTCCGATTTTTGATTTGAATACATACGATTGAAGTACGTTAAAAAACCGGACCAGATGGTGGAAGAATTTTTGAAAACCGTTATCGTTTGATACTCCAACATGAGACCGGAAGGTGTTGAAACTAACACAAAAAACTATTTTGAATTTGAATTTAAATTATTTGAAAGTTCAAACGAATTCGAATTTGAAATATTTTTATATATTATTGAAGAGCAAGAAAAATTGAACAACATGGTTGAAAAAGATTTTGGATAAGGTATCAATAAGTAAGTCGAATTAACGTCCGAATAGGATTGAGAAAACACACTTTACTATTCATAAATTGTTAAATTTATTAATAATTTAATTAATTTAAGGATTAATCATAGCCATCCATTTTCGACCGTTGGATTCGCGCCACCTCAGCAATCCATGCGACTCCTTCGGCTATAAATAGCCCCCCCTTTCATTTTAAACTCACTCCTTCTCCTCCTCTTTCAAGCTTTGGCAATGACATAAATAATAATAAAATAATAGAAAATAGGGAAAAGGAAGAAAGGGAGAAAGGAGGGCAAGACGGGGAGCTAGGGACTCTTAGGCAGAGGCTGGGGCTTCACGGGGTAAGTTTTTAAATAATATTTATTTTGATAATATATATATATATATATTATAATTAAAATAGAATTTGTAAAAATAAATATCGGAACATTCTAAGGGTGGCAGAGAGGATAGTGTCTAAGGCTTGAGTTTGGAAAATATAGTTTCCTGCTCCCCTGGCTATCCCTAACTTATCCAACGGATGGGATGGTTAATTTAAATTTAAATTTAAATTTGAATTTAATTTGAATTTAAAATAGATCAGGGGCATTTTTGTAATTTTTAACTATAAACTTCAGAAGCTTATAGCTTTTCCAAAACAAGTCGGATTTCCACGAAACAAGGACCGTTGGATTCTTATCGAAAAATACTTTAAAATGAGTTACAGCAAATTTTTGATCCGGGTTATAATTTTTAAGTTATAATTAAATGAATATTTTTAAATATTTTATTTGAAAATTAAATTTAATTAATATTAAAATGGTTTTTCAATTTTAAAAATTGGATATGGCTAGAGATGGGAAAGTTGGATTTTTTAGAAGGGCAGGGAAGGTAATTTGGCAAATAACGCAATTAGGAATTAATTAAGATAAAAATAATTTAATTAATTAAATATATATTCATTTAAATTAGGTAAATATTGTAAATAGCATAACTTTTGCATACGTTAATGAAATTTAACGAAACAAGATCCGTTGGGATCGCAGGGACGAGACCTACCCGATGGCACTGACTAGGAGTCATTCTGACGCTGTTGAAAATTCAGCTAATTTTGGACGGTCGTCCCAAATTAAATGCAACAAACGCGTCAACCGTCGATCAGAACAAACTCTGGTGAGTTAATTCTTACACCTTCTGAAATTCTGTGATTTGGTAAATTCATATTAAAATATAATTTACCTTTAAATTGGTTGATTGGTTGATGTTGACTGTTATGGTTGATTGGATGCAGTTAATTAGATTTAATCGATCATATGAAATTTATTTCATATATTATTATGAAATGTTTAACGAGCTGTGATGCAGGGCAGAACAGGTTGGAGGGATCCGACTGGATTCCTCAAATATTTTATATGTTGTTTGTTTGTTTATATTGTTGATGTTGAACTGATTTAACCCCATGTGGTTGTGAAACCTGTTTGAGTGTGATGGTCAAACAGATATTCCCCGTGTTGTGTTTAAAATCAACCGACAATGTTGATTTGGAAATTGGCAGTGAATGGCCATAAACATGTTGTTTTCACGTCGTTTGACCGCTCGGTGAAACGACGCTGTTTAAAGTTATTAATTATTTTATAATTAAATTGATGTTTTTCACTCATTTTAGATGAGTAATTAAATGGGAAATTTATAAATATATATATTAAATCAAGTTTATAAAAGAAAATATTTAAGTGGTTTAGACCAGTTTTAAAAGTAGAAAGTTTACAAACTACCTACGGGTGGAAAAATAGGATAATTGTTTTTAAAACAATTAAATGATGGTTTTAAATTTGTTTAAGTCATTTGATTTATTTAAAAAGGTTTTTTTTTTACCCAAACGAAGGCGTAAAGGTTAAAAGAGTGTTTTTGAGTGAAACAGGAAAATTGGAATAAGAAGTTTCAACGCAAAGAAAATTACATACAATATTTTGTGTTGAATATTGATAAAAGGATCCGTGGAAATGCGTTTTAAGTTAAAAGGATTTTAAACCAAAGCAATGGCCAAAATGAAATGCAAGGGAAAACACATACCGTTGGTTTGTGTTAAATGTTGATAAATGAATGTTTGAATAAAATCCAAGTTAAAGGGATCTTATTGTAAAGAAAGGAGTAAGCAGATTTTGATCCAAGATAAAGTATACTATAAGAATGCTCGTAAATGGAAATAGATTATTTGACGAATGACTTTTGATATAAAGCCAAGTAATATAAGTGAAATAAGATTTAAAGTTAAAAGTGGGGTTTATGGACTTTACTTAATCAAATGAATTAAGTAAAAAGATTTTATTAGAAGTGGATTTCAAATGAAAGGAATGGGTTATTAAGTTTTCGATAAATTCAAACCAAAGTCAAATAAGAGTGTATAAAGGGGTTTGTAACCCAAGTGTGCAAACGACTTTGGAAATGGAATTGGTAAGTAGGTATAAGGATTTAAAAAGGATTTTCCTTAATTGATTAATTAAGTAAAAGAGCACTCAATTGAAGCGAAATGAATAAAGGAGATGCTAAATAGGTTAGTAGTAATTGAAGTGATGGTTTGTAATCGAAATTCAAGTAGAAGTGATTAGATGACAATAAGTGGTCGAAAGAGCGATAAGAGTTTTATAAAAGGGATTATAACTCAAGTTTTCAAAACAAGATTTGTAAATGGGAATTGATTATGGGGCGTGGGTTTTTCATATAAAACCAAAGGTATAAGTGAAATAATATTCCAAGTTTAAAAGTGACATTTATTCAAGAATTACTTAATTAAGGAAATAAGTAAAAAGGGATTATTAAATGATGATTTCAAATATGAGAAATGGTTTATAAAACTAGATTCGAAATCTAGATGATAGACGAGATTTGAATATCGATCGTTAAGTGACGAACTGGTATTATTCTGAGATAAGGACTTTGTCGATCAAGGTCTGAGAGGTAAATAGAATACCCCAACTTGAACGACTTCGTTATTATCGAAGAATGGTATTGGTTTGAAACGAGTGAAAGGTGTTGTGATTGACGTGATGTCCCATACGTGGAGTATTGAAAATGAAGGCGAGATTTTGGAAATATGAATATAAATAAGAATATTGATTTCAAATTATATTGAATATTTGTTTATTCAATTAGAGTTAATCAAATATAGTATTTGAAATAGAGTTAATCAAACATGGTTATTCAGGCAGAGTTGCCATTGCGTACGACTACTAGCGTAATTCGTAGGGCTGCAGATAGCCTACGGCGGTCAGATGTTTCCTGAGGGAATCAGGCGTAACCATTGTGATCGCTGCGACCTAGAGTCAAGCGAATGGAGTTAAGTTGAGTATTAATTAATCGGTAGGAGTAATCAAGTCAAGATAGTCAAGTTAGAGTTAAGTCGTATATTAGAGTTGATTAACGATTTTGTTAAATATATTTTTAAGAGGCCAAGTCATGCCACGTACTGAATCAGTGAAATCATTTCATTGACACCTTGTTATTTGATAGTTAAAACACCGACTATCAAACCAGACCAATACGATTGTTGGCACGGAAAGACCGGGATCGAATTTATATTCAAAAACCATTCCGTCCAACAAATACATGAAGACGTCATTTGAAGACGGAGCAAGTGAAGACCGTGGATCTTCATAAGCGGAAGGACTACTGGTCCAATCTCTCTGGCTTGCAACCAGAGTTATTTGGTTTGTGATTCTGTCGTGGTTGAAATCTACGGGTTGCAAGGACTACTCGCTACGGATCCTTGGGGCGATGCAGTAGGAGAGTGCCTTCGGTTCATCATGTTCATGGATGACTTGTATGGACGAGTGTCTGACAGAGTATTTCCAAAGGGGTGATGTATATTGATTTTCTACAAATGTATCTCTGTTGGTGGCGGAGAAGGCTGTACACCTTCTTTGGCTTAACGCTCAGAGTAGTTTTGTGGAAACCAACATTCAGTGATATCTGGCGGATCTGACGATGTGGCATTCAAAGTGAATGGTGGCCAGATGTTCGAAGAGATGAATTCTAGCCTCAAGCCTCATCAACCCGGAAATGACAAAAATCGGGCAGGCAGCATGGCTATGTGGGTCTCTCCCATTAGGGTGTATAATCACCTATCTAGAGAAATTCCTTTTTCTTCTTTAATCTATATTCGATGTTGTCCCTTTACAGGAGACGGTGGTTTGAGCCCAACCGTCGGTGGTATACATTCGATACACTCATGCGAAATAAGTGGTCGGTCATGTGAGGGCCGGGTTGCAAGACGTTCTTGTTGAACCCAGTGTATTCGCCTCTAGAGATACACGTGCGAAAGGTGGTCCCATACCTTGTCAAGTTGGAAACCAGTATCCAATAAGCGCCCGCGGTTTTGATTGTATACTATATATGGGAAGCGTGAGATGCAAGCGTTGCTCTAGATTGATATTTATTTGTATTAGACATTATGATAATATCAGATCAAGTTATGATTTTCAAAAATGGTTTGGGTTATAGTAAGGTAAAAAACGTTCGTGTTTATGTGTGGGCTGGTCTTACTATTATCCTTTTGTTTCATAAAGGATTTTCAAAGTTAAACAAGTGTGTGTTATGTGAATTTATCACTGATAGTATTCCAGACTGACCGGTGTATTTTCTTTTAAATCAAATGTGCTCGGGTCAGACCGAGTATGTTCCAGGTTAGGTTTCGCTTGGAGTTTCAGGTGCTAGAAGCAGGTGGCTTCACCGCTAGTATATAAAGCTATTATTCCGCTGTGATTGATATATGTTGTACTCTGATGATTGGTATGTATATACAGTTTTTGTATAAAGGATTTGTGATATTATATTTTATTCGTTCCGCTGTGAGATTCTGACATGTTCTTCTTCTTTCTTCTATTCTAATACTTCTTTCTTTCTATTCTCACCCTCTAAATTCTTTCTCATGACAATCTGGGGGTTCGATACTTGGGTTTTTGGCAAGCGATACGGGTTTATGTATTGTTGTCGAGAATTCGAGCGTCGACTTTTTCCCCGGGTCGTTACATGGCAATAAGGGAAATGAGGAATTGCTCTATCTTTATGGACTCTGTATTGATCAAGGTTTTAAATTCTAGCCGATACGTCGGAATTTCGGCCGTTCCAGTCCAGATCCGGCGTTGACCGGTCCGGAAATCCACCAAAATTCCGTTTTGCCGTTTTCAAAGCAAAACAATAACGAAGCATCAACATAAAATTGGAAAGAACCACATCAAGCAAACGATATAAACTTTAAATTGACACAAAAAGAGAGAAAGCGAAAGTAACATAAAAATCGAACTGTATTTTGTTGCTGCTTCAAAATTACATATGTAGAGAGTTTGATTATGATTAACAAGTCATTAATTGGAAACAATAATGAACTTTTGTTTTGAGTTTTCTATTTGACGCTTTGAACAATAGGGCTGAACGACTTGTATTTTAGAATGAAGAAGTAGAGAAGAGGATTCGCAGGTTTTATTTGTTGGGCTGGCTTTTGGGCTGCTCTATGTTAATTACACTTTACAGGTTTATTGATGAAAATCTTTGCAGTAAAGATAGTTAAAATAAATTACCTAATATAAAATAAGCTTTACTAGATGAATATAATAGTAAAATACAACTGAAATTACGTTACTATTTTTAGTACGTGCATATAATTTTTTAAAAGGTGCCGGAATTTGCAAACCAGAATATTAGCGGAATATCCGGAATTTCTGAAAGGGGACCGAAACTTCAAAAAATTTCATCGACCGAAACGGAAATGGAACCCGGAATTTCGAACCATGGTATTGATAATAATTCAGATGATTTTCTCATACTCCATTATCCTGCCGAGGCCATTCCTAAGCTTCCATTTTCAGATACTAAAGCAGAACTTTTAGAAATTCAGAATGATGAGCTAAGATGTCTATCACCTAGAAATTTGGCTGATAATGGAATTTTCGCTTCATACCAGATTGTGGATGAAAATAACAAAAAACAATCAAATTTTCAGCAATGTAATTATAGCTGGAGTGGTCTGTGTAGGGTGCCTTCTTATTTGAATAAACTCGTATTTCCTCAGGAGTTTTTGATAGCTTGGCGCACCATAGCAATGCGAGAAGATGTAATCAACCAGGTTTACTCATTACTTAAAGAGCTTGTTGGTTCCGAAGGTAGAGGGCAGCCAAATGACCAAGAGATTCAAACCGCTATTTGGGAAGTATGTGGTGACAAAGCAGCATTTCAACTGCTTGTAGATCTTCTCCAAATAAAGATGACTGAGTTTGAAGGGGGTTCTGGGACACAAGAATCTGACACCCGAATGTTTGAAAATTGTCATGTTACTGAACTTGAAGATAACTTCAGCGACGAAGGAAGAGATGAAAAGGAAGGAATAATCACAAGAAGGAGATGGTCAAGTATTGTTTACAGGAGAGGACAGAAACAGTTCACATAATTATTCTTAAAAGAGGCAGAACAGTTGCTTGAAATGTGTTTAAATGAGCAACTATGAATATTATCACTTACATACGATATTTCTATTGCGGTGGTGGTGTAACATTCTTTTGTTTTGTCCTACGGTTTTGCAATTGCATGAGTAAAGTTGATGTCATTGAAAAAAAAAGAAAAAAGAAAAAAAAACGTTATGATTAACAAACTTGCAAGTTATACAACTGTGTAGCTGCAATATTGAAACTACTAAAGATAATAACTACGCTGGTTCGAGCATAGTAAAAACATGTTCTTTTCAATACAAGATAATGAAAAAAAGTATCACATAATATCAAATGATATAACACAATTGGTGTAATCGAAGAAGCATCATGACTTTGCAAAATTTATTTCGTACACATTAATTTTGATAACAAAAAGTCCCAATGTACTATACTGCCTATCAAAATCAGAGGGATGCAAATAAAAGAAGAATAAGAGTCCTAAAAACCCGCAATATAACAGTGATTTTCATAAGAAAGACAGAAGATAACAATGTAAACTTCAGAATAGAGAAGAAACTGACGATAAATTGGAAAACAAAATAAACTTATAACGAGGACTTAGTTTGCTAGTACAAAAAAATTAACCATACAATATCAAGAGAGGAAGAACTGATATCAACAGTATTGTCTGTATGCTAAATATATAAATGGTAAAAGTTACAGTATAAAAGAAGTCAAACAAATTATCAGCAACTTGGAATAAATCAGTGTAAAACAAATTATCAAAGTTACAACATTTTAATATGTGTATGGTATTGGACGAATTGGATAGTCAATCTGACAATGCAAAAAGAAGATGAATTTTGATATTTTCGAGCAAGCAAAAAAAAACACAAAAAAGGCATTTTCTTGAAATCATTTCTTAAATCAACTGTTTTTCAACCGCTTCGGTTATTCCTTGTAGACGATGAAAACGCAGAACACAATTTTCAAACCAAATATTACCAGAATTTCTTAAATCTTAATGGATGCTTTAGGTACAAGCTTTTGAATCATGGTTGTATTAGTTCATTGTAATATATTACACCAATGAGCTAACTGCTTTCGTCTTTCAAAATTCTTCTATTTTTTGGTAATTAGAAAAGACTGGATTTCTGGATTAGGATAAGTTAAGTTGGTTATAATCTAATCACGGTTGTTTTTCTCGAAAAGGTTCTTGAAATGAGTGCACGCACTGGCATAAAAACACATCTGCATACTGCGCCCTTGCTCTCGCACATGCTATTATATTTGTTACAGAGGAAGCATGTTATGATATTATGTACTAAGCTACTCTTCCTCCGTGGTTTCCCTACCAACTGGGGCAGTGGACTTGTAAAATTAATTAATGGTGTTTATTATGTTTTAACAGGGATTTCAGGTATGTGAAAACTAAAAAGAAAAGAGGAAGCTACAGGGGTGGGCAAATCGATCTAACTTCGCACTCCGTCAAATTCAATTATTCGAATGAGGAATGAAACTTAATGAATCCTTTTTCTGGATATTTTTCCGTGGCTAGCTGCCATATGAAATTCTACTTGATTATTTTACATTTACATTGGTAAAAACTTGCATGTAATTGTTTTCTAAACAATATATAATTTGATGCAAAAGCGCTTCTTAAAGTTCTATGTATCTGCCCACGTCATGTTTGCATGCAAATGTTGCTGGTTACTGGGGCCTGTTCCGACGTTGCGCACTTGAACAATTAATATGAATGATTAATTTGTTTACGCAATCGTAAGACCACTCTATCACGGTGGGAGAAATATTATCTACTTCCATTGTATCAACATCATCAACTACACCAAGCGATACAGGGAATATATAGAAAACATGTATCTACATGGAGGGAATACTGAGGTACAAGATTGATTTAATTGACAAAAGCATCCTCTCAAGCAGTTTTTATGCTAAAAAGCAACTAATTTGGTACCATCTCTTTTTAAAACTGATTTCAGATTAACCTTGCATACTTGCAAAAATGAGGTGTGTACAACATAAGTATTTCTTTCTGTTTTATGAAAAAAAGAAAAAGTGAACATACTGGAAGTTAAAATAATTACCTTCGGAGCATTGTCGTAGTTAGGCCTACGATCCCTTTGTTTGCCAATGCTAAGAGCGCTAAAAACTTCCTCTTCAATATCATATGTTATCTCAACACCCTGACCAAGCAACTCATCTAGTCTAGCTTCATACTTTCCCTGTAATGTATGGTTCATATTTATTAGCACTTGTATGTATGTATATACATATAAAATTTCCTATCACAGAGAGTAATTATACTGCAAATTGAGCTGAAGCATTGTCAACCCATCCATCGTTGATCGAGTTATCCCCTGACTCGAGCCTGTGAGTCCTAACATACACCTCCCACGAGGTAAGCTCTCTATGATACTCATCAAACTGAAAGAAATAAAAATCTACGTTATCACAAACTTATTACGAATTAATCCAAATGCTAAATAAATTTAATAAGCACACACACACCAAATCATTTCGATAATCCATTGTGGATCTCGAACCACCACGATGTAATTTTGGATTCTTTCTTCTTCGTTCGGAGTTTTTCTCTGAAAGTAATCGAACATCTAGAAGTTCCCAATATGTCAAGAATTGATTGAATATCTCTTGAGGGAGACACTGGGGCTTCTTCTTAGTTTCTTTCATGTGAGATACCCAATCCCGATACTTCAAACTACCTTTCGCATTCCACAACTTTCACACAAATGCAGGTGAAACATCATCTCTCCATCGAAATCGATTCTGTATTTATATTCGAATACATTATAATAATAAAAGGTTTAAAAAGGTTACTTAAGAAACAAAATATATTTTACCTGAAACTCATCGAACATCACATTCTTAACTGAATCAGGAATCGAAGAGAATGTGGGCCAAAAATCATTTAACCGTGCTAATATTCCTTCACGGATGGCCGAAGATGTTTCACTACAACTAAAGTCATACCTGCACATGTTGTTACCATGTTAATAACATTCATTTTAAATTTTTAATCAAGTTAAAAGGACTACATAATTGTGGTGGAACAAGCATTGAATGGATTAATGGCATGCAATCATCAGCAACATTCATCAAATTTTCAGTATCATTAATACCGATATCTACCATTTTCTGATATAAATCCAAAAATAAACAGCGATTAACTCATTAACATTGTTACATTTACATTGAAAGTAGCTAATCATTATCGCTAGGTCATAAACAAATTTATACCATGTGGAAAGTATACAAATCTGTCAGTTTCATTCACTGTCTCATAGCTTCCCTTGTTAATATGTTATTTTATATCAACGCCAGTGTTAAAAAGTTTATAAACAAATTAAGGCATCGATGGGAAATGTTTTAGCACTAATAAAGCACTATCCGATGTTTTCACTCTTAAACAGTATGATTGTTATAGTTATTAAAGAAATTAGAGTCATTATAAAAGCTTTTAAGCCACTAACTATACGAAAATTACAACTAGCTCAAAAATTACACGACACACCACGTGATATCGAGTCACTATAACTTTTTGATGGCTTTAGTATTCAATACACAACACGTGATATCGAGTCACTGTTATAAAATCATTGCACATACACCTACCATATTTGAAATTCTAAGAACATGTTCAAGAGAGATTATATATGTGTACTTCAATTAAATTTATAGACGCTTGCTTTACTTTTAAGCAATCAACATTACAAGCATACACATAAGATAAAGCTTATTAAAGAATACAACAAATGAATGAATACAAGATTTGCAATATCCTAACAGCACATACGAGGTATCATATAGTCTTGTATCAAGAAATCAGTATAAGGATAGAACGTATAATTTGTAACATATTTAACTTGCAGGAACACATACTTATATGGACTCAAATCATAAAGATGTTAGTAGCGTGTCTTATAATAATTATTTCAAACACAAAATGCGAGAAAAATGCATATATTTACATGCGCTATGTTTATTTTACCAGAAACATCAAAAACAAAAATTACTGATGCTTGAAACTCAAATAACAGAACCTATACAATATTATAATTACTGAGTACAAAATGGAGAGCTCTCAGCCATTCTCAAATTCTAAAGACAAAAAGGTCACACTGAAATCATGTTTGCCTTCCATCTGTATATTATTATAATCACAGACTAAAGAAATAGGCAGCCATTTCCAACTCCAATTGACAGAAATGAAAAGTCGATCTCATGGACATAACCTTCCTCCTCCTCTTTTGTTTACTAACCCTAAGTTCGATTAGGGATTTGGCATCAAATTACTCTTCGAAAAGTCAAACATCGCGCCGCTCATCGTCAGGCATTGGTTTCCAATCTTGGCTTTTCCGGTCATTTTCCATCATCGATTTTCATGTGGCTTTTCCACCCTTAATTCTTTTACTTCATGTAATCACTGTCGTTTTGTATCGCCTTCTCTAGACGGTCCATTAAAGGTAGCTTTCATTCTTTCATTTCAGTTGTCCGTCCGTTATGCAACTTTTTCTTTGTAGCTTCGACTAACTTCGATTTGGTTGTTTCTTTCATACTGTTGATTTTATACGCTCATTGTTTACCTGTGTTTCAACTATCACGGATTCATTCCTCAAGCATTTGAGATGATGCAACTAGATTGCTACAGATATCTGATGACACTTATGATGTTATATTCAAATTATTGTTGATTTTATTTGCAAAGGACATGCTACTTGCGAGCACTAACTGCAAGCGTGGTTTGCAAAGGTGAATATTTTGTTATGCCATGTTCTGGATACATTAAATGAGATAATCATTCATTTCTACAGTATTCCAAATTTGATTAGATCACACAGAGCACGCCTGGTCATTAAGATTGCTTATTTAATCTAGTTTAAGTTGACTACAGAGTACATATATCATTTTTCCATACACTTCTGTATGAAAAAGATTGTTAAAACTAATTTGAAAATAATGACTAATAACCTATAAGCTTCATAAGTGCTTTTTAGTTATATTTAGGAAACTGTTTATATGACCATCTTAAATGATTTTAAATTGCTTATTTTTTTGAATAAATTTACTAGACCACTTAAGTATGCATAATGTACTCTGTAAGTAATTATGGAATTCATGAATGTAGTTTATATGGTTGTAAAGTTATATTAGCCCTCTAAAACTGTTTCTCATTCTTTTCACGAAATAAGTTTCTATATTTCATTTGTGCTTTTCAGGTCATATGATTTTAGAGTTATATAAGACAGATTTATTTTCCCATTTTTATATTTAGATACTTTTCTGTACATATTCATATTTTAGACGTAAGATGGAACTCTCCGCTTGCAAATTGAATTTCAATGTTATTCATTTTTGTAATTGAAAAAAGAATAGAGTGATTAAAGAAGAGTATTTTTTGAGCAACTCAATATTAAAAACAAACCAGTGGCCATGCAGTCTATATTAAATTCACTGTATTAGTAATATTAAATTCATTGTATTAGTATGTGTATTTTAATGGAAATGTTCAATAGAACAGAATAGAGTGTATTTTTATTTTTTATCTCCTCACTTTTACATGTATTACCGTTTTGCATCACTACAGATTCTAACTATCCCTCAAAGACTACAAAATATATTAGAGTGCTTAAGCTAATCATGTGATCTGTTCAGTTTTCTCACTGTATTTTGAGTGATTTTTTGGTTCTTCTGTTGGACTCATTTTTATGGCTCAAAAAATTAAAATAATCAACAATACTTATTTCTTTTGATTTAATTTTTATCGTTGTGTCTGTATCAAAAAATGATTACAATTTATCTATAATTGTGTCCTCTAATTAAAATATTCGTTTATGTTTTATACAGGTATTAAATATGAATTTACAATTTTTATTTATAATTAAGCATTTCTAGGTGACCAAAATGGTGATTACTATGCTTGGCTTCTAGATCCTAAAAATAGGAAATAACAGTCCAACGTTTTGTCTAACAAGTGAAACTTGGCCTTGGAGTTGATGCATCCATTTACAAGAGGTACTAGAACATTAAATATCGATTTTTTTGATGTATTGGTATATGAGTTTGCATTTTTTATGTGTATGCGCCCACTAAAGAGAATATGGTTACCTGCCTTTCAGTTAGATGCCTCTATGCTTATATGCTCTCCATTAGGCATATATATTAGAAAGTCTAAACTTACTTTGCTTCTAAGACAAGCATATTGATTCTGATAAGTATGTGTCTCATAATTTTTAGTGCCTCTACACTGTGCAAGTAATAATATATACAGCTAAGCCTATTTGTATTTGTTTTTTAGGGGACCTTGAACAAAATCATTTTTAGAAATGCCGTTACTTATTATAGTATTTAGGTACAAGGAAAAATTAGTGATGAGAAGTTAGTCAATGCTGGGAAAACCTTGAACATCAGGAAATTTCTTTGAGCCTGAACTTTTGCATTCTGTTCTTTCCTGCATTTAAACATTTTTATCTCTTAAGAGGCTATCTTTCTTACAATAATTTCAACAAATCCTCTTTTAAAACATCCATAACTACTATAAAGTGTTTGATTACTTGAAAACATATCTATAGTTGGTTCAAATACTTATAGTGTTTTGAATTTTTATCATTAGAAAATTTCTACTGTCAGTTCAAAGTGCTTTTATTTGGCAATATTATGTATGAGCCACTATTAGACAATCAACAAAAGATCCATGCAGATTGTAGATAGTGAATCATAAAATATACAGCTCCATATATTAATGTTTTCAACTATTATTATAACAAGGGATACAATACGTCCTTTACTTTTCTGTATTTAATCTTACATCTTTTTTTTATGTGCCCTTTACTCTTACTTTTTTGAAGTTTGGTTCACCGGTTAGCTAAATACCAAACGTTATTTTTCTTCGGTCAATGGTCGCTTGAACCACGCCGTCAGTGCTTCTTCGTTATATGTAGGTTGTAATAGTTGGTCTATTGTATGTGAGAACATACATATGATATATCATTAAAGTCGGGTAGGGAATGGAGAGCTCCGAAGCCCCTTTATAATTTCCTAGAAATCAATGGCAATAGGCCACGTTTATTCAAAACAAGAACTGTCACAGATACATCTTCCGTTTTCCTTTGACAAACCTTAAATTAAATTGTGGATATGGAGTTTGATAGTTCTTAAGCATGCGATCGAGGCCCCTGAAATTATTTATTTTTCTCTTCTTCCCTCGCCTTTGTTTTCTTACCACAAACCCAAATCTTTCTTTTATGATTTCTCACAACTCCCAGTATTCCAGGAACTTTTTTATTTAACTGCTCATGTAATAATTAAGACTATACAGTAGTTTTAGTTTATAAATCAACACCTTAGTTTTCTAGATCGAAGAGATTCATTAAACAATCAGTGCTCTATTTGGATAATAGTTTATCCATCATCTTACTTTTTTTTTGGATTTGATTGTCAATTAATCTACTAAATCAGTTTTCTTTATAAAGATTTTTAAGACCTTTAAAATAATTTCAGTGTTACAATACGATAATGGATTTGAACACCACTATTTCAATGCTATTTTCTAAAATTTTCTTCATTAAAAAAACCACTTTATTAACTTTATACTTCATATTCAGTTAATGGAACAGAAATTAAATCGTTACTGATTGAGATTGAACATTAATCACTTATATTCCTTTTACAATAGTAAATACATTGCTTCATGTGAACTTCAAATGTGTTTTAATGGTTCTATTTTGTGCATTCGCTTAACATTTTAGTTATAATATTACAATCAATGCATTGATACTTCATGGTGTAGTGATAGGACCAGTAAGGAATACACATATTAGGAATTATTGATCAATTGATTAATATATATTAACCAAAAATCCAACTGTTCTAATAAAAGATTAGATTAGATTTCTATCTTGATTTTTTTTTCATTTCCGTTGTCAGGACAACTATTGGCATGATCTAATTTCACTGGATTTTCTAGGGTAATTTTTATGCAGTTACCCATTTTTTTCATGTTATAACGAGTACTGTGGTATTTTATATATTGAAAACCCAAAGAGATACCAAGTGATAAGTTATACATGTGAGTCATGTTGCTGGTGCTACTCTGTAAAATTTCAAACTTCATTTTCCATGGAAGTTATGATGCTAATGCACAATAGTTAATGTATTCATCTATTCATATGTTACAGGTCCACTTCTAAGCATCATCAAACTATTAACTATTTACTCTACGCATGTTTCTTGTTGCAACTTATGTGTTTTCTACAGTTTACCTTTATAATTTGCTCACCATTGAAAACTGAATATTCAAAAAAATAAGTATTAAAAGAGGTTGGCCGATCTAAGCATTTGATTATCACATTGAATATTTCCAATTGTACCACATTACTTTTGCAGTCAGATAATAGTAAAAAAATTATTTACTCTTTTAAAATGATGATTTAACTAAACTATTAATGTCCAAATTGGGAACAAATGCTTTGTCGATTCGTTTCAATGTATGAAGGGAGTATATTTTATGCTAGAAGAAGCTTATTGTTAGATCTAACTATGGAGTTTACATAACTTTAATGATATGAATTTTTATTATTGTTTGTTCCTTTGTAGCCACATGGCCATAATTGTGTTTGAATAAACAAACTGTCATAGTAGAGCACGTTACAATTGTTTTTCTTTTTGTCTGCCATAGCAAACGCTTTGATGTGGTCTTATATTACGAATGTTCACTGTTTGTTTTTTTTACTTTTTTTAACACAACACATTGATAAGTACTCAAACAGTTTAAGGTTATTATTTTTGCTACAGTATGTCCAGAATCTCACACCTTTGCCTGACCTCTGCGTATATTGAAAAATCCTCCTGATTATAGTTTATGCATCAAAATGTTAGCTCTAGCCGACTTGCAAACATTAGGGTACTTTTGCAAAAACGTTAATATGAAATTCTTTGCATTTTAGTTAAATCGAAAACAATCCAGATCTTTGTTTATGGATGCCATAACCATCCTCATATCTCTATTATTTTTTATCCTCATCCTGTGCAGAAACAAGTTCAATTTTAATAAATTTAATTATGGATTGTCTCTCTATGATTTGATTTACTATGGATTAAATAAACAATTTCATAAAAGTGGTTTACTTCAGGTCTTCAGCATCATTGAGAATTTTTTATCACAACATCTCTACATTGATTATTATTTGTAAGCGTTGGTAATCAAGATTGTTTCATGAAATAGATGTCACTTAAGCATGACCCGATTGTGGTGTTCAGTTTTTCTAAAACCCTATGTTTGATAGTATAGTTGTCCCATTTGCTCATGAAATAATTACTGATTAACATTGATATGTTTTAAAAAATCAGAACTAAATTTGTATTAGTAAATGTAAGACGGGTATACTTTTCTTACAAAGTCCAATGTGCATGGACTGCTGGTATATTCAGAATTAGGAAGAAAATTCTCTAATTGTCAAAATAAGCTTCCAACCTTTATCTGTGGGGTTTTTAATTTTGTGTTTTTCTTTGTGTGTGCAATTATATGACAATTTTATAAATGTTAACCCTACGAACCAATTTACCTTGCACAGTACATGTATCTAACATGAGCTGTTTACAATACGACGTCCAAAAAACAAAGTATCAATGCATAAGATACCAAGTATATCAAAATACCGTTTAACGTAAGCATCATAGCTCCACTTTAAAGTTTCACAATATTATTGATTTGACCGCAAAATGTGTGAAGTTTATTTGACTCCATTAGCAGAGCACTTTGGAAAGCAATTTAGATCATTTTGAAGTGATGTCTTTGCATTATATTTGCATCTTATATCAAAGTTAAGGGCATTTTTTGTTGGAGGTACAGAAAAATAAGCCTTCCAAAACAGGGTTTACTGCTGCTTTTTCTTCTATTTTGATTGATACATGATATACTTTTAATCCTACTAGCAATTTAAGACATACATAAAACTAACTTTGTTACAATCCACCAACTTATAAACTGTTGATTGTGTAATGCTTCTTTTACACGCATTTCAGTATATTTTACTAAGAATAATAATATTATTTTTCTTTTGGGGTTAGCCATGTATTTAGTAAGGTTAGTGGTTGATGCTTACAGTAATAGCTGGATAATAATATATTCTTTAAATCATCACAGATTCACTTATATTAATTTTTCCAGTTCGACAATAATACTTAGATATGTTTTCTATTCAATAAAAAATATGGTTGGATGGTCTAGATGTGCTATTTTTTACTTTGTTGGCGTAATCTATCTCATTCTGCTAAAGTAAATGTACAATTTGTATCACTAGAAATGTTATTTTCTAATCAACTATTCTGCTTAAGGATTGAATTTACTTTAGCTCGATTATTGCTTAGTGTAAATTTTTTCCGGTGATGATGAGTAATAATGCTTGGTAAGTAAAGTTTGCACCAAGTATGTGCTGTTTAGCTAATTTTACTGAAAATAGTTTTGTTGTGACTTGGCTTGGTATGGTTTACTTTTTTCCTTCACTTTTGGATGCAACAGATATAATATATTTCAACTCTTGATGAGACATGCATATATAGATGTTATAAAGTTTCCTTTAGGCACTCATAGGTTGTATAATCATTTTCTGAACCACGACCCTTTAAAAGAAAATGTCCTGTATATTCCATCTATAAAGGTACTTCTTTGTTGTATATGAGTTTATTTTAAATCATATTGGTTTTGGCATCGTCACGGTCTCTATTTTTAGTTTTTGAAAGTCAAATTGAGGAGTATATTTTGTTCGGGTTGGATTCAAAATTATACTTTCTTCGACACAGTTGAGAACCGCTATTTCTGATGTTCTAGATTAAGAGTATCCAATGTACTTAAAAATATGGTGAAATATTTTTTCTTATTAAAACAGATCCTTTTTTCCTTACTGTTTGCTAATCCTCAAATATATTTTGTGTTATTTATGTAGCAATCTATGGGCATAATTTCATTTACTGATCAACCAAAGTTGATGCCAAATGCAATTGAAGTAGTGTACATAGTTAAGGTTTGGTTACTTCGGTTGAGATAATGTGCACATGTAAGCATTTTTATTACTGTTAACATATGTATTTATCTTGGTGTAGATTGAGGACATACCCTGAGATGTGGCAATAACATGCATTTAAAAGTCAGTAGAGACATACATTGACTAGAAAATAACATATTTCTTCATGTCCCACTGTTCAAAATCCAATAAAACATGTGCCTAGCCTTTTGTTATATTTATTAGCTATGTTTTAATGTTTTATTTTGGAAATTTTGGAGAAGTACACTTATTTTAAGTTTCAATAACAGTTGTGCCATATTTTTAAATTTCACATACTGCAAATATTGCATTTTCTTGAACTGCAAATATTTACAGTGAAATATGCAGCTATTCGCACCTTTGCAAAAAAACAAGTTTTAAAAAAAGAAACTTATTTTTGTCATAAAAACCCACGCTTAAGTAAATAATTTGGTTTTCGAATAAGAAGGGTTGTTGGAAATAATTTTGATTGTGTGGTTCAAAACCTATTTTTAAGAAGAGTTATTTGTGTATCGAAATTAAAATTAAGAAGAATATCCTAATTTTCACCTTTATTTATTACTAGTGTACTTTTACTGAAAAAATAGTACTTCATAAAATTTGTAATTTAACCAACAGGTGCAAATCCAGAAACACGGAGATTGCATGATCCCTGCTTTTTGACTGGAGGTTGATATTGCCAAGTTCTAGATGGTGAATGTTGTATTGATGCATAAACTTCCTGTTGTATTGTTGTAGTTGGATTATTTGTATGAAATCTTACTTTTTTTTTTTTGTCCAGCATGGGAGTATATTTGGTGTAGATGAGATATTTGTCCTTGATGAATGTATAGAATTGTAGTTTTTCATATATTTATTTCCTAGTTTCTCAGTTAACATTTATGATTGATGCAAACACGTGAATTTTCTAGAAGGGAAGCAAGAAAAGTAGTAAATGAACGTGTATCTTGAGTCTTTTAGCTTCAGCAGAGTGATAACAGACATCTATGTTTTCTTATGATAGCTAAGGCTGATACATATTAGCCTATTAGGTGCTATGGTAGGTTAGAGAAGCTGTTGACAGTGTAACCAAATATTAAGTACAATGGAATGTAACTCGGATGACATATTTTGTGTGTAAATTAAATTCTTTCAGTAAGCAAAATTTTAGAAAAAGTAATAATAATAAAAACTATAATTTAGGCCTGGTAGGTGTTCAGAATGAGAAAATCATCACTATTATGGTAAGGTGCGGTCTACGGGAATTTTTATTGGAATATTACATGCAGTTTACATTGCTTAATTTTTTTTCTTTTTCTTACGTTCATGGCTATAAACAATAGCTGTTAGCTGTAACACACATGATGTATTTTTCATTATTTTTATCATCTACGATCATGAGTATCTTCCATTTGAATACACATTACATTTAAATTATGCTAATATTTCTATACTTAATTCATTGTTCATATTTATCATATTTTGGACGAGTTAAGTCTTTATATCACTCATAATGGTATATATCGTTCTTAAATATTCATCATTTAAATATGATATCAACTATAGTTGTCAATGACAATGTCTATGTAATATATACATATGTGTATAATTTACATTCAATTTTAGATACAAACCGGGAGTAAATAACAACAAGGTCCATAAATGGTTGATATAGTTCATACTTCAATCAGACAAAATCTTGGTGATGATTATAAAACAAATTGATATACTACTTCCTACTTTAATTTCGATGAATTTTTGTGACCATTTGCATTATTCATCTTCTTAGAGGTAACTATATGCATTGTTTTGATGACAGATGCATTAAGTAACTTTAATGTTGCTTTAAAAGTCGTTTTTTTTCTAATCCATTTATATATTCCATAACACTATAATATTCCAAATATCATAAGAACACCAGCTATTTGTAGTTATTTTTTAGAAAAATGATGTGTGTGTGCGTGCATGTGTGTGTGGATTTCCATATCCTTTTATGGGTGTTAGTGTAAAAACAATGAAGTTTGTATATGATTTGGAATGTGAATTTAGGTGTTTATATAACAGAATTTTCATTTACAAGGCTTTTTTGCACAAAGTAATAAGTTTTACAGACGACACTCCTAAAAGTTAGTTTAAAGGACAATTTATAGAAAAAGATAAATGAATTTATCATTTTTCTGACAAAACGATAAATGAATTTATTTATTTTCTGTATAACTTAAAAAGATTATTTTTTTTAAGTCTTTTTCACGTAAATTGTCCTTATAACTTATTGTTCAGAAGTGTTGTCCTTAAAACTAATTATCCTGTAAAAAGAAACCCTTCAACCTCATTACCACTTTATATATATATATATATATATATATATATATATATATATATGTATATATGACATATGTTCCATAAAAAAATCATACATAAAATGGACTAAAATGGATCATTAATTCGTCAGCCAAGAACTTCGCACTTGAGATTTCATCAATATTAATAGGAGGTAGCATTTACCTTATTAACTTATTAGTCCGACAAGTTCAAACGATTGATTCTAGGATGTGTTTAATTAATTTTTCAGTAAGATGTTTGATTCCTAAGATTTGGAGTTTAAAAATCTTTTTTTGTGACTTAAAGCATTACTGTTAATTAGCCTAGCCTTATTTTCTTCTCATGTCGATTCATTATGTACTTTTCGTTAAACCAAATTGTTTGTTATTTATCTTTAGGTGTGTAGTGATGATGATATTATTTCTCTTATTTTCTTTCCTACTGCGGATCTTTACACATATAATTGACCTACAAATAGATTCTATTGCGGCATGCATAAGATACATTGTGTAATGCAATGATAGCTTTGATTACGAAAAAAGAAGGATGATTACAAAATTATAGCTTGAGCCCGTATGCGAAGCACGGGTTCACACTTGTAATAAATAAAAGCCGAAATTTCTAGAAAATTGATCGACTAGCTCAAAAATTACAACGCTTGAAGACGCAAATATGGCAGATGATTTTAATTGTGTTCACTTTATAGT
Organism: Allium sativum; assembly: GCA_030737875.1. Taxonomy (NCBI): domain Eukaryota; kingdom Viridiplantae; phylum Streptophyta; class Magnoliopsida; order Asparagales; family Amaryllidaceae; genus Allium; species Allium sativum. The sequence goes on from CM060924.1 coordinate 828,861,581, forward strand.
CCTGGTCAAAATTTGACAAATATGCTTTGAAAAAATGTAAATGGCTAATAAACATGTAACACCCCGTATGTGGAATAACTTGTTATAATATAAATCGGGGCAGAATTAAATTTTAAAATCTGAATCAGGGGAAATGGGCTATGCCATTGCGTTCGTCTCGAAAAAATACGCGAAATAGAGTCCGAGTTTTCGAAAATCGGAGTCCGTATGACCCAGTTAAGGCCCGAAGAAGTTTTCAGAAATTCAAAACAGATTTAAAAACAGAAATTTCACATTTCAGAAGAGGCGGGAAAAATTCCCGCCAGGCAGAGGGAGTCGACCCTAGGGTCGACATGGGTGTCGACCTCCTCCCTAGGGGTCGACCCAGGGGTCGACACAGGGGTCGACCCCCCTGTCGGTCTGTGTGACCTGGGTGCACCATCTTGGCTTTGGGGCTGTGCTTGGTGGCTAGGACGAGATCTGACGGCTCTAATCTGATTTAGGGTTAATCTAATGGCCTAAAACACCTAACTAATCTATAAATACACCCTAAGACTACCCTAATTCATACTAAAAATAGATACAACACCGTTATGCCGTCAAATTGCAACTTGAAGGAGCCTCCATCAAATTAAAGAGGAAGATAGCTTCTCAAATCAACTTCTAATCAACTTTAGCAACTTAATCTTCTTCATAGGAGTGCTAATCAACAAGTTGTGAGTTTCTATAGCCTTAATGACCAATTGTTGAAATGATTATGATAGGATATAATGAGGTTATGGCTATGAATGTGGATCAATGCAAGTTATGTTATCATATGCTATGTGTTATGCAAGTTATATGCTATGTGTTATGCAAGTTATGCAAGTCATATGGTTTGTGATCATGTTGTTATGCAAGTTATGCAAGTCATATGCTATGTGATCATGTTGTTATGCAAGTTATGCAAGTCATATGCTATGTAATCATGATGTTATGCAAGTTATGCAAGTCATATGCTAGGTGATCATGATGTTATGCAAGATATGCAAGTTTTAGTCTATGTGTTCATGATGCTAGTTATGCAAATTGCTATGATAAACATTGATCCATTATGACACCATGTTATGCAAGTTTGGTGTTTGATTATATGCAAGTTCGTATATGATATGTTATGCAAGTTTGGTGTATGATTATATGCAAGTTCATATATGACATGTTATGCAAGTTTGGTGTTTGATTATATGCAAGTTCATATATGAGATGTTATGCAAGTTTGGTGTATGATTATATGCAAGTTCATATATGACATGTTATGCAAGTTTGATGTTTGATTATATGCAAGTAACATGTGCAAGTTTACACCTTTGTATGAGATGCATACATATGCAAGTTAAGCCCTTTGTATGTCATACATACATATGCAAGTTTACCCCTTTGTATGACATAAGTAGCTTATGCAAGTTAACCTCTTTATGACATATGTGATTCATGCAAGTTTGGGTTGATTATTTATGCTAGTTGGGATTGATGCTATATGCATGTTGACACCTTTAAAACCCATGTTGATGCAAATGTTATGCAAGTTGAACCCATTGTGTTTGTGATGAATCTTCCCTTTTAAATATGTCATGTCAACGTAATACGTGGGGAACGATGGGGTTAATATTCATGTTAATGAAATGGTGTGAAGTTGGTATGATTATGCATACCATAAAGTGGATGGACATAATTGAGTCAATTATGTACATCGTTACATTTGTAATTAATTAGGGATAATTAATACAAATTATGGGGGTGATTAATTAGGTGTAATTAATCGACTAAGACACGAGGTTGGACCCTTTTGTAGCATAAGACTGCCCGGAACCGACGGGCAAATCCAGCGGCTACAAATGATTGGCCCAATGTGAGAGGTCTTAGGCACAAACTAAATACGTGACAAGTGTAAAGACACGAGGTTAGACTTGGTTTTGGCGTAAGGCTGCCCGGACCCGACCGACAAATCCAGCTGCCATAAAAGATAGTCTAATGTGAGAGGTCTTTACAACGGTTACGTTCTTAATCAATTAAGAAACACTTAACCAGATAAGCATGTAGTGGGGCATGAGGGGTTAAGTGAGTGCCTTGGGTGACATGTGGAAAAATCTAGTGGTTGCCTTGGGTGGCAATAGAAAATACAATTAGAATACTTATCCAAAGTGGAACATGTAATTAAACATGATTAAAGGGTTAAGTAAGTGCCTTGGGTGGCATATGGAAAAATCTAGTGGTTGCCTTGGGTGGCAATAGAAAATACGATTAGAATACTTAACCAAAGTGGAACATGTAATTAAACATGATTAAAGGGTTAAGTAAGTGCCTTGGGTGGCATGTGGGAAAATCTAGTGGTTGCCTTGGGTGGCAATGGAAAATACGATTAGAATACTTAACCAAAGTGGGAACATGTAATTAAACATGATTAAAGGGTTAAGTAAGTGCCTTGGGTGGCATGTGGGAAACAAGTAAGTGCCTTGGGTGGCATATGGAAATCTAGTGGGTGCCTTGAGTGGCAATCGAAAGATGATTAGATGACTTAACCGAACTTTAAACATGTAAGTGGACATGATTATTAAAAAAGGGTTAAGTGGGATACACTAGAAGGGACAAGCTTAGGTGGGTAGCTTGTGGGAGCCCATTCCAACCAGTAACCCATATGTATCTTATTGGGCTCGACCCATGTCAAGGACGGGACACGCGTACTGGGCTTGACTATAAGAGGCCAAAACGGGTTAGCGGTGGCAACGCGAGTCCAATGGGTTTCATATGCGTGTGTGGACCCGGGCTGGTAGGTAAGACGTTGCACCGTGTAGGTATAAGCCATGCACCATTTGTTGTATCGGGTTGCCACTTTGGGGAGTGATACACCCCACTGTGGGGCCAGCACGGGTATCTACGTTAGGGAGCCGATCGAATGGGAGTAGTGGGCACACCTAGTGGAGATAGGGGCAGACGGCGCCTATGTAGTCAGCTAGGGGTACACGAAACTACTATTAAAATTACTAAGTTGTGGGTACACCTAGTGGAGATAGGGGCAGACGACACCTATGTAGTCAGCTAGGGGTACACGAAAATTACTAAGTACACTTAGTGAGATCAACCTTTAAGTAGGAATTACCCTTGGGTGGGTAGATCTGGTGTGGTGCAGTGTAGGAATTACCCTTGGGTGGGTAGATCTGGTGTGGTGCAGTGTAGTATTTATCCTTGGGTGGATAGGCGCGTCTTTACCGTTATCTTAGTTCATCCTAAGTCTAGTTGGCTGCTTAGTGTAGTTATTTATCCCCAGTCGTACCGTACCAGGTTTATATCATACCCTAATTACTTTAATGATTGAATTGTTAAAGTTATAGGGCTCACTCAGACTTATGTCTGACCCCGTTGTTTTATCTTTTTCCCCAACCCTCAGGTTCTCAGAGTGGGCCTAGCACTAGTGGGCTTTGATCAGATTGCTTTATCTGTCTTTTGGAGCTTGGACCATTGATGTAAAGCTCAGTTTATCTTATCTTTTATGGCTATTAGTTCATGTAGAGGGATTATGCAATTTTGTTTTATCAAGATGGATATTATGTACTTGACTCTTGTTTATGGTTTAGTGATGTAACCAAACATGTTTTACTTTCCGCTGTAATGAAATGATGTTTTAAATTCTCAAGTATTACTTATATATGTCTTGTTGTAACTTTTCTGTTCTATATTCACTTAAGATACTTCACCGATGTTATGGCATTCCCTTAGTGAGTGACCGTAGCGGGTGTGGGGTATTACACGTGGTATCAGAGCTTAAGGTTACCGGAACAGATAAAATTTTTAGAAAACTATTTTTCTAAAAATATTTTTGGAAGAAGTATTTTCAAAAACATGTCTTTTAAGAGAAATTTTTTTGAAAGAAAAGAACATAATCCCCAAGAGCCATATATCCTTCCTTCGATTCTCCGTTTTGAATCTCTTCCTCTTTCTCTTTTTGAATTTCCCCTCCGCATATAGATGTCTTTTTAAGATAAATAAGGACTTCCGTATGGAGGACGGAAGAACCACTTCAAGGGACTTAGACGGTTGTCGGGCTAAGAAGTTAGTCCAAGGAGGTGGAGGGCTTGTGGGCACCTTTAAGATGGACGAGGGAGGAAGGTTCAAATAGCTGTTAGGGAAATAAAGGACGAAACCTCATCGTGGTTAGAAGGCCACGAAAGGAGAATGTGAAGGAGAAGGCTAGTTGTTTTGGAGAAATAGGACACCTTATTAGGATTGTCCAAAGAGGTAAGGACAAAGTACAGGATCTTCTGGAGGGTAGATGTATTCCCTCACGACGGGTATACCTGATGGGGTAGGACCGTCGAGGTTGAAATTTGGTTCTCTCAATCATCCTGTTCGAACTTTATTCAACTCTGGTGCATCACATTCGTTTATCTTATCATCATTAGTTGAGTCACTGCACCTAGACACCAGTTTAGTATATGATCCCTTGGTTGTTTCAAACCCAATTGGGGGGGCTGCACTTATTTGTCCATGATATGTTTGGGTTTGAAGATTTCCATACTTAGCGTTGAGTTTAGATGTGATGCTTTTGTTTGGGCTTCACGGGCTATGGGTTGATTTTGGGCATGGACTGGTTATCCAGTAATGGTGCCATTCTTGACTGTGAAAGGAGAGTTGTTAGGATTATGACCCGCTTGGGTAACACTCTCGAGATCTTTTGAAATCCCATGGATTCTGTTACGCTAGGCTATCTTGAATCGCTTGACGCTTCGGTCGAGAGTTTGCGATCTGTTAGAGTAGTCCGGGAATACTCGGAAGTGTGTGAGGAGGTAAAGGGCTTACCTCCGAAGCGGGAGATAGACCTCCGAATATATCTGGTAGACGATGCTAAACCAGTATCTTTGTCAGTGCGCCGCATGGCTCCTCGTGAGAGGAGGGAACTCCATAAACAAGTAGGGGAGTTGCTTGAGAAGGGGTTCATAAGACGAAATATACCGGAGTGGGGTGCTTCAGTAGTTTTTGCCACTAAGGCAGATGGGTCCCTCAGACTTTGTGTAGACTATAGAGAACTCAACAAGCTCACAAAGAAGAATAGACACCCATTGCCGAGGATTGATGATCTCTTTGATCAGTTGGTTGGCGGCTCAGTGTTTCGCAGTTGGACTTAGCCACGGGGTTTCATCAGTTGGGAGTGGCTGAGGATAGTATAGAGAAGACCGCTTTAGGACTCCGGATGGTTTCTATGAGTGGCTGGTGATGCCATTTGGTTTGACGAACGCCCCTGCATACTTTTGTTGATTTGATGAGTAGGGTGTTCAGGGAGTTCCTTAATAAGTTCGTGGTGGTCTTTGTGGATGACATCTTAGTCTTTTCTAAGAGTGAAGAAGAGCATGCCCTACATCTTAGGGAAGTGTTGGAGACTCTTCGAGCACATAGTCTTGAAACAACAAAGGTGGATGGAGTTCTTAGCATCCTATGATTTCGAGATAGCATATACCCCTGGCAAGGGTAACGTGGTAGCGGACGCCTTGAATAGAAAAAGGTTGTCCTTGAGTCCATTGTTCGTGGAACGATGAAGCTTGGAATTTATCTCGATGTTTGATTCAGACCTTCCGTTGACTATATACCCGGTTTGCTAGCATCCTTGGAGGTCAGACCTACTCTTTTGGGACGGATTGGCAAGGCACAGCGGGACGACCCACAATTGGTTGAGTTAGTAGAGAGGCTCATAAGGGGGAGTCGTCCAGCCATTTGAGTAGGTACACCCTAGACGATAGGGGGTGCTTGCGTAGAGACGGTAGACTTTGTGTACCGCAAGACGAGGGTTTGAGGAAGGCTATTCTTGATGATGCACACCGTTCTAGGATGACCATTCATCCCGATGGGGACAAGATGTACCAAGACATGAAGCGAGTTTTCTTTTGGGCTGGTATGAAGAAAGATGTGGCCGAGTATGTCGCTAGATGCTTGGTGTGCCAACAAGTGAAAGCGGAGCAAAAGAAACCTGGTGGGTTGCTTCACCCATTGGAAGTTCCGCAATGGAAGTAGGATAGCGTCTCGATGGATTTTATTGATGGGTTACCTAGATCAATGAAGGGTAATACGGGAATTTGGGTTGTGGTAGACAGACTTACTAAGAGTGCCCATTTTATACCCATAAAGAGCAAGAGGACTGCTCCATGGCTAGCTTCAGTTTATCTTCAAGAGATAGTTCGATTGCATGGAGTACCCTCTAGCATAGTGAGCAATCGAGATCCTATCTTCACTAGCGAGTTTTGGAGGAGTTTGCAAGAGGCGGTAGGGACTCAGTTGTATTTGAGCACCGCATATCATCCTCAGACGGACGGCCAGACCGAGAGGGTGAATCGTGTTCTGGAAGACCTTTTGAGGCTTTGTATCTTAGATTTTGGAGGTACTTGGGAAGAGCATCTTCCATTGGTAGAGTTCGCGTATAATAACAGCTTTCAGTCCAGTATTGGTATGTCTCCTTTTGAAGCTCTTTATGGAAGGCCTTGTCGATCACCTACATGTTGGTGGGAATCTACGGATAAGATCTTGCTTGGGCCTGATATGGTTAGAGAGACTTTAGAAAAGATTGATTTAATTCCAAGAAGGATGAAAGCGGCGCAAGACAGGCATAAATCTTACGCGGATAAGAGGAGGACGGATCTGGAGTTTGATGTTGGGGACATGGTCTTTGTCAAAGTATCTCCATTACGGAATGTTGTCCGCTTTGGGTCCGTTGGGAAGTTAGCTCCAAGATTTGTGGGACCTTTTCCTATTAAGGAAAGGATTGGACGGATGGCATATAGAGTGGATTTACCCTAGAGACTTAGTGGGGTACATGATGTATTCCATGTGTCACATCTGAGGAAGTGCCTACATGAGACCGCAGAGGTGGTAGAGCCGAGCTTGCTTAGAGAAGTGGAAGTAGAGCGTGATGCAACTATTCGACGAGCTCCTACCCGCATCCTTGGGTCAGAGATTAGGAATTTGAGAAACAGAGAGGTGCGACTAGTCAAAGTGCAATGGGGAGAGGATGAGGGAAATGCTACTTGGGAGACAGAAGCGAAGATGCGTTCACTGTACCCATTCCTTTTTGAGGGTATGTCTTTTAACTTCTCCTTTATCGTTTGTCTAGTACTTATCTTATCTTTAGTATGTCCTCTCATTAGTACCTTTGACCTATAGATAGGGTAAACCTATGGTTGAAACATGTGTTTGAGACATGTTATGTTTGATGGATGCGTGTGGATGCAAGTGGTTGCTAGTGGTTGCTCCTAGATGCATATACACACACTTTAGGCACTAGATCGGCTCAGTCACTTCATATTGCATATTGCATATAATTGTGTGTAGGTAGCTATATTAATGGATGTATAATGGTTGTGCTATCATATGGATGATGCATTTTGGTGAATGGTGGTGCACTCATGTAGAAATAGTATGTGTCGATAAGGTTCTTTCGCATACATATTGGATGCATGGCACTATCATGATTTGCATTAAGGAGGTCAACTGAATCAGTAGACCGCCTGATTTTGCATTAGACATGGAACATATACACACACCCTTTGCATATGTTCATACAGCATTAGAAACTTTAAGGACAATGGATGCCAGTGTTTGATGGTTTGAGTAGATGGTTGTTTGGTTGGTAGGATACGTTCTTCTTGACTTAGAGATTTCGGGGACGAAATCGTTTAAGTAGGGGAGAATGTAACACCCCGTATGTGGAATAACTTGTTATAATATAAATCAGGGAAGAATTAAATTTTAAAATCTGAATCAGGGGAAACGGACTATGCCATTGCGTTCGTCTCGGAAAAATACGTGAAATAGAGTCCGAGTTTTCAAAAATCGGAGTCCGTATGACCCAGTTAAGGCCCGAAGAAGTTTTCAGAAATTCAAAACAGATTTAAAAACAGAAATTTCACATTTCAGAAGAGGCGGGAAAAATTCCCGCCAGGCAGAGGGAGTCGAACCTAGGGTCGACATGGGTGTCGACCCCCTCCCTAGGGGTCGACCCAGGGGTCGACACAGGGGTCGACCCCCCTGTCGGTCTGTGTGACCTGGGTGCACCATCTTGGCATTGGGGCTGTGCTTGGTGGCTAGGACGAGATCTGACGGCTCTAATCTGATTTAGGGTTAATCTAATGGCCTAAAACACCTAACTAATCTATAAATACACCCTAAGACTACCCTAATTCATACTAAAAATAGATACAACACCGTTATGCCGTCAAATTGCAACTTGAAGGAGCCTCCATCAAATTAAAGAGGAAGATAGCTTCTCAAATCAACTTCTAATCAACTTTAGCAACTTAATCTTCTTCATAGGAGTGCTAATCAACAAGTTGTGAGTTTCTATAGCCTTAATGACCAATTGTTGAAATGATTATGATAGGATATAATGAGGTTATGACTATGAATGTGGATCAATGCAAGTTATGTTATCATATGCTATGTGTTATGCAAGTTATGCAAGTTATATGCTATGTGTTATGCAAGTTATGCAAGTCATATGCTATGTGATCATGTTGTTATGCAAGTTATGCAAGTCATATGCTATGTGATCATGTTGTTATGCAAGTTATGCAAGTCATATGCTATGTAATCATGATGTTATGCAAGTTATGCAAGTCATATGCTAGGTGATCATGATGTTATGCAAGATATGCAAGTTTTAGGCTATGTGTTCATGATGCTAGTTATGCAAATTGCTATGATAAACATTGATCCATTATGACACCATGTTATGCAAGTTTGGTGTTTGATTATATGCAAGTTCGTATATGATATGTTATGCAAGTTTGGTGTATGATTATATGCAAGTTCATATATGACATGTTATGCAAGTTTGGTGTTTTATTATATGCAAGTTCATATATGTGATGTTATGCAAGTTTGGTGTATGATTATATGCAAGTTCATATATGACATGTTATGCAAGTTTGGTGTTTGATTATATGCAAGCAACATGTGCAAGTTTACACCTTTGTATGAGATGCATACATATGCAAGTTAAGCCCTTTGTATGTCATACATACATATGCAAGTTTACCCCTTTGTATGACATAAGTAGCTTATGCAAGTTAACCTCTTTATGACATATGTGATTCATGCAAGTTTGGGTTGATTATTTATGCTAGTTGGGTTTGATGCTATATGCATGTTGACACCTTTAAAACCCATGTTGATGCTAATGTTATGCAAGTTGAACCCATTGCGTTTATGTTGAATCTTCCCTTTTAAATATGTCATGTCAACGTAATACGTGGGGAACGATGGGGTTAATATTCATGTTAATGAAATGGTGTGAAGTTGGTATGATTATGCATACCATAAAGTGGATGGACATAATTGAGTCAATTATGTACATCGTTACATTTGTAATTAATTAGGGATAATTAATACAAATTATGGGGGTGATTAATTAGGTGTAATTAATCGACTAAGACACGAGGTTGGACCCTTTTGTAGCGTAAGACTGCCCGGAACCGACCGACAAATCCAGCGGCTACAAATGATTGGCCCAATGTGAGAGGTCTTAGGCACAAACTAAATACGTGACAAGTGTAAAGACACGAGGTTAGACTCGGTTATGGCGTAAGGCTGCCCGGACCCGACCGGCAAATCCAGCTGCCATAAAAGATAGTCTAATGTGAGAGGTCTTTACAACGGTTACGTTCTTAATCAATTAAGAAACACTTAACCAGATAAGCATGTAGTGGGGCATGAGGGGTTAAGTGAGTGCCTTGGGTGGCATGTGGAAAAATCTAGTGGTTGCCTTGGGTGGCAATAGAAAATACGATTAGAATACTTAACCAAAGTGGAACATGTAATTAAACATGATTAAAGGGTTAAGTAAGTGCCTTGGGTGGCATGTGGGAAAATCTAGTGGTTGCCTTGGGTGGCAATGGAAAATACGATTAGAATACTTAACCAAAGTGGGAACATGTAATTAAACATGATTAAAGGGTTAAGTAAGTGCCTTGGGTGGCATGTGGGAAACAAGTAAGTGCCTTGGGTGGCATATGGAAATCTAGTGGGTGCCTTGAGTGGCAATCGAAAGATGATTAGATGACTTAACCGAACTTTAAACATGTAAGTGGACATGATTATTAAAAAAGGGTTAAGTGGGATACACTAGAAGGGACAAGCTTAGGTGGGTAGCTTGTGGGGGCCCATTTCAACCAGTAACCCATATGTATCTTATTGGGCTCGACCCATGTCGAGGACGGGACACGCGTACTGGGCTTGACTATAAGAGGCCAAAACGGGTTAGCGGTGGCAACGCGAGTCCAACGGGTTTCATATGCATGTGTGGACCCAGGCTGGTAGGTAAGACGTTGTTGCACCGTGTAGGTATAAGCCGTGCACCATTTGTTGTATCGGGTTGCCACTTTGGGGAGTGATACACCCCACTGTGGGGCCAATACGGGTATCTACGTTAGGGAGCCGATCGAATGGGAGTAGTGGGTACACCTAGTGGAGATAGGGGCAGACGGCGCCTATGTAGTCAGCTAGGGGTAAACGAAACTACTATTAAAATTACTAAGTTGTGGGTACACCTAGTGGAGATAGGGGCAGACGACACCTATGTAGTCAGCTAGGGGTACACGAAAATTACTAAGTACACTTAGTGGGATCAACCTTTAAGTAGGAATTACCCTTGGATGGGTAGATCTGGTGTGGTGTAGTGTAGGAATTACCCTTGGGTGGGTAGATCTGGTGTGGTGCAGTGTAGTATTTATCCTTGGGTGGATAGGCGCGTCTTTACCGTTATCTTAGTTCATCCTAAGTCTAGTTGGCTGCTTAGTGTAGTCATTTATCCCTAGTCGTACCGTACCAGGTTTATATCATACCCTAATTACTTTAATGATTGAATTGTTGAAGTTATAGGGCTCACTCAGACTTATGTCTGACCCCGTTGTTTTATCTTTTTCCCCAACCCTCAGGTTCTCAGAGTGGGCCTAACACTAGTGGGCTTTGATCAAATTGCTTTATCTGTCTTTTGGAGCTTGGACCATTGATGTAAAGCTCAGTTTATCTTTTCTTTTATGGCTATTAGTTCATGTAGAGGGATTATGTACTTTTGTTTTATCAAGATGGATATTATGTACTTGACTCTTGTTTATGGTTTAGTGATGTAACCAAACATGTTTTACTTTCCGCTGCAATGAAATGATGTTTTAAATTCTCAAGTATTACTTATATCTGTCTTGTTGTAACTTTTCTGTTCTATATTCACTTAAGATACTTCACCGATGATATGGCATTCCCTTAGTGAGTGACCGTAGCGGGTGTGGGGTGTTACAAAACATAGGGCTGCAGTAGGTACTTCGTTTTGTCATCCTCGGTTAGTAGCATACTAACGGTCTTTTTTACAGGTTCCATGAGGGTTAAATGCCTAGAGAATGCATTTTGGCATTGCCAAATAGCAACAACACAATGTATTTTGTTATTGGAAAGTTTTATATTTTATGTAATATGCTAGACAATTTATTGTGAAACCTTTTGCAGTACAAACATGCAGTAAAATGGTTGATATATGCATGGTTCAATTTGATAAAGGAGATATAAATGTTAACAATTGGGATTTAAAAACTGGTGGATGCATGCAATACAATCATGAAGTAAAACCTTTAAAATCAGTGAGGCAATTTATTATCTATGTGTTGTTCAATTTGATAAAGGAGATATAAATGTTAACAATTTGGATTTAAAACAGATAAATAATTAAGAACTAATTTTACTTACCCATTCCCTGTCTTGAAAATGCTGACCAATGAAACGGAGCTGCTGGAGTTTGTCCTAGACACATGAGTCGATGGAGGGATAACATGATCATCGATGGGAGATAAGATCCTCTGGTCTAAAAGTGGAGATCCACTATGGTCCTCCGATCGTGAACCCCCTGATCTAGTGAGTGCGATCTCTGATCTGATGATGGTGATCGATCATCAAAAGGAGGATCGACATATGGTGTGCTACGTGCTCTACGAACACTATGACTCATACGATGACCACAAGAAGACATATCTGTTACAAAAAATCAATACTAGCTATATAAATTACTATGTATCAAGGAAAAACATACCATTGATAAAACATAAATTGAACAACTAAAAACATGCAAGCACATAAAACCTAATAACCAATTATAAAGTGTACATGAAAAGAACAATTCAACATCAAAATAACATGAATTGGACAATTATATGTATAACAAACCACAAGACAATAATTGAAAATCATATAATTGGACATGAACTAAACAACCCATATCAATTTAACACGCTTCCAATCCATATTACTATCATCAATCTTATAATCTTCAAGTTCATACTCACATAAATTTGTACAAGAACAAAACAAAACAAAATAATTTTGTTATGTTATCAATCTATCTTATTATCATCAATCTCATCATTTACACTGTTATATTCATCCTCATACTCATGTAGATTTATACATGAACAAATCAAATCAATTTAACATGTTACCAATCTACATTATCATCATCAATCTCATTATTTACACTATTATCTTCATCAAAATCATCTTCGACATCTTCTTCAACTTCCAAATCATCTTCGACTTCAACATTATATTCAACTTCGACATCATTTTCGTTTAACTCTACTCCATCAAAATTTTCATTGTTAAGTGATCCTACATCCTCATTTTCTTCCATGATTTGCAGTAACTCTTCGAGATCCAATTCACTTTGATAAGGTCGATCATCATTTCTGATCATGTTTGAGTTGAATGACCATCTCGGCTTTGTTTTAATGACAACCCACCAATCCGACTTACTATTGTTCATAGCGAGATAAGGCACATAATAAACTTGTTTTTCTTGTGTGGCTAACACAAATGGATCATAACCTTGATATTTTCTCTTGTGGTTTATTTCAATAAGTGGATAATCCTTATGTATGCGTCGCACTCCCACATCTTTCCTACAGTCAAACCACTCACATTTGAATAGAAATGTTTTAAGCTCTGCTATCACCGAGTAAGTAAGCTCAATTATTTCGAGTAATACGCCATAATAATCATGTAAATCATCATCATTGTTTCCTCCTTTAACACAAACCCCACTGTTGTAGGTTGTTTTATGTGCTCCAAAATCTGCTGTATGAAATTTAAAGCCGTTCACGTACATGACCGGGCATTTTCTATATTTCATCATCGGACCAAATGCAAGCTTTTTGTAACAAACATCGGTTATTCCATTATCATCAACCTATTGAATGCATAAAATACAAATTAACATAGAGTAAACATTAAGCAAAAGATTAAAAAAATATGCTTACATATTTCTTGAACCAATGCTCAAATTCTTTACTAGGTGCAACAGTTGGATTTTTTTCTTCGAATTTACTGTTAAACGATTAATAATAATATGGTAAAAATTTAATCTAGAACATAACTAACATTAATTAAACAATAATTGTGTTTAAGTACCTAATGAGATTTGATTGTTCTTCACAATTAGGAAGCACTATTGATTTAGCTAAACAAAAATCCCTAAAAGTCTGAAAACCACAATCTTTCCATTTATCACATGGACGTCCTCGTTTCTAGAAGACATTTAAGGAAACGTCCACTGAATCATCCATAATATCATCATTACGATGATCAGTAGTAAAAAGTGGTTTAACATGGTCTTCAAAATAGTAATTGAAAAATGTGGATGCTTCTTCGATTATGTATGCTTGACAAATTGAACCTTCAACACGCACTTTTTGTTTAACTTTGTTTTTAAGTGCCCAAGTACCTAAATTTGATGAAGTACGATACAAAATATATCATGCTTGTGTTAACTAGAAAAATGAATATGATATTACGTTTCATTATATGTACCTCTCAAATGGATACATCCACCCATATTGAACTGGACCTCGCATTAATGCTTCAGTCGGTAGATGTACAGGAAGATGTTCCATGCAATTAAAAACACCAGGAGGAAATATTTTCTCCAGTTTACACAACAGCTTCGGTATGTCTTTCTCTAGCTTCTCCAAATGATTTTTGCTAAGAGTGGTAGAGCATAAATCTTTATAGAATAAAATAAGTTCCGTTATAGGCAACCATACATTCTGTGGTAATAGCTCCTTAAATGCTATTGGAAAAACAGTCTCGAGAAATACGTGACAATCGTGACTCTTCATACCATATAACTGAAGTTCCTTCATATCAACACATTGTTTCATATTAGAAGCAATTCCATCTGGAAACTTCAAATTTTCAATTCACCCTAACAGTTTTCGACGACGTTTATTTTCCAACTCATAACAAGCAAGTCGTTTGAAGTTCTGGACGATTGCAATATAACGCAATGTCGCGCCTTGACTTCAAATCATCTTTGGTTTTTCCTTTCACATTCATTATTGTGTTAAAAAAGTTCTCAAACACATTTTTTTCATTATGCATTACATCTAAGTTGTGTCGAAGTTTAAGATTCCTTCAACAGGGTAATTCCCAAAATATACTTTGTTTACACCAATTGTGGTGTTGCCTTTTACCAGCAATTTTTGGCTCTTTTCCAATCTCGTATATTTTGGGATAATCTTCCACAAGGTCATACACATCTTCACTATCTATAATATCTGGTGTTCCTAGAGTAATAATTGTATTTGCTCTAAAGTTTTTCTTATCATATTGAAAACGGTCGTTTTGATGCAAAAAATGACGATGACGATCCCACCAACATTGTTTGCCACCATATTTATGTCGAAATGATTCTGTCGAGTCCATGCAAATAGGACAAGCAAGTTTTCCACTGGTACTCCATCCAGAAAGCATCCCATATGCTGGAAAATCACTTACTGTCCACAACAAGGAAGCGAACATCCTAAAAAAACATTTCTTTGACACATCGTACGTAACAACTCCTTCAATCCATAATTTTTTCAACTCATCAATCAAAGGTTGCAAATATACATCTATTCCATTTTTGGGATTTTTTGGTCCAGGAACAATGATAGTTAAGAACATATATGGATCTTTCATACACATCCAAGGAGGCAAATTGTACGGTGTTAGAATAATTGGCTAAGTTGAGTACGGTTCGCCGAATGAACTAAATGATGCAAAACCATCTGTACACAAACCAAGTCTAACATTTTGTGCTTCACGAGCATAAGTATGATATACTCTATCGAAATGCTTCCATGCTTCGGCATCTGAAGGATGGCATAAAACTCATTCCTCTTGACGTTGTTCACGATGCCACCGCATGTGTTCTGCAGTAGCTCGAGATGCATATAATCTTTGTAATCTAGGTGTAAGAGGAAAATAATGCATACGGGTGAAAGGTACACCTTTACCACTATTTTTTGTCAATCTATATCTAGGCTTATTGCAGAATTTACAGCTCCTGAGATTTTTATCCACTTTCAAATAAATCATGCATCCACTTCGACATGTGTCAATCTTTTCATATGGCAAACCGAATGCAGACATATCTTTTTTTAATGTATACGAATTTTCCGCTAGTACGTTGTCAGGTGGAAGCATTTCTTTACATAAACCCAGAATTGCATTCATTAAGTTTTCTGTGGCATTATATTCAGATTTTATAGCAATTAATCTAGATGTCACTGATAAGTGTGTCATTGTACATCCTTTATAAAGTGGTCGTTTTGATGCTTCTAACAAATCAAAAAAATGTTTAGCCTCAGAATTAAGTTCTTTATCTACATCAGATGAATTAGCCCACATACTCGGACCAGCAGCATCGTTTACCATTTCTGTCATTCTATTCTATGGACTGGCTTCATTAAAATCTATATCAATATTCACGATTTCAACTTCATCAACAATTGTTGTATTATGCTTATTCACCTCTTCGCCATGAAATTTCCACACTAAATAGTCAACCATAAATCCTTTTTGAAGCAAATGTAACAGTAAGATGTCATAATCGAGCAGTTTTAAAGCACGACATTTCATACAAGGACACCGTATTTCTTTCATGTTTGTTTTATTATTAGAAGCTACTTTCATGAATACTTCCAACCCATTTTGAAAATGCACTGGTATCGATCCTCCTTGTTTTCCTACATTCTTGTATATCCAGCTTCGGTGTTTCAAATAATCCATATTTTACTGTGCAAGTAAAATAAATATATTAGTTTATATATTCATTTTATTAACTAGAGCAAATATTTTTTTGTAAATTCAACTTATTTTTTTATTGTATCAAATATTTCTATTTATTAGCACATTATGTTTTGAAAAATGTACTATTGATTATCGTTAGTATAATTAAGAATCTGTAGTATTGCGATATTTATTAAAAATGACTTACCATTATCTACAATTGCTTTTGTTATATCGTAATTTTAATGTCCCATTATATATATATATATATATATATATATTTAACATAATATTTAAAGGTCGGTCATCCTACTTCCTATTGCAATAGCGAGACAAATTTTCATTTCGCAAAATACTTCAAATCAATTGATCACAAAATTTCCACATCTCCTTTTATTTCCCTTACTGCACGCAAATGCACATACATGAGAAATAAAAAGGAAGTATAGTTGAAATTTTGTGAAACATTTGAGTTAGACTGATTTACGAAACGGAAGCATTATTGTTTTTGCAAGTTGTCCAATACTGGAACAAATCCAATAAATATTTTGTTAGATGAATATTGATATTCGGTCTTTATTAAAAACGAATATTTATGTAATGACCAAATACAATACTCGCCAAACAAGGCCAGAATTTCTAAGAAATTTGTTACTTTTAGCGATGACACCTTATACAATATATTAACAAGTTATTAATATTTTGTTTCAATTTATACAACATATACTGTAATAACCCGGAAATTCTGAACCAATTTAAAATTTTTATTTTGGCTATTTTAACGAATTTTGAATATTTAAAATGAATTATTTTAAATAATAACGACGAGAAATTTATTTTGAATAGAATTAGAACGTATATATTTATTTCAATCGTCGTTAGAATATAAATATTTATTTCTAATTATAAAAGGAATTGAAAATGGCGCGGTAGTTTGAAATTTTGATTTCGAATTTCAAATGAATGTACAGGATTCAAAATAAATCAGATTTTAGTGAAACAAAAAATATTTGAATCTAATTGAGAATATCTTTCCAACGAATTCGAGAAATTGAAATTTCATAGCGGGAATCAAAGGATATGTCCAGTTGAAAATTCAGAAAAGTCGCTGTGGAATTTATATATTTTTTGATATATATAAAGGCCCTTAAAATAGAAATTTTGCAAATGACCTTCGTTTTTGACGAAACCACTTTTGTTGGATCCGCATTGTCAAATTATTGCTAGATTTCAAAATTCATAATTTTCTTAGGACCGTATCGTCAATACGAAGCTAGAAAGAATTTTTCTGGAATTTTTAGAGTCAGTATGTGGCCCGAGTAAATTGAAATGTGCGTTGAAATCAATTTAGAATGTTAAATTAATTTATATTTTAATTTCAATGAATACTAACCGTAACGGTTGAATTGGCTAACGGGACATATCCCATTGTGTTCGGAATAGGGGTAATTAGCTAGGGACGACAGTCGGTGGGTTCGATTTAGAGTTCGAAATAAAAAAAGGTCCCTTTTTTGAATAGAATTAAATTAAATAAATATTTAAATTCAAAGTCAACCCCTCCTTTATACTCCCTCTCCCTTTTCCCCGTTCATTCTCAGAATGGAAAATTAAAAGAAAAAAAAAACCAAGGCTCTTCAACCTCATCGCCTCCGCCCCTGACCCCACTACCCCACCACCGCCGACGATGGAGCCACCACCCACCTCTCCGCCTGGCAGCGCCTCTTCCTCCCTCCTCACGTCGTCTCTCCGCCCCCTCTTCTTATTTAGGTCGTACCCTCCCTCAACCGAAACCCTGGCCCACCGCTGCCTCAATTGGCCACCGCGCCTCCCCAGACCGGCGATCCTCCCCCCCCCCTCCGCTGTTTTCCCCTTCCCAGTCGCGAAACCCCGTGCCCTAGCTCCCCTAATCCGCAGCTCCGACCGCCTATGGCCCACCAGTGGCTATCTGCGCCACCCCCAGGCCATCAACACCTCGGCGAACGCGACTCCCCCCTCCTCTGAGAAATCGAACGAACAGTGAGTCTTTTTACTGTTTTTTATGTATTGTTTTTAAAGATCCGATTTTTACCACTTCAAAGATCCGATTTTTACCACTTCCAAGATCCGACTTTTACCACTTTAAAGCTAGGAATTTTCAAAAACTGATTTGATCTAATTATAAAAAGCATTGATTTTTTAAATACGAAGAGCATAGATTTTTAGAATAGAAAAGTTAAGATTTTTAAACTAGAAAATTAGGATTTTTATCATATGAAAACGAAGTATAGGAAAATATGATTTCTAAGTTATGAAAAATATATTTTTAGTTATGAAAGAAAATATATTTTTTCCATACATGAATAGCGAATAAAGAAATGATTTTCATGTTAGAAGAATGAGATCTTCTATGTTATAAAAATATGATTTTTAACTGATCTTTATATACAAAGTAGTGTTATAAAAATATAATTTGTATGTAGAAAGTGGCGTCGTAAAAATATAATTTTTACAAATGTATGGAAATAAAAATGTGATTTTTAACATGAACCGCGTGAAACAGATCTCGTTGGGAGCACGACGAAGATTTTCTACATATGAAGAGTCGCGGCATTTGGTTTAGCTTTTGGTGAGAACTTCTCACTTTAAATCTTGTTTTCTAGTCAAAATATATACTAGGATGCAGACGGTGCTTAGCAGCACCCGACACCCGTCGTCCACAGACCATGGACGACTTGTATGCTTGTTTGATGTGTTGTGAAGTTAGTTTGTGATGTTGATGTGAAATGGAAAAAATTTTATTCATGTGTTGAATAGGAAAAATATATTCATGTGTTGAATAGGAAAAATATTCATGTGTTGAAATAAACTAATTATCGTTAAAAATATAATTTTTAACGTGAATGTGAATAAATAAATATTCATTTACGAACCGAACGGTTTGTTTATGTACACCTATTTGAAGGATATTGATTGGGACGATAAATTTTACACGTCGCCCAACTGCACAAATAATATTCAGTGTTTGTGGATTGAAACCCCACACGGGTGTTGGGATGATATTTGACGTACACTAATCCCAATTGTTTAGTTGTATGTCGATCGATGGGTCGACAGACTGTGTAAACGTTAATTATTTATATTTAATGCTTATGCAGTTGTGTGGTGCACTTTGGATGATGGTTGATTATTTATCGTTGCTATTATATAATGTGTTGTATGGAATCCATATAATTAACATTATATGGTAATTGATTGGGCCTCATTCCAATTGGGAAAATAAAGAATATTATAAAATAAAGATTCATGTGTTGAATAGAATAAATAGTCATGTGTTCACGATGATCATGTGTTGAGAATATTCATGTGTTGAAAGAAAAATAAATATTCATGTGTTGAAAGAAATATAGATCCATGTACTGAATAGAAAATATTCATTTGTTGAATAGAATAACGAAGTTATTGAAATATATAAAGCCGTGTTGATTAGAGATGCACCATTTTGATGCGAACGATATTTATATTGATTATATTCATTTTTATAATGAAGATAGAAAAGGAAGTGATTTCAAAATATAACGTTTTGAAAATATTATCATTTATATAATAATGATGTGAAATATTCAATTTTGATTTGAAGTTGAATAGGAAGTTGAAACTGTTTTGAAAACGAATTTAAAACAAATTATAAAATATGTTTTGAATTGAAATCGACGATATATATATAATATATATTAAATGGCCCGAATAGAACGGGCCGCGCCGCGGCCGTTCGCGAATTTCGACCATTGACTTCGAATTATTGTTGCAGGAGATCCGACTGTCGGATTCTCCTAAAACTGGAACCATTGGGTTCATATCGAAATGAGCTTTCCAATGAATATTATAGATTTGAAATCTAACAGTTGGATTTGGAATTATGTCCGAATCAAATTTGGAAAAGGTCGCTGTAAGTGCAGTTCGATGGTCGTTGTTGGAAATCGACTGTACGGGCCTTGATAAAATTATTAAAAATATCAATAATTTGTGTAAAATCATAAGAAGTGATTTGTGAAGAATTGGGATGAAAATTTCCAAATTTGAAAAGATAAAAATAGATTTTTATCGAAATGAACTAGTTTTGAACTAGAATTGTAACTCCATTTATTTTTAAATTAAATAAATTGGATTTGAAATGGTTTTGAAAATAACCAGAATTTCCAATATATAAAGTGGAAATGGATTTGAATCGAAATTGTCTTTGGAATATTTCAATGTTGGATTTCGTGATTATACAGATATGGTGGGGGAAATTTGAAAGATATATTTGATATCGTTATTTCCAATACGATATTTATTGGTTTCAGAATTTGATATTGAATATAAGCCGGTATATTTTCTATTTAGAGCCTTGTATTTAATATCAAATGGGATTTTGGTTTCGTCGTGAATGGTGCCTTAAATAACAATGTTCTTTAACCCAGTTTAGAAAAGAATAAATCTTTTAATTAAGATTTAGTGAAATTGTCCAGTTAATTAGTATTTAATTGGAATTGAATTGGCTTTTTTGGGGTTTATCGTGAGCGGTGTTTTGAATAACACCTGTTCTTTAACCCGATTAACAATAGAAACTGATTTTAGGTTTATCGTGAATCGTGTTTTAGGTGACATTGCTTCTTTAACCCAGTTAAAGACAGGATATTGATTTTTGGGAAGATTAAAACTAAGTGGAGTTTTAATGAATCTTTAATTAGATTAAAATGATCGAGAATGGAGTATCACCAGTTTTGCTCCAAAACGATAGTTAAATCTTTAACTAGATTTGAACGTGAAATGGTAATAAATTTTACCGATAGCACCGTGGTGTTAGATATGGAGTATCACCAGTTTTGCTCCGTGGGATGAATAAGTTGGGATTGGGAAATAAAATAAATAATTACTTCGGTGTGGTTCGCTAATCCCGACTAGTTTGGAAAACCATAATATGGTTTGAAGTGATATCCAAAGGAAGCTTAAAGAATAAATTTAGAAGAAATTATCTTTGATAAAATTAATGGGAACCTTTCCGTAAGATGTGAAAATTTGAATAAAAGAATATTCTGAATTGGAATGAGGCGTATGTTGTGTTTGTGTAACACGTGTTTATTATATACGCGGGTTATTCGGAAAGGCCGGGTTTATACCCATTCTGAATAACCGATTCGACGATATGTCGAAGATGAAAACGGTGGTTGAAGACTGGAAGTCTTCACATCGTTTGGATGATTATTGATGATCTTGATTGGGCTGTACACCCAAGAGGAGAGAATCAGTTGGTGATCATCCAGACGTACTTGGAGATCGATGGATATGCGAGGAAAGTGCATCCGGTTTCGTTTAGACCCAGAACGAACTTGTAAATGGACTGTGTGTCTGACATTGGATTTTATTCTATGTTGATTGATCTCTATTAAATATACATTTGTTTGGCGACGGAGAATTTATTCTCTTGCTTAACGCCCTTCTCTGAGACGTACGAGCTCAGAGGTTATATATCGATGGACATCAGTCGCACGGAGTGAATTGCCTGTGTGGCATGTCCAAGCGGCAAATGATCAAGGCTTCTGTTGAAAAGCAAAATCTTGTGGTTGATGATCAAAGCAGGGTCTGTGTTGCGCTGGCAGCTTTGTGTATAGCGTTAATTCGCGAGCCTCACACCTCGGTATGAGTCAAAAATGGGATAGTGACTACAGGGAGAGCACGGCGTTTCTTTCTAGCTAGTGGTGGTGACAGTGCTTAAACTGGCTGACATTTATATACTTTTCACCTGTGTGGTTGTTGGAATGCGAGGCGCCTCAAATATATGGTCGATAACTGGCACTATGTGAGCCGACGTACAGACCATTATATAGGTCCTATAGGACCGGGAAACGTGTGTTCAGGATTATCTAATCCTCAAAAGTAAGTAAGGACAGGCCCTGAAGATCCAAGGATCGCTATGTGTGGTCATGAGACATTTGCTAGAGTGTCTCGAACGGAGAGGAGCTTGCCCCTTGCCTCGACTCATGATGGAATCCAATTTCCAATACGTGACTTTCGGTTTTATTTGTAGAGCCTAGTACGGCGACATAGTGGTATGGGTCACTTATGCCGTCTATGATTTATACATTATGATTGAAGTTGTTTTCTTCACTTATAGTAATAATAAAATATGAAACTTCACGTACGAAGCATTTTTGGCTATTATAAGGTAAAAACCTATCCTCCGGCTTGCGTTGCATTGTGTGATGGGACCTGGGTCTTATAATAGCTTCATTCTTCTTTATTTAGCATTGCGTTGTTATTTTGTGCACTGGTATTCTTGGGGTAAAAACCCGTTCTGTGTTATACGGCGTGGTCCCTCGATTTACCTAACTTTAAAATAAAGATTAATAACTGTTTTAGTTCTCACACCAGTCATATGACAGACCTGGAGTTTATTTTTTTAACCTAAACTCTGGGTGCCCCTATTTTCCACATGGGCAGCTAGTAGTTGGGTTTTTGCAGATTTATATTTACAGGATCCTGATTTATAGCTGGAACGATACTCGGAAAGCTCTGTATCCGTGTATTACTTTAAGTTGTGGGTTGTATTATTTTTCCGCTGCTATGCATTTAAATGTAATTTAAATCTCTAATATTTGTCAAATGTGTAATATTTATTCATACTTTGTATATTCTTGTATTCTGATGGAATTATTGTAATAAGCAATGAAATGTTCTTCTGTTTGCATTCTGATTCGTCTTGTTCTCACAGCGATTCGGGCTTTCCTTCACGGGGAAGTTACGGGTTATCACAGTGGTATCAGTGCTTTGGTTTACAGAGCTCGAGAACAAGACACATTAGAACCATACGAAAGAATTCATCAGATATTGGATTAGTAATATCCAATTAGAATGACTCGTTAGAGATAGGATCAGTAGTATCCTAGAACGAGTGTGAAGAGTATACTTTTCAAATGAAAACAAACTTTGTTTTGAAAATTGAATTCAAGTATACGTATTTGAATATTTTATTTGTATTGAATTTGGACAATCCAATATATAAAGATTTTGCATATACGCGTCATGAACGTATATTCGAAGTTTTAATATACTAGATAGATATAGAATCACACTCTAGTTGCCCGGGGATGATTCTGATAATGCTGCAGCGTTATCAGATTTTCGAGTTTCGAAAGTGGGATTTCTATATATTTCCATTAGACTGGTGTGAGAACCAAAACTAGATAGATTTATTGTTGTGATTTGGCACCAAAAACATGATTTTCTGTATATATTTCAAAATTATGAATTTGAAATGATAATCTACTAATTGATTGCTGGTTGTGTTGTTTGATTATTGATTTGATAATTTTGAACCGTTTAGCCTAATGGAACCGAATATTGAACTGTATTGAAAAACTGATTACAAATGCATGCATATACATGTATATCTATTGAATAGGTCATAGCAAGTAGGCTAGAGCAGAAGAATAAAATTGTTTGCCCGACGAATAGGTACATGTTTACAAATTTATTGGGTTTGGATTATTTTATGAGCCGATTGGCTAGCCGCCTGGCTGTTTCTTTTTCTTTTTGGATTGATGAGGGCCATGGGAGGCTATTTGAAATATCCCGAAGTCCCCGGTGCAGGGGAGGTTATGGCGAAATTTTTCAAAAATTTAGGGTGTTAGCTAAATTTTTGAGAAATTTGAAAAGTTCTTAGAAACTAAAAAGTTGAAGAATTTAAGATGTAAAGAAAATAATGGAAGTTGAGTTGTTTTGTAAAACAACTTTCAGCTTCGTTCCTTTTCGGGGACGAAAAGTTTTAATTGGGGGAGATTGTAATAACCCGGAAATTATGAGCCAATTTAAAATTTTTATTTTGGCTATTTTAACGAATTTTGAATATTTAAAATGAATTATTTTAAACAACAACGACGAGAAATTTATTTTGAATAGAATTAGAATGTATATATTTATTTGAATCGTCGTTAGAATATAAATATTTATTTTTAATTATAAAAGGAATTGAAAATGGTGTGGTAGTTTGAAATTTCGATTTCGAATTTCAAATGAATGTACATGATTCAAAATAAATCGGATTTTAGTGAAACCAAAAATATTTGAATCTAATTGAGAATATCTTTCCAATGAATCCGAGAAATTGAAATTTCATAGTGGGAATCAAAAGATATGTCCAGTTGAAAATTCTGAAAAGTCGCTGTGGAATATATATATATATATATATTGATATATATAAAGGCCCTTAAAATAGAAATTTTGCAAACGACCTTCATTTTCGACGAAACCACTTTTGTTGGATCCGCAATGTCAAATTATTGCTAGATTTCAAAATTCATAATTTTCCGAATTAATATGTAAGTGTGGCGAAGTTAAACGTGTTTTAACAGTTTCAGTCAATTTCGATCAACCAGAAAATGGCCATTTTTCAAACGGTCTCAGAAACTAATGAAATTAATTTTGTTAGGACCGTATCGTCAATACGAAGGTAGAAAGAATTTTTCTGGAATTTTTAGAGTCAGTATGTGGCCCCAGTAAATTGAAATGTGCGTTGAAATCAATTTAGAACATTAAATTAATTTATATTTTAATGTCAATGAAAACTGACCGTAACTGTCGAATTGGCTAACGGAACATATCCCATTGTGTTCGGAATAGGGGTAATTAGCTAGAGACGACAGTCGGTGGGTTCGATTTAGAGTTCGAAATAAAAAGGTCGCTTTTTTGAATAGAATTAAATTAAATAATATTTAAATTCAAAGTCAACCCCTCCTTTATACTCCCTCCCCCTTTTCCCCGTTCATTTTCAGAATGGAAAATTAAAAGAAAAAAAAACCCAAGGCGCTTCAACCTCGTCGCCTCCGCCTCTGACCCCACTACGCCACCACTGCCGACGATGGAGCCACCACCCACCTCTCCGCCTGGCAGCGCCACTTCCTTCCTCCTCACGTCGTCTCTCCACCACCCATCTTATTTAGGTCGTACCCACCCTCAACCGAAAAATTGGCCCACCGCTGCCTCAGTTGGCCACCGTGCCTCCCCAGACCGGCGATCCTTCCCCCCCCCCTCCGCTGTTTTTCCCTTCCCAGTCGCGAAACCCCGTGCCCTAGCTCCCCTAATCCGCAGCTCCGACCGCCTATGGCCCACCAACGGCTATCCGCGCCACCCCCAGGCCATCAACACCCCGGCAAACGCGACTCCCCCTCCTTTGAGAAATCGAACGAAAAATGTGTCTTTTTACTTTTTTTTTTATGTATTGTTTTTAAAGATCCGATTTTTACCACTTCAAAGATCCCATTTTTACCATTTCAAAGATCCGATTTTTACCACTTCCAGGATCCCATTTTTACCACTTTAAAGCTAGGAATTTTTAAAAACTGATTTGATCTAATTATACAAAGCATATATTTTTTAAATACGAAGAGCATAGATTTTTAGACTAGAAAAGTTAAGATTTTTAAACTAGAAAGTTATGATTTTTATCATATGAAAACGAAGTATAGGAAAATATGATTTCTAAGTTATGAAGAATATATTTTTAGTTATGAAAGAAAATATAATTTTTCCATACATGAATAGCGAATAAAGAAATGATTTTCATGTTAGAAGAATGAGATCTTCTATGTTATAAAAATGT
Source organism: Allium sativum (assembly GCA_030737875.1). Lineage (NCBI taxonomy): Eukaryota > Viridiplantae > Streptophyta > Magnoliopsida > Asparagales > Amaryllidaceae > Allium > Allium sativum. The sequence continues at coordinate 828,887,283 of CM060924.1, forward strand.
GATTTTTAAGCGATATATAAAAATATGTTATTTATATAGAAAGTAGTGTTAAAAAAAATATAATTTTTGTATAGAAAGTGGGGTCATAAAAAATATTACTTTTACATATGTATGGAAATAAAAATGTGATTTTTAACATGAACCGCGTGAAACAGATCTCGTTGGGAGCACGACGAGGATTTTCTACATATAAAGAGTCGCAGCGTTTGGTTTAGCTTTTGGTGAGAACTTCTCACTTTAAATCTTGTTTTCTAGTCAAAATATATACTAGGATGCAGACGGTGCTTAGTAGCACCCGACACCCGTCGTCCACAGACCATGGACGACTTGTATGCTTGTTTGATGTGTTGTGAAGTTAGTTTGTGATGTTGATGTGAAATGGAAAAAAATATTCATGTGTTGAATAGGAAAAATATATTCATGTGTTGAATTGGAAAAATATTCATGTGTTGAAATAAATTAATTATCGTTAAAAATATAATTTTTAACGTGAATGTGAATAAATAAATATTCATTTACGAACCGGACGGTTTGTTTATGTACACCTATTTGAAGGATATTGATTGGGACGATAAATTTTACACGTCGCCCAACTGCACAAATAATATTCAGTGTTTGTGGATTGAAACCCCACACGGGTGTTGGGATGATATTTGACGTACACTAATCCCAATTGTTTAGTTGTATGTCGATCGATGGGTCGACAGACTGTGTAAGCGTTAATTATTTATATTTAATGCTTATGCAGTTGTGTGGTGCACTTTGGATGATGTTTGATTATTTATCGTTGCTATTATATACATGTGTTGTATGGAATCCATATAATTAACATTATATGGTAATTGATTGGGCCTCATTCCAATTGGGAAAATAAAGAATATTATAAAATAAAGATTCATGTGTTGAATAGAATAAATAGTCATGTGTTGATGATGCTCATGTGTTGAGAATATTCATGTGTTGAAAGAAAAATAAATATTCATGTGTTGAAAGAAATATAGATTCATGTGTTGAATAGAAAATATTCATTTGTTGAATAGAATAACGAAGTTATTGAAATATATAAAGCCGTGTTGATTAGAGATGCACCATTTTGATGCGAACGATATTTATATCAATTATATTCGTTTTTATAATGAAGATAGAAAAGGAAGTAATTTCAAAATATAATGTTTTGAAAATATTATCATTTATATAATAATGATGTGAAATATTCAATTTTGATTTGAAGTTGAATAGGAAGTTGAAACTGTTTTGAAAACGAATTTAAAATGAATTATAAAATACGTTTTGAATTGAAATCGACGATATATATGTGTGTGTATATATATATATATATATATATATATATATATATATTAAATTACTTGAATAGAACGCGCCGTTCCGCGGTCGTTCGCGAATTTCGACCATTGACTTCGAATTGACGTTGCGGGAGATCCAACCATCGGATTCTCCTAAAACCGAAATCGTTGGGTTCATATCGAAAAGAGCTTTCCAATGAATATTAGAGATTTGAAATCTAACGGTTGGATTTGGAATTATGTGCAAATCAAATTTGGAAAATGTCGTTGTAAGTGCAGTTGGATGGCTGTTGATGGAAATCGACTGTACAGGCCTTGATAAAATTATTAAAAATATCAATAATTTGTGTAAAATCATAAGAAGTGATTTGTGAAGAATTGGGATGAAAATTTCCAAATTTGAAAAGATAAAAACAGATTGTTATCGAAATGAACTAGTTTTGAACTAGAATTGTAACTCCATTTATTTTTAAAATAAATAAATTGGATTTGAAATGGTTTTGAAAATAACCAGAATTTCCAATATATAAAGTGGAAATGGACTTGAATCGAAATTGTCTTTGGAATATTTCGATGTTGGATTTCGTGATTATACAGATATGGTTGGGGAAATTTGAAAGATATATTTGATATCGTTATTTCCAATACGATATTTGCTGGTTTCAGAATTTGATATTGAATATAAGCCGGTATATTTTCTATTCAGAGCCTTGTATTTAATATCAAATAGGATTTTGGTTTCGTCGTGAATGGTGTCTTAAATAACACTGTTCTTGAACCTAGTTTAGAAAAGAACAAATCTTTTAATTAAGATTTAGTGAAATTGTCCAGTTAATTAGTATTTAATTGGAATTGAATTGGTTTTTTTGGGGTTTATCATAAGTGGTGTTTTGAATAACTCTTGTTCTTTAACCCGATTAACAATAGAAAGTGATTTTGGGTTTATCGTGAATCGTGTTTTAGGTGACATTGCTTCTTTAACCCAGTTAAAGACAGGATATTGATTTTTGGGATGATTAAAACTAAGTGGAGTTATAATGAATCTTTAATTAGATTAAAATGATCGAGAATGGAGTATCACCAGTTTTGCTCCAAAGCAATAGTTAAATCTTCAATTAGATTTGAACGTGAAATGGTAATAATTTTTACCGATAGCACCGTGGTGTTAGATATGGAGTATCACCAGTTTTTCTCCATGGGATGAATAGGTTGAGATTGGGAAATAAAATAAATAATTACTTCGGTGTGGTTCGCTAATCCCGACTAGTTTCGAAAACCATAATAAGGTTCGAAGTGATATCCTAAGAAAGATTAAAGAACAAATTTAGAAGAATTTATCTTTAATAAAATTAATGGGAACCTTTCCCTAAGATGTGAAAATTTGAATAACAGAATTAATAGGAACCTTTCTCTAAGATGTGAAAATTTGAATAAAAGTATATTAATAGGAACCTTTCCCTAAGATGTGAAAATTTGAATAGAAGAATATTCTTAATTGGAATGAGGCGTATGTTGTGTATGTGTAACACGTGTTTATTATATACGCGGGTTATTCGGAAAGGCCTGGTTTATACCCATTTTGAATAACTGATTCGACGATATTAATAGGAACCTTTCCCTAAGATGTGAAAATTTGAATAAAAGAATATTCTTAATTGGAATGAGGCGTATGTTGTGTTTGTGTAACACGTGTTTATTATATATGCGGGTTATTCGGAAAGGCCAGGTTTATACCCATTCTGAATAACCGATTCGACGATATGTCGAAGATGAAGACGGTGGTTGAAAACCGGAAGTCTTCACATCGTTTGGATGATTATTGATGATCTTGATTGGGCTATACACCTAAGAGGAGGGAATCAGTTGGTGATCATCCAGACGTACTTGGAGATCAATGGATATGCAAGGAAAGTGCCTCCGGTTTCGTTCAGAACCTGAACGAACTTGTAAATGGACTGTGTGTCTGACATTGGATTTTATTCTGTGTTGATTGATCTCTATTAAATATACATCTGTTTGGTGGCGGAGAATTTTTTTCTCTTGCTTAACGCCCTTCTCTGAGACGTACGAGCTCAGAGGTTGTATATCGATGGACATCAATCGCATGGAGTGAATTGCCTGTGTGGCATGCCCAAGTGGCAAATTATCAAGGCTTTTATTGAAAAGCAAAGTCTAGTGGTTGATGATCAAAGCAGGGCCTGTGTGGCGCAGCTTTGTGTATAGCGTTAATTCGCGAGCCTCACACCTCGGTATGAGTCAAAAACGGGATATTGACTACAGGGAGAGCACGACGTTTCTTTCTAGCTAGTTGTGGTGTCAGTGCTTAAAATGGCTGACATTTATATACTTTTCACCTGTGTGGTTGTTGGAATGCGAGGCGCCTCGAATATATGGTCGATAACTGGCACTATGTGAGCCGACGTACAGACCATTATATAGGTCCTATAGGACCGGGAAACGTGTGTTCAGGAATAACTAATCCTCAAAAGTAAGAGAGGACCGGCCCTGAAGATCCAAGGATCGTTGTGTTGGTCCTGAGACATTTGCTAGAGTGTCTCGAACGGAGAGGAGCTTGCCCCTTGCCTCGACTCATGATGGAATCCAATTTCCAATATGTGACTTTCGTTTTATTTGTAGAGCCTAGTACAGCGACATAGTGGTATGGGTCACTTATGCTGTCTATGATTTATACATTATGATTGAAGTTGTTTTCTTCACTTATAGTAATAATAAAATATGAAATTTCACGTACGAAGCATTTTTGGCTATTATAAGGTAAAAACCCTATCCTCCGGCTTGCGTTGCATTGTGTGATGGGACCTGGGTCTTATAATAGCTTCATTCTTCTTTATTTAGCATTGTGCTGTTGTTTTGTGCACTGGTATTCTTGGGGTAAAAATCCGTTTCGTGTTATAAGGCGTGGTCCCTCGATTTACCTAACTTTAAAATAAAGATTAATAACTGTTTTAGTTCTCACACCCGTCACATGACTGACCTGGAGTTTGTTGTTTTAACCTAAACTCTGGGTACCCCTATTTTCCACACGGGCAGCTAGTAGTTGGGTTTTTGCAGATTTATATTTACAGGATCTTGATTTACAGCTGGAACGATACTCGAAAAGCTCTGTATCCGTGTATTACTTTCAGTTGTGGGTTGTATTATTTTTCCGCTGCTATGCATGTAAATGTAATTTAAATCTCTGATATTTGTCAAATGTGTAATATTTATTCATACTCTGTATATTCTTGTATTCTGATGGAATTGTTGTAATAAGCAATGAAATGTTCTTCTGTTTGCGTTCCGATTCATCTTGTCCTCACAGCAATCCAGGCTTTCCTTCACGGGGAAGTTACGGGTTATCACATATACATATATTGATATTTTATTAACCAGAACAAATAATTTTTGTAAATTCAACTTATTTTTGTTGTTGTTTTAAATACTTTTATTTATTGGTACATGATGTTTCCGTAATGTACTATTAACTATTATTATTATTATTATTAAGAATTTATAATATTATGACATTTATTAAAAATAAAACTTACCATTATTTGCAATTGATATTATTATATCCTAATTCTAATGTTTTCAGTATATTAATATACATTCTTGATGTAATATTTAAAGGTCGGTCATCCTACTTCCCATTGCAATCACAAAAATATTTTCATTTCGTAATATATTTCAATTCAAAAGTTTAACAAAATTTCGGCAGCATCTCCCTTTATTTCCCGTACTGTACGCAAATGCATGTACACGGGAAATAAAAAGAGAATACAACTGAAATTTTGTGAAACTTTTCAATTGAAATATTTTATGAAATGAAAATATTTTTGTGATGGCAACTTGTAAAATACTAGGACAAATCCAAAAAATATTGTATCAGATGAATATCGATATTCGTTTTGTGTTAAAAATGAATATCTATATAACGATCATATACAATACTCGCCAGACGAGGCCATAATTTCTAAGGAATTTGTTTCTTTTAGCTACGGTATCATGCACTATATTACACATTTATTATTATTATTGTTTCCACTTTATATAATCTATAAATATATTAACATTTTATCAACTTACACAAATAATTTTAGTAAATTCAACTTATTTTTTATTGTTTTAAATATTTTTATTTATTGGTACATCATGTTTTGATAAATATACTGTTGATTATTATTACAGTTAAGAACTTATAATATTATGACATCTATTGTAAATAAAACTTTATAATTGTATATCATACTTCAATGCTTTCGGTATATTAATATACATTCTTGATGTAATATTTAAAGGTCGGTCATCCTACTTCCCATTGCAATCACAATAATATTTTCATTTTGCAAAATATTTTAATTCAAAAGTTCAACAAAATTTTGGCAGCACCTCCCTTTATTTCCCGTACCGTACGCAAATGCACGTACACGGGAAATAAAAGAAAGTACAACTGAAATTTTGTGAAACATTTGAGTTAAAATGATTTACGAAATGAAAATATTATTGTGATAGCAACTTGTCCAATACTAGGACAATTATAGCAAATATTGTATCAGATGAATATCGATATCTGTTTTGTGTTAAAAACGAATATCTATAAAACGATAATATACAATACTCGCCAGATGGGGCCAAAATTTCTAAGGAAGTTGTTTCTTTTAGCTACGACATCATGCAATATATTAACACATTTATTATTATTATTATTTCCACTTTATATAATCTATGAATATATTAATATTTTATTAACTTAGACTAATAATTTTTGTAATGTAAAAGTTTGTGAAATTCATGTTCGGTGGGGGTGCGTCGAATTTTGATTCTGAAGTTGTCCCCCATATCCAATTTTGGAGTGTCACTAATAACACACTTTAAAGGAGTAGTGCGGTGCCTATGTGATTCCTACTTATGATGGGATAATGAATTTTAAGCACTGTCAATATATGGGTGTCTAGGATAACAACTACGTATTTTTATTATTACACTAACCAGCATATATTGTCCAACAGAGGCTGCATATTCAGCACATGTGTAGTTAGTCCCCTCATTTTGAGTTTTGTAGTAGCATGCTTTTGCAATCGACTGATGAAGCGATCTCAAGGCTTCAGTTACAAAATTATAATTAATGTACTCACTCATGGAGATGCTCTAAGGACTGTTTTCATGCAATAGAGGAGTTGTGTAAACATAAAATAAAGTATCCTTTCAAACATGTTACATGTGGTTGTTTAATTTAAATATTTTCCTAATGTTGTCTTCTCCAGATATATGATCCTACAAAGAAATGAGAGAGGTACACAAATCATGGAGAATAGACAATAAAGAAACTCTATGATCAGAATGAAATCATACATCAGGATGGTTTTATGTGCTCTCAGATATTGCAAATATTATAAGAACATCACATATATTAAACAATAAATAAACAAAGCAAGAATTAAGCATAAAACAAATCAAAAAATCTTCGAATTTAACTCCTTACCACATGAATTTGATTCCCAACAGCATGAATTCAGTTCTTTAAATCAACAAATCTGCAGATCTGAGAGATTGACACCTAAATCAACAAAAAGAATTTAACAAAATATTATCACCATAAAATTCTTACTAGAGGTAAAATTCAACACCGTATAATCAACAAATCCTTACCATAAAATTTAACAAATACGCTACGGATCTCAGGCAGAAAGATCAACGAATCGAGATTCTAATCGAAGGCAAAATCGAAGAGATTGCTATTCTTGTTGACGGACTTCGCTTCTTCGAACGGCAGCGCAAACGAACGATCGGAGGCAAAATCGTTGAATTCCAATGCTGAGATTTGCGTATGAAGTGGGGATGCGGCTTTGAATAGGGCTGAATGGGGGTATGGATTGGGAATGCTGTATGACTAGGGTTGAATGAGGGTGATTTGGATTTGGGGGTAATTGTTGAACGTTGTAACAAATGAGACCGATTTTAATTAATATTATAATCATAGTTTTCTAATTTTCAAGAAAAAAATGTACTATTGTTTTCCATTATAATTATATTAAATTATATTATAACTTTCATTAATTTCAGTTAAATACATGTTATATTTTAAAGAAACAATTACTCTTATTAGTGGTACTACCGCACAAGGATGGAAAAACTAATTGATCACATGTGTGATTTGAATAAAATATATGTTCGATGCAAATATCCACTAATCTTAGTTAAATGTTTGAGAATAATTATATTGGACTTCTTTTTGCATCACTAGAACAAAACTAGCAATCGACTAATATTGGAAATATTGTGTGCGTCAGTGCATTCGAATAGGTAAACATAGACGAGGCTGAGTCAACAAACTACTGATATGAAAATGAAAGGTGACTAAGAAATCATATTAGCAGTATATAAAGAGATAGAATCGGCATCTTTTGAAGGAAATGATATAAAACACATTAACAATACAGCACATGAGAAAAGCATGGTATTTTCTTTCCGTTATAATTTCTATTTTGTTTGAAAAGCAGATAAACCTGTTTCTTTAAAGAATGTTTTTTAAGAATCATATAACTTGTTTTATAAAGTCAGAAATGTTTGATTAACAACTGTCTTTCTTAGCAAAAAAATACCGATATGTGCGTTGAAATAAGATTTAATCCCATATCATTTATTTTATTAGAAACCCCAATATTTCAAATTTTAAACCTAAATAATATAGTATTATTCTTTGAAAAGAAATAATAAAATGAATTCTAGAACATGGATGCAAGTGTAATGCAATGAATAGCTAGAGATTAAATCCAATGTCCATATTAGTCTGAGAAGTTAAGTCAAAAAACATCTTTTGTGTGTTTAGGAATCTCCCTTGACCCTCATTTCTAAGTCGATACCTTCGTTTAATTAAAAACATGCACCACCCTCCACCTAAATCAAAGAAATCAAACTAACATAGTCACCAACGGTTTGGATTGATACCTAGATAAGCCTACTACAAAATGCATGATTACCTTGTATTTATAATTTCAATTTCTTATTAGTTCTTTATACAATAAGACCTACAAAAATTATTTGGCTGGGATATCTATAATGTCCAGCTCTGTGACTAACAAGAATATAAAATTGTTGCTTCTAAAGCAACATGGATAATGAATAACAATAAACAAAAAGTAATAAACAATCATAGAAATAGTTATATAAACCAGTCAATATATTACCTCACTCAGAAGTCTCTAACCATTCGCGCCAATCTGAAATACCGGATGAACCATCAAGCCAAAAGTATAACAAAATCAATTCTAGTCAAATACGCAAGCTTCAATGTAAAAAATAATAATCCCTATAGCTGAAATACCTGGTGATTACTACATCGTACAAGGAGTTGTTTTCCGTTTGGTGCCTGACCTCTGATTGTGTCATCTGTTCGTCGTTGGAGTTGGTGTACCAAACAATAAGTCGTTTCATAATATTCAATCAACAACCATAAAGAAATTTTACAGATAGAGAAATTATATCATTAACTGATTAAAGCAAAACTTCAACGATTAAATCGTGTAAGATTTTGATGAAGATGAGAGATAGAGTCTATGCAATTGAGAGTAGTGGCAAGATTTTGATGAAGGCGAGAGATATAGTCAAATTATCGAAAAAAGGGAATTGGATGAAGAATTTGAAAGAGTCAGAGAAGAAATAGGAACAAAGAAAAATGGAGAGAAATGGGTTTCTAAAGTAACTCCATCCTTCTTAATTCACTCAGTTCCTTTCTCAACTTGCTCACTCTTATACTCATGTTGCTGAGATTCTTCTTCTCTAATGGAAGCCAGTTTAGACTTTAGGGGTGTTTTACTACTTTCTGCGGTATCGGAACATTTCTTTAAGGGGGCTTTCTTAGCGGGGGATTTTTTGGCAATCTCTCTCTTAAAGGTCAGATCTAATATAAGGTTTTGGGAGGGGTCAAGAAGATGATATTGACAGAGAAACTGTTCTGTGATCAGAAACCTCCTACTTCTCTCTCCTTCGACAACGGTGTTTAAAGCATCAAATAATTCTTGCCAAGAAGTGTCAATCAGATCAGAAGAAGTAATCTCTGTAAAACAAAAAAGGAACTTAATACTCGAAACTTAAATGCAAAAGCAGATAAAGGGATATGTTTTCACTCCTTCCATCCACCTTCCATAAAAGCGACCAGGACACCGTACGAAGCAGTAATGATCTACGAATCCCTTGGCACTCTCTTGCAGATCGGTGATAAGCTTTAGGTATTTCCCCTCAACAAAAAAGATCGATGGTTTGTTTTGCCTCTTTTTAAAGACATACAAGGAGCAAATCTCTTGAAATGTAGGAGCGTGTTTCTTGACCCTTATGAAGAGTAAATAAAGACTAGTTAGAATGGCATAGCCATTTTGGTTTAACTACATGGGGGAAATTGCTAACGCTTGAGAATCGTTTCTAGGAATGGATTAAAAGGAGGTATGCCTCCCATTTTTAGCATATGTCGATTAATTGCGACATACCCAAGAGGTGGAGAATCTGCAAATTCGTTCCTCTCAGGGAATTTGGCCTCGGTTTATAAAAATCTGAACTAAGCATACATACTCTTATATGAGTGTTCAGAAAGTTGGGATGGTTTTCTCTCATCAGGTACTCCAGTAAGAAGCCTAAGTGTCGGGAATTCTGGACTGACGTTTGATTCAGAAGTATTAGTTGCAACTACACTAGCCAATTGGGCAGAAGTACCAGTTTGTGTAAACTTTGACGCTTCCTCAGTATGATGGAGAGACTTTTGTCTAGTATCCATTTTTCCACAAATAGTTGTACTTGAAAAATAGATTACAGGAAAAAACAACATTGCAAAAAAGGAACATCCAAAAGTCATAGAACATAGGGAGTCAGTTATAACTAAGTTGTGCCGGTCAATACCAAACTAACACATTCTGGTCGGCCTTAAGCATACTTACACCGGTCGGCCCAACCTAGGACGTCCTGGTCGGCTTCAAACCAGCATGCTCGGGTCGACTTCAAACTAGCACGGACTGGTCGGCCCTAAACCAACTCGAACTGGTTGGCCACGAATGGATCTATATTGGTCGGTCTCAAAGTACTATACTGCTCAGCGTCAAACTAGCATGCTCTGGTCGGTCTCAAAAAGAACCAATTTAAAATTTTTATTTTAGCTATTTTAATGGATTTTGAATATATAAAATGATTTATTTTAAATAGTAACAACTAGAAATTTATTTTGAATAGAATCAGAACGTATAAATTTATTTTAATTATAAATAGAGTTTGAAACAGCGCCTAGTTTGAAAATTCGATTTTAAATTTCAATTGAATATATAGAATTCATTTTAAATCGAAAATGGGACGACCCAGAAATATTTAAATCTGTTTAATAATATCTTTCTAACAAATGTGAAAAATATAAATTTCATAAAATAAATTGAAAGTTATGTCCAGTTTAAAATTTAAAATAGTCGCTACGGAATATATATATATTTATTTATATTTTAAATATTTATAAAGCCATTAAAAATAGCCATTTTGCAAACGATCTTCGTTTTCGACGAAACCGCTTTTGTTGGATCCAGAATATCAAATTATTGCTAGATTCCAATTTTCATAATTTTTGAAATTAATATGTGAGCATGGTAAAAGAAAATGTGTTTTGTCAAATTCAGTCAATTTGGATCGACCAAAAAAGGGCCATTTTTTAAACGGTCTCCAAATTCGACGAAATTAGTTTTGTTAGGACCATATCGTCAAAACAAAGTCAGAAATAATTTTTCTGTAATTTTTGGGGGCAATATGTGAACCCAGTAAATTGAAATGTACGTTAAAATTAAATATATATTGATTTATATTTTAATTTCAACGAAAACTGATCGTAACAGTCGAATTGGATTACAAAACATATCTTATTTCGTTCGGAATGGGGGTATTTAGCTAGGGCGACAGTCGTTGGGTTTGATTTGGAGTTCGGTTGAGAAACCCCTATTTATGGATTTAAAATAAATTTAAAATAATTATATAAATTTATAGCCAATAGGAAAAAAACCATTGACCAAATTCACTTTCTTCCAAACCCGATAGCTTCCCAGTTGAATGGCGAAATTGCTTCAGACCTTTCCTCCCTAATAACTTCTGATTCTCTCAGTGAAATCAAGTGATCCAAAAGGGAATTTTGAAGAGATTTTTACGATCTACAAATCTAGACAAGTTTGGAGTGCAACCGTCGAGTATTTATCTCAAATCACCTCCTCCAATAGGCGTCGTTCGCCTGAGAATTCCACTGCCACCCCTTGACCGAGTTCTTCTGTGGTGGAAGACTGTTACTATATATGGAATTTAAAAGGCTTTACCGTTATTCCATTTATATTATCAGTTGGATATGGAAGTTTATATCGATTATATATATTGATATGTTTTCCGTGAAAATTCTATAATAAATGGAATGTGATTTTGGGTTTGTCGTGAACTGTGTTTTAAATGACATTAGTTCTTTAACCCGATTAAAGACAAGATTAATTTCTTAACTTTGAAAAATCATTAAGTAATGGTTTTGGAGATTGAAACTGAAATAGAGTTTTAATGAATATTTAATTAGATTGAAATATGAATTTGATAATTTAAATTATCAAATTTAGGAAATGATCGAGAATGGAGTATCACCAGTTTTGCTCCAAGCGATAGTTAAATCTTTAATTAGATTTGAACGTGAAATGGTAATTAATTTTACCGATAACATCGTGGTGTTAGATATGGAGCGCCACCAGTTTTTCTCCATGGGATGAATAGGTTGGGATTGGGAAATAAAACAAATGATTACTTCGGTAAGGTTCGCTAATCCCGACTAGTTTGGAAAACCTTAATATGGTTTACATTGTGAAAAGAATATTTAAATAAAAGAATATTCTGAATTGGAATTAGGTGTATGTTGTGTTTGTGTAACACTTGTTTATAATATACGCGAGTTATTCGAAAAGACCGGGTTTATCCCATTCTGAATAATTGATTCGATGATATGTCGACGATGAAGACGGTGGTTGAAGACCAGAGGTCTTCACATCGTTTGGATGATTATTGATGTCTTAATTGGGTTGTACACCCAAGACAAGGTAATACGTGGTGATCGTCCAGACGTACTTAGAGATCGATGAATATGCGAGGTCCTCTCTCCTGTATTGGACATATGGGACGAGGAATAAGGTGCCTCCGGTTTTGTTCAGACCCAGAATGAACTTGTAAATGGATGTGTGTATGACATCGGATTTCATTCTGTGCGATTGATAGACATCGGTTACATAGCGTGAATTGCCTGTGTGGCATGCTGAGATGCAAATGATCAAGGCTGTTGCTAAAAAGCAGAGTCTTGTGGTTGATGATCAAAGCACGACTTTAATATAGCATATCTTTGTGTAGCGTTAATTCGCGAGCCTCACACCCTGGTGTGAACCAGAAACGGGAGAGGACTTTAGGGAGGACATGCGTTTCTTTCTGGGTAGGAGTGGTGTCAGGGTTTTACACGCCCTGATATTTTACTTATGTGGATGATGGATAGCGAGGTGCCTCGGATATATCGGTCATACAGGCCGATGGATAGTTTGGTCATTATACTGACCAGTTTGACGCCCCAAAGGGTGGGGAAACGCAGTGTTCATGCATTTTAATCCAAATCGAGTGGACCGGCCCTGACGATCCAAGGGCCCACTTGAGTCTGGGTCCTGAGACAAAGGCTAGAGCATCTCGAAGCGGTAAGGACGATCCCTTGCCTTGGTTCACAGACGGAAATCCAACTTCCAGTACGTGACATTTCGGTTTTAATTCTAGAACCTAGTATGGCGACATAGTGGGACGGGGCACTATGTCGTCTATGATTGATACATTTATATTTGAAGTTGATTTCTTCACTTATAGTAATAATAAAAGATGAAATTTCACGTACCAAGCATATTTGGCTATTATAAGGTAAAACTCTATCCTCCGGCTTGCATTGCATTGTGTGATGGGACCTGAGTCTGATAATAGCTTCATTGTTCTTTATTTAGCATTGCGCTGTTTGTTTTATGCACTGGTCTTCTTGGGGGTAAACCTGTTCCGTGCTATACGGCGTGGTCCCTTGATTTACCTAACTTTAAAATAAAAATAATAACTGTTTTAGTTCTTGCACCAGTCACATGACTGACTTGGAGATTATTGTTTTAACCTAAACTCTGGGTGCCCTTAATTTCCACACGGGCAGCTAGTAGTTTTGGTTTTGCATATTTATATTCATAGGATCCTGTTTTACAGCTGGAACTATACTTGGAAAGCTCTGTATCCGTGTATTCCTTTCAGTTGTGTTTTGTATTATTTTCCGCTGCATTGTAATTTGTAAATCTCTGATATTTAACAAATGTATTATATTTAATCATACTTTGTTATATTCTTGTACTCTAATGTAATTATTGTATTAGCAGTGAAATGTTCTTCTGTCTGTGTTCCGATTAGTCTTGTTCTATGACAATCCGTGCTTTCTCTTCTTTTCGGAGACCGGGGAAGTTCGGGTCTTTTCATTCTAAATCCTATAACAAAACATTTTGATGTCCATTAGACCCGTGATAGTTTTTCTACTAAATAAACAAACTAAAATGACTATACACATATAACTAGCCTATAAGAAAAATATATTCAATAATTACATAAAACTTAGATAAAAACGTAGGAATGAACGCCATTTCGCTGAATCCTTCAGATGCCACTCATCTAAAATGGCATCTTCAGCAATATCAACCATCTCCAGTGGCTCTTTCACTTGTCATTTCCCTAAGACCATCATAGGCCAGATCTAAGACCCTCTATCATGAGCTTTAGCACTACGACACCATCGAAAACTAGCGTTTTGTTTACTCACCTTGATTTTTATTTTGACGAAAAAGCGATCTGTTTTCTGATTAAATTAAACTAGCGTTTAATTAAATCGAAAACTCCAACTGGCTCCAGACAAACTCAATCCAGTTCCATTGCGAATCTATAGAGGATACAAGTCCAACAAATCCAATGACGTTCGAATCTGATTTTGTATAAACAACATATTTTTTTACAAGATTGAATTAAATTAAAATGTAAATAAATTAATAATTAAACTAATTAACTAGATTAGTTTATTTATTACACCTTAATTCATGTTTACTTTTCTCCTTCATAAAAATCGAAGCCTGTAGCTTTTACCTTAACACGCACCATCTTTCCTATCCATTTTGCGCTGCGCTAATCCTCATTTCCTCCTTTTTCTAAGTCGCGACATCCCCCGTATCCAAGAAACTAACGGCTTATTATTTTATTAATTTACATAACTTAAGTATGAAGTAACACACTAAAACTACCATAGATGATCTCCAATTTCAATCAAACTTGATACTACTATGGTTTGACGTTCCAGACCCAATAAAATTACTTTTTTCGAAAACCGAGGTCGTTTGAAAATTAATTAATCTTGAGTGCCATATTAAATCGATAATATAATTTAAATTCAAGACAGTCAACTCCTCGATAATAAATTATAATTATTATCATTTATTTTCAAAAAAAAAAATTGACTATTTGAAATATTTTGGTTCAGTTTTAACTTTGATCCAATTATATTTCATTTTAAATATTCAATAAAATAAAATAAAAACTGCATATCGATTATTAAATCGATAACTCAATATAAAAATCGATTTGTATATTATCAACTCAATATTTAAAACCATATTAAATATTTAAAATAAATCGACCAGAAATCCGGGTCGTTACACTGTCAAATGGTTGGGTCTAAATATGTAGGGTCGAGTTTTGACACACTTAAAAAATCTGTTGGACAGGCAGATTCACATCTTTTACAACCTACACAGTCTTACGTTCTTTGCGCGGAAGCAATTTGCTTAGCTTTACATCCGTCCCAAGGTATCATTTCCAATTCATCTACGGGGCAAGCTTGTACACATTGAGTGCACCCTATACATGTATCATAAATTTTTACTGAATGTGACATTGGGCCTATAAATTCCAGTTTTGAACATAATTCTTTTTGTTTATGACCCATTCTCTTTGATCCATTTTTTAGCCAATCCGTTTATAACCCAACCCTAAAATAAATGGGTTACCCATTTAACCCACGTAGGTATTGATTTAGCTAATAAAAACAAATGCTAAAATTTTAAAGTTAAAAAGGCCAAAATTACGAAAATACCCTTCATTTTGAAAAAATTGAAAATAAATAAATAAATTTCAAAAAATCTATAAAATTATGAAATGAAAAGTAAAAAAATGAATATTTCCAAAATTACGATTTCTAGAACTAAAAGTATAACGATTATGAAAATACCCTTCAAACTGGAAAAGGCGGAAAAAATTTCAAAAAATTATGAAATTATAAATGATGAAAGAATTATTCGAAAATAATAATTTTTAAAGTTAAAAAGGCCAAAATTATGAAAATGCCCTTCATGTTGAAAAAAGTGAAAAAATTAAATAAATTTTAAAAACTCCAAAACATGACGAAATGAAAAGTAAAAAAAGAATTATTCAAAAATTACGATTTTAAAATCTATATATGTCAAAATTACGAAAATGCCCTTAATGTTGAAAAAGGGGAAAAATTAATAAATTTCCTTCATAACTCAAAAAGGAAAAATAACTGTAATCAATTTCCTATGCCGTGAACTCTGTTTATCAATTTCCTACGTCATTCCTACGCCGTGAACTCTGCCTATCAATTTCCTACGTCATTCCTATGCCATGTCTTATGGCGTGGGTAAGACGTAGGAAATTTCATGAATTTCCTACGCCAATCCTATGCCCTGCCTTACGGCATAGGAAATTTCGCGAATGAAATTAGAATGTTTTCTTCAATGGCATGGAAATGACGTAAGAGATTTCTACGCCTCTACAAGCGTTGGTAAGACATAAGAGAGGTTGATGTCTTTCCTACATCGTAAACTCCGTCTATCAATTTCCTACGCCAATCCTATGCCCTGCCTTATGGCGTAGGAAGAGCATAGAAAATTTTACATATGAAATTAGAATGTTTTCTACAATGACGTGGAAATAGCTCAGAAGGTTTATACGCCTTCGACATGTGTATTTAATACATAAGAGAAGGTTGACGTATTTTTTACGCCGCGAATTCTACCTATCAATTTCCTACACCATTCTTATGCCATGCCTTATGGCGTAGGAAAGGCATAGGAAATTTCACAAATGAAATTAGAATGTTTTCTGCAATGGCATGGAAATTCCGTAATAAATTTCTATGCCATCTACAGACGTAGGTAAGACATAAGAGAGGTTGATGTCTTTCCGACATCGTAAACTCTGCCTAACAATTTCCTATGCCCTGTCTTATTGCATAGGAAAAGCATAGAAAATTTTGCATATGAAATTAGAATATTTTCTACAATGGCGTGGAAATAGCGCAGAAGATTTCTACGCCTTCGACAGGTGTAGTTAAGACATAAGAGATGGTTGACGTATTTTTTACGCCGCGAATTCTATCTATCAATTTCCTACGCCATGCCTTATGGCATAGGAAAGGCGTAGGAAATTTCACGAATGAAATTAGAATGCTTTCTACAATGACATGGAAATGGCGTAATAAATTTCTACGCCGTCTACAGAAGTAGGTAAGACATAAGAGAGGTTGATGTCTTTCCTACATCGTAAACTCTGCTTATCAATTTCCTATGCCAATCCTACGCCCTGTCTTATGGCGTAGGAAAGGCACAGAAAATTTTGCATATGAAATTAGAATGTTTTCTACAATGACATGGAAATAGCGCAGAAGATTTCTACGCCTTAAACAGGTGTATTTAAGACATAAGAGATGGTTGACGTATTTTTTATGCCGCGAATTCTACCTATCAATTTCCTATGTCATTCCGACGCCACACCTTATGGCGTAGGAAATTTCACAAATGAAATTAGAATGTTTTCTACAATGGCATGAAAATGGCGTGATAAATTTCTACGCCATCTACGGACATAGTTAAGACAAAAGAGAGGTTGATGTCTTTCCTACATCGTATTTCTGCCTATAAATTTCCTACGCCAATCCTACGCCCTTCCTTGTGGCGTAGGAAAGGCATAGAAAATTTTGCATATAAAATAAGAATGTTTTCTACAATGGCGTGGAAATAGCGCAGAAGATTTCTACGCCTTCGACATGTGTAGTTTAGACATAAGAGATAGTGGACGTATTTTTTATGCCGCGAATACTACCTATCAATTTCCTACGCTACGCCTTATGACGTAGGAAAGGCGTAGGAAATTTCACAAATGAAATTAGAATGTTTTCTACAATGGCGTAATAAATTTCTATGCCGTCTATAGACGTAGGTAAGACAAAAGAGAAGTTTATGTCTTTCCTACATCGTAAAGTCTGTCTATAAATTTCCTACGCCAATCCAACGCCCTGCCTTATGGCGTAGGAAAGACATATAAAATTTTGCATATGAAATAAGAATGTTTTCTACAATGGCGTGGAAATAGCGCAGAAGATTTCTACGCGTTCGACAGGTGTAGTTAAGACATAAGAGATGGTTGACGTATTTTTTACGCCGTGAATTCTAACTATCAATTTGAAGCCATGCTTTACGGCGTAGGAAATTTCGCCTCGTGAACTTTACTCCTACCCCCGCCTTATGGCGTAGGAAAGGCATAGGAAATTTTCTATCAATTTCCTACGTCATTTCTATGCCCTGCCTTATGGCGTAGGAAAGACGTAGGAATTTTGACATACGAAATTAGAAGATTTCTACGCATTTTAGAGTCGTAGATAGACGTAAGAAATGTTTGACGTCTTTCCTACGCCGTAAACTTTGCCTACCAATTTACTACGCCATTCCTACGCCCCGCCTTATGGCATAGGAAAGGCATAGGAAATTTTGCATAGGAAATTAGACTGTTTTCTAGTAGTGTTACCATCACTTCATATATGCAAACAATCCCCATTATAACATGTAGGTTCACTGCCATCTATATTCAGAAGCCTTATATTCTATTAGAATATTGATTGTGCCTTATAAAATGGTGAAAACTGCCACACTTGTGGTTTTTTTATTTACTTCACATTTATCATACATAAATTATTTGTTTAGTTTTATACTATCCATTAATATTGTAATTTATATGCTAGCGATGCAACTAAGTAGGAGACGATGAATTGAAACACAAATTATTGTATGTTTTCTAATTTTTTTATTTTTTTTATTTTACACATCTTAATATATGAATTGATGCACAAAGTAAAAATTGGAATGAATTGCATGAGGACACCTTCAAGAATACAAAATGGACAATAAGGAAAAGGAAAGATTGATTCTTGATATGGCCATGAAGAGCAGTGTGCTAAAAACGGATCGGACGAACATTTATTTGGAGATGACGATTGATAAGTGGAGTAGGTGTTTTAGTTCATGTTCAGAAATGACTTTCAGTACACATTTGCATGTGATGAGCTGCTCTAAGTCGCAAGAAGGTAGGGGCAGATGAAGGTGAACCCATGTGGAGTTACAAATCTAAGATATGTTAATTTCATAGAGTATAGAAAAGATCAGTGTAGATTGATTTAAAGTTTGTGGATGAAAGAGTTTAATGCAGGTATGATTTATGGAATTTTGTTCCTACGTGATTTATTTTTGGATTACTTAGCAAGTAACATCGTTAGTATAAGCAAATTTATCATGCATATTACGTATTTTACTTATATATTTATTCGTCTCACTTTTGCTTTCTTTATTAGATTTTTTTTTTTTTTTGAAATACTAGCTGGGAAGTTTACTATGAAATACTTTAACGCTTCATTGTGTTTGTAAAATGGTTTCAATAAATTTTAAAGGGAAGTCAATAATTTGACAACAATGATTATTAGGGCCATCTTCATAATTGGTGACAGGATTGTGTTAACTGTACAGTTTTAGATGATATTCAACAAACTAGCTTTAAGTAACAAAAGGATATGATTTTATATCAGCATGGTATTGTTCAACAACCTTAGTCCATTTCCATTTCTAGGTATAACGATATGGGTCTTAGTACATTGAACATTACTAGCATAATATCATTTTTTCCCCTTATGCTTTTCTCTGCGAATGTTATTTTTTATTTTGTTTAACTTCTCAAACATCATTGAAGAAGTCTACCGGAATGTTTTACTGCCCTTCAAAACTACTTTACGATAATGTAAATATATCTTTTTGCTTTTTTTAACTATGATTTCTATTTTTTAAGGGTAAGTTTCAGTGTTCAAAGATAGGGTATAAATTTGTTGCTGATGTACTCCACTGTTTATAGGCAACCCAACCTTATGATGTCTGACAAAACAATGCACTAATATTTTCCTAGAATATATGCTCTTTGGTTTTATTGATAACATATTTCCATCATTTTAATATTTGTTTGCTTAGGGTTGTCAATGAATACCGAAAAATCCGATATCCGTCCGTATCCGAAAATATCCGATATCCGTCCGTATCCGAAAATTAAACGAATACGGATATCCAATTTTCAAAAATAATTTCGGATACGGATAAGAATATGGCACTTTTCGTAACCAAAAGCATCCATGATTTTTAACCAAAAGAATACTGCCTTTGTTACGCTCGTGTTCTACAGATATCTTCTGCTTTACTCTCCTGCCTCGCTCCTTCGTCTACTCCCCGTTGTTCTCTCATATTCTGCCAAAATGGCAAAATCCGAAATTTCTCTCTTTTTTGATTTCTTATCAAAACCTAAAGTCCCCATCCTCCAAAATAAACGACACACCTCCACTCATCCTAGATCCACCGCCCCAATACTGAAAGCCATGACTAGCCTTACGCCTTCACCATACTAAATGCGGGAGATTTGTCGGTTTATGCAGAGTTTGAATCAGATATTTTATAACGGGTTTAGCGTGGATGATTTTGCAGAAGATTCAAGAATACTGGATCCGGTTCGTAGAACTGAGTTGAGCCTGAAACAGTATGAAGTTGTGACGTATTTCTACTCTCCAATTTACTGATGATAAATTTTTCCTTAGCACTAAGCCTCGTTATATTGCATCGTTAAACCTGATATTTCATGCTTTGAAAGAAAACTCTGGACCGAAAATTAATTTTCACAAAAGTTCCCTAATTCTTTTGGAGGTTGTAGATGTATTGAAAGAAGATTCAATGTGCTGGTACCTTTTGGTCTCAAGCTGAAAGACATCTTTTGGTAAATACAACACTGTCTTCTATCCCAGTCTATTATAAGTATCCTAACTAGACTACTGAAATAATTGATACTATGGGCCCGTTCGCAGCTTAAATTTTCCACGTTTGGATTTTCTATGGCGTCCGACGCAAGCAATTTTTTCCCTTCCAAAAACCACAATCTTTGAACGTCGGAAAAGTAACCGTTGGTGTCCGACGCGTCGGACGCCACCGATTACTTTTCCAACGTACCCTTTCGTTCTCTTTATATTCACCAAACCCCCCTTTCTTCCTCACCAAATCCGAACTCTCCCCCCTTCAGCCCACAAAAACGATTTTTTCGAGCTGTTTCGAGCAAAAAAAAAGGTATTTTTTTAATACAGTTATGTTTATTTTTCAATTTTCTATAACATATAATTTTTTCGGTTTTTTCTGAATTTTTTTTGGCGTTATGCAGATGTCAAACTCATCTACCTCTACTTCTCAGCCATTTGCTAACTGGACGGACGAACGGGAGTCTGCTTTTATAGATATTTGCATAGAGTTCATAGCAGAGCGCGATACTGGCGTCAGCCACTTCTACTCCACATTCGCGACTACAATGAACGACCGTTTTAATCTGGAGTTCACAGAAACCCAGATTAAAAATAAATGGGACAACATGAAGCGCTCTTTTCGCGATTGGGATAGACTGCTAAGAACACCTGGCGGTGTATGGAATGCAGAGTTCGTTTATGACCGACCATGTGAGACAACTTGATGCTCGTTGCTTGGAGCTTGTTCAGGGACAGGGTACGCGTGTGGAGCTTTGGGAGATTCTGACGATTTTTCGCAATGATGCGCAGAATGTGGAGATTGTTCAGGAGCTTACCGATGAGGGCATACGTGGGTTTATTTTAGCGGAGTTGAGTGCTTTACCCCATCGTCGTTTATTTTAGATTTTCATGTATTTGTTTTAATTTCAGTCTTGTTGTGTTCTTTATGTTTGTATTTCTGATCGTGTAATGAAAAATGTAGTCATTTTGTTTTATGAAATTAGTATTTAATTCATTCAAAACAATTAATTTAACAATTAAATACCACGCTCAAACACCCCGCTCAAATACCCCGTTCGTAGCTAAAAACACATTCCCCACTCGCTACAGTACCACGCTCACATTCCCCGCTCAAATGCCACACTCAAATACCCTGTTCACGTTCGTTAAGAACGCACCCTATAAAAATAAACTTCCCATGAAGAGGTGGTAGAGAAGGTAGTCCTTTTTAGTAACACAGTGTCCTGTAGCGAAGTTAGAAAGAAAAATACCAAGATGGCGTTGGAGTTCTTAATTTGAATGATTTGGATAGTGCACCAATTAGTAAGTGGTTATAAAAGTTGAATCATGGTAAAAATTTGATTGGAGAGATTAAGCAATAAGTTAACAATTTGATAGAGATTACACACTATGCCATAGATGGCCTACTACAACGAAAATTCAAGGTGTTGCCAGCTAAATTGTTGCCACGGCTATGCTGATTTTCATCTATTGCAACACACGTTTCAATGTGTTAGCATAGATATCAAATTGTGTTGCAGTAGCTATAAATATATTCAAATTAAAATAAAATAAAACAAAAATGACACCTCAGCGATCCACACCTTAAGTTAAAACAATATCTTAACCATCCATCCATTGTGTACTATGCCCACTCTGACACCTCAGAGATCCATAACTTAAGTTAAAACAGTATCCTAACCATTCATCCAATGTGTACTGTACCTCCTGTTTTTCCCGCTAACATTTTCATTTAGGCGATTCTTTCTCATTTCGTCCCCCCCCCCCCAAATCGAAAATTCAGATTTTAGGGTTATTGGAAGAATAAAAAATGGAGCCGTCCAACGATTTTTCTTATCCGTCTCCAACAACAGATCTAGATCTACTGTGCCCTCCCTCACGTCCTTAAATTTCCTCCTCATCCTTCCATTTTCCGTTGCTTAAAAATGATGTGTCCCTGCCTTTGACTTCCCGATCTCCACCTCGATAATTTCTAGGTTAAACATTTGCGATTTCACCATTGCTCGATCTGAATCTTGGCCATTTTTCCCGATCTGAATCTAGTTATACTATAGGCGAAAGCGATTACACAAGATTGGTTCTTCGCTCAGGTTACCAGGTCCAAATCAGTATTATTTATAAATTGTTTATAAACTATATAGGCTTCTGTTAAGTCACCCTTCAATGACCTAAAAGAAAAAAAATCCAAATGTTTAGAAATGGAAATAAATTGCAGATAATCCAAAATTCTGTTACTGGTGTTACCTGTGACGTCAATCAAATTCTTCGCAAAATTGAAGTATACGCTTGCAATTATTGAGTCCGCGATTGCAAACTTATTCTCAAAATCGCCTGCAACTGTAAAACTCTCAGCTGCAAACTAGGGTTACTTTTTTTTTCACTTTTTGATTGTTGATTTCGTGTGTTTTCTGTTATCGTACTCCTATTCTTCTTCCGATTTCACAATTGTGAATTTTTTCCTCCTTTTTTTTCTTTGATTGATTGAACGAGATGAGATTTTACCCTAATCTTGTCCCGTCATCGGCCGGAACCGGTACAAGTTCTTCGGAATCTCGTGGTTCCAACTGAAAACTCAAACCATGCTTTTACCATAATAACTTCTTTTTTCAGAAATTTTGTGAAGAAACTTCTTTAAAACATTAAAGAGGTCAATAGCATAAAACTTTCTAACAAGAAATGATAAGCTTGAAAATGGTGAAGTTTATTCGTGTTTAATTTTTTTAATTTATTTATTTGAGAGTGATATTTAAACTCCTAGTGAGTGGCATGAAAAATTTCAAGAGGTTTCTCTATGCATCGCTCACCGGACTTCTTATTAGTCAAACACAAGACTAAATAAAACACTAGTGAAATGGGAATAAAATGATGTTAACAAAAAAAAATTATTGACTCATTCTTCTACAAGCAATGTAATAAACACAAACTATAAAAGGGTGTCATAAAAATTACAACGAATGCAAGAAAAAAGAGTGGAAGATACAAATTGATGTTTGAACAAGTAAAAGAATATTTCCATAGAATTAACAATATCATGCACTTCCAATATTTTGTTTATGCATAATCAATTCATCCTTGCAGGGATCCATCCTTGAGAAGTTTTGAACTGATTCCGTTTGATCTTTTAATAGGGAGTGATTATATAAACTGTCTTTTTATCTCTTGATCTTCGTAGATAAAGAGTCTATAACAGAGATTTGTATTTTGCTTCATCCTCTAATGAATAGAACTAAGAAAGCAATCAAATGACTAATTGTGATGAAGAAGCGATGAGGTTGCAAAAAGCAAATAATTGGTATGTAGGTATACAAGTTAATGTGCCAAATAGAGTGTAATGAAGGGAAGAAAAACAACTTGCTCACTGAAAATAGTAGTATAAATATGTTGATACATAAAGTTTAACTATATTGAAGCCTCAAAGGGCGTGCATATATACTCATATTATTATCACTTATTTATTATCACTTTATACAACCAATAGAAGTAGCAGATGTGAATTTTCAGTTATTTAATATCACTTTATACATAAAAAATTATAGCGAATTGAATAATTAAATACCATCAATTCTATTTTGTTCCAATGAAATTTATTTATATCAATTACATATTAACACTCCTTATTGCTATTCAATTAGGGAATCTATTTGCGATCAACTAAATCACACCGCCTAATTCCTGTTATCAATGATAAGTAGTTAACCAATTGCAGGTTGTAACACTTTGTGAGAACTTGTAAGTGAATTGTTTTAGAGTATTTACTAAAATGTTTCGTTATTATGGAGAAATAATATAGTAGGAACTAACTATCTGTTCTTAATAAATACATTTCTATCCTTCCATAGATTTGGCAAAAGAGTACAAATAACATTAATGTGAAGAAAATACTTGTCATTTTTTTCGACAAATTAAGTTTATTTATTTGTTAATACTTTTGAAGATAACATTATATTTTACATATCTATTAAATAATAGTGAAGCAGAAATTTTAAAGCTCTCTCATTAATTCTAGGAGTTTTCTCTCTTCTCCTTACTTCTTTACAGATATTTTACTTTAAATTAGTTTACCACTTTACGCTTATTTCCTATTTCTCTCACATTATATTACTTCTCTGTCATTTTACATTTTGATATGGACATTTCAAAGTTTACACAATTATTTATTAACAATTTAGCTTTTAACATTTTATATTTAAGTCCACATATTTAAATTAATTACAAAATCCAAAATTTAAGTAATATAAATAAATTTAAGGGGATTTTACCCTCAAGGACAAAAGGAGCAATAAATTTTTCCATAAGGACAAGGGGGAAAAATTTTATCCTCAAGGACAAAATTTAGTGTAAAGGGAGGAATTCAGGGGCCCACTATAATTCATCCCTTTACACTAAAACTTGTCCTTATGGACAAAAAATCCCCCCCTTGTCCTTATGGAACAATTTATTGTTCATTTTGTCCTTCAGGATATTTTCCTGTAAAAAAAAATTTAATTAGCTATAATATTTCTTTGAAGTGCTCAAAGTGAAAAAATCATGTTTTTTGGCTCTAAATACCAGCACTTCAAATTTTCTTTATTCGTTTAACTCTCTTTCAATTCTTTTCTAACATTTTACCTTTTGTAACATATTTTACAATTAATCACATAATATTAAACCTATTTAAATAACTTTAGCAAACTACTATTCATTGATTTGCCTAATAAGTCACATCAAGTTTAACCATATTCATATTGACAAAAATGAAAAAAAAATAGATGTATAATCACGTCAATCACATAAACATAAATTATAGACATAATTAACTATCACAAGTTCAAAGTTGAACTCATTTACCTCAACATATTTATCATGTATTGCATTGTAATATTGATGTCAAACCCTTACATTCTAAAATTTATTTATTCATTTACAAAACACTTCACAATATCACTTAACATCGTACATCTAAGTCAATATGTTTAAATCAATTATGTGATTTTGAATTTAATAAATAATTTCAATCAATAAATTATTGTTAGTTCATCTAATTAACACCAAGTGTTATGTTTTAAAATGTACACTATGTTAATATTAACAAAAATAGCAAAATTAGTTTTTCTTTCGAATATAAAGTTAAATAAGTTAAACAGTTTAAATAAGGAAAAATATATATGGACACAACATGCGGATATAAAATTACACACACAAAATCTAAACCATTAGATGTCCTTCTGAATTCCACTTTCCACATAAAGACAAACAAATTTTATCGTCCAGATTTTGTGTACATAAATTTGTGTTTAATTTTGTGTCTCAATAGCCGCTTCCTTTAAATAACATATATAAACAATAGTAAAAAGATTTATTATATTATACACTTATCTCAGTAGATTTATCATAAATTGAAGAAAATAAATTTTGCTTTTAAGTACTTGCATTTTAACGTTTTTACAATTATTTTCTGAACTTACCCAATTCTTTCGTGATTTTTTATATTTCAATCTATATGTTTAAACTAATGAAATCTTAATTATACCTATCTGAATAATCTTTAGAGAGTATGTAGCCCCTAATAGTTCTTAAAAATATACGTCAGTTTTACTATGTATATTCATATTAGAAAAGATAGTTTTCCATGCAACTATAAAGTTGTATAAACTACATAATATAAACTATGTATATCAACAATAATGGCAAAATTAATTTATATAATTAGTTATGATTTATTTATATCAATAATTTACCATATATTATATCATAAAATTCTTTTTGAACATCAATATCTCCTCAATAAATTTATAAATCTTTTGCAAATAAAATTCAATTCTTTGTTATGTTATGCAGTTAAACTAACTTCGTAATTTTACATTTAATTTATTTTATTAGAAAATATTTATTAACGAATAGATTACTAACATACATTAATTTTAATATGTATATCTATATTAACAAAAATGAATAATTTTTTTTCTCAAATACGCGTACATAAATATTGTTTATTCAAGCTATAGAACATAAACACACAAATGGTAATAGTAATTTTAATTAATAGTTTATGTATTTAACTTCAAACTTTATCATATATTGCATAACAAAGTTCCCTTTTTGATGTTAAAATAATAAATATTATTTTTAATAATATTATCGTGTGCAACGTACGAGTTACATACTAGTATGGAGTATTATATATTCAATATATAATTAAACGTGACTAAAATCCTTACCTTACATCAAGGTTTTAAATCTCGAATTCCGTTCATGTTACGAGAATGTTATTGATACGGAAGTATGCCATATCAATATGATCCGAACAAGATAAGCGTAATTTTGGTGTACATCGTGGATTGACATACTGGATTTTGATGTTTATCTCATGGATATCCCAGTATAATTTAACTATCTAAAATTGACATTTAACTTTTTTTTATTCTAATTTTTATCCAATCATAATTTTTTTAATGTACGTAAATTGTAAAAGGTGATAAATTAATTTTCCCTTTTATTGTAAAGTGGTAACATGATTGGTGTCAATTAGTTTAATGAGTTCCACACATTTGAATATAAATATAAAAATTTAAAATATATAAATAATGTTTTGCATACTGGTTAAAAGATAAAAATCAGGATTAGTGGGTTAGTAAAATATCATTAGGGTGTAATTTTTTTGGATCAAACATAACATAAGAAGTTGTAGAATATGTCTGTGTATAAACATAACTTTGTACGAGACCTTATATTGAGATCTTACTTGAAATTTTGTTTGAGACCTTAAACAATTGAACGAGATGAGTTTCAAATATGATATAAACAAAATTTTGATGTCTCATTTCCCTAAATCTCATCTTGCCCAAACTCGAAAACGAGATCTCTAGATCTCGAGTGGGATAAATGAATTTCGAAACAGTGTCCCTACATACACAACAAGAAGGATTGATTACAATAGTGGCAACTAACTGATTCTTCTACATCAAAACAACGCCGAGATCACTATGACTGGCATTGGTGTACACGATAAGATCGTGGTTTCCCTCGGGATCCACAAGTACGGGCGCATTTGTAAGAAGCCCTTTCAATCTCTTAAAGGAAGTCTTACACTTATCGGATCAAACAAAGCAAACTTCTTCTTTCTCAGACTAGTCAATGGAAACACGATGCGAGAAATGTTTTTAATAAAGCAACGGTAATATCCGGCTAAACCCAGAAAGCTACAAATCTCATGAACATTCTCAGGCCTTTTCCAATTTTGAATGGCTTCGATTTTGGAAGGATCAGCAGAAATACCCTCAGAAGAGGCAACATGGCCAAAGAATCGAACTTGCTTCTCTCAAAAGTGGCACTTAGATAGTTTAGCCTTAAGCTGATGATAGCGAAGAGTACTAAAGGCAATGCACAAATGATTAGCATGCACGATTTTGGATTTGAAGTAGACAAGAATATCGTCAATGAAAACTATCACAAACTTATCAAAATATTCTCGAAACACACGATTCATAAGATTGACGAAGAATGATGGAGCATTTGTCAAACCAAACGACATGACAAGCCATAACGAGTGCGAAAAGCTGTCAGTGGAATACTATGTTCCGCGACTCGGAGATGATGAAAATCCATGGCAAGGTCTAACTGAGAAAACACATTTGCTCCTCTGAACTGATTGAACATATCATCGATTGGGGGCAATGGGTAACAAATCTTGATGGTCAACTATTTGATTGCATTAATAATTAGACAATACTTCTCTTTACACAAAGAATAATGGCAGTGAAAGAAAAAACTTCTAAGGTGAACTATCTTTATATAGTTCTTATTTTATTCTTGTCATTTTTGTGCGAACTCTAAAAGCGTAAGTTTAACAAATTATTTCTATTACTCTATTACAGATCTCCCTGTATGTGTTTTCTGCCCAAACTATTATAGCAATGATGTTCATTTCATTCGTTGAAAACATGACATCTGCTCAATTGTAATCATTATGTTAAGGTCCACTTGTAATCTTGGTATTTTCTTGCATGACATTTTTTAAACTTCGATCACAGAATGAGATTGATGAACTTGAAAAATCAGTTGGGGTAAACCAAGTGAGGATCAAAGAGCTGGAGGTTATATTTCCGATGAAAAATTGACTACCATTAAAAACCATATTAGAGAGCTCAAAAATCATATTAGAGGGCATGAAAATCATATTAAAGGGATCGAAAAACAACTTAGAGGGTTGTCTGTAAAAGTTTCAAAGTTAGCCATGAAAAATTCCGATAAAAACAAAAAGTGTGAGGGAACAATTGAAGCAGTTAAAGAGTTGTACAACTAGATTAAAAATTTTGTTAGGAGAATAAGTGCAATAGTATATATTCTTGAAAATAAAGGTGGAAAATTGGTGGAGCTATTGAAATATCAAGTAAAAAAGAATGAAACAATTGAATGCAAGCTAAAGTTGATAGATAAGAGGCTGAAACAACATGACATTACACTGATGAAAACCTTATGTCCGAGTATAAAAAGATATTAAAACTGAAAAAGTCTATGCATAAGTCCAAAGTCAAACAACAGGATGTTGCAATAACGAAGATGATCCTATGTTATCGAATAAAACAAAGGCTAAGGAAGAAAAACTGGATGCACAAGTCCAATGACGATTGATAGTGCGGCGTTGAATGGTTGTATTGGTTACACCAATATTTTAGTTAATCTCTTTGGCCGCCTTTTCTAATGGTTATTACTATTTGAATATTGAGTTTTAGCTGTAGAAATTTGTACAATAACAAATCTGGGAATTAAACATTAGTTTTATGACTTAATTTGTATTGGAGGACAAGAATCAGTGATTTTATTATGGGAATAAAACAACTGATTCTTATGCTCCAATTACAAATTAAGTCACAAATATTAATGTTTCATTTCCAAATTTGATATTGTTCAAATTTGTAGAGTTAAAACTCAAGATTAAATATTTAAATAGCAATACCCATTAAAAAAGACTGTAAAGTGATTAGTTGAAAAATTAGTGTAACCAATACAACCATTCAACGTTGCACTGCCAATTGTCTTTGGACTTGTGCATCCAGTTTTTCATCATTAGCCTTTGTTTTATTTGATAACATAGGATCCTCTTCGTCATTGCAACATACCGTTGTTTGACTTTGGACTTAACATTGACTTTTTCAGCTTTAGTCTTCTTTTTATACTCGAATATAAGATTTTCTTCAGCGTAATGTCTTATTATTCTAGCCTCTTATCTATCAACTTGAGCTTATATTCAATTGTTTCAATCTTTTTTACTTGATATTTTAGTATTTCACCAATTTGCCACATTTGTCTTCAAGATTAAATCCTATTGCACTTATTTTGCTAACAGATTTTTTAATCTTGTTGTACTGCTCCTTAACAGCTTCAATTGTTCCATCACACTTTTTGTCTTCATTCGATTTTTTCATGACTAACTTTGTAATTTCTACAAACATCGCTCTAAGTTTTTTTCCGATACCTTTAATATGATTTACAGGTCCTCTAATATGATTTTCGAGTTCACTAATTTGGTTTTTAATGGTAGTTGATTTTTCTTTGGAAGTATAACCTTCAGCTCTCTAACTCGCTTGTTTTCATTCCAGCTGATTTTTCAAGTTATCAATCTCATTCTGTGATTGAAATTTAAAAAATGTTGTGCAAAAAAATACCAAGGTTATTAGAGGACCTTGAAAGAATGATGTCAATTCAGCACATGCCATGTTTTCAACGAATTAAATGAACATCACTGCTATAATAGTTTGGGAAGAAAGCACAAATAGGAATATCTGTAATAGAGTAATAGAAATAATTTGTGAAACTCATGCTTTTAGAGTTCGCATAGAAATGACAAGAAAAAAAGGAATACAAAGATAGTTCACCTTTGAAGTTTTTTCTTTCACTGTCATTATTCTGCTTAAAGAAAAGTATTGTTTGAATTATTAATGCAACTAGCTAAGTCTTGGCAAATACTTTTTGCATATCATTTTTGCTGCTTATTTAAATTGCTATAAATAGCAGTATAAAGATAAGTAACCCAGTTGGGTTTACATTTTTAAGTGAATTTGACAAGTAGGTCCAGAACCATTCTACTACCTAAAACTTGAAATAAAGAAGAGTTTTGAATTTTCTGTTATTATTTTGCCTTTGTTTTATGATGTTGGAGAAAAATGATATTCATAACAATTTGGTTACTGGGGGCAAAATTAGTTTATGATATCAACATGAGTGGACATTTCAACATGTTATATTCCCTAGGACTGTAATGACCCAGATTTCCATAACATCAGAGTTGACTATATACATCATACGTCCAACCCAAATATCACGAAAATACGAAACATTTTTTTTAGAAGAAAGAGATAGAAGAAGAACAGAAATAACAACACAGAATCTCACATCGCAGTGGAACAAAATATAATATATTATAACTTTTGAAATACAAAATCTCAACTGTATAACATACACTTATCAGAGTACAACACTTACAACACAACGGAACAACACTATAACTAGATAACGCTGAAGCCTCCTGCTCCAAGCTCTTTTAGATAGATCTGCAAAATCCTGAACTACTTGACTGCCCGTACAAATTTAGGCACCCAATAGTTTAGGTAGAATAAAACAAAATAAACTCCGGGTCAGTCATGGGACTGGTATGAGTAAACAGTTTCAGAAAACTAAATGATATCTCATAAGACCACGCCGTATAACACGGAACGGGTTTTTCCCTTATGAGGATCCAAACACTTGACTTATCTTTATATCAAAACTCTTTTGATATTATAATAATGTCTAAATCAAGTAAATAACAATCTAGTGGAACGTTTGCTTCTCACGTTCCACATATATATGCAATCAAAACCGCAAGCACGTATTGGGTAATGGATTTCCAACTATGACAAGGTATGGAACCACCTTCCGCTGGTATATCTCTAGAGGAGAATACACCAAGTTCAACAAGAACATCTTGCAACTCAGCCACACATGACCGACCACTCATTTCGCTTGAGTGTGTCGAATGTATATCACCAACAGTTGGGATCAGCAACCGTTTCCCGAATGGGACAGCATCGACAATAGATTTTTAGAAGTAAATGAAACTCTAGATCAAGTGATTATACACCCTAATAGGTGCGACCTACATAGACATGCTGCTTGCCCGATTTCTGTCATTTACCGGATGTTGAGGCCAGAGGCTACGCTTTATCATCACACCAGATTCACTTTGAATGCCACATCGTCAAATCCATCAAATCACCGATTGACGTCCTCAACAGTACATTACGTGTTAGCTAAAAGAAGTTTCCTTCTCCGCTTCCACTCTTGGTACGGTTGAAGAAATCAATGTACGTGACCTTTCTGGAAATACTCTGTCAGACAATCATCCATACGAGTCACCCAGGAACAGGATGAACTGAAGGCACTATTTCTATTAATAGAAAAAGTCCTTGCACTCTACTCCGTCTTCGATTATCTTTATATAATCTGATTCGCATGCTACTGCCAATACGGAGTGGTTCTTCGGATAATAATCCAACCGGTCTCTCCATATTGACAACGATGGTCAAAACTTCGATAGTCTGTGATTTAACTATCGAATAAAAACAAGTGTTTCGATAGTCGATGATTTAACTATCGAAGAAAACAAGTGTTCATCCAAACATCCAACAATCACTAAGCCCTTAATTAATATTCCATTAATTAAATCTCTTCTCTATTTCTTATCAATATTTGTTAACCAAATATTTTCAATAACCATATTGACCTTTCTTTATTTGGAAAACATTTCCGAATATCGCCTTCCTTTATTTTCTAAACTTTAGAAAATATATGTTATTTATAATTGGAAAATATTCCAATTACTTATCTCTTTTCCAATCTCGTTTATTCCTATACTTAGGAAATATTTATTATTCTATTTCCCAGCTTACACTCATTTGGGTTAAAACGGATGTTGTGTAAAACATCGTTACGACAACCCAAATACTATATTCAACTAACTTTTATCTAACATTGATCTTCGAGCCTGAAATATTACTATTTATTTGTTAATAATGAAATCAATCGAGTTGGGGTATAACTACCTCTCAGACCTTGACTGAATAACATTTGTAACGTCAAAACAGATATGAATACTTACTCGAATAATCAATACCATACCACTACTTCTTCACTTTTAAACACATATATACTTTCTCTTTCTATTCTCACTAGATTTTATTCTAGACTTTCTTTTTGATTATACTATTCTATTTCTAAGTTCGTTTCCTTATCGACTACTATATATTTTGATATGTTAATTTCGAACTATCAAATTATCTTAAAAATATTCTATCTCCTTAAATTCCCAGAAAAATTCGCCATAACCTCCTTTGTACCGGGAGCATCGGGAAATTTCAAATAGCTTTCCCGGTGCTTCTCATCTCAAAAAGAAAAAGCCAAGCGGCTTGCCGATATGGCGCATAAAATCTCATATATGAATTTAAATACGTACCTTTTTGTCGGGCATTCTATTTATTTCACTTCTATACTTTATTCCATACATGTCTCCTGTATATCTATACCTGTCCAATCTATTTTAACTATACCAATCGTTTTAACTCAATTTGTTAATTAAATCTGTTAATTAACTTCTTAGTCTAATCCACTTCTATTTATCCAAATCTATTTATTTTAAATCCCATTTGAATTTCTATATTCAAATTCCATTTGAAATCTATATTCAAATTCTATAGTTAAACTCCATTTGAATTCTATTATTCAAATTCTATTTCAATTCCTTATATTCAAAGTCCATTTGAATTATCTGCATTATTTATAAACAACGTTTATAACTTCAATTCAAATCCCACCTTTCCATTTATAAACAACGTTTATAAATTCAATTCAAATCCCATCTTCCATTTATAAACAACGTTTATAAATTTAATTCAAATCCCATATTTTCATTTATAAACAAATTTTATAAATTTAATTCAAATCCCATATTTTCATTTATAAACAAAGTTTATAAATTTAATTCAAATCCCATATTTTCATTTATAAACAAAGTTTATAAATTCGATTCAAATCCCATATTCCATTTATAAACAAAGTTTATAAATTCGATTACTTGTTTTATATACCTTCAAAACAAGTTAATATTTTCTATAGTTTTATTTAAAATTCAAATTTTATTTATAAAAATAGAATTTCCTTTTTAAATACCAAATTCCCTTTCCGATATTTTTATGAATCAATATTCAAGCCCCAGGGATATTTTCAACAATCAGATCAACCAATTTTCAATCACTTGATTTTTAACACATCATATAGGAATATATATGAAATCAAACAAACAACAAACAAATAATATATTTTTGAGGAATCCAGTTGGATTCCTCCAACCTGTTTTCCTGCATCCACAGACGTTAGCACATAAATAATACCTATCCTGCTTCGAGGCAGGATATCGCGGTATAGAAGGTCATCCACTATCATAGCGTGGGGCGTATAGGGTAATCATCCGCTAATGAAACTGCGGGCATCCGCTAATGAAACTGCGGGAATCCAACCAATCATCAACCCAATATATATATATATATATATATATATATATATATATATATATATAATAGTCAACCAATCCTAAATAACTATATATATTTAAAAACAATCAGACAGCATTCAAACAAGCACAGACAATTATTTTTAAATATATAAAAATAATTTCTAAATAAAAGGTGAGTGAGGTTTACTCACCATGATTTTAAATCTGCACTTGTACCAATTTCAGTTTCTTTTCATTGATTTTTCTTATGCTCTGAACTCCATACGAATGATCTCATTTGATTTATCCTTGCCTAAGCCAAATCCGAATATTATAAATGAGCTAATGAATTTCTTTACCAAGGTTTAAATGTTAAAAATATACTAAAAGTTTATATTTCTAAACTTCCTGGTTTTATTGTACAGCTAAAGGTTTCAAGTTTAAAACTTACACTTATCTAATTTATAATTCTTATACTGATTTACTAAATGAACTTTTCCTCTTCAGTTTCCAAATTCTAAACCAACGGTTAAAGACAATTTTCCCTTACTGTAAAATTTTAGGTTTCTTATAAATTAAATAAATAAATGAATATTACCTTAATCCCATAACGCTTTCAAACATTATATTTTCTTCCTCAATTACATTTCTGTAGCCATCTACTGTGCAAATCAAAAATGTATTGACCCTGCTTTTAGTCTGCTTCCTATCACAAGCCGATCATCCTCTAATTCACTCAGACCATCCTCAATCATTGAACATTGCACCATCACAACAAACAAATCGAACTTATCACACTGTCGAACCCCATCCTTCCCAGTTCAACTTCCGCCTGCAGTACTCCTCACGCTGTCCATTATTGACCATTGAACTCTATCCGCATCCTTCCTGCTTACAGCAAAGTCAACCAGACCTCCTTTCCCAATCGCCATCAGACAATCGAACCCCCCATCATTCAGTCATCCACTACCCCAATTCGCGATAACCCTGGATGCTTCTACTGTCGCGAAGCATAGGAATTCGATTTCAAAAGAACCGAACTCGATGAACTCGAACCACAGAAGAAGAAAAAACGCGAACTCTGCCCGAAACCCTTTGCTACAAGAAATCGCGATAGTTGTTCGAGCTCGAGCAGAAACCCACGAAAAATCCAACTCCTAAATCAATAACTTCGATCGCTCCTTCCTATTTGCGAGCGGTTCCCATCTGCTGACAAACTCCAAAAACTTGCGGCTTTTAAATCGTGGTTCTTTGGATTTGATATTAGAGATCGAAGAGGGAAATCCCCTTTTTATTTTACTGAAGCTTTTGATTTTCGTTTGCAAAGAAAATTAAACAGAGAAGGTTAGCGTATTTATAAATGGGAGATTGAAATTTTAGGTAGAAGTAATGGATCTGAGCACTACACCTAGGTGATTAACAAAGAGGGATGTGTCCTTAAATTTTACCTTAAATTTTTATTTTTATTTAAATTTAAATTTTTAATTAAAACTAGTATCCTTTAATTAAAATACTCCTTGATTCCGAACTCCTTTCTGAACCCAACAACAGACAATTTTAGGGTAATACCCCTATTCCGGACACACTGGGATAGGTCACGAAGTCTAATTCGATTATCTGGAGAAGATGTTATTTTAAATTGATATAAATTAAATTCAAACCGATAAATTCTTCAATAAAAATTTAATATTATTATTCGAATTCAAACAGAAGTCTGAACTGTATTTAATTCAGTTTTAAATCTCGAACTGAATTATATTTCGTATTATGATGATTTAATATATTCGATATTCAATCGAAATTGATTATTAAACTGATAACTTACTATAAAATTCCATTTATATTATCCACGAATTATTTAAATTAAATATTAAATATTCAAAATTAACCCATAAGGATCCGGGTCATTACAAGGACTTTTATTATTCCCTCCAAAGCTTCGACGTATAATTGACCTTTCATTTACTTTTTTCTTCCCTTTTATTATCGACTTTTTTGATAAATTTTCATGTTAGAGAAACATTATTCTTAAGACCAATATTGAAAAAGTGATACAATAAAAATATGACAGTTACACTCATAATCAATATTTTATGGTTTAATGTTTTTTCACAATGTAAACTTGATATAATTTTTTATTTTCTTGGGATTGCAGAGTGTTTCAAAAGAAGACCATTGCATGAACATGTTGCTATCAAAATTTTAAACCTTGTGCTTGTTAATCTAGCAGTGAGGCTTTTGTTCTCACCTATATTCACATTCATAAGATAATTTCGTATTAGCTGACATTTTTCCTTTGTCTGTAAATACATTGGTTTTATAGGTAACCACTCTTCAGATTATGTCAATTTTTCTTAGACTGAAGTTCTAATTTGCTAATTTCGTTCTTTCACTTGGTATAAATTTGTTTATGAACTTTCTCCGTTGTCTCTCTAACCCGATTATCGGTTTTTAGCTCCGGTATGTTTTTTTAACAATATATTATGCATTTTTTTAATTTGTTAAACCTTCTTTTTTGGGGATTACTTAACATTTTTTTTGCACAAAATTTATTCCTGAATTATTCATATTTTTATGTTTAGTTGGTTTAATTTTTCGAATAGATTTCTACATAAAAAGTTACTATCAAATTGTTTTACTGTTCATAGTTAGACATCTGTTTCAACTATATTTCTAATATAAATTGTCTTTAAGTTGTGAATTTTGATTCTAATTTTGTATCAAACTCTATATTTTTGATTTTTGTTTTTTTATTTAATAGCTTCATATCATGATTGGTTTATTTTATAACGTAGCCAAATTATTTTGTGGGACGATTTATAGGTGGAGGATAAGCCAACATGAATTTTGATTTTATCCTCCTTATTTGGTATGCTTTGAAACATGCAGCCATTTATGTTGTACTACCTAGAATTGAGGATAATTTTATATTTACTTTTTTGTTTGGAATGTTTAATAGCTTCCACTGTTTTATAGTCTAGCTTAAAATTGAATGTTGGATAAATTTTTGGTTGAGGAAAATAATCAAATTTCGTATTAAATCTATCCTGGATTTTGAATCCGTTTTCTTCTTAGTTTACATGTTTCGAAACAATTATTTTAAATGGAATTTCCAAGTTATGTAGTTGAATATGGTAAAATGCCCATTTTAGTTTATTTTTCAGTCCAGCAAAACATTTGTCATGTTTGTATTTTATATACGGTATCTTTTGGATTCTGATACTCTATTGTAATTTCAATGTACAAAATATAAACAACGTGAATTTTGCAACATTGAGCATTTAATTTAAATTTGAGCAATATTCTTTTAAGCTTTAAATATCACATATAGTAATCAATGCTTGTGTGATTAATTTAGTCTCTCTCCTTTTGATTTGTTTTGAAACTTTTTATAAAGTTACTTCGTACACACACGTACATACACACATACTTACATATATACACACATTCACACATATATACATATATACATATATACATATATATGTATATATCATTGTTGGAGGTGCCAGCCAAAACCATGAGATTCCGACCATTTCGTACCTGTTCTGGCCAGTTACGGGACACGATTAAAGCAAAATCCCATCCCGTTCATAACATCATAGAAAAATTCCAAAAAAAAAGTTTGGAATCACAAAATGAGAAAGACAGCAACAAACAAAAAGTGAAAAACAGAATGGAATCATTAATCGAATAAGCAAACCAAAAAACAAATCCTAGAGTCAATAAACATGCTTGAACGGTAAGAAGAGAGTAACATCCCGCCTATAAATATATCATTCAAACATAGAAATTACCGCAGTCGATCTTCAAGACTTCAACAATTTTCTCAAATTCAAGTGTGGTAGTTCTTCCACAGGTAAAGAAAATTCGGCAAGCTTAAGATCGATCAAATTCAAATTTGGAAGTCGATCTTCAACTACAATCATGATATTATTTTCCCCCTTTCTGCCTTCATCATTTTTTTTTTGTGAAAGTTATAGTTTCGTATACGGAGAAATGGAATGGTTCGTGGAAGCTTTATAAAGTATGTGGGCTTTGGGCCGATGAATGGGATGTTGGATAATGAAAATAGTGATTAAAATTAATTGACACAACAAAATGAAAGTTGTTCTGTTAATAGGATGTGTTCTCTTTTTTTATTTTCCTTTGAATAATAGAAATAGAACATGTTCTTTTATATTTTCCTTTGAATAATAGAAATAGAATGTGTTCTCAATAAAAATTAATGTTTTAAAAAGCAAAAGGCGTAGGTGAGGTTTTTTCTGGTCCGTGAGGCGAGGCGTAAGCCTCGAAACGTTGAGGCGTAAGCCTTTTGGGTAAAGAAAAAGCTCAACACATATACTTAATTTTTAATATGGAATAGCATTAAACCTCTAATAATAAGTAAAAACCATAGAAATTAACCTATCCAACAATAGAAATTATGAACCAATTAAATAAGGACCGATTAAAAAAATATAGTAAAAAAAGACGCAAAAAATACAGTAAATTAGAAAAATGGAACCAATTAACTAAGGACTGAATATTTAATCGATAGGGCAAAAGACAGAGTGAAAAGCCTTTGAGGTGTACGTTTTTTGCATTTTTCACGCATCATTCGGTTGAGACGTACGTTTTTTTGCATTTTTCACCTCTCAATGGGTTGAGGCTTAAGCCTCAAAGGTAAAACGCCTCATGAGTTGCGCCTCAAGGCGTTTTTGCTCACGTCTCGCCTCGAGGCGCGCCTCAGGCGCGTTTTTTAAAACAATGGTAAATATACATAAATACAATACCATGACCGAAACAAGCGGAATTTTCGAAATTGACCGAAATCAATGAAATTTCATATGACCAAAACCAAAGTTTCGAACCTTGATATATATATGTATATATGTGTGTATGTGTGTGTGTATATATATATGTATATATATATATATATGAGGCAGGTTCGGTGACCTTTTTGATTCAGCTTGGACGGTTCGAGTAAATGTCTGAACGGTGAATAATTGAGCTAAGATTTTGAAGATGTTATGAATCTTGAGATTCGAATTCACAGCAAAAGATAAATCAGCAAGAGTCTTTTGAGGCACGTGTAAAACGTTATCCTTAAGGAATTATTCGCCCCCACTACTTTTAGTAATCACGCAGCGAAATTCCTCCAGGATATAACAAACAATGATTTTACAGAAGCAGAAAACGAAGAAGGAAGAAGATGGATTTGAGATGCAGAAAAATGGCGAATATACAAGGATTGAAGGGGTGTAGCCGTTTGGAGACAGTTGTGTCCGTTCGTTCAAAAATCACGACTGTTTGGAACAGTCGAACCCGATCCGTATAGTCACGCATGCGCCCACATGCCCCAAGTACACAAGTACCCATCTTTTGACCTATAATATTTTATAGGCCCAAGCCTTTCATCCCAAACAATTGTGTTCATCTCTAAGCCCATCTTGTTAATTCACAACTTATTCAAACTCTTTGTATATATGTTGTGCTATACCATAATATTTGCCAATGTGGGACAAATATTTATTGCAATCTTCCCAACAACGAATGTTGGAACGAGCTTAAATTTTGGATAGATGGTAACATATATATGTGGATTGAATATATACAATATCTTGTTGGATTTGGATTAGTATAGCTCACGATAGGGCAAGGGTGCTGCAAAACAGTGGTGCCTCGGAACGCTCCTCTCTCTCTTTCTATACACACACATATACATATATATATATATTTATATCTTGATATCATTGGATTTAACTTTTGTCCAGCATGACATTTGTCATGTTTGTATTAGTTTTTTATTATTTTATATAATGTCTTTTGGATTCTGATTCTCTATTGTAATTTCAATGTTCAAAATTTAACAACGCGAGCTTTGCAACATTGAGCATTTTAATTAAATTTGAGAAATAATTCTTTTAAGCTTTAAATATCAAATATAGAAATCAGTGTTGTGTGATTAATTTAGTCTCCCAACTTTTGATTTGTTATTAAGCTTTTTATAAAGTTCCTTTACACACACATGTATATCTTTAAGTCATTGGATTTAACTTTTAACCTATTTACTCATAACTCTACAAATCTTATTATAGCAAATATGTAAATATTATTTTCTTAGAAAAAGAAAACCTTTTTTGCTTAACTTCACTGTGCATGCATTACATGTTTATTTTTTAATTTATTTTTTAGAGAAAAAATGTAACTGATACTTTATTATTAATAATGATTTAAAAGCCGAACATCATTTTGAATTTTTTTTCCTAAATGTCACACACAACTATCTGTCAATTTTTACATTTTTATCCTTTTTCTTAATTTTTTTGGGTGTATTAACTCCATTGGCTTTGACAATAATGAAAATTTTGCAAGAATTTAGAATTTCTGTAATGTGTACTTTGCCCTTCCATGGAGTTAATATTCAAAATGGATACTGCTATTTACAAGGTATTCAATTGCCAGTTTGTTTAATTATTCTTTCAAGCAATAATACATACATGTATCTTGCGTTACTTGTTGGTGCATGTGAAATGACCCGCATTGGCAGAGGTATTTTAATTAATTTTATTTAATTATATAAATGGTGATTAGTGAATTTAATGATCGTGGAATTAAATAATAGTGAATATTTAATTAAAATAATAAATTAAATAATATATTTAATTCTGAAATAATCAGAATTGGTTGAAATGGCGATATGATGTGAACTGGATCATCTGTGATATTTAATTCAGCTTGGAATTGAATTTGAATAACGAATATATTCAATCGTCGACATTTGAACGTATAGTTTATAATATATTTATAAACGAGCTCGAAATGGCGCTGCAGTTCGTAAATTGGTGATTCGAACTTCAACTGAATGTACAGAAGTCGTTTTAAATCGGATTTCTGTGAAACAAGAAACGTGTGGAGCTGGTGCAGAATATCTTTCTAGTGGAAGAGAAAAATCAAGATTTCGTCGTGTAGATTTTGAGATATGTCCAAATCAAATTTTAAAATAGTCGTTATAGAATCGTTTATCGACCATAACGGTTTATTCGATATAACTAGAGATCGGTTTTGAATTTAGACAAGGTTCTTTTGAGACGTAGTGATAATTTAATTTTTAGAATTTTATGGTAATTTTTAATTAATTAAATAAGCAACTTTTTATTTGAAGTATTTCGCACCCTGAAATCAACATTTTGAAGTTTCAAAATATGAGTCCACCTACCGATATTATTATATTTCTGGGATCGTGACACCTCACTGAGCACGACTGTACTCTTATTTCTGTGTGTAGCAGTCGGACATGAATGATATCTTACATTACTAAAAGTTAAAACAAAGTATGTGATTCCTTAATGCTCCACGTGAAGATAAAACAAGGTATATGGTTCCTAAATGTTCCACGCCCCTTCTTTTCTACCCACCGGTTCTTTGTGTAATTTACTAAGCCACGTCCTCCATTGTTCTTTAACCCAAGCATCATCACATTATAAATACAGCGAGCACCACCGCTTCTATGCTTTTGGCTTTCGGAAAGAAACAAATCCAAGTGGTAAAAGAAATATATAAAAAAAGAGAGTATAATATGAGGAAGCCGGACGCCTGCATTTCAGTGAGCAAGGGAGATGGATGTCACGGTTGTCAAAAATGTTACTGGAGCTCGCCTTGGGGTCTTGAGATGGAAAAGCAGGGCATTGGGTATGTTAAAACTAGACGTTTTGTAGAGATCTGTGTCGTTTCTTTTGGTGTACTGCGTGAAGAGGAGGGTACAACGTCAGGTAAAGGTATGGGTGCGGTATTGGTGTGGTACGGTTGCTGCATGGTTTGGCCTTCACGTGGACTGAGTGGTGAGAAGTTTGCAAATGAAAAAAAAAAAGAAGAAACAATAGGAGGACGCCGGGAAAAGAAGGTGTACAGCAGTGCATGAATACATGGAGGGGGCATGCAGCGTGTTCGGAATACAAGCAGGAGGGTGGGAAAATGGCGCAAGCTCCGGGTAGCGCACAAAAGCTGTGTGAACACATTTGTAAAGGAGAGCACCGAGTTATGTAGTGAAAGGGGAAGGATGAGATGAACGGAAATGAACTGATAAGTTTTAAACAGGGGTTAGGGATCCCAAAACGTGAAAGGGGAGAGTGGACTGGGCGTGTATTTCACAGATGGGAAGAAGGAGGTTTGTTTGGCATTGGGTCACGTGGAGGCTAGAAGAGTATGCGGTTAGGAGTGTAAAACATGGATTAAGCATTTGTAAGGTTAAAGGGGCATATACGAGAGAAGAAGATGGTATAATTGGGAAGCGGATTGGCTTTTACGATTCAGAAGTGGGCCGACATGAAGGGTACTGGGCCGAGAAAGGTGAGCCGTGTATAATTAAATGAATTAAGTTATTTTTAATTTAAAGAAATAAACAAACCTAATAACATAATATCTTTCTCATACATTATCGAAATTCAGTAAACCAGGATACGTTGGGATCGTATGGACGGACACTACACGATGGGACTGACTGGAAGTGGATTGGGGCTCGTTACAATTTATCGCAAAATAAATTGTCCGACTGAATCAAATAACGCAAACCGTTATTTAACGGCTAACGCGCAAATGTGAGTAAATCTCACTAACTCTGAACAGTTTATAATTTCATGTTGTATTTTAGAACTGTTAAATATTGGCTGATTGATTGTGTACTGACTGTTTGATTGAACTGCTAGACAGTTAGTTGAATTTTATATTGATTCTGTTTAACAGAATATATCATATGGAACTGAAAGTGATGTTATCTATATTGTTTAACATCTGTGATGCAGGGAAACAGGTTGGAGGAATCCAACTGGATTCCTCAACATTTATTTTATTGTTTTCATATATTGTGATATATGATGTGTTATATAATATGTTATGGATTATGTGTGTTGGAATGATGTTGATCATTGTTATTCGATATTTTAAAATATCATAAAAGACCCTGGGAGGTAAAAAGAATTTATTTCAATGTATATTGAAATAAAAAAGGATTTTATAAAATCAACAGATTTTATAAAAGGAAATATTTCGAAAGTAAATAAAAGGGGAAATGTTTTTAAAACGAATAGAGTTTTATAAAAGGGAAATCATTTGTAAAGTGAAGAACTGTTACTAAAAGTAAATCTTTATAAATGAATAGTTTATTCGAATAGAATAAAAGAAGTTAATCGATGTTAGTTAATCGATTAGTGTTAAAGTTAAAAGAAGTTAATCGATGTTAGTTAATCGATTAGTGTTAAAGTTAAAAGAAGTTAATCGATGTTAGTTAATCGATTAGTGTTAAAGTTAAAAGAAGTTAATCGATGTTAGTTAATCGATTAGTGTTAAAGTTAAAAGAAGTTAATCGATGTTAGTTAATCGATTAGTGTTAAAGTTAAAAGAAGTTAATCGATGTTAGTTTAATCGATTAGAGTTAAAGTAAAAGGAGCTAATCGATGTTAGTTTAATCGATTAGAGTTTAAGTGAAAGGAGTTAATCGATGTTAGTTAATCGATTAGAGTAGAAAGTAAAATGAGTTAATCGAATATAGTTTATTCGAATAGAAAGTAAAATGAGTTAATCGAATATAGTTTATTCGAATAGAAAGTAAAATGAGTTAATCGAATATAGTTTATTCGAATAGAAAGTAAAATGAGTTAATCGAATATAGTTTATTCGAATAGAAAATAAAATGAGTTAATCGAATATAGTTTATTCGAATAGAAAGTAAAAGGAGTAAATCGAATATAGTTTATTCGATAGGAGCTAAGTGAATAGAGTTAGAGTTAAATCGAATAGAGTTAAGTAAAAGGAGTCAATCGAATATAGCTATTCAAAGGAGGGTTAAGTAAGGAAGTTAGTAAAAGGAGTTATAAAGTGAACTTTGCCTATTTCAAAGTTAGAAATGTTGTTCAGTCAAGGTCTGAGAGGTAGTTCTACCCCAACTTGATTGGCTTCGTTTTGAACTAAGGAATAGTTAAGGTTCGGCAGTAAAGGAAATGGTTTGAGTTGGCATCGCGATGGTTTGTTTTAAACATCTGTCTAAGTCCAATGAAGAAGCTTTGGAAATGTTTTCCAAATAAAGAAACCAGAAATGTTTTAAATAAAGAAAACAAGCATGGAAATGTTTTCCAATGGTAATAACATATATTTTCTAAATTTAGAAAATAAGAAATGTTATATATAGGGAAACAGGAGATGAAAAAATGAACTAAGGAGATGAATGTTGGATGATGATTGATCGATATAATTTCCATTTGGAAATAATATCGTTGTTTGCACATCTGTTTTTATTCGATAGTTAAATCACAGACTATCGAAGTTTGGACCATTTTAATGTTGTTAATATGGAGAGACCGGTTGGATTATTATCCAAAGAACCACTCTGTATTGGCATAAGCGTTGCGAAATATATATGCCAAAGGAAATTGAAGACGGAGTTATGCAAGGGCTATCCTGTTTACAGAGTAGTGCCTTCGGTTCATCCTGTTCCTGGGTGACTTGTATGGACGGATGTCTGACAGAGTATTTCCAGACGATCACGTATATTGATTTCTCCAACTGTACCAAGAGTGGAAGCGGAGAAGGAAACTTCTTTAGCTAACACGTAATGTATGGTTGAGGACGTCAATCGGTGATTTAATGGATTTGACGATGTGGCATTCAAAGTGAATCTGGTATGATGATAAAGCGTTGCTTCTAGCCTCATCATCCGGTAAATGACAGAAATCGGGCAGGCAGCAT
The DNA here is from genome assembly GCA_030737875.1 of Allium sativum. NCBI lineage: Eukaryota > Viridiplantae > Streptophyta > Magnoliopsida > Asparagales > Amaryllidaceae > Allium > Allium sativum. Next base: position 828,932,029 of record CM060924.1, read on the forward strand.
GGCTAAGTCGGTCGCACCTAAGTAGGGTGTATAATCACCTGATCTAGAGTTTCATTTACTTCTAAAAATCTATTGTTGATGCTGTCCCATTCAGGAAACGGTTGCTGATCCCAACCGTTGGTGATATACATTCGATATGCTCAAGCGAAATGAGTGGTCGGTCATGTGTGGCCGGGTTGCAAGATGTTCTTGTTGAACCCAGTGTATTCCTCTCTAGAGGTACACGAGCGATAGGTGGTTCTATACCTTGTCATAGTTGGAAATCCATTACCCAATACGTGCTTGCGGTTTTGAGTTGTATACTATATATGTAGAACGTGAGATGAAAGCGTTTCTGCTAGATGATTATATATACTGTGGTTGATAGACATTATTATAATATCAAAAGGTTTTTGATATAAAGATAATTTGGATTCTCATAAGGGAAAAACCCGTTCCGTTATGCGGCGTGGTCTTATGAGATATCATGTACTTGTTCGAACTGTTTTTAAACTGTTTTACTCACACCAGTCCCATGACTGACCCGGAGTTTACTTTGTTGTTTTCCCTAAACTCTTGGGTGCCTAAATTTGTATGGGCAGTCAAGTAGTCGGGATTTTACTAATATAGTTGAAGAGCTGGTGCAGGAGGCTTCAAGATCATATAGCTATAGTTATTTCCGCTGTGTTGTAAGTGCTGTACTTTGATAATGATGTATATTCAAATACAGATGTATATTTCAAAGTTATGTTACGTATATTATATGTTATTCGTTCCGCTGTGAGATTCGTGTTACTCTGATGTTGTGTTCTTCTTCTTCTATTCTAATTTTCTATCTTATCTTTCCTCACCCTCTAATTTCTTTCACTAATTACCAGGATTTTTCGATGTTTTGGTTATCGACATCGTGCTTATGTCGATAACCAAAGTCGCTCGAAATCCGGGTCGTTACAGTTGGTATCAAAGCGAGGTTAAGAATTTCTTGGCTCTGTGGCGTGACTCGGTAGAGATAGCGTTAGTAATACCCTAAACTGAGATTGAGTGTATATATACGAGTGAACGTATTTGTTATTGATATAAAAATTTGTTTTATATTGTGGAGATTCATTGGTTGAGTCGTTTATGAGTTCTGGTCGATCAGTTTGATCCACTGTATCGGTAGGAGTTACTAAACACTTGAATACGATGAACCACCATGGTATGTTTTGAAAGAGGGTAAACGAAATAGTTTACCCAACGTATAAATTATAATATATTGCATATATTGGTTGTTATTATAATCGAGTAAGATTATAAATTAAATGGTTATGTGAATAACCAATCAGAATTCATATAAGTGAAATGCGTGAATCAGATGAGTTAAATCTGAAATTTAAACCAGAAATGGAGATTAAAACTCTGGAAAATTGGATAAGTGTTTGTAAATGGATTTGGATTAAAAATAAGGAAAATTTAAGATCCTGGGAGATTTTAAATTGTTTTACAAGCAATGTAAATTATATTTTGAAATGAATTTCAAAGTGGAAATGTTAAGAAATGGTTTTATAGTATTGAACTCACTTCGATCGCTGGAAAATAGATTCTGACGATGACAGCTGCATCATCAGTATTCGTTTTCGAGTTGTAAGTGACGAATTACTACCAGAGATACTGTTTTGAATTTGTTTTGGGAAAGACAAGTTGTGTTGAATTTCAAATATGGGATTTAAAATATAGAATTTGAACTTATATTAACTTGTTTAAAGGAAATAAAACGAGAAGTTCCTTTATAAACGAAGTTTATAAATAAAGTGAAAAGAATTATCATTGGATAATTCAGAAATAAAAATACAAGTGTGAAGTTGAAAGGGGAACCTATTTTCCAAAGGTAGTAATATCGATTTCAAAAGGAATTGAAATCGAGACTTATGTAAAGAATGAATAAAGAAAGTTTGAAAAGGAATTTGAAGAAAGGAAGTTCAAACATAGAATTTGAATAAGAAAATTCAAAGAGGATTTGAATATAGAAATTCAAATGAGATTTGAATAAAGAAGATTTGAATAATGAAATTTGAATATAGAATTCAAATAGTTTGAAATGAAATTCGAATATAGAAATCGAATAGAATTTGACATATGAGAAATCAAATGGAATTTAAATAAGAGAAGTGACATAGAAATTGAATAAAGGATTTGAAAGGGAATTTGAATATTTGTAATTCAAATTGAATATAGAAATTCAAAGGGAGTTTGAATATATAGAATTCAAATAGTTTGAAATGAAATTCGAATATAGAAATCGAATAGAATTTGACATATGAGAAATCAAATGGGATTTGAATAAGAGAATTGAAATGAAATTCAAATATAGAATTTGAATAAGAGAATCAAAATGGAATTTGAATATAGGAAATTCAAATAAAATTGAAATGGAATTCAATTAGTTGATAAACAAGTTAAACCTATATTTGAACATGTATATTCAAATAAAAAGGTGAAATGGGCAAACCAGTAATTTGGAAATCACTTAACGAAATAAGTTAAAACGATTGGATTAAGTTGGAATGAATTAGAAATGTATGGATATACATGAGACAGGTTTGGAACAAGGTATAAAAGGTATATATATATAGATTGCTCGACGAAAGGTATGTATTTAATTTATATATGAGATTTTATGCGCCGTATCGGCTAGCCGCTTGGGTTTTCTTTTTCTTTTTGATTGGAGAAGGCCTGTGTGGTAGTTTGGGGATTTTCTCGATGCTCCTGGTACAAAGGAGGTTATGGCGAATTTTTCCGGGAATTTAAGGAGATAGAATATTTTTAAGATAATTTGATACTTAGAAATCAACGTATCGATATATATAGAAGTCGATAAGAAAACGAACTTAGAAATAGAATAGCAAAATCAAAAAGGGAAGAATAAGAATAAATTCTCGTAAGAATAGAAAGAGAAAGTATATATGTTTATAAAGGTGAATAATTAGTTGTATGGTATTGATTATTCGAGTAAGTAGTTATATCTGGTTTGACGTTATAAATGTTATTCAGTCAAGGTCTGAGAGGTAGTTATACCCCAACTTGATTGATTTCATTATTAACAAATAAATAGTAAGATTTCAGGCTCGAAGATCAATGTTGAATAAGAGTTAGTTGAATATAGTATTTGGGTTGTCGTAACGATGTTTTACACAACATCCGTTTTAACCCAAATAAAAGTAAGCTTGGAAATAGAATAATAAATATTTCCTAAGTATAGAAATAAACGAGATCGGAAGAGAGATAAGTAAATTGGAATATTTTCCAATTATAAATAGCATATATTTTCTAAAGTTTAGAAAATAAAGGATGGCAATATTCAGAAATGTTTTCCAAATAACATAAAAGTCCAATATGATTATTGAAAATAATTGGTTAACAAATATTGATAAAGAAATGGAGAAGTGATTTAATTAATGGAATATTAATTAAGGGCTCAGTGAGATGTTCAAAAGGAAATCTTGATTTTTGAAAAGAGTAAACTGTTAAAAACTCCCTAGTAAAGACTGTTTGAATTAAAAAAAAATTAATAGAAATTTGTGAAAGAAAATTTGAATTAAAGTAAAATCAGTTAAGTGGTAACTGAAGTTAAATTGAAATCGAATAAGATTGGATTTGTGAAATTAGAATCCGAAATGGTATTGGATTGAGGAGTTAAGGAATTGAAAATCAAGAATTGAACTCGAGTTGAAATGGTATTTGGCTTGGATATAAGCGAATGGTTGTATTGGGGATAAAACTGATTTGGAGTTGATTGGCATAACATTAGTATATGTTGAATTGATAGCAGATGTGAGGGATATAACGATATGCCCGACAAAAAGGTACCAGTTTATTTTACATATTGGGTATGAGATTTTGATGAGCCGAATTGGCAAGCCGCTTGGCTATTTGATTTTCTTTTGGGATGGAGACGGCCCAGAGAGGCGAGTTGGAGTTTGAGATATTGACCAGTACAAAGGAGGTACTGGCGAAATTTTTCGAAGAGTTAAAGTGTTAGAAAATTTTCAAAATTTTTGGGAATTTTCGTTGATAAGAATTAATAAATAATTTAATTGAAATTAAATTCGTTCAGTTGAAACTGAAGTTAAGAAGTGAACAACTATGTTCTAACCAGTCGACAGGGTCGTTCTCTACCTTTTATCAATTTCGAGGACGAAATTATTTTAAGTGGGGAAGATTGTAATGACCCGCATTGGCAGAGGTATTTTAATTAATTTTATTTAATTATATAAATGGTGATTAGTGAATTTAATGATCGTGGAATTAAATAATAGTGAATATTTAATTAAAATAATAAATTAAATAATATATTTAATTCTGAAATAATCAGAATTGGTTGAAATGGCGATATGATGTGAACTGGATCATCTGTGATATTTAATTCAGCTTGGAATTGAATTTGAATAACGAATATATTCAATCGTCGACATTTGAACGTATAGTTTATAATATATTTATAAACGAGCTCGAAATGGCGCTGCAGTTCGTAAATTGGTGATTCGAACTTCAACTGAATGTACAGAAGCCGTTTTAAATCGGATTTCTGTGAAACAAGAAACGTGTGGAGCTGGTGCAGAATATCTTTCTAGTGGAAGAGAAAAATCAAGATTTCGTCGTGTAGATTTTGAGATATGTCCAAATCAAATTTTAAAATAGTCGCTATAGAATCGTTTATCGACCATAACGGTTTATTCGATATAACTAGAGATCGGGTTTGAATTTAGACAAGGTTCTTTTGAGACGTAGTGATAATTTAATTTTTAGAATTTTATGGTAATTTTTAATTAATTAAATAAGCAACTTTTTATTTGAAGTATTTCGCACCCTGAAATCAACATTTTGAAGTTTCAAAATATGAGTCCACCTACCGATATTATTATATTTCTGGGATCGTGACACCTCACTGAGCACGACTGTACTCTTATTTCTGTCTGTAGCAGTCGGAAATGAATGATATCTTACATTACTAAAAGTTAAAACAAAGTATGTGATTCCTTAATGCTCCACGTGAAGATAAAACAAGGTATATGGTTCCTAAATGTTCCACGCCCCTTCTTTTCTACCCACCGGTTCTTTGTGTAATTTACTAAGCCACGTCCTCCATTGTTCTTTAACCCAAGCATCATCACATTATAAATACAGCGAGCACCACCGCTTCTATGCTTTTGGCTTTCGGAAAGAAACAAATCCAAGTGGTAAAAGAAATATATAAAAAAAGAGAGTATAATATGAGGAAGCCGGGCGCCTGCATTTCAGTGAGCAAGGGAGATGGATGTCACGGTTGTCAAAAATGTTACTGGAGCTCGCCTTGGGGTCTTGAAATGGAAAAGCAGGGCGTTGGGTATGTTAAAACTAGACATTTTGTAGAGATCTGTGTCGTTTCTTTTGGTGTACTGCGTGAAGAGGAGGGTACAACGTCAGGTAAAGGTATGGGTGCGGTATTGGTGTGGTACGGTTGCTGCATGGTTTGGCCTTCACGTGGACTGAGTGGTGAGAAGTTTGCAAATGAAAAAAAAAAACAATAGGAGGACGCCGGGAAAAGAAGGTGTACAGCAGTGCATGAATACATGGAGGGGGCATGCAGCGTGTTCGGAATACAAGCAGGAGGGTGGGAAAATGGCGCAAGCTCCGGGTAGTGCACAAAAGCTGTGTGAACACATTTGTAAAGGAGAGCACCGAGTTATGTAATGAAAGGGGAAGGATGAGATGAACGGAAATGAACTGATAAGTTTTAAACAGGGGTTAGGGATCCCAAAACGTGAAAGGGGAGAGTGGACTGGGCGTGTATTTCACAGATGGGAAGAAGGAGGTTTGTTTGGCATTGGGTCACGTGGAGGCTAGAAGAGTACGCGGTTAGGAGTGTAAAACATGGATTAAGCATTTGTAAGGTTAAAGGGGCATATACGAGTGAAGAAGATGGTATAATTGGGAAGCGGATTGGCTTTTACGATTCGGAAGTGGGCCGACATGAAGGGTACTGGGCCGAGAAAGGTGAGCCGTGTATAAATAAATGAATTAAGTTATTTTTAATTTAAAGAAATAAACAAACCTAATAACATAATATCTTTCTCATACATTATCGAAATTCAGTAAACCAGGATACGTTGGGATCGTATGGACGGACACTACACGATGGGACTGACTGGAAGTGGATTGGGGCTCGTTACAATTTATCGCAAAATAAATTGTCCGACTGAATCAAATAACGCAAACCGTTATTTAACGGCTAACGCGCAAATGTGAGTAAATCTCACTAACTCTGAACAGTTTATAATTTCATGTTGTATTTTAGAACTGTTAAATATTGGCTGATTGATTGTGTACTGACTGTTTGATTGAACTGCTAGACAGTTAGTTGAATTTTATATTGATTCTGTTTAACAGAATATATCATATGGAACTGAAAGTGATGTTATCTATATTGTTTAACATCTGTGATGCAGGGAAATAGGTTGGAGGAATCCAACTGGATTCCTCAACATTTATTTTATTGTTTTCATATATTGTGATATATGATGTGTTATATAATCTGTTGTGGATTATGTGTGTTGGAATGATGTTGATCATTGTTATTCGATATTTTAAAATATCATAAAAGACCCTGGGAGGTAAAAAGAATTTATTTCAATGTATATTGAAATAAAAAGGGATTTTATAAAATCAACAGATTTTATAAAAGGAAATATTTCGAAAGTAAATAAAAGGGGAAATGTTTTTAAAACGAATAGAGTTTTATAAAAGGGAAATCATTTGTAAAGTGAAGAACTGTTACTAAAAGTAAATCTTTATAAATGAATAGTTTATTCGAATAGAATAAAAGAAGTTAATCGATGTTAATTAATCGATTAGTGTTAAAGTTAAAAGAAGTTAATCGATGTTAGTTAATCGATTAGTGTTAAAGTTAAAAGAAGTTAATCGATGTTAGTTAATCGATTAGTGTTAAAGTTAAAAGAAGTTAATCGATGTTAGTTAATCGATTAGTGTTAAAGTTAAAAGAAGTTAATCGATGTTAGTTAATCGATTAGTGTTAAAGTTAAAAGAAGTTAATCGATGTTAGTTAATCGATTAGTGTTAAAGTTAAAAGAAGTTAATCGATGTTAGTTTAATCAATTAGAGTTAAAGTAAAAGGAGCTAATCGATGTTAGTTTAATCGATTAGAGTTTAAGTGAAAGGAGTTAATCGATGTTAGTTACTCGATTTGAGTAGAAAGTAAAATGAGTTAATCGAATATAGTTTATTCGAATAGAAAGTAAAATGAGTTAATCGAATATAGTTTATTCGAATAGAAAGTAAAATGAGTTAATCGAATATAGTTTATTCGAATAGAAAGTAAAATGAGTTAATCGAATATAGTTTATTCGAATAGAAAGTAAAATGAGTTAATCGAATATAGTTTATTCGAATAGAAAGTAAAATGAGTTAATCGAATATAGTTTATTCGAATAGAAAGTAAAAGGAGTAAATCGAATATAGTTTATTCGATAGGAGCTAAGTGAATAGAGTTAGAGTTAAATCGAATAGAGTTAAGTAAAAGGAGTCAATCGAATATAGCTATTCAAAGGAGGGTTAAGTAAGGAAGTTAGTAAAAGGAGTTATAAAGTGAACTTTGCCTATTTCAAAGTTAGAAATGTTGTTCAGTCAAGGTCTGAGAGGTAGTTCTACCCCAACTTGATTGGCTTCGTTTTGAACTAAGGAATAGTTAAGGTTCGGCAGTAAAGGAAATGGTTTGAGTTGGCATCGCGATGGTTTGTTTTAAACATCTGTCTAAGTCCAATGAAGAAGCTTTGGAAATGTTTTCCAAATAAAGAAACCAGAAATGTTTTAAATAAAGAAAACAAGCATGGAAATGTTTTCCAATGGTAATAACATATATTTTCTAAATTTAGAAAATAAGAAATGTTGGATATAGGGAAACAGGAGATGAAAAAATGAACTAAGGAGATGAATGTTGGATGATGATTGATCGATATAATTTCCATTTGGAAATAATATCGTTGTTTGCACATCTGTTTTTATTCGATAGTTAAATCACAGACTATCGAAGTTTGGACCATTTTAATGTTGTTAATATGGAGAGACCGGTTGGATTATTATCCAAAGAACCACTCTGTATTGGCATAAGCGTTGCGAAATATATATGCCAAAGGAAATTGAAGACGGAGTTATGCAAGGGCTATCCTGTTTACAGAGTAGTGCCTTCGGTTCATCCTGTTCCTGGGTGACTTGTATGGACGGATGTCTGACAGAGTATTTCCAGACGATCACGTATATTGATTTCTCCAACTGTACCAAGAGTGGAAGCGGAGAAGGAAACTTCTTTAGCTAACACGTAATGTATGGTTGAGGACGTCAATCGGTGATTTGATGGATTTGACGATGTGGCATTCAAAGTGAATCTGGTATGATGATAAAGCGTAGCTTCTAGCCTCATCATCCGGTAAATGACAGAAATCGGGCAGGCAGCATGGCTAAATCGGTCGCACCGAAGTAGGGTGTATAATCACCTGATCTAGAGTTTCATTTACTTCTAAAAATCTATTGTTGATGCTGTCCCATTCAGGAAACGGTTGCTGATCCCAACCGTTGGTGATATACATTCGATACGCTCAAGCGAAATGAGTGGTCGGTCATGTGTGGCCGGGTTGCAAGATGTTCTTGTTGAACCCAGTGTATTCCTCTCTAGAGGTACACGAGCGATAGGTGGTTCCATACCTTGTCATAGTTGGAAATCCATTACCCAATACGTGCTTGCGGTTTTGAGTTGTATACTATATATGTAGAACGTGAGATGAAAGCGTTTCTGCTAGATGATTATATATACTGCGGTTGATAGACATTATTATAATATCAAAAGGTTTTTGATATAAAGATAATTTGGATTCTCATAAGGGAAAAACACGTTCCGTTATGCGGCGTGGTCTTATGAGATATCGTGTACTTGTTCGAACTGTTTTTAAACTGTTTTACTCACACCAGTCCCATGACTGACCCGGAGTTTACTTTGTTGTTTTCCCTAAACTCTTGGGTGCCTAAATTTGTATGGGCAGTCAAGTAGTCGGGATTTTACAGATATAGTTGAAGAGCTGGTGCAGGAGGCTTCAAGATCATATAGCTATAGTTATTTCCGCTGTGTTGTAAGTGCTGTACTTTGATAATGATGTATATTCAAATACAGATGTATATTTCAAAGTTATGTTACGTATATTATATGTTATTCGTTCCGCTGTGAGATTCGTGTTACTCTGATGTTGTGTTCTTCTTCTTCTATTCTAATTTTCTATCTTATCTTTCCTCACCCTCTAATTTCTTTTACTAATTACCAGGATTTTTCGATGTTTTGGTTATCGACATCGTGCTTATGTCGATAACCAAAGTCGCTCGAAATCCGGGTCGTTACAGCATGAGAATCAAGGATCAATGAAACAAAGTATAGAAAAAATTACTGTGAGGTTTAGTTAACAGTTCAATAGTTCTTCTTGTGATACGAGTGATTTATTTTAAAATAAAATTTATATTAAAGTAAAATTTATAATCGATTGATATAATTTGGATGGTGAATTCAAATTTATACAACTCTCTAAGAAATGGATCATAGATTTATACATAAACTGATCGACGAAACCAAATATATAGATGACAACATACTGTTGTGAAAATAACAGAAAAAACATGGTATGTATGTCTTGCATAAATGAATATTTTATCTAGTGGGTCTTTCTGAACCATTACAGGGCAGGGAGAAGTAGGTGTGAGCAAACGGTTGGTTCGGTTCGGTTTTACATAAAAAAATATAACCAAACTAAAACCAAATAACATTTAAACCAAACCGATCCGAACCAATTTAAAGTGAAACCGAAGTCGAACCAAACCGAATTAGATTGGTTCGGTTCGGTCGGTTATTTGGCTATTATATTTTGACAAAATTGAAAATAAACTGTCTAACTTAAGCTATACAAATCAGTTTGCAATTACACGAAATGACAATGCATTTTAACTTGAATAGACAGGGTACTATTGAATTCATGGTTTTTCAAGCACAAAAGTGGCAAATTTAAACAGGCAAATGTAATTCTTCCTACTGGTACATTAACTTGGACAAAGTACTAAATAAATACACCATTCAGTAGACAAAACATAAGCACAAAACAAACAACAGCTGCATATTCAAACTAGAATAATACTTGGCACACCAAAAGAAACTAAAAATAAACCGGAAAATTGAAAATGATTTGCTGCCATGCTGAAGCTGTCATGCTGAAGCTTTTGCCTTTCGAATTCAAATGATCTGCAAGAACCAGAAACAAGTAATACGAGATACTTAACTATAAAAGAGGGCATGTGCATACATTTATGAAAGGAGAAAAACAAAACTATAGCAGCAGTTCTTGTAAATAAATGTGCACATATATCATCCTCATATCCATGATACAGAGCCTAAACATACATCATCCTCTTATCCATGATATAAAAAAACTAAGGCTTTAGAATCTATATATGGAAAAGAAAAGAATGAAAGAAAATTTACAAATGGAAGACAAATTTCCAAAGTAAACTATCAAATATAAAACTCATGTAAAATGTCAAAGTAAACTGGAAAATTTCCAAAGTAAACTGGCAAATGTCCTATTGACGAGCTATTTTTCATTTCTAGAAATGAAAGGCAAATTTCATCGAACTACTTAAAATGCATCACACATGAAACCACTTAAAATATAAAACTCATGTAAAATGTAAAATATGAAACTCACTTAAAATGCATTCAAAATTGTCAAATATAAAATGCATTCATAACTGTCAAGTATAAAACTCAAATAAACTATAGATTATATTCATGCAGCAGACTGTACCATTAATTTCCAAAATTTTAGATAAATTTGAAGGATGGGCAAACACTCTACTATCAAGGATGGGCAAACATTCTACTATCAAGGATGGGCAAACATTCTTCAATTGAGCAGTTAAACACATACAGTTCAAGAAATACATGTTCCAAATAAACCTCACCAAGCCGTTTCTTACCTATGTGAATCAGTGACAGCGGCCGTGAATTGATGCAGATCGAAGGCGAAAACTGCAAGATTCGATTTTGGAACTTCAAACCAGCGTTACTGGAAGGCACAAACCAGTGTTAGCACCACAATCGCAGGCCCAGGCGGAGCGATTTTTAACTTCAAACTTAATTTTGGAATTAGGGTTTAATATATGTGAACTTCGAAGATCTGATTCGATTTGCATATCGAGAGGAGCCAAGAAGAGCAGTTGAATTGGGGTAAAGTCAGATGTGAAGATAAAATGAAACTCTGAGCTCTAGCCATAGATGTAGATGCTACGTTGAAAGAATTGTACGCTTTGAATTCTACAAAATAATGAAAGCTTGAACTCGAAAGTTGTGGAAATAGGGAAAAGATGCCAGAAAATAAATGAAAAAAACACGCAAAATATTTTTGTTCTGTTGCCACTTCGGTTGGATCGGTTGGGCCAAGCTCCATTTATTTAAAGGGGAATTTAACAGCAAGGACAAAAGCCCACTAAAATTTATCCATAAGGACAGCCGCCTAATATTTTATCCTAAAGGACAATACACTGAAAATAAAAATCGGTCGCTGCTTTCTTCTTCTCTCCTCTCGCGCCTAAGTCGAATTCATCAATAATCACAAAATAAAAAAATCACGAAATCACGAATTTCAGAATATAAAAGAATCGAAATTCGAAATCGAATTCAAACATCACGAAATCAAAATCGATAAGGAGAGCATTCGAAACAAAAATCGCGACAAACAGAAACCCTAGAAAAAAAATTGTCGAACAACATAAATCCATTGGAAATCACAATTGAATTGAATATTAATATTTTTCTAACGATGGAAAACGCAGTTGAAGAAGTCGAAATTGTTGAAATAATTTTTTCGTGATTGGAAATGTTTTTCTTTTTTCGTTACTAGTATAGCAGTTCGTAGGTATCATTTTTCTATTTTTTAGGTATCATTTTTCCTATTTTAACTTTAAAACATAGCAGCAGTTTTTAGTTATCATTTTTTTATTTTTCTAGGTATCATTTTTACTGCAGTTTATGTGTTGTGTTAAACATCACAGCAGTTTTAAGGTATTATTTTTATATTTTTTAAGGTATCATTTTTAACGTAATTTCTTTGTTATGTTACACATTACTGCAGTTTGAAGGTTTCATTTTTATATTTTTTAAGTTATCATTTTTATTGTAATTTATGTGTAATGTTAAACATCACAACAGTTTTAACATATCATTTTTATATTTTTATGGTATCATTTTTACTGCAGTTTATGTGTTATGTTAAACATCATAACAGTTTGAATGTATCATTTTTATATTTTTTAAGTTATCATTTTTACTGTAATTTATTTGTTATGTTCATATACGTCTTTTTTTATGTGAAATTTTTTGTGATGGTGTACTGGTGCAAAATTAACACAAGAACAAAATCACATGGAAAAAAACACATAACACAGTTAAAACATGAAAACTGATAATTGAAAAAATAGAAAACTGATACTTACAAACTCCATCAATGTTTTAAACAAAAACCAACGCAAAAAATGTTTACATCACTATTTGATTGAATATAATGAAATAAATTCGACTAAGTTAAAAAGTTGATGCAACAATATAACTTCAAAATTAACACAACAATAAAATTGCATGGAAAAAAAGCATAGCACAATTAATAATGTAAAACTGATATCTAAAAAATTACAAAATGGTACCTATAAACTGCAGCAATGTTTTGAAGAAAAAATAATGGAAAAAATTATATAACTGAAACATAAAATGATAACTAAAAAATATAGAAATGAAACATAAAATGAAATAAGTTGGACTGAGTGACTAAGTTGATGCAAAAATATAGTTTCAAAATTAACACAGCAATAAAATCACAGCAAAACAACACATAAAACTGTTAAAACAGAAAAACTGATACCTAAAAAATTAGAAAAATGATACTTAAATACTGATGCAATGTTTTAAAGATAAAATAATCAGAAAAAAAAATTTATATCACAGATTTATTGATTAAAATGAAAAAAGTTCGACTTAGTTTCAAAGCTGATACAACAATATAACTTCAAAATTAACACAGCAACAAAATCTCATGAAAAAAACATATAACACAGTTAAAACGGTAAAAATGATAACTAAAAAATTAGCAAACTGATACCTAAAAACTGCTGCTACGTTTTAAAGTTAAAAACAAGAAAAATGATACCTAGAAACTGCTGCTACGATTTAAAGTTAAAAACATGAAAAATGATACCTAAAAAAATAGAAAAATGATACCTACGAACTGTAGTAGTGGTAAAATGAAAAGAAAAAAACATTTCCAAGCTAAAAAAATTATTTCAACCATTTCGTGTTCTTCATATACTATTTCCATCATTTGAAAAATATTTTTATTCGATTCAATTGTGATTTCGAATGGATTTTGGTTGTTCGACCTACTTTTTTTTCTAGGGTTTTTGTTTCGGCTGATTTATGGTCGTGATTTTGATTTCGTGATTTTTGTCTTCGATTGAGACGGCCGATTCTAATGTATTATCATATTTGTGATTTAAGCGATTTATGATTTCGTGATTTTGGTGATTTCGTGATAAACGATGAAATCGACAAAGACGTAAGAGAGGGAGAAGAAGAAAGCAACGGCCGAAATTAATTTTCAGTGTATTGTCCTCCTGAGTAAAATTTTAGTGGGTTGTCCTTATGGATGAAAAGGCCTTCAATTTTGTCTTTCTAAATATTTTCCTGTTATTTAAAACCAAAACCAACCGGTAATCCAAAGTTAACTACAAATAAAAACCAAACCCGACCGATCTGCAAAGATAACCAAACCAAACCGACCGAATTAATTTGGTTTGGCCGGTTAATTCGGTTTGAACCGAAGTATGCTCACCCCTAGGGAGAAGAACCAAATAAATGGGAGAATAAACAACATTTATGGGAGAGCTCTTGTTTCATTCAAGTACATAAAATTCGGGCTTTCTCATCCGTGGCATGTAAATTGGAAAATTGACACTGACGATGTTTAGGGCATAAAATTAACTAATTGAATTCCATGCTATGCACATAATGTGATAAAAATAATGTTAATCACAGCAAATACAAATCAATGTGATATTCTGCAATAGTGAGTTCAAAGAATATTAGAAAAATCATGTCAAACGATAGCATATACTGAGTTTTGCATTGAAAATGCAGCATTTGAGGTTTGAATACGTATACGTCGAGAAGCGACTAAATTACATAAAGAGAGTTATTGGTATGAAATGTGAATGGAAATAGATATTCAAAAGTGATGGTGGTAAAAGACGAGAAACCACACGTTCTTACCTAAGAGTGTGATGATAGATCATTCTAAGTTCTAACTTTGTACGCATCATCTTTTGAACTCAACTTTTATATGTAACTACTTTTTAAATTCATAGCTTTAAATTATGGTTCCATTGTTTTACAATTAACTGAAATTATTTGCGGGATAATGTTTTGTTTGGACTGTTTAATCAATTCCACTGTTTTATATCCTAGCCTAAAATGAATGTCGGTTAATTTTTCGGTCAAGGGAAAAAAATGTAGCTAACCTGGATTTTTGTCCGTTTTCTTTCTTCTTATTTGATATTTTTGGTAACATGTATTTAAATGTAATTTCCAAGTTTTGTAGTTATAATGCCCATTTCAGCTTATTTTTCTGCCTGGCAATATACCTGTCATGTTGGTTTAATTTCAATGTTCAGAATACGAATTACGAGAACTTTGCAACATTGAACATTTTTAACTTGATTTTAATTTGAGAAATAATTCCTTTTAAGCTAAGAACAAACATAAAAATCAATATCATGTGATAAATTTTCTCCCTATGTTCGGTTGGTTTTGGATTTTTTATAAGGTTCCTTCATCTATATGTATCATACTTGAAATCCGTGGTTTTAATTTTTTACTTATCCATTCATGACTCCTCATGTCCTACTATAACAGTTGGACAAATCTTTACTTAGGAGAAAAAACTTACTACTTATCTTAGTTGTATGCACATCAAATATTTTATTTTTTTCGAGTAGAAAATTATTATTTATATTTCATTGTTATGAAAATAATTCAAAAACTGAACTCCATTTTTAATTATTTTTTCCTCCTGAATGCGATACATGCCCTTTATATTTTTGAATTGCTACTTTTTGGTAACTTTTATTAACTAATTTTATTGGCCATAACATTAAATATTTATATACTGCAATACTTTACAAATTTAAAAATCGGCCTTCAACGTAGTTAATATTTGAATTATTATTTATGATCTTAACTAACCTTTTTTTATATTTTATTTTCCTTTGAGGATTTTTTCCTTTTCTTTTCGCTGGGATTTTCTAACTTGCTTTAATGCATTTGTGATGTGTTTTCCCAAGGTAGGTTTTACTCCATTTGCATGATGATGTTTTGCATATTCTATGTTATACTGAGATTTATTTATTCTTAGCATTCAGGGTTTCCAACTTTAAAAAGTGTTAGACCCAAAAGTGGTTCTAACACCCAAATTTATTAAAAGCAAGATGAAATGAGACGAAAATAAAAATGAACACACAGGATTTATAGTGGTTCGGCGAAGAAATGCCTACGTCCACTTATCTTTCACTATATTCAATAATTCAGTTGCCAATACAATGTAAGATTCACTCAATTCCTCTCTCAACTCACTTATGTTCACTCAATTGACTAAAACAAAGAATTGAAGATGATTTGGATTCTCCGGGAGTAATGGAGTAATGGAGTTCGGATGATGGAGGTAGTTGAATTCTCAAAGTGCTGAAAAAAGATCCTTCTCTTTGTCTCCAGACGGGGTATTTATAGGTGTGAATTTGCTTGAAACTTGATCCGGGTCGGGGCCACATGTCGTCCATCCCACTATCTTCGGGTTCGGATGAACTATTATGTTGACAGCGCATCAAAGGAACGAACGTTATGGGTAGGAACTGGTCATAGCCGGTCCGGATATCCAGGCGATTTTGCAGGAGAGTGACATGGAGCATGGGTTCGGGTCGGAGACGCGCAGATAAGGGGTTCGGATCGGGATACCCGATCCGAACCGGATTGGCTTGGATGCAATGCTCTCTTCTTCTCTAATCCGCTCCGCTCCGATCCATTTTCGTGGCAAACAGGTGGCTTTCCGATCCAATCGAGATTTAGTTGCCCTCCGATCCGATTAGATATGCCTTACCAACTTACTCAGTAGGAGTTCACCGATCCGAACAGAGGACTCTATCCGACCCGAACCGATAGGTTGCTCCGACCCGACCCGAACAGCTGCTGCTGTCTAATCTAGATTGTAGTGTCTTCTCCAATCCGAACCGAAGTCTTCTAATTAGAAATGCTCTTCAATGTCTGGTTTCTTGACTTTGTGTTGCCTAGTTCACAAAGTAGGCTAACATTTTGCCCCCTCAAAGGATGCTTCTGTTGTATACGAAGCGTGCTTTGATGTCGTTTGAAATGCTAGTCCTTGAATCAGAACAGTCAGAAAGTCACTTCTGTTCGTTTGTGAAGATGCGTTGCTTCATGAAGACATGTCTCTTATTGCTTATATATATGTCGTGAAATACTTGATTCATTTTCTTCATTTTTGAGTCAAGTCCAGAAGTCCTTCTCAACATATAGTATTCTTCTCAGGTATGTTCTTTCCTAGTTTTTCTTTTAAATCCAATTCGAATGCTAGAGGAATGCACAGATTTCTACCCGGATCGGTGTCCGACCCGAGCACCTTTTCTTCCTGTTTCGCTTTGCACTGGGCTGATGGGCCAGAAGATGTGGGCTGGCTTGGACTCGGTCCGAACGGAGTAAAATACGGGGAATACAAAGAGCCATCTCAAGTCTTATATAAACTCAATCACCCAAACTCTTCTACCTTTTTTACTCCCACAATTCTTGCTCTCCCAGCTTTATACCGAAACCCTATTTCCTAAGAAAAATCCAAAAACTCCAAAACTTCTCGTTTCAATCTTCGAACAAAACATTTAGGTATTTTGAATCTCCGATTATTTATGCAATAACTAATTTTAGCTAGAATTTGCGGTTAAATCGAGCGATTGGAGTGTGGTGTTTGTCGAACTCCGACGCCTGGATCTCCTCCACCGTTTGTCATCGTCGTTGATGGCGTCTTCGCCGTCTCGAGGTAGCAACGGGGGTCATTGGGATCCAGCGTTAATCATTCAAGCACATAAACGCTTAACTTCATTTGGGTCTAGTGAAATTTGAAGGCGAGAAAGGGGAGAATAGGAACTGGGTTCGGTTCGGGTAAGGAAGTGTTGAAGCAGCGGAGGGGAGGACAAGTTCATATGTTAGGATCGGGTCGGAATGAAATGCGATGTGGAGGAAGCCATGCTTGCCCGACCAGATCGGATTGGAGGAAAAGATAGAGGAAGGAAAAGGACGTATGGATCCTTTTGTTTGCTGAACCACTCCGAATGCTTATTCTGATCCGGTTTTAAACTGCCAACTATGAATGTCTTCTCCGAACCAAGCAATACACAGACCCGAGCCGATCCTAGCTATATGCACATCCGATCCGAACCCAACAATAAGCATACCCTACCCGAACTGAATGATATGCATATTCCAACTCAAAGCACAAGACTTTATCCAACCAGGGTTAATCAATGCCTGACATAATCTTCAACTTAATGAACAGTTAGGGTAGTGCCTTATGAACGTAAACGATCATCAAGATTTATTCTGAACATCGCCGCTCCGTTAAAACTTCGCATTATGCTTTTAAGTGTTTTTCTTCTCATGTTTTGCGCACACCACACACACTTTAGTTCACACATATGCACAGGGGGGCACGGGATAATTTACTCTAATCCGTGCTATTGCTTCTTCAATAGTTCTATGACAATGAGGCCCAGACGCTCTTCCCGTCTAGCTGAGAGGAAAGAAGCCCCGGAAACTTCTAACAAAATCACTCTTGAGGATATATCTTCTTCGTCTGATCCAGAATGGGACAGTGAGGGTCCAGATTACGGGGTTGGACATCGGGAAAGCGACGAGGTGTCTTCAGAGAATGAAGTTTCTCTGGGTTTTGAGGAGGAAGGAGGGATCGGTGACGATCGAGCCCCTGACGAATTTGAATCAGCCATCATATTGGAATCACCTTCGGACTCCGTTGAATCAACAATTGACAACGATCGACTTGTCCGAATTTGCCTTAAATACGGGATAATGAAAAGGGACACTCTAGTGCCTTCACGCTCTGACCGCCCCCACAACCCTCCAGAAGGATATATGACGGTCATTCGATTGATGTGCATGGTTGGTGCCATTCCTCCATTCTCTCCATTCATTGTTGATTTTTTGAGACAAATGCGGATTGCCCCCATGCAATTGCACCCTAATTCATATGCCTATCTGCACACCTTGTACATAGCATATCGTGAAATCTTAGGCATAAAGCTCACGTTCGATGATGTTCACTTTTTCTATAATTTCAAGCATCGGACTCGAGAAACTCCATCCTTCTGCTACTTTGAATCAGTCCCTAAAATGAAGATAATCTCTGCACCATTTAGCAGTAAAGCTGGAGATTCCAGACTAGAATGGTTCTACATAAAGCAACAGTCTGGATGCGCCAGGAGATGGACAAAATCAAGTAAAGCGTTGATTTTCTAAATTCGGACTCTATACCCTTGAATCATCACCCTGACCTGTTTTCCTTTTTGTTTGCAGTCGACAATCCCAAACAGATATCAGATCAGGTGTTCTTTGATCGGATGCACCGACTTCTTAATGGCGATCAAAAATTCTTGACTATCGACGAGGTCCTTAAAGATGAATACCTTCACTTTCATGGGCTGCTATCCGTTTTTCGAAGCATCGGCCATGGGACGGTCCCTTACACATGCATTCCTCCAGTGGAGATAGTTCCAGAGATAGGAGAAGGCTCGGGAATTCCTACAGTGCCTCTTCAAACTTCACCTTCTCCATCTTCCACACAAGATGATGAATTGGCTAATCTGGCCGAAAAGCATCGTGAAGGGTATATTGCCCCCGAGGAAACTACTTCTCTAGACAAGTCAAAATCCTCCCAAGAGTCGCCACTTCATGCTTCCGAAGGGGATGTTCCTAGTACTGATGAGCACATATTTCAAGGTTTGGGGGATCTCCCCTTACCTGAGACTATATATACTTCAGAGGATTTCAGGAAGGATCCTTTAGTCTTCACCTCTTCTGAAGAAACCACTCCCACTAAGGCCAAAGAGCCTGCCCGTACTAGTCTAGCTTCAGACTCAGGTTGGTTGGGGGGAAACACACCACTTAGGATACACTTTACACCACAGCATTAGCATTCATTGCACTTCTTTCTCCATGAATCCATTAATTCTAAACTTCGTTTATTTTGTCGTGCAGGTACAATGTCTCGATCCTACTATGATATAAGAAAACTTCGCCGCAGCATGTCCAATCCTCCTCGGGATGTCGAGTATGATCGCCGGGATGATCGTGGTAGGGAGGAGAGAAGACCTTATGATCCCTATCGTTCTCGACCCTCACGTTCCCGCTCACCAGTTAGGCCGGAACAAGAGAAATACAAAGGTTACCAAAGCCGTAGGGAGGAGGACAGACCACAATCCAAAGACTCCTCCTCTTCCTATGAGAAACGCAGTAGAGAGAAAAGTCCTCCAAAGGAAACCGGGTCTCGAAGTAAGCAAAAGGTCCCTGCTACTAAACGACCTAGGACAGACAAAGAGACTACAGAATCCTCTTCAGGAAGGGACACCGACTTGACAATCCTCGCTCCTCCCCCACCAGATGCGGGAACTGCAATAAAGCGGGCATATTTGAAAGAGCAATTTCCCGAACACTACTTCGAAACTCTGACTTTTTTACCTGCCCTTGAACCTATTTCGTCTAATTGGGCAGATGAGGCCAAAGCAAAGATTGATGCGGTGCAAAAACAATATACTGAGATGTTCAAATATTCGCGCAATCTTTCTAAAATTATCCGCACTCTAATCACAAATACTGATTCAATGCAAAAGACCGCGGAGGAGGATACTAAGGCCTTAAAAGCTCTAGGAAAAGATTTGGAAGACACTCAAACTCAGCTAGCGGTCGCTCAAAGGGACGCTTCTAACTTCAAACAACAATTCGAGGACATGCAAAAACGTTATCACGATTTGCTTGAATCTCATACTCAGGAGCGTTCTGAATTAAAAAAGCAAGCTGACGAGGCCAAGTCAGAGGCTGCTAAGACACGCATTGCTTATGCTGAGCTTGAGCGGAAAAACACCGAGTTAGCAAAGAGGAGCGCTGAATTAGAAAAGAAGAACGCCGACTTGGCTTCAAAGCTGTTGGAGGCAGAGAACAGGGCTGCTCTGGCCGAGGGCAATGTGGAGTGTGCTATTAAATCTGCGGAGGAAGCCCGCAAGCAATTATCAGAGGCGGAGGCTGATATTCAGGGCTTCGGCGAGCTAATGATTGAATTCTTCGCACACATTATTCGTCGTCGAAACATTTCTTGGATCGAGGACTATCCATCCACTCTGGTTCAAGTATGGAATCAAATTGTTGAGTGGCAAAAAGAGGAACTTAAGGTCGATTCCCTCGATGAAGATAAACTGATGGACAAATACTTGAGAGACGATGAACCGGAGCGCCTAGCCGAAGGGCGCCGCCTTATTGCTGAGGCCATGGAAGAAGAGAGACGGAAGTCTAAGCAAAAAACCATTCTCAAAGCTGGTTCCTCTTCTTCTGCCCTTGCAGCCTCCGAAGTAGAAGGGTATGATCCTGAAAATCCGGGAATTCCTCGAACAACCCTGCTATCCCCTATTCCTGAACTAACCCCAGAGGTAGTGGTCACCCCCGCTGATAAGTCTTCGGAAGGTATCGCTATCTTTTCTCCTCAATTTGCCAAAGCTATTTCTACCTTTCGCCACGTGATTGAACAATCGATGAGAGACCCTTTGTTTTCGCCTGAGTTGATAACCGTTGCTTCTCATTCTGTAGGTGTTGAATCATCCGAAAAGACAGATGTAGCTCAAGGAGCTGTCGCTGGGACAAAGTCCGCTAATAGGGCCAAAGAAGGGGAAGACAAGGCTGCTTCTATAGACTTGGGGGAAGGAAGTGAGCCAACTAAGGTCACCACTCCCCATGATGAAGAAATGATAGCAGCTTTAAAGGACGACGGAGGAGACGGGGGGCATGAAGAGGAACCGGAAGTTGCAATAACTGGGGAGTCGAAAAGCGCTGATGACGTTACCTTGGCTGCCATGAAGGCTGATCAAGACAAGCGCTTGCAATTAAAGGCCGAAGAATTAGACCCTGAGGTCCTCAAGCCCCTCGCAGTTGTGGATGCGGGATCAAGGTTAGTTGTTAAGCTCTCAACTAGATCTATTACAGAAGAACTTGCTAAAAAATCTTCTCTTGATTCCAGTGCCCCGCCCTCCGGGAAGAAGTCTACTGGCTCCAGTACCGCATCTTCAGGGAAAAAGAAATCAAAACGAATCTTGACTGAAGCCGAGAAGGAAGCAAAGGATGCGGAGAAAGCCGCCAAGAAATCCAAGGCTCATTCCAAATCTAAATAGTGGATTGTCCTATATCTTTTTATCATCTTTGTGAACCAATAATTGCTGCCACAAAAGCAGCTCCTGCACTTTCTTTTTTAGCTATCTCCCTGTACAAATTCATTCATTTGTAAATAAAAATAATTCACTTTTTGCAATGTTTATTTGTTAGTAGTTCTGCACTTATGTAAAAATGCATGTCTATAGTTATGAAACGAAGTTGTGGAGGGGGGAAATATGTGTATGCATACGTGTCCCCGGTTAATTCCCACAAATTATCTAATGCTTAATCAAGCAATCTGAAAGCTCCCGATTTTCTGACGGGATAACACTTCCTGTGCCGTCAGTACCTGTCGTTTTTTCTGGCATTTCTTTTATACTCCCCCTCTTTCTCTTGAGAGTTAGAGTTCGAGTTCAATCATCTGTTTATTCCCCGGTCGTTCAACGGGGAAAGATTTCTTTCTCGGCGCTCAGTCGGAGACGCTTTTATACTCTCTTTCTCTCTGGAAAGTTAGAGTTAGGAGGAGAATTTCTTTTTCAGCGCTCAGTCGGAGACGCTTTTATACTCTCTCTCTTTCTCTGGAGAGTTAGAGTTAGGAAGAGAATTTCTTTTTCAGCGCTCAGTCGGAGACGCTTTTATACTCTCTCTCTTTCTCTGGAGAGTTAGAGTTAAGAATGTCGTTTTCTCATTCTTTTATGTCTTATTGCACAAATAATCGTTGTGCTTCTTTTTATGTCTAAACTGTTTTCAACCTTTTTAGGCTCTGAGTTATCCTGTATTTTATAATCACAACAGAATAACTGATGAATGTAAATGCATAAAAGTAAATAACACACAATATTTTTATAGTGGTTCAGCTAAGTCGTAGCCTACATCCACTTTATAGTCCTTTATTCATATCATCAGATTTTCCCAAGGCAAGTCGTGCCTTATTACAGAGTTCATAAGAAAAATAACACAAAGTACAGTGTTTTTAATCCAAATATCGCATTAAGTGTTGGGCATTCCATGCTTTGGGGACTTCTTCGCCATCCACGATCGTTAACTTGAAGGTTCCTTTTTCAAGTTTCCGTTGAATGACAAAGGGTCCTTCCCATTTCGGATCAAGGTGAGGAAGGGATGGAAAGACTCTTTTTAGCACCAAATCTCCTGGTTCAAAAGTCCTGAGGCGAACTTTTTTGTCGTAATAGCGTGCCATCTGACGCCGATGTCTTGCTGCACGCAAATCTGCTTCGTCCCTTTCTCTTCAACTTCATCAAGAGACTCAAGTAAAAGTGCCCGATTTGTCATCGGGTCATAATATGTCACCCTGTGGGAAGGAACTTCTAGTTCAACTGGAATTACAGCTTCTGAGCCAAAGGAGAGAGAGAAAGGGGTATGACCGGTGGCTGTTTTAAATGTTGTTCGATATGCCCACAAAGCTAGGGGCAATTCGTCAACCCATCTTGCCTTTGCACGCTCTAACCGTTTCTTGAGGATGGATTTTATAACTTTGTTTATTGCCTCTACTTGTCCATTCGATTGCGGATAGGCAACTGCATTATATCGCTTGTCTATCTTATACTTCTGACAGAAATTTCTGAATTCAGTACTATCAAACTGGGTTCCGTTGTCAGTTATGATCGTCCTTGGAATCCCGAACCGGCATATAATATTTCTGACCACAAAACTTATCACCTTTCTTGTTGTGATCTTGGTCAAGGGCTCAGCTTCCACCCACTTCGTAAAATAGTCCACGGCCACTATTGCATACTTAGCTCCTCCTTTAGCAATCGGTAAAACTCCAATGATATCAATTCCCCACGTGGCAAATGGCCAAGGACTTACCATTGATTTAAGTTGGGTCGACGGTGCCCTGGGGATTTTGGCGAATCTCTGGCACTTATCGCAGCGTCGTGAATAATCAGCTGCATCTTTATTGATTGTAGGCCAGAAGTATCCGTACCGCAATATTTTCTTTGCTAAAGTTTGACCTCCTGTATGATCTCCACACTCACCTTCGTGTACTTCTCTTAGTACACGCTTGATGTCGTCGTGTGCGATACATCGTAACAGGGGCATAGAAAATCCTTGCCGATAGAGAGTATCGTCTTGTATGACATATCTGGTAGCTTTGCGAACTACAACTCTTTTCTCACTCTTCTTCGATGGGAGTGTCCCATTCTTGAGGAAATTCTTAATTGGAGTCATCCACGACTCCTTCTCTGGTTCTGCTTCAAAGGTGAATTCAATTTCCATTGACTCAAAGCTTGGCGACTCCAACGTTTCAATTGGAATTACTTCAGTCTCCTCTGGATTGTCAGAACTAGCCAGCTTTGCCAGTCTATCCGCTTTTTGGTTTTCAACTCTGGGAATATGTGTTATGTTGTACCGCTCTAAGCTATTCAATAGCTCTTTCACTTTCTTGAGGTAGGCGATAAGTCGAGGTCCTCGAGCCACAAATTCCTCTCGCACTTGGCAAACAACAATTTTAGAGTCACAGAATATGTCTAACATTTTTACTCCAAGGTCTTTAGCAAGTTTCAGCCCGGCAATCAGGGCTTCATATTCAGAGTCATTGTTAGTTGCCGAAAATTCTAATCGCAGGGCGTAATATAACGACCGTCCCTCGGGAGTGACTAAGACAATTCCAGCTCCGGACCTTCGGTCATTCTTAGCTCCATCTGTATATAATTTCCACGGATTCATCTCTAGCTCATCCTCGGATTTAACCACTCGGTCATTGATTATTTCCTCCTCTGGAATGGTGAACTCCGCAATAAAGTCTGCTAGAGCTTGCCCCCTGATTGACTTTCGTGGTTGAAAATTCAAATCAAACTGGCTTAGTTCTATGTTCCATTTGATCAACCTTCCCGATGCTTCGGGTCTCTGCAATATCTGCCTTAAGGGCTGGTCGGTGTATATGGTTATTGGATGGGCTTGGAAATAGTGACGAAGTTTTCGGGATGCGATCAGGAGGCTGTAAGCGAGCTTCTCAATTTTTGGGTAATTGCGCTCTGCCGCTGCTAATTTCTTACTTACATAATACACCGGCCTTTGTACTTTGTCTTCTTCTCGAACCAGAGCCGGGCTGACAGCATGAGCCGAGACTGCCAAATAAACAAATAATTCTTCGTGATCTACGGGCTTTGATAAAATCGGCGGCTTCTCTAGCAGTTCTAACAGATTTTGAAAGGCCTCAACACAATCCGGAGTCCACCGGAAGTTCTTCTTTCCCCTTTTTATCAAATCAAAAAACGGAACACATTTATCTGTGGCTTTGGAGATGAATCTACTCAGCGCCGCTACTTTCCCTGCAAGACTTTGGACGTCTTTAATTCTCCTAGGTTCTTCGATGTTTCTAATCGCTGCTATCTGGCTAGGATTGATTTCAATTCCTCGGGAACTCACAATGAAGCCAAGGAACTTTCCCGATGCCACTCCAAACGAGCATTTCAGAGGATTCAATTTCATCTGGTACTTTCGCAGGATACCAAACATTTCCGCTAAGTCTTGCGTATGACTGGAAGACTGCTTTGATTTGACAAGCATATCATCCACATAAACTTCCATAGTTTTTCCTATTTGATCATAAAACATTCTATTTACCAAGCGCTGATAAGTAGCTCCAGCGTTTTTTAACCCGAATGGCATTACAACATAACAATATAACCCCAAATTCGTAATGAAACTCGTATGTTCTTGGTCTGGTACGTGCATAGGAATTTGGTTGTATCCGGAATATGCGTCCATGAAAGAAAGAAGTTCATGACCTGCTGTCGAGTCTACAAGCTGGTCAATCCTGGGAAGTGGGAAACTATCTTTCGGGCAAGCTTTATTTAAATCTGAAAAGTCAATGCAAGTCCGCCACTTTCCGTTTGGCTTCTTTACTAAGACGGGATTCGATATCCAGTCGGGATAAGTCGAATCTCGAATAAATCCATTCTGCTTCAACTTCTCTACTTCCTCTTTGAGAGCGGCCGACCTCTCTGGGCCCAACATACGTCTCTTTTGCTTCACAGGCGAATGCTTCGGATTTACATTCAATTTGTGACTTATAATGGATGGCGATATCCCACACATGTCAGCATGGGTCCAGGCGAACACGTCTAAGTTTGCCTTCAAGAAGTCCGTTAGTTCTTCAGCCCGACATGGATCCAATTGAGAACCAATCTTCAAAACTTTTGTCGGATCAGCTTTATCAATGGGAATTTCCACTGTCGTTTCATTAGGAGTTGCATTCCTAGTCTCTGGTTCCTCGTCTTTTCTGGGATCCAGGTCTTCAGGCGTTCCTTTGGGCAACTCCCTCGGGGTCAATCTCTCTAATTGCTATGCCGAGTCCCCCTTTGAGGGAGACGAGACATCCTTACTCTCAACGCTAAGTCCTTTCATCAACATCTTTAACTCGGCCACATAGCAGGCCCGTCCGGAAACCTGATCCCCTCTCATTACTCCAGTTCCGGCTTCGGTTGGGAACTTAAGTAACAAGCACCAAGGGGCGATACAAACTCTAAATTCAGCGAGGGCAGGTCTCCCCAAGAATGCGTTATATGGCGAATCTACGTCCAATACTACGAACTGAAGCATTCGCACTCTTCTACGTTCTCCTTGCCCCAAGGTCACGGGCAACTCTATGTATCCCATGGGAGCTGTCGTCGCTCCGTTGAAGCCTCTAATCCATCCTTCACAAGGTTTCAGATCTTCGGGCTCAAGCTTCATCTGATCAAATGACTTCTTGAACAAAATATTAACGGAACTTCCATTGTCTACTAATACCTTATGGACCAAGGCCGGCCCAATGGTGGTAGTAATAACCAACGGATCATTGGTGGGTGATTGTATCCCAGTATTGTCTCGGCTGCGAAATACCACGTCGTCAAACATGGTCTTCTGTTGTTTTATGGGGGTAACATCTTCCAAATCATCACCTTCATTCACATCTAGATGCTTGGCAGCATTCACATATTGATCCATTGATCTGAAACTTCGGATTGCCGGGTGAGGTCCGCCTACTATGGAGTTGATGACAATTCCTTTACCTTTCTGCTGCGCTGTAGTCTTGGGAGCAGGTAGGATCTGCTTCGGAGCCTGCTCCCCTTGCCCCCTGTCCCTCGGGGCAACCATGTACTCATCCAACTTTCCTTCACGCAGCAGCTTCTCAATCACATCCCTCAAATGCCGACATTCATTGGTCGAATGCCCATGAGTTCCGTGAAACAAGCAAAATTTCCCTGTCGCCATTTCTTTCTCGGTCGAATCACGAGGTGGCGGTCTTTTGTACTGTAACACATTGTACGTATCCAGGTAAATATTTTCCAGGGTGTCGTTCAATGGTGTATAATTCTCGTAGTTCTGGAATCGGGGTCTTTTGTTAGGGTCACTTCCCCTATTTCTGTTTCTTCTGTTACCGCTCGAATTACGGTTATTGTTGTTGTTTCCCCCACTTCCAGTATTGCTGTTTCCACCCTTGTTTCCTACATTTACTTCAACCTTGCCAGAATTCTCCCCCGACTGCTTCACGGCGATATTACTCTGCACATTCTCCTTTGAAGCCGTCTCAGAATTTCTCTTTCGGTTTGCCCTGGCCTCCTCTCGCCTTAAATAAATATCGGCTTTTTCGTAGAATATCTCCCTTGTGGGGGGTGTCTTCCCAGAAAGGTAGTCTCCAAACTCAGATTCAGGATCGACTCCTTCCTTCAATGCCATCAGAATAGTGGGCTCATGCGGATCACTGACCTCAGTTACAGCTTGGTTAAAACGATCAAGATATGCCCTTAAAGATTCTCCTGGTGCCTGTTTGATTCTCGATAATTCAATAACACTTTTGGACTTTCGGGCATGTAGTCGGAACTGGTTCATGAAACGCTCGCTTAGTTCCTTGTAATTAGAAATAGAACGAGGAGGAAGTCGGGTAAACCAGAACAATGCCACATCTTCTAGGTAGATTGGGAATGCTTTGCACTTCACTTCATCTGGGGCAGCAGCAGCATTCATGAGCCACGAATACCACATCAAATGCTGTCCCGGATCAGTCCTTCCGTTGTACTTGTCCATTTGTGGCAAGTTAAAGCGTCGGTGAAATTGGAAGTCGAGGATATCGTCGGTGAACGGAGTATGGCTTCGCTCAATGCCATAATCTTCATTTGTATAATTCCGGCTCTCGGACATGATCTGGCGAACCATCGCCTGTACATCAGCATTAGTTAGGGGCCGCTCAGGTTCCCTGGCCCTAGTATCCGAGTTCCTTCTGGGCTCTGGTTCAGGAGATGCCCTTCTTCTTCGTGCTGCCTTTGCTCGACTCCGTTCCCTGCGTTCCCGGTCGATCTCGGGAAGAGGGGACTGGAGTCTTTGCCCCCGAGTGGGGTCATTGTTTCCTAATGCTCGTGCGATATCCTCACGAGATCCCAAAAATCCAAATGTCAGCTGCTCCACGTTCTGAGGTCGTTCGAGTGGCCTTCGTTCACGGGGCCTCTCTTCCTCGGAAGATGAAGATTGATCTACTGGTGTGTGACGAACCGACGATGGAGTTCTCTGTCGACGGAGTTCACTAATATCCCGACTCATGAGCCTCATATTTTCCTGCATCATGAGATTAGTGCGCTCGTGAACTTTCATGGCCTCCCTCGTGCTCTCAAGCATGTCAAGCAAGCGCGAGAAATCTCCTTGGGTGATGGGCGCAGATGGATTGACCTGATCACCAACCCTGGTGGCTGGAATTGGAGCATTCGTAGGGACTCGAGTAGAGGTTCCAGCTTCACCAAGCATCGGGTCGGATCGGAGGTAGGAAGTCGGATCGGTTCGGAGCTGGGGAGCCTGGTCGGATCGGTGCGTGGCAAGCAGCTCGGGTCGGTTCAGATTGGGGGAATGCACTGCTTCAGAATCTCCTACCCGGATCGGATCGGAGCTCTCCCCCTGCTGGCGGCTCGGATTTCCTGCATTGGTTCTTCCTGCTGCTGAACTCTGCCCCCGAGACCTTGTTACAACAGCAGTTTGCTGATCTTCGCCAGCTCCATTTCCTCGAAAAGGTTGAACTTCCTTGCCTTTTCCTTTGGCCATGAGTTTTTGACAATCACTTCAACGAATATAAAAAAGCGGAGAAACTTAAGGATTCACTTCTTTGAACTCAACGGTCCAAAAAGTAGAAAGAGATCCCGGAAAATAGAGAATTTAGATGAAAGTTCTCAGTGAAAGCACCAAAATGTTAGACCCAAAAGTGGTTCTAACACCCAAATTGATTAAAAGCAAGATGAAATGAGACGAAAATAAAAATGAACACGCAGGATTTATAGTGGTTCGGCGAAGAAATGCCTACGTCCACTTATCTTTCACTATATTCAATAATTCAGTTGCCAATACAATGTAAGATTCACTCAATTCCTCTCTCAACTCACTTATGTTCACTCAATTGACTAAAACAAAGAATCGAAGATGATTTGGATTCTCCGGGAGTAATGGAGTAATGGAGTTCGGATGATGGAGGTAGTTGAATTCTCAAAGTGCTGAAAAAAGATCCTTCTCTTTGTCTCCAGACGGGGTATTTATAGGTGTGAATTTGCTTGAAACTTGATCCGGGTCGGGGCCACATGTCGTCCATCCCACTATCTTCGGGTTCGGATGAACTATTATGTTGACAGCGCATCAAAGGAACGAACGTTATGGGTAGGAACTGGTCATAGCCGGTCCGGATATCCAGGCGATTTTGCAGGAGAGTAACATGGAGCATGGGTTCGGGTCGGAGACGCGCAGATAAGGGGTTCGGATCGGGATACCCGATCCGAACCGGATTGGCTTGGATGCAATGCTCTCTTCTTCTCTAATCCGCTCCGCTCCGATCCATTTTCGTGGCAAACAGGTGGCTTTCCGATCCAATCGAGATTTAGTTGCCCTCCGATCCGATTAGATATGCCTTACCAACTTACTCAGTAGGAGTTCACCGATCTGAACAGAGGACTCTATCCGACCCGAACCGATAGGTTGCTCCGACCCGACCCGAACAGCTGCTGCTGTCTAATCTAGATTGTAGTGTCTTCTCCAATCCGAACCGAAGTCTTCTAATTAGAAATGCTCTTCAATGTCTGGTTTCTTGACTTTGTGTTGCCTAGTTCACAAAGTAGGCTAACAAAAAGCAAATCAACCAGGTGAAGATAGTTAGTAATGAAGCTTAACACGAAAGTATTCCACCTGTCAGTTTGATTATTCATTCAAAGTATTTCTTCTAACTTGTATCTGATTTTAATAGTGGAGTAGTAGTATGAGAGTTGTTGTACAATTATCAAGGAAAATAAGCATGGAAAATGTACAGTGAGGTATATTTAACAATTCAGTATTTCTTCATTGGTGAAATGTGATTTATGTTCAAAATTTGAAATTGAATTTAGAACAAAGCTTATCATCGATTGATATAATTTGTTTGATGGATTCAAATTTATACCATTGTCACTAATTCAAGCTTATCATTGATGTTTACAATGTGTCTACTATTGTCTTTCTATTATCACATTTACGACGAATGTTCGGGCTCTTTTTCACCAGAAGAGGCTAACATATAGTCT
Source organism: Allium sativum (assembly GCA_030737875.1). Classification (NCBI taxonomy): domain Eukaryota; kingdom Viridiplantae; phylum Streptophyta; class Magnoliopsida; order Asparagales; family Amaryllidaceae; genus Allium; species Allium sativum. The sequence continues at coordinate 828,962,134 of CM060924.1, forward strand.
TTATATGCCGTATATAATTCAGACAGTTGTGTTGAAGTGTGAACCGAAGTCAGTTAACCTCATATCATCAGTTGACATCGATATATTCATAAATTGCTGCTATAAAATCACAGTTTTGACTCACTATAATTTATAGCATCCATTACATTACCTTTGACTTTTGGTGTAGGAGAGGACATATCAAATAAGGATGCATCTTCCTATTTTCCGCTTTGTTTGATCTGGAACTTATTGCCAAAATTAGTTTTCTTATTTTAGCCCTCGTTAAAATCAAATTCTGCTGCAGTGCTCAATGTTAGCATTGCTCTATGCATGTATAAAGATTGTCTTACAATCGGTACGTATCTCTAATATGATGATGCTGTGCTATTTCATTAACCGTTTGACTCTTGAAATTTATTGCTTCTTATTCATAGAATAAACAAGATATTTACGGAGTAAACCATATGCTTCCACCTTACTGGAGAAAGGGCAACTACTTAGCCGTAGGATTTTATGCTTGATTCTGCTTTTTTTAATTATGTTGCCTAAACCCAATAACCTCTACCTACCTATGTGTCATCACTGTTTTCCGCAATTTGAAAAACAGCGCATTAGTAGTTTCCTTTTTTTGGTTTATTTATTTATTATTATTATTATTATTATTATTCTAATATTTTTGTTTTTGTTTTCTAGGATTTCGGGTACGTCTCCTTTGTAAGGACCCCAAAATAATCCTGCTTGGATAATAGTTGAGTTATGTTACTTCTGTACAACCACTTCTCAACTGATATTCTCCGTTTCACCCACTACTACAGATTTGCCTCTTTAGGTTCCGACATCATCTTCTTCCTCCTTATCCGGATGCAATGATCATGATTTTAGTCTCTATTTTGGGTGAAGCTTTATTGTGAAGTATCATAATTCGATATATTTTACTGTACCATTGTGTCCGCGCTTCAAATCAGTACAAGTCGATAATTAAACTAACTCGAACCGCTCGAAATTACAGATTGTTATTGTTTATGAGGTTTAAACAGAAAAAAACACAGAAGTCACAGAATAAATAAACCACAATATCTCACAGCGGAATAATTTTGTACAAAATATGTAACATTCCGAGATATTTACGACAATTTGAAATATTAAATTTAATATGATTTTGAACAATGTTGGTTTAAATATTAAAATTAATGATTTATGTCGTAAATTTATAAGGTATGGAATTTAACTTGTCATGTTAAACAATGAATTTCAAATAGCTATATATGAAAATGACTTGTATTTGATAATTTACTTATTTTGAAATAAGAAGTTAATATTGAATTTACAATAATGGATTAACTAATTTTGGAATTCCATATATATCGAAAACTTTACGGTATTTGTATAGACTACGGTATTATAAACGATATAAGGGTAAAAATGTAATCCCGCTTACGCTATTTTAATATTTTATATTTAACCATGGATACTATTATAATAGCGTATTGTATTACGTAGTATCTAGGTCATTACAGTTGGTACCATAGCTTGGTTTAGCGAAAACCTTGGCTTTATTTGGGATTAACTCATTAAAGATAGGCTAGTAATACCCATGAATGAGTTTGAGTGTATATAAGAGAGCGTACTTGTAATTTTGTTATAACATGATTTTGTATTGTGTTGGTTTGTTCTGTTGAGTATTTATGAATTTTGGTCGGTACTTGGGACGCCATGGCATCGATAGGGATTTTTAAACACTCGAATAAAACTGATTGATACTATATTGTTTTTTTATTATATTTTGTATATAAGGATTATTTTGAAAACCTATTAAATTTGTTTAATTAGTCAGTATAACGAAGCTATTGATTATTTAATGATTTTAAGAAAAATGAAATATTGAAAATTAATTGACAATGAAATAAAATGAACTTTACTGGAATTGAGAATTTAACTTTTGGTGTTTTGAAATATTGATTTGCAAAAGTTTGAAATTATATATGCATAATATAAATTATTTATATGTATAATATATGTATAGTTATGAATAATAAAAGGTGAAATTATATTGATGGGTTATGAAATTAAAGAAGCCTTAAGTTCGGACCATAACGACATACAGTTGGATTGTTATGGAAATTGAATTCAACTAAGTAAAGAAAACAAAATTGGACTAATGAAATAATTAGTTAAATTAATCTATGGCCATAAATTGTTGTACTCTTAGTTTGTGTATTACGAAGAGAAAAGGGATATATAATTAATATATTTTTTTCAAGGCAAAAGGCTTGACTTCGTAATGGCGACTAAAATCGGCGTCAAGGAATCTATATTCATTTCTCCTCTTCACTTTCCCTCTTCATTTCCGTCCCTCTCCTAAATCGTTCTCCTTCTCTCACTTCCCTCCTCTGGCACCTAGATTCCTTGCTTTCATCGAGCATGGTAATTGTTTCGAAGTTCTCATCATCTTTTTTATTTTAAGCTTCTGCTCCAGAAACCCTTTTGTTCAATTTTCCTCCACGACTATTTTCCTCAGAAACCTGTTCTTAGCTTCTCACTTTGTACCGCGCGGTGGCTATCTAGGCAACTACTTGTTAGGATTTCAATATATATTAACAGCAGACAATCATGAAACCCTAGATCCAAATATATAATCCATATTGATTCAATTGAGAACAAATCAGAGAACTGATAAACAAATTTGCGGAAGCGTACCTGAATCCCGAAGTTAATTATTGCAGTACCTGAATCTATAATCGGTTGCCACGGAGAAGATGTAATTTGGTTTGGTCTTCCAAATTGACACAAACCCTAGATCTGAAATCAGCTCTCCGTAGAAGAGGTTAGAGAGTTGCTAAGGCTTATGTAATTCGGGGACCATAACCCTTTATTTATAAAGTTGGCATTTTGTAATTCGGCCCTTCAACAAATTATAAAATGCCCCGGTATCTACACAATAGACCCATGATAACTTAAACTTTAAGCCTATTAATTCTAATAAAAAATTAGATCACTTTAATTAGGCTTTACACCAAAATAGCATAACACATTTTATTTTACATATGTGACCCAATTGTTGAAATATTCCAACAATCTCCCCCTGGGCCACATATGAAATAACCTTAAAATGTGTTTAACTTTATGAGCTCCAAAATTTGCTATTTATAACATACGGTGTATCTGAAACAATCTCGTCCATTAATTGGGTTGACAAAGGATCAAAGCGGCATTCGTTACATTTATCGTAACTAAACCCATCAATGGTCACATATATCAATACAATCAAACGACATAGATCAATCATGGATGTGTAGCATGGAAATTACATGAAATGTGATCTATACATGTCTATTTCCAACTGGTCCTTCTTTAGTGAGATCAAATGTTTAATATTTAAACAACCTGAGTGCAAAGAAAAATTCATTACTTTATTTCTGATCAGAAAAAGAACTTGATATGCATATATCTGTAACTGAAGTATAGAGCAATGAGTCATATGACAATACCAAATACAAACTCCCCCTGAACCAAAATATCCTTACATAAAAGTTACACCAACCGAGCTACATGCTCATGAAAGACCTTAGGTGATAACCTTTTGGTAAGCGGATCCGCCATAATGGAGTTTGTCTAAGTGTGCTCTATGAATTACAATACATTTTGCACTCTTCCCTTATTGGAAAATAATATATTCTTTACTGTCACAATATTACTTGGTCTTTCAATTCTTTATCTATAACTGGAGTATTGTGACAAAATTTCATTATTATTTTCCATATTTGGATGTCTTATAATTAACCAAAGACGATATTTTCAAAATGGCGAAAACTATAAGTGCCTAAATGACACTTTTCTCTTATATAGTTTCACCCATAAAATATATTATCATTGCTAGATGTGGATCTTTTACAGTAATGACATCCAAAATATCTGGATCGTAATTCTTTATGATCTCCACCCGATCCGATCTTTTGTCTATGAGCATATAATCTTTTATTTTGTCTTTTAAAGATATATCATATATATCATAACCATTTTGGCTACTAAATCATTGATCCACTTTTAATATCAGTAAAATATCTACCAAATAATACACGCATATCCATATGTGTATATACATTAGTATGCATTGGAATTCAAACTGCAAATGCATGAAAAATCTTTTGCATTTCTTTAGTTTCAAGGATGGCAACATTTATTTGTTTGGTAAAAGAAAAGCAACTGAATCACAGTTTATATACCAAATCTTTTAAGCATTTATCATCCTAATTCTTTTGTAATAATAATCCAAATATTACCCCATGAATAATAATGGTGAATTTGAATACCAAATACAAAAGACTAATCTATAAATGAGTTTCTTAAGTAGTTTCACCAATGTCTCCATTGAGAAATATAACTTTAATCTCCATCAGATAATGCTCAAAAGTACAAACTGTAGTAAGCTCCAAAGTGATCGATTCAGAATCGTTTACTAAGTCCAAAATGAAACATTCCTAAAAGAAAATAAATTTTCCTTTTAAAATTAGTGCTTTCGATAAAGTGCCTTATAAAATTCGATATTACCCACTTGATCCCTTTTTGGCTTTGAATAGTTATTCATAACCAATGATCTTATTACTTAAGTTAGAGGGAAATTTCAAACTTTATTATCCATATAGATTTATACTATATGTTCATTTCTTAAATCCACATTTTAAATTAGTACCTTACATGGATTGATGTAAGTCCGTAGCATCATCTTTATCAATCCATTATTTATCTTTATGAAGAAATACTACACAATAATCTGAAATAGCATTTCTTCCCATTTACGTGGATTTCCTTAGTGATCTTGCATCTTTGAGGTTGTTGAGTTTGTTTTCTTGAAGCAATATCCTTAGCTTAAAGAAAAATTATCTTCAACATCGTCTTATTATGGTTCTTAATTTACTTCTTCTTAATAAAAGAAAACAAATCTTAAACTTTAAGCGAAGAAGCAACCGCAGTTGAATCAAAGATAATGATTCTCTTTAAAGACAATGGTATTACTTTCTTTCTCCCCCAAACTCAACATCCTCAAAATAACTATTGCAATTCCCGCTTTAAAACTTTTCCTTAGTGTGGGTTCATAAAAAATTATAAACTTTAAATCCCTTAGAATATCAATAAAGCATTTTCTACCTTTATGATATCTCAATCTATAATTCCTCAGTAAACTGAAACAAAAATTATATTAGTCACCAAAACAAAATTTGAGATATCATTACATAAGTTATTTAGCATAAGTAGCCATAACTTATATGAGCTTCAATTACATAAGATTTTGAATTTATTCATAAATTAACATTACTATTTCTTGATGAACAATAATAACCTAATATGTTCACATTAGAAATATAAAAACCGAAATCTGTCTAAATGACAGCATAAATAATATATCAAATAAATCCATAAAAATTGACTTAAATCTCAATAATAATTATAAAATATCAAGTATATTTTACTTTATATGTCTGTATATCTCATTAAAGAAACAACTATAAAAAAAATATCTATATGTTATTTCTTTTCTTTGAGATCTTTAGCAACTTCTTAATCCTTATTCATACATTTATTTACAATGTACATTAAATGAGTAATTTTAAATCATAAAAAAAACTTCAATCTCTATTTTAATTACCAAAGCGCTAAATTAGCCCAATAAGATAACATATTATTCTTAAAATAATTTTAATCTTTAAATGAATATACTGAAGATAGCACCAAAAATAACGATAACTTGAGCGTCTTTGGCTTTTGAAGCAATATCTTTTTCCGTATAGTACTCATTTATATTTCTTTTACTTTGACTTTATGTAATCAAGCACCACAAAGAGTGCTTGATTTCCCTTATTGTTTTCACAAAAAACGTTTCCATTCTCAGTAGATAACTTATACAAAATTAGTTATCGTTACCTATAACACATCGTTGAAAACTTCTGAAGTATTTACTTAATGATCATTTAACTCTTGCCTTTGAATTATATCACCTTTCAGTATTCTTCATAACATTATAAGAATATTTAACTGTAGTAGGGTTGGCTGTAACCCTCCTAGTTACAAGAGTTAAATCTATAAAGTCAAGAACAAATAACATGCTCTCATACAAATCCTTATATTTATCCCAAAAAAAAGATGGGAATATTCTTTAAATTGGCAGATAATTCAGTTAAATTAGCTGAAAATGAACAAAGAATAAAATGAAGATTGACCGTATATGCTCATAGCCAAATATCAACCATAGTAAATTCAAATAATTGGTAAGTCTCTTCTCAAGATACCTAGTACACATTAATATCAAGTCTTTGGACAGTAATATTAACTGCAAGTGGTACTCTTGTTGTAATGATCAAATACTGACAATAAGTTCAAGTCAAATAACAACCTTCCTTTGGGCCGATTAATTATTCACTCGAAAAACCTTATAATTGTCACGTATTTATCATCACACATGTGTAAGTGATTCGTCCAAACATTAGCCTTCCTTTGGGCCGACTAATATTCGCATGAATAACTACACACAAATATTAAACATTTTCATGAACCACCAAAATATAGAGGTCACTTTGGTGACATATTATTTTAAAGTTAATTCACTACTAATGTAAAATATTTACAGCTGTAAAGAGACGCCAAAATTATATTTGAATTTATCCTTAATATATGTATTAATATATTTTGAGTTTTATAAAACGCTCTCAATGCTTTAGGTCTATATGACATCTGAAAAACTCAAAATTATAATAATAGCATAATGAGTTTTAGTCATAGTTGTCATAATCCGTTGCTTTAGATATGCAGTTACATTCATGACATTTCCTTAATAAATATGATATAAGACATCATAAATAAATCACGATATCATAGATGAATGTCATGATCAATTACCACATAAAATTATGTGTAAACGACATAATAAATATCATACTGAATAACCTGAATGACTGAAGTAATCATGATGTATATCCGAAGCATAATATAACATGTGCTTTTTTTTTATACTGTCAACCGAACCAAAACAAATAAAAAAAAAAAAAACTTTTTTTTTTATAAAACCGTAGAAGTTACTGTAGTTTGACCATAATAAAGTAACCTACTAATCATCATCCTAAAATGTAGGCGAATTGGTCAAAGATTCAAACATGATAGCTAATTAGATTAAGCAACACAAATGCAAAATATTATAAACTAAACCCAAAAAGCATAAAATAAAAGCATCATCACAGGTTACCGAAATATCATACACATGTCATGAAACATTATATGACAAATAAGTTAATGTGGCATGTCCTACATCCATACAATAAGTAATAATTGTTCCAAACAGTGCACATGGTATAAAAAAAAAACTTTTTTTCTTTTTTAAAGCCCGTAAGGATAGCATGAGATTCGCTCAGTAGAGCTTCCGAAACTTTATGCATAAAACGGGTTCAAGACTTGGTCAAAACAAATAAATAGTATAATATAAGACATCAGAAGTAACAATAGACCGGCGGCTGCAGAATGCAACTTATAACTAGATGTAATAAACATATGTTTTTGATATTTTTTAAACAAAAAAAAAACCAGAACCCGTTGAATTAACATATTGACAAACTATATTATATTAACATTATTCATGCTGGATCCATAGAACCAATGAAAGAACGTGAAGGAGATAATAGATCTGAATCAATATAGATCTAAAACTTAAACAAAAAAAAAACTTTTTTTTTTTAATTATTAGCCGCAGTAAATAAAGTCAATCTGTTGTGAAATGAAAACATAACATATAAACCGTATGAATTGAAAACACAATTCAACCTTTGTTCTGAAATGGCAAAACATGTATAAAAGAAAAAACAAAATTTTCCCAATAGAATCAATAATGGTTGGCTCCGATACCACTTGTTAGGATTTCAATATATATTAACAGCAGACAATCATGAAACCCTAGATCCAAATATGTAATCCATATTGATTTAATTGAGAACAAATCAGAGAACTGATAAACAAATTTGCGGAAGCGTACCTGAATCCCGAAGTTAATTATTGCAGTACCTGAATCTATAATCGGTTGCCATGGAGAAGATGTAATTTGGTTTGGTCTTCCAAATTGACACAAACCCTAGATCTGAAATCAGCTCTCCGTAGAAGAGGTTAGAGAGTTGCTAAGGCTTATGTAATTCGGGGACCATAACCCTTTATTTATAAAGTTGGCATTTTGTAATTCGGCCCTTCAACAAATTATAAAATGCCCCGGTATCTACACAATAGACCCATGATAACTTAAACTTTAAGCCTATTAATTCTAATCAAAAATTAGATCACTTTAATTAGGCTTTACACCAAAATAGCATAACACATTTTATTTTACATATGTGACCCAATTGTTGAAATATTCCAACACTACTAGCCGATTTCGCTCGCAATAGTGTTTGTTGACTGGTCATTCAACTATAGCTCCGCTTGTAGTGCTACGGTGATTGCAACTTAGGTGGAGTACTAAATTGGAGCAGTAACGCCTCCATCGAGTGTTATTCACGTTTAATCTTACTGATTGTGATGGCTTACATGGCATGGCAGGTATTCAGTGATCTGTTTTAGTTTCGTCTTGTGGTTGTTTTGTTGCTCATCATGTGGTTCGTGTGGATTTTTGTCGTGTGCTCGAAATATTTTCTTGGTTTACTGAGTCTTGCCTCTGTGTTTTGGTCGTCTTGGTACAATGACTTAGATTTTGGTTTGGTTATGTTTGAATGAGATGTTTGGCATTAGTGTCCATAGGCTATACACGAGAAGCCTTTGGCTCTGAACTCAGTCTAGTCATTGGTGCTAGTTTGTTGTTTCTTCATTGCCATGCAACTCGGATCTGGTCAGTGTATCAAGTGGTCTAACACTTATGAAATCTGCAATGGATATGTATAAGTTAATTTCTGTATGGGGATGTTCTATTGAGTCTGTTCGGTACACTGGATTATATTATATTGGCTTCCAGTGATCGACAATACATGTGAAGCTCTGCTCGTCTTCTTGCCTCTCTAATCGAAGCTTTTTCAAGCCTTCCATGTTATGGCTTCTCATTTCATATCATACTTGTGAAGATATCGTGTTATTTCTCCTAGCTGCTAGGATGTGATGGGGGCATGACCTACTGGTCCATGCCTATGTGTGCTTTTACTGATCTTTTTGTGGGCTCGAGAGTGCACTTGCAATTGTCTATCAAGTGATGCTACTACTGCAGCTTACCATGTTCTGTTCCACATGTGATGTGTCCTTCTTGTGGCTACACTGCCCACAATAAATGCCGGCAGTGGACGGTCCACTTTAAAAACCAAAATAGTAGTTTGGCAATCTACCATACTCCTGTAACTATTGTAATTATTATTTGTTATAATATTAAGTGTTACGGAACACTATAAAAACAAGTCTGCTATGGCAAAAAAAAAAAAAAAAAGATATTTAAAGAAATTTGCAACTATTGAATAATGCAAATGAATATCAATGGAGGTAAGGAACTTAAGTAAATCTATTTCACTCATGAATAGTGATGCCCAAATAGAAAACTAGTTATACGAATAAATGAAAATGACATCAAAGTGTATGAAGAAAAAATGAACTTGTTAAATAAATAAATTAATGTAATGAAAGAAAAAAATTTAAATAGAAATTGATCTAATATGAAAATGCACTTAAATGGTTGAATATGTTATACTAATTGAAATGGACATACTGAATGCTGCTATATTACATTTATTGCATAGTAAAACTTACCAAAATGTCAAAAAATTAAAAGTATTAATATAAAATTTTAACTGTATATTATACCAGTCAATGATACGTAAGTAATGAAGGTAAATGAGAATAAACATTGGAATGTAAGTAGATTTGGTTATATGAATGTAAACAAATCAAGTGTAAAAGAAATTGGAAAAAAACAATTCATTGTGAAACGAAAAGAAAAAAAATCAAATGTAAATAGGAATTTGGATACAATAATGAAAACATGAATGTTTAAAAGTGAAGTGATCCAATGAAATCATATAAATAAAATGTTGACATTGCAAATTTTATTATGGTGCTTGTTTGGATGAATATAATTGATTAGATATTTTATTTGTTCTTTAAGTGCCTTGGATACTTCATTTATATTTATTGTAAACATATAGTTTTATTTTTTTTATATGCATGTTCTTATTTGTTGTTGAGTATTTTAGTAGGTATGGATGCCATTTTTTCTAGAGTTGCGCGTGCATAAAACATTGTTTGCTTGCTTTAAAATAAGCCAAATCTATAATAGCACAAACGAATGATACGTATAATGAGTTATATATCATATTTTAAATGTTATATTATTTCCCCATTGTTTGGGATGCCTATCACTGAGATGAGATGTGTGTGTGTATATATATATATACACATACATATATATATATATATACTGTTGTTGTTGTTGTTTCCGAACCTAACCGTACAAAGGAGATTCTACCGAATTTTTTCGTGAATTTATGACTTAGAAAATTTTGTGAACATTTAAGTTTTCAAACCTATATTAAACTTTTTATATAAGTAATTGTTTCTAAGTTGAATAAGAAATTATATGATTTAATATATAAATTGACAACCTTCTTACTACGCCTTTTCGAGGACGAAAAGTTTTAAGTGGGCAAGAGTGTAACATCCCAACATTTTGTGACAATTTGAAATATTAAATTTAATATGATTTTGAACAATGTTGGTTTAACTATTAAAATTAATGATTTATGTTGTAAACCTATAAGGTATGGAATTTAACTTGTCTTGTTAAACAAGGAATTTCAAATAGCTATATATGAAAATGACTTGTGTTTGATAATTTACTTACTTTGGAATAGGAAGTTAATATTGAAGTTACAATAATGGATTAACTAATTTTGGAATTCCATACATATTGAAAACTTTACAATATCTGTATAGACTACGGTATTATAAACATTGTAAGGGTAAAAATGTGATCCCGCTTACGCTATTTTAATATTTTATATTTAACCATAGACACTATAATAATAGCGTATTGTATTATATAGTATCTCGGTCATTACAAAATATTAGAGTTTGTACAATAAATTTACACAATGGAAATTTAAATACATAGATTTTTAAATAAAATAAATATGCAGATTTTATCAAACCAATGCACGCGTCTTCATGAGCCTCCAACTTCGATAGCTGAAATATTTAAGCTGTAACACTCAATCTGACCCAAGCGTTTCATGCAAAAACACAAAACATTCGATTCAGGATTAAATTTATTCAAGTAAATCAACTTTAATGAAATAATTAAATGCAATAAATTAATCTAAATTTTTACGTTAACTTTAAATTTCAAGTATATGCTAAATGCACAGTTTACATACGCGTGGTCTATGATCTATATCAGTGTTTTAGAGATGTAGAATATATGTATTTATTAGTTTTACAAGTGCAATATAGATGTACACGCACAAGGTAGGAAACAATAAGCTTGAACATGAACTAGGCATCAAGGCTAAGTACAAGTGAACTAGCGCAGTCCAATACGAGTGAGTAACAATACATGCAAAATACAACTCAATATATATATATATATATATATATACACACACACACACACACATGTTGAGTACAAAAAATTTCAAATATGGAATGTCGAGATTTCAAAAGGGTAGATGAATAGTGCACATTATGTGAACAAGATCAATTAAGAAATTCAAGACAACAAGATTCGTTTTTTTTTAAGTGCAACAAATATATGACAACCCATAAGTTGTAAAAACCAAGTCAGAACACATTGCAGATATACATGGCAATATTTTAAATCAAAGACCAAGTTAGATTGCAATGTGAAACCGAAGTCTACATGGTAGGAAATACTATCACAATTCAAAGCTTGAAAGGTTTAGTTTTGAAGGGTCAAAACTTATGGAGATAATATCACAGAGGAAAAAAAAAATCAGATATGGAAAATTCATACCATGCATTTCAAGTAACCAAGGCACATATATGGCAACGTTCAAACACCAGAATTCGTCATCAAAGTGTTTGAATAGAAACTAGTAAACAAGAAAAACACCCAACTTTAAAATTAGTCGAAGAACTTAAATGGAAAAATCGTGAGGCGAAACTCACCTTAGCAGCAACGATTCAAGGAGTTGGATATGGTGATGGCCGGAGAAAAAGGTGTGGACACAAGTTTGGATCCGGTTGGTGAAGGGGGGCTACAGTGATTGTTAGTGGAGGAAGAAGTATACGGGTTTTGTCATGTTTGGTTATTTTTTTCTCAGAGTGGCACAAGCATGAGTTTGGAAAAAAAAGGAAGAAAGCATTTGTAGCATGTATGCGTTTTTTTCTTTATGTAATATATATAACTGCAGTTTTTTTTTACAAGAATAGAAGATAAGAAGTTGAAGTAACATGGGGAGAGGAAAGGTTACGTGACCATTAAGAACGTTTTCATTTTATCATATATATATATATATATATATATATATATATATATATATATGATGTCGTGCTAGTTATCTGTGCACAAACCGATTGAATGTTACCATTATTTTTGCAACTTTTGGTATGAATGAGAAGAATAGTGAAGTAAAGGACATGCAAAGAAAAGAAGAATGAGGGAGAATGCATGACAATTAAAGAAAGTGGTGCATCAGGTTTTGGAACATGAAATGAAGCAGGAAACGAAATGAAACGTAACTTCCATGTTTGGTTGGAATGGAAATGGTGGCAACTTAAATGTGAATGTCGCACGGATATGGGTGAGGCAACGTTTAGGGAAATGGGGAAGAAATAGGAAAAATATGAAACAAGTAAATAACAAGTAGGAAAATAATAAATGTATACGTAAACACTTTGCATGCTAAGTTTATTAATTTCAATTGTTACGTTGAACAAAATACTCATTTTTTTTATAAGATACACCATTTCCAAAGACAAAATGGTATATTTCAAAATAATTTGTTTCAAAATTTAGTAATTTCAAATAAAACACCACGCTTCGGCTACGCTACTCTTTCAAAATATTAGTTTCATAATAATGACATTTCAATATACGCTCTCTCAATAGTGATTTCTCGTGACGGATTCTTGCTAAACACTATAAGCTAAGCTTTGTGTAAACCTGGCTCTGATACCACTGTAACGACCTACTTTTCGACCACTTCAAGTCGATAATTAAACCAACTCGAACCACTCGAAACGATATATTGTTTTTGCTTATGAGGTTTAAATAAAATTAGACACATAAATCACAGAATAAATAAACTACAATATCTCACAATGGAATAATTTTATACAAAATCTTAGAGTTTGTACAACAAATTTACACAATGGAATTTTAAATACATAGGTTTTTAAATAAAATAAATTTATAGATTTTGTCGAACCAATGTGTGCGTCTTCACGAGTCCCCAACTTCGATAGCTAAAATCTTTAAGCTGTAACACTCGGTCTGACCTGAACATTTCATGCAAAACAAAAAATATTCAAGTCAGGATTAACTTTATTCAAGTAAATCAACTATAATTAAATAATTAAATGTAATAAATTAATCCAAATTTTTACATGAACTTTAAATTTCCAGTATATGCTAAAGCACAGTTTACATACATGCAATATCTAATCCATATTAGTGTTTTGGGGACATAGAATATCGGTATTTATCAGTTTTACAAGTGCAGTATAGATGTACATGGACAAGGTAGCAAACAATCAGCTTGAACATGAACTAGGCATTATGGCTAAGTCCAGGTGAACAAGAGCAGTCCAATACGAGTGGATAACATTACATGCAAAATACGACTCAATATATATATATATATATATATATATATATATTGTTAATGATATTTTTCGTTAACACCGAAGATAGGTCTAAGGAAGTGGAACTAAGGGAAGTAAGGGGCTATTTAGTTCCTTACAAGCTTGAGTTAGTTCGTTGTTTCTTAGGTATCGAGGTTTTGAGCCCGAATATTAGTAACTCTTCCCTTGACGGGTGAGTATCACGCTTACGAAATTCCACAACCAACAGTTACCTTGGGATAATGGTTCCCTAAGCACAACACAAGTTAGGAAGCTTAACGACTTATGGAAGGGTATTTTGGTAATTTTGGAGAAAGGGCATGGTTTGTGTAGAAGATCCTTGTCGTGGAGAAAGCATAAGGTAATATATGAAAGAAATAGTTAGATAAACCGTAGAAATTATACTAAGTGTCGATCCACCCTTTTATTGCTCATTGATTTGAAAACGAACAGCTATGACATTCGATCCTTCCTTCCCCAATATCTCACAATCCACTCACCAAATTAAGGAACTTTCTGCGGCAATCTTGCAGTACTCAGCGAGCTCTTTCTTCTCTACGGTGGTGATTGGAACTAAAGCTGTCGTTGGGGAGAATTTTCAAGACAAATTCGCAACGTTTTGTGTGGTTTTCAGGATGGAAAGGTTTGCGAGCTAGCTATTCTTTCGGGCATGGGTGGAGATGGTCAAAGGCTTCGACGGGGTGGTGCTTGATCTTGCTCCGACGTGGCGCAGTGCAGTGAATGGACCTTAGTTCAACGGTTTGGGTTTGAGCGATACTGGAGGGGTTCTGAACGAAGAAGATACAAAGGAAAGGGTTAAGTTTTTATTTAATTATTAAATTAATTATCTCATTTAGTTATCCAATGTAATAAAATCAATAACTTTTTCGTACGAAGTCCAAATCGCGCGAAATTAGATCTGTTGCAATAGTGCAGCCGAGAGCTTCGCAATAAAACTGACCGGGTCCAATTTGGAGCACGTTAGAATTTCGGGCAAATTCAAATCTAAGCTAACTGTTCAGAAATTCAGAAATAAAACTGGTGGAGTGGAAACCAAAGGTGAGAACATCTTCTCACTCAATTTATTTTACAGTTAAATATATACTAGGTTGTTGACGGTGCTTAGTAGCACCGGACATTATTTATTGTACAAACCATGGATGTTTGTTTGGATTGAATTGTGTATACTGACTGTATTGTATTCATGTGTTGAATGAAATGTTTAAACAATAAAAATACCATTTTTATTGTATAAATGAACTATATAAAATAGTCATGTGTTGAAATAAATATTCTATCGTTAAAAATAAATTTTTTAATGTATATATATGAACGGCATAAAATTCTCCTGAAATGAAAATAAATATTCATTTACAAATCAGACGATTTGTTTATGTACAGCCACATATCTAATATGTATTAGGACAATAAATTTTACACATCGCCCAACTGCACAAATAAATAAATTGTTGTAGTTTGAAAACCCCACACGAGTATTGGGATGATATTTGACATACACTAGTTCCAATATTCAGTTGTATGTCAATCGATGGATTGACAGGCTGTGATGAGCGTCATTTATTTATTTTAATGCTCACACAGTTGTAAAATTCACTCTGGTTGTGAACGGACTGTTTAATGATTATTTATCATTATTGTTGAATACGTGCGATGTATGAAATCCATATAACTGAAATTATATGGTAATTGATTAAGTCGCATTCCAATTCAAAAATAAAAAATATTTTTAAATAATGAATATTTTGAAATAAAGAATATTTTTAAATAATGAATATTTTTAAATAAGGAATATTTCTAAATAAAGAATATTTTAAAACAATGAATATTTTAAAATAATATTCAACGAAGAATAAAATTATGATTTTGATGTCCGTTTTTGGATGGACATAAATTATTGAAATATGAAGCCGAGTTAATTAGCAAATCCCAACGGGTTTAGCGATCGATTTTATTCACTTTATTATGAATATTGAAAAGAAGTGATTTCAAAATCTAATATTCATTTTAATATGATAAAAATATGGAATTTTCAATTTGGATTTAAAAATTGAAAAGGAAGTTAAAATCGTTTTAAACGAATTTAGAAATATTTTATAAAGTACATTTCAAATAGAAATCAAAAATCATATATATTATATATATTTAATGGCCTGAATAGAACGCGCTGCACAGCGACCGTTCGCGAATTTCGACCATTAACTTCAAATTGATGTAACGGGAGATCCGACCGTCGGATTCTCCTAAAACCGGAACCTTGGGTTCATATCGAAAAGAACTTTCCAATAAATATAAGTGATTTGAAATCTACCGGTTGGATTTGGAATTATGTCCAAATTAATTTTAGAAAAGGTCGTTATGGATGTAGTTCGGTGGCCGTTATTGGAAACCGACTTTATATGCCTTGATAAAATTATTAAAAATGTGGGAAAATTATGTAAAATCATAATAAATAATTTGGAATTAAATAAAGTAAATTGGATTTTTGGGTTTGTCGTGAATGGTATCTTAAATAACACTTTTCTTAAACCCAGTTGAGAAAAGAATAAATCTCTTAATTAAGAATTAGAAAAATTTACCAATTAATTAATATTTAATTGGAATTGAAATGAAAGTTGATTGTGGGTTTATCGTAAACTGTATTTTTAGCGACATTCGTTCTTTAACCCGACTAACAATGAAAATATAATTTGGAATTTATAATTTTTTATTAAGATTTAAATGGAAAATTTCCAAAGTAAAGTTTTCCAATTTAATAAAAGAAATTAGAATTGAATAGAAATCGATTTGGTAATAATCGAGATAAGCTTCTGTGTATGAATAACATTACTATATATGGAATTTAAAAAGGCTTTATCGAATTCCATTTATATTATTAGTTTGATACGAAAATTTACATCAATTATATATTTATCTGTTTTCCGTGAAAATTCCATAGTTAATGGAAGATGATTTGGGTTTATCGTGAACAATGTTTTAAATAACATTTGTTCTTTAACCCAGTTAAAGACAAGATTTATTTCCTAAATTGGAATAAACATTAAGTAATGATTTTTGATATTAAAACCAAATTGGAGTTTTAATAAATTTTTAATTAGATTGACATGGGAATGAGATAATTAAATTTATCGAATCCTTGAAATGATCAAGAATGGAGTACCACCAATTTTATTCTAGGCGATAGTTAAATCTTTTAGTAGATTTGAAACACAGTGGGTGTTTGGTATGGAGTGCTACCAGTTTTGATCCATAGGATAAATAGGTTAGGATTGGAAAATAATAAATGATTATTGCAGTAGGGTTCGATAATCCCATCTAGTTAATAAATCCTTTTGAAATTGATATCCAAAGGAAGACTAAAGAATAAATTTAAAAGAACTTATCTTTGATAAAATTAATGGGAACCTTTCCCTAATAATGTGAATATTTTATTAAAAGAATATTCTGAATTGGAATGAGGCGTATGATGTGTTTTTATAACACTTGATTATAGATTATAAAATACGCGTGTTATTCGGAAAGACCGGATTTAACCCATTCTGAATAATTACTATGACGATTAAAAGTCGACGACGAAGACAGTGGTTGAAGACCGCAGATCTTCACATCGTTTAGATAATTACTGATGTCTTGATTGAGCTATACACCGAAGACAAGGTAATAAGTGGTGATCGTCCAGACGTGCTTGGAGATTGATGGATATGCGAGGACCTCTCTCCTATATTAGACATATGGGACGAGGAATAAGGTGCCTTTGGTTTCGTTCAGACCTAGAACGGACTTGTAAATGGATGTGTGTCTGACATTGGATTTCATTCTTTATTGATTGATTTCTATTAAATATATATCCGTTTGGTGGCAGAGAATTTATTATCTTGCTTAACACCCTTCTCTGAGATGTATGAGCTTAGAGTTTATATATCAATAGATATCAGTCGTATGGCGTGAATTATCAGTGTGGCATGCTAAGATGCAAATGATCAAGACTTTTGATGAAAAACAAAGTCTTGTGGTTGGTGATCAAAGCACAGCTTTAATTGGCATAACTTTGTGTATAGCGTTAATTCGCGAGCCTCACACCCAGGTATTAATCAAAAACGGGAGAAGGACCCCAGGGAGGACATGCGTTTCTTTCTACCTAGAAGTGGTGTCATGGTATGGAACCCAGACCTTTTTACTTATGTGGATGATTGAAAGCGAGGTACCTCGGATTTGAGTCCCTAGTAGCTCTTGATTTACGCCCCATAGGACGGGGAAACGTATGGTTCGGGAATAACCAATTCACTAACATATGTGTGGATCGGCTCTGGCGCTCTTAATGGCATGACTGAGTACTTGCCCAGAGGCTCGGGCTTAAGAGTCTCAAATTCGGTAAGGACAATCCCTTTCCTTGATTCATGATGGAAATCCAACTTCCAATACGACATCATGCGATTTTGATTGTAGAACTAGTATGGCGACATGATATATGGTGTCCATGCTGTCTATGATTGATACATTTATATTTGAAGTTGTTTTTAAACACTATGCACTTATAATATCAAAATAATTTATTTTACATGTATCAAACATGTTTGGCTATTATAAGGGAAAACTCTATCATCCGGCTTACGTTGCATTGTGTGATGGGACCTGAGTCTTATAATAGCTTCATTTTTCAAGAAGCATTGTGTTGTTTTATTTTAAACTAAGATTCATGTGGAGTAAACCCGTTCCATGTTTTACAGTGCGGTCCCATGATTTTCCAACTTTTAAAGTAAAGTTAATAACTGTTTTTAGTTCTCATACCAGTCCCATGACTGGCCTGGAGTTTATTATTCTAATCTAAACTATGGGTGCCCCTATTTTCCACACGGGCAGCTTGTAGTTTTGGTTTTGTAGATATTATATTCACAGGATCCTGGTTTATAGCTGAAGCGATATTCGGAAAGCTCTGTATCCGTATATTTTTTTCAATTGTGTTTTGTATTATTTTTCCGCTGCTATGTATTTAAAAATAATTTAAATCTCTGATATTTATCAAATGTATATTATTTATTCATACTCTGTTATATTCTTATACTCTGATTTAAATTGTTGTAATAAGTAATGAAATGTTCTTCTTTTTGCATTCTGATTTGTCGTATTCTCAACTCAATCCGGGCTTTCCCGTAAGAGCGATTTTGGGTCGTTTCAGCATGGTACCAGAGCTTTAGTATACAGAGCTAGAGAATAAGACACATTAGAACCAAACGAAAGAATTCATCAGAGATTGAGTTATTAATATCTAATTGGAATGACTCGTTAGATATGGGATCAGCAGTATCCTAGAATGAGTTCAAAGAGTGTTATTTTTTTTTAAATGAAAACAAATTTTGTTTTGAAAATTTAAACCTTATCATACGTATTTGAATATTTTATTTTATGTTGATTTTGGACAATCGAGTATATAGTGATTTTCAAGTGTGCCTAGCTAGCGTATATACGAAGCCTCCAATATATTGGATAGATATAGAATCACACTTTAGTCGCTCGGGGATAATTCTGATGATGATGCATCATCATCAGTGTTTATGTTCGAGTTTCGAAAGTGGGATATCTATATATTTCCATTTGACTAGTGTGAGAACCAAAACTAGATAGGATTTATTGCTTGTGATTTGGCATTGAAATATGATTTTTGACTATATATAAAAAATTATATACTTGAAAAGCAAATCAACTAATTGATTGCTGGTTGTGTCATTTGATTATTAGTTAACGAATAAGATTATTCAAACCTATATAAACGAGTGAAAGGTAAAATTTAGCCAAATTGAGCAAATATCAAACTGAATTGGGAATTGATTTGAATTGCATATATGTACATGTATATGTGCGAACAGGTCATAGCATGGAAGCTAAGAAGAGGAATAAAATTGTATGCCCAACAAATAGGTACATGTTTACTAATTTATTGGGTTTTGATGATTTTATGAGCCGATTGACTAGCCGCTTGGCTTTTTCTTTTTCTTTTGGATTGGTGAGGTCCTGTGAGGCTAGTTGCGGCTTTAAAGGTCTACCCTACAAAGGAGGTTATGGTGAAATTTTTCGAAAATTTACGGTGTTAGCCAATTTTTTATGAAATTAGAAAATTCTTAGAAACTGAAAAGTTGAAGAATGAAAGTCGGAATGAAAGTTGAGGTAGTTAGTTAAACAACTTTCAACTCCGTCCCTTTTCGAGGACGAAAAGATTTTAAGTCGGGGAGATTGTAACAACCCGGAATTTCTGAACCAATTTAAAATTTTCATTTTTGCAATTTTAATGGAATTTTAGAATTTAAAATGATTTATTTTAAATAACAACAACTAAAAATTTATTTAAATCGAAGTTAGAACGTATAAATTTATTTTAATTATGAATATAGTTTGAAATGGCGCGGTAGTCTGAAAATTCAATTTTAATTTTCAAATGAAGTTACATAATTCAATATAAATCGGATTTCAATAAAATCAGAAACATTTGAATCTGTTTAATTATGTCTTTCTAACCAATGTGAAAAACTAAAATTTCATACTATAAATTGAAAGTTATGTCCAGTTTAAAATTTAGAATAGTCGCTATGGAATTTATATATATTTTTAATATATATAACCCTTAAAAAATAGTCATTTTGCAAACGACCTCCGTTTTCGATGAAACCACTTTTGTTGGATCTGGAATGTCAAATTATTGTTATATTCTAGTTTTCAGAATTAATATGTGAGTGTGACAAAAGAAAATGTGTTTTGTCAATTTCAGTTGAATTGGATCGACAAGAAAATGACTATTTTTCAAACGGTCTCCAAATTTGATGAAATTAGTTTTATTAGGACTGTATCGTCAAAACAAAGCTAAATATAATTTTTCTGTAATTTTTGGAGTTAGTATGTGTCCCTGGTAAATTAAAATGTATGTTTGAATTTAATATATATTGATTCATATTTTAATTTTGACGAAAACTGATCAAAACAATCGAGTTGGCCGATGAAACATATCCCATTGTGTTCGAAATGGGTGTATTTGGCTACGGGCGACATTCATTGGGTTTGGTGTGGAGTTTGTATCAACACACGGGTATTTTTGGAAAATAAATGAACTGAAATAAAATAAAAATACGTTATAAATACAACCAAAATACGACGAACCCTAATCCCTCTTTGAACAGTCGCCACTTTAAAAACGAACATCTATGGCGTTCGATCCTTCCTTCCCCAATATCTCACAATCCACTCACCAAATTAAAGAATTTTCTACGGCAATCTTGTAGTACTCAGCGAGATCTTTCTTCTCTACGGTGGTGATCGGAATTAAAGCTATCGTTGGGGAGAATTTTTGAGGCAAAGTCGCACCGTTTAGTGTGGATTTCGAGGATGGAAAGGCAAGCGAGCTGGCTGTTCTTCCGGGCGTGGGTGGAGATGGTCAACGACTTCGACGGGTGGTGCTTGATCTTGCTCCGACGTGGCGTGGTGCGGTGAATATCGAACCCTAGTTCAACGGTTTGGGTTTGAGCGATACTGGAAGGGTTCTGAAGGAAGAAGATAAAGAGGAAGGGGTTAAGTTTTTATTTAATTATTAAATTAATTATCTTGTTAGTTATCCAATGTAATAAAATCAATAACTTTTTCGTACAAAGTCCAAATCGCACGAAATTAGATCCATTACGATCGTGGAGCCGAGAGCTTCGCAACAAAACTGACCGGGTCCTATTTGGAGCACGATAGAATTTCAGGCGAATTCAAATACAAACTAACTGTTCAAAAATTCAAAAATAAAACTGGTGGAGTGGAAACCAAAGGTGAGAACACCTTCTCACTCAATTTATTTTACAGTTAAATATATACTAGGTTGCTGACGGTGCTTAGTAGCACTCGACACTATTTATTGTACAAACCATGGATGTTTGTTTGGATTGAAATGTGCATATTGACTATATTGTAGTCATGTGTTGAATGAAATGTTTGAACAATAAAAATATCGTTTTTATTGTATAAATGAACTATATAAAATAATCAAGTGTTGAAATAAATATTTTATCGTTAAAAATATAATTTTTAACGTATATATATGAACGACATAAAATTCTCCTGAAATGAAAATAAATATTCATTTACAAATTGGACGATTTGTTTATGTACACTCATTTATCTAATATGGATTGGGACGATAAATTTTACACATCGCCCAACTGCGCAAATAAATAAACTGTTGTTGTTTGAAAACCCTACACGGGTATTGAGATGGTATTTGACATACACTAGTCCCAATATTTAGTTGTATATCAATCGATGGATTGTGTAACACCCCACCTCCGCTAGGGTCACTCACAAAGGGAATGCCCTAGTTTTGGAGGGGTATTATCTAGTAAACAGGCACAGAGATAACACAAGACAGAACATAGATAAAATAGAGTGTATAAAGCAGCGGATATAACTTTAAAACCAAATCTCATTACTGAAAAATAGAGTCAAAACCTCTTACATCAAAATGCCAAGTCATTATTTCATTACATCAAGTTCTAAAGAAGCAAAGTACTTAAAACAACATAAGTAAAATATTATTCCCCAAAAAGTGCATGAGTGCGGCCATAGCATAGCTCAAGACCAAACCGTACATGAGCTGTTAGAAAGCAAGCAAAGTCCAAGCTAAGAGCTACAGTCTCCTCCCTGAGAACCGGGGGGGGGGGGGAACGAAAGACAAAGAGGCGAAAGAAAACGGGTCAGTCAAAAAGACTGGTAAGCCCTAGTGACTATCAGCATAGAAACTAGTAAAGTTAACAAGCCATGAATAAACTGGAATTAAACATAGGAATGATGATAAGTCTGGCATGATAACTAAGCTAACAAGATAACTCAAGTCTAACATTGCGTATTCAAGATTCGCCGTACCAACTATACTGGTATACTAATCCCGTGTCAATTTTAAGTCAAGAAATAATCCCTTGGCCCAATGTCGTGAAGTGACCCAATTCGGGGTCCAACGGCATGATCTAATCGATCGGCTCCCTACAAGTCTAGCTCGTCATGTGTCTGTGTCATACGGCCCTATCACGAATGTAGCCACCTGTGATAGATCCACCATAGGGTGTATCAAGCCCTATGGTGCCAACCACCGACACGAATCAAGAATGCACAGATAATCCTACTGATGCCCAATGCCTGCTTTTTCAACTCCGGACTAAGTGCACGACCCTAGTCCGCCTGAACCTACAATGGCGCACCAACTCAGCCGTCGTTCTGGTCGCTTAC
This sequence comes from Allium sativum, assembly GCA_030737875.1. Lineage (NCBI taxonomy): Eukaryota > Viridiplantae > Streptophyta > Magnoliopsida > Asparagales > Amaryllidaceae > Allium > Allium sativum. The sequence continues at coordinate 828,985,183 of CM060924.1, forward strand.
AATCAGCCCAGCAATCGTGCCCCACCCTGCCTAGTCCCAGGGTACCGTGATACATCTAGTGGGTTACTGCTGAAAAGGACCGCGTAACTAGGGTTTCGTTCAGCAGGTTAAGTTGTCATTTAAAATCGAGACTTAACCCCATCTACGTGTCATGTCAAATTGACTAAGTGTGTCGTTCTAGTTCAAGACTTAGTCCTACGAATCATGTGTTAGGTTGGTTAAGCGTGTTTAAGCGGTTCATGACTTAACCCTATCAAATCAACGTGTCAAATTGGTTAAGTATATTCAAGCGATCCATGACTTAATCCTATCCAATGGCATTAATTTACTTAATGCACCCCTAACCTCTCACATTAGACTTGGTTATGGTTACTGGATGTGCCGGGCGGGTCCGGGCAGTTTTACACCATAACCTAGTCTAACCTCGGGTTTCGAGTGCGATATGACCAACTACTCACATTAGGTCCTATTGTTTACAGTTACTGGATTCGTCGGGCGGTTCCGGGCAGATTTATACTGCAAACTCAACCCAACCTCGAGTTGGCCACGTTCATGTTATCTAAGTGTCATGTCCCAAATTCACATTTTCAAGCAGAATTTCATGTCAAGTTCATGTTCCTATCCAAGCTCAAGTTATAATGATATTCATGTTTTTTAAGTTCATACTAAATTCAGGTTTTCCTAAACTACCCAAATCGCATCCCCAACGCTAGTGAATTCGAATCAAGGCAATAGATATAACTAGGGAATAACATAACAAGGATGGGTATAAAGTGGCAAAGGTGATTTCAATACAAGCATGGTGTAACTTGAGATATGATCATAACATCACTGGCATATGAAATAGGGTGATAAACATAGCATAAGATGATAATCCTAAACTTGTGACTAGCAATAGTTTCAACATCACAACATCACAGGCATGTTAAAATAATGATAGGGTTTAGGTTATGACATGAATAGGCCCCTAAATCAAGTTCTTATCAGTATTCCACAAATCAAGGTTCAATATGAACGGTACTGGGTTCAAGGTGAATAGATTTAGGGTGAACAAGAGTAGATCTAAAATAATAGATCAAAAAGGAATAGTCATATATCAAAGATATACAAGAGTAGGTATCAATTAGTTATCATGTTTATGTTCAACTTCAATTTACACATGTCCATATTAAGTTTAGAGTTTAGATCTAAGAGTAACTGGGGCTTACAGATCGTGGTTTTTGAGAACTAAGAACAGAAATTGTCGTAGGATCGTTGCAAAAGCTCTAATCTCTAGTTTGAATTGAGTTGCTTAGGTTGATGTTGATTAGCTTCTAGTTTTGATTCCAGCAGAGTAGCGACGCCATTTTTATTTTTATTTAGAACAGAGGCAGAGTAGAAGCATAATAGAATTGTGTGTAGAGAAGGCTAGGTTTCGGGCTGTTTAAATAGGTTTAGGCAGATGAATCTGGACAGGAATCGGACTAGAAACATCAGAACGAACACTGGCCCAAAAATGGGCTCGGGGACCAGGTCGACTGCCCAGTCGACCTGGTCTGGGGGGGTCGACTGCCCAGTCGACCTGGGTCTGGGCGGGAAATTTCCCGCCTAGTCTGTTCTGCGTTTGAAATTCGAATTTTGAATTTGAATTCGAGCTGTTTTCGATTCTGAAAATTCCTGAAACTTCGGAGGGTCATATCTCCCTCATACGGACTCCGATTCTTGCAAACTCGGACTCGTTTCCAAAAAGAATTCCGAGACGAATGCAATGGCGCAACCCGTTTCCCTTGGTTCTTATTTTAAAATTTAATTCTGCCTAGATTTATGGTTATAACACGTTATCAAAATACGGGTTGTTACATTCTCCCCTCCTTAAAGGATTTCGTCCCCGAAATCTCTAAGTTAGGAAGAACGTATCCTACCATCCATCATCCATCTACTCAAAACATCATCCACAAGCAAACATTGTCCTTAAAAGATTTCTAATGCCATATGAACATATGCAAAAAGTTTGTGTATGTGTTCCTTATCTAATGCAAATGATCAGGCTTGATTGATCTTTCTAATGCAAAATATGTTTAGTGTCATGAATCCAACATGTACGCAAATAATCCTAGTCACGTAAGCACTATATGTGTGCACAAACATTCATCCATATGCAACATTCATATGATAACACATTCAATTTCATCCATAAATAAGTATAAACACTCATGCATACGCAATATGAAAATGTGTCTGAGCCGATCTAGTGCCTAATGTGTGTTATGCAACCACGAGCAATCACTTGCAACCACTTGCAACCATTCGTAAACATCAAGCATAACATGTTTCAAATACATGTTTACATTCATAGGATTCTACCTAAGGTTCTCAAGACAGGATCGAAAGGATATACAAGATAAAACATAGTATCTAGGGAAAAGAAGTTAAAGATGTACCCCTAGAAGGTCCTTCTTGCGGGGCTTGCCCTTGCTTCTTAGGGCAGTTCTTGCTGATGTGTCCAGTTTCACCGCATTGAAAACATGCTCCTATCTTCATCTTCTTCTTCCTACAGTCCTGGACTATATGCCCGTCAATACCACAGAAGTTGCATTTTCTTTTCTCACGTGACTTGTCATTCTTGTTGTTGCTGTTCTTTCCTCCTTTCTCCAAGCTTTCAAAGGTCGCCCCCATGGGTACATGAGTCATGGCCATAGTGTGGAGTGGCTCGCTCAATCCTCGAGCAAAGCGTAGAGCCTTCTTCTCAGCTGTGTTGACTAAGTCCAAACCAAACCGAGTAAGCTGATTAAACTTATTCACGTATTCCCTAACTGACATGTCCCCTTGCTTGAGTGCCAGGAACCTCTCCATCTGAAGACTCGCTTCTGCGGATGATAAAAACTTAAGCCCAAACCTCTCTCTAAAGTCTGCCGAAGTCTCAATTGGCCTGGTAGCGTTGGTGACTTCCCACCAAAATGCAGCTTCCTCTTTCAACAACCATGCTGCCAACTGAACTTTCCTATGATCCTCCATATCGAAAATAACAAATAAGTCTTCAGTCTCTTTTAGCCAGTTTCGCGCCTCAACGAAGGTTTCAGTCCCAACAAAGTTCTTGCCGCCCATTCCTATAAAGTCCTTGCATATTTTGGCGAAGGCGGTACCCGGAGGAGGAGGAGGAGGAACCGTGGCCACCGGGGGAGGAGGAGGAGGGATATCTGTCGGGCCCGCGCCGTTGGCCCTAGTTTCCAAGTATCTTCGGAATCAGCCAGGTATGGGTACTCCCTCAGGAAGGTTAAGATCAAACATGCTGAAAAGCGAAAAGAAAAAAAGATTCAAACGAGGAAACAAAGGAAAGTGCTAATGGCTTTTGGGGAATAGCCTTTTCTCAAAAATAAAACTTTTCTTGAAAAATGCTTCTTTATAAACGGTTTTGAAAATAGTTTCAGAAGGTTTTTAAAACTTTTGCCCGGTCTAGTAACCTTCTGCTCTTATACCAAATGTAACACCCCACCTCCACTAGGGTCACTCACAAAGGGAATGCCCTAGTTTTGGAGGGGTATTATCTAGTAAACAGGCACAGAGATAACACAAGACAGAACATAGATAAAATAGAGTGTATAAAGCAGCGGATATAACTTTAAAACCAAATCTCATTACTGAAAAATAGAGTCAAAACCTCTTACATCAAAATGCCAAGTCATTATTTCATTACATCAAGTTCTAAAGAAGCAAAGTACTTAAAACAACATAAGTAAAATATTATTCCCCAAAAAGTGCATGAGTGCAGCCATAGCATAGCTCAAGACCAAACCGTACATGAGCTGTCAGAAAGCAAGCAAAGTCCAAGCTAAGAGCTAGAGTCTCCTCCCTGAGAACCTGGGGGGGAAACGAAAGACAAAGAGGCGAAAGAAAACGGGTCAGTCAAAAAGACTGGTAAGCCCTAGTGACTATCAGCATAGAAACTAGTAAAGTTAACAAGACATGAATAAACTGGAATTAAACATAGGAATGATGATAAGTCTGCCATGATAACTAAGCTAACAAGATAACTCAAGTCTAACATTGCGTATTCAAGATTCGTCGTACCAACTATACTGGTATACTAATCCCGTGTCAATTTTAAGTCAAGAAATAATCCCTTGGCCCAATGTCGTGAAGTGACCCAATTCGAGGTCCAATGGCATGATCTAATCGATCAGCTCCCTACAAGTCTAGCTCGTCGTGTGTCTGTGTCATACGGCCCTATCACGAATGTAGTCACATGTGCTAGGTCCACCATATGGTGTATCAAGCCCTAGGGTGCCAACCACCGACACGAATCAAGAATGCACAGATAATCCTACTGATGCCCAATGCCTGCTTTTTCAACTCCGGACTAAGTGCACGACCCTAGTCCGCCTGAATCTACAATGGCGCACCAACTCAGCCGTCGTTCTGGTCGCTTACAATCAGCCCAGCAATCGTGCCCCACCCTGCCTAGTCCCAGGGTGCCGTGATACATCTAGTGGGTTACTGCTGAAAAGGACCGCGTAACTAGGGTTTCGTTCAGCAGGTTAAGTTGTCATTTAAAATCTAGACTTAACCACATCTACGTGTCATGTCAAATTGACTAAGTGTGTCATTCTAGTTCAAGACTTAGTCCTACGAATCATGTGTTAGGTTGGTTAAGTGTGTTCAAGCGGTTCATGACTTAACCCTATTAAATCAACGTGTCAAATTGGTTAAGTATATTCAAGTGATCCATGACTTTACCCTATCCAGTGGCATTAATTTACTTAATGCACCCCTAACCTCTCACATTAGACTTGGTTATGGTTACTGGATGTGCCGGGCGGGTCCGGGCAGTTTTACACCATAACCTAGTCTAACCTCGGGTTTCGAGTACGATATGACCAACTACTCACATTGGGTCCTATTGTTTGCCGTTACTGGATTCGCAGGGCGGTTCCGAGCAGATTTATATTGCAAACTCAACCCAACCTCGAGTTGGCCACGTTCAAGTTATCTAAGTGTCATGTCCCAAATTCATATTTTCAAGTAGAATTTCATGTCAAGTTCATGTTCCTATCCAAGCTCAAGTTATAACGATATTCATGTTTTTTAAGTTCATACTAAATTCAGGTTTTCCTAAACAACCCAAATCGCATCCCCAACGCTAGTGAATTTGAATCAAGGCAATAGATATAACTAGGGAATAACATGACAAGGATGGGTATAAAGTGGCAAAGGTGATCTCAAGACAAGCTTAGTGTAACTTGAGATATGATCATAACATCACTGGCATATGAAATAGGGTGGTAAACATAGCATAAGATGATAATCCTAAACTTGTGACTAGCAATTTTCAACATCACAACATCACAGGCATGTTAAAATAATGATAGGGTTTAGATTATGACATGAACAGGCCCCTAAATCAAGTTCTTATCAGTATTCCACAAATCAAGGTTCAATATGAACGGTACTGGGTTCAAGGTGAATAGATCTAGGGTGAACAAGAGTAGATCAAAAAGGAATAGTCATAGATCAAAGATATACAAGAGTAGGTCTCAAGTAGTTATCATGTTTATGTTCAACTTCAATTTACACATGTCCACATTAAGTTTAGAGTTCAGATCTAAGAGTAACTGGGGCTTACAGATCGTGGTTTTTGAGAACTAAGAACAGAAATTGTCGTAGGATCGTTGCAGAAGCTTTAATCTCTAGTTTGAATTGAGTTGCTTAGGTTGATGTTGATTAGCTTCTAGTTTTGATTCCAGCAGAGTAGCGACGCCATTTTTATTTTTATTTAGAATAGAGGCAGAGTAGAAGCATAATAGAATTGTGTCTAGAGAAGGCTAGGTTTGGGGCTGTTTAAATAGGTTTAGGCAGATGAATCTGGACAGGAATCAGACTAGAAACATCAGAACGAACTCTGGCCCAAAAATGGGCTCGGGGACCAGGTCGACACCTAGGTCGACTGCCCAATCGACCTGGGTCTGGGCGGGAAAATTCCCGCCCAGTCTGTTCTGCGTTTGAAATTCGAATTTTGAATTTGAATTCGAGCTGTTTTCGATTCTGAAAATTCCTGAAAGTTCGGAGGGTCATATCTCCCTCATACGGACTCCGATTCTTGCAAACTCGGTCTCGTTTCCAAGCAGAATTCCGAGACGAACGCAATGGCGCAACCCGTTTCCCTTGGTTCTTATTTTAAAATTTAATTCTGCCTAGATTTATGGTTATAACACGTTATCAAAATACAGGTTGTTACAGATTGACTGGCTGTGATGAGCGTCATTTATTTATTTTAATGCTCACATAGTTGTAAAATTCACTCTGGTTGTGAATGAACTGTTTAATGATTATTTATCATTATTGTTGAATACATGCAATGTATGAAATCCATATAACTGAAATTATATGGTGATTGATTGAGTCGTATTCTGATTCAAAAATATAGAATATTTTTAAATAAAGAATATTTTTAAATAATAAATATTTTTAAATAAGGAACATTTTTAAATAGAGAATATTTTAAAATAACAAATATTTTAAAATAATATTCAATGAAGAATAAAATTATGATTTTGATGTCCGCTTTTGGATGGACATAAAATATTGAAATAAGAAGCTGAGTTAAGAAGCAAACGCCATTTAACCTGAATGGTTTTATCGATCGATTTTATTCACTTTATCATGAATATAAAAAACAAGTGATTTCAAAATCTAGTATTTTGAAAATATTATCATTTTAATATGATAAAGATATAGAATAATCAATTTCGATTTAAAAATTGAAACGGAAGTTAAAATCGTTTTAAATGAATTTATAAATATTTTATAAAGTACATTTTAAATAGAAATCGATGATAATATATATATATATATATTATATTTAATGGCTTGGATAGAACGCGCCGCGCAGTGAACTTTCGCGAATTTCGATCATTAACTTCAAATTGATGTAACGGGCGATCCGTCTGTCAGATTCTCCTAAAACCGAAACCGTTGGGTTAGTATCAAAAAGAGCTTTCCAATGAATATAAGAGATTTGAAATCTAATAGCTAGATTTGGAATTATGTCCAAATCAATTTTAGAGAAGGTCGCTGTGGATTCAGTTCGGTGGCCGTTATTGGAAACAACTGTACGGGCCTTGATAAAATTTTTAAAAATATGGGAAAATTATGTAAAATCATAATAAATAATTTGAAAAGATTTTGGATGAAAATTCCAGTTTTTTAGAGATAATATTATATTTTTATCGAAATGAACTAGTTATTAACTAGAATAATAATCCAATGTTTTCAAATAAAATAAATTGGATTTTGAGTTTGTCGTGAATAATGTCTTCAACAACACCGTTCTTAAACCCCGACGAGAAATGAATAAATCTTTAAATTAAGATTTAATGAAGTTTTCCAATTAATTAATATTTAATTGGAATTAAATAAAATTAATTGGATTTTTGGGTTTGTCATGAATGGTGTCTTAAATAACACTGTTCTTAAACCTAGTTGAGAAAAGAATAAATTTCTTAACTAAGAATTAGAGAAATTTACCAATTAATTAATATTCAATTGGAATTGAATTGGATGTTGATTGTGGGTTTATCGTGAACTGTGTTTTTAACGACATTCGTTCTTTAACCCGATTAACTATGAAAATATAATTTGGAATTTATAAATCTTTTATTAAGATTTAAATGGAAATTTTCCAAAGTAAAGATTTCCAATTTAATAAAAGAAATTGGAATTGAATGGAATTCGATTTGGTAATAATCGAGATGAGCTTCTGTGAATTAAGACCGTTACTATATATGGAATATAAAAAGGCTTTGCCATTATTCCATTTATATTATTAGTCTGATACGGAAATTTATATCGACTATATATTGATCTGTTTTCCGTGAAGATTCCATAGTTAATGGAAGATTGTTTTGGTTTATCGTGAACTATGTTTAAAATAACATTTGTTCTTTAACCCCGTTAAAGACAAGATTTATTTTATTAATTTGAATAATCACTAAGTAATGAATTTTGAAATTAAAGCCAAATTGGAGTTTTAATAAATTTTTAATTAGATTGACATGGGAATGAGATAATTAAATTTATCGAATTCTTGAAATGATCAAGAATGGAGTACCACCAGTTTTACTCCAGGCGATAGTTAAATCTTTAATTAGATTTGAACGGAAAAGTGTAATTAATTTTACCCAAAACACAGTAGGTGTTAGATATGGAGTGCTACCAGTTTTGCTCTATTTGATGAATAGGTTGGGATTGGAAAATAATAAATGATTATAGTGGTAAGGTTCGATAATCCCGCCCAGTTAATAAATCCTTTTGAAATTGATATCCAAAGGAAGATTAAAGAATAAATTTAAAAGAATTTATCTTTGATAAAAGTAATGGGAACCTTTCCCTACTAATGTGAATATTTAATTAAAAGAATATTCTGAATTGGAATGAGGCGTATGATGTGTTTTTATAGCACTTGATTATTGATTATAAAAATACACGTGTTATTAGGAAAGACCGGGTTTAACCCATTCTGAATAATTACTACGAGGATTAAAAGTCGATGATGAAGACAGTGGTTGAAGACATGAGATCTTCACATCGTTTGGATGATTATTGATGTCTTGATTAGGCTGTACACCCAAGACAATGTAATAAGTGGTGATCGTCCAGACGTACTTGGAGATTGACGGATATACGAGGACCTCTCTCCCATATTGGACATATGGGAAGAGGAATAAGGTGCCTCCGGTTTCGTTCAGACCTAGAACGGACTTGTAAATGGATGTGTGTCGGACATTGGATTTCATTCTGTATTGATTGATTTATATTAAATATATATTTGTTTAGTGGCAGAGAATTTATTCTCTTGCTTAACACCCTTCTCTGAGATGTACGAGCTTAGAGGTTATATATCGATAGATATCAGTCTTATGACGTGAATTGTCAGTGTGGCATGCTAAGATGAAAATGATCAAGACTTTTGTTGAAAAATAGAGTCTTGTGGTTGATGATCAAAGCACAGCTTTAATTGACATAGCTTCGTGTATAGCGTTAATTCGCGAGCCTCACACCCCGTTATGAACCAGAAACAAGAGAAGGACCAAAGGGAGGACATGCGTTTCTTTCTATCTAGAAGTGGTGTCATGGTATGGAGCACAGACAATGTTACTTATGTGGATGATGGAAAGCGAAGTACCTTGGATTTGAGTCACCAGTGGCTCTTGATTTACACCCCATAGGGCGGGAAAACGTATTGTTCAGGAATAATCAATCCACTGACATATGTGTGGATTGGCCCTGGCGCTCCTAAGCGCATGACTGAGTACTTGTCCAGAGGCTCGGGCTATAGAGTCTCGAATTCGGTAAGGATGATGTCTTGCCTTGGTTCATGATGGAAATCCAACTTTCAATACGACATCATGTGGTTTTGATTGTAGAACTAGTATGGCGACATGATATATGGTACCCATGATGTCTATGATTGATACATCTATATTTGAAATATGATTTTTTGACTATATATAAAAAATTATAAATTTGAAAAGCTAATCAACTAATTGATTGTTGGTTGTGTTGTTTGATTATTAGTTAATTAAAAAGATTATTCAAACCTATATAAATGAATGAAAGGTAAAATTTAGCCAAATTGAGCAAATATCGTACTGAATTGGAAATTGATTTGAACTGCATACATGTACATGTGTATGTTTGAACAGGTCATAGCATGGAAGCTAAGAAGAGGAATAAAATTGTATGCCCGACAAATAGGTACATGTTTACTAATTTATTTGGTTTTGATGATTTAATGAGCCGCTTGGCTTTTTCCTTTTCTTTTGGATTGGTGAAGACCCTGTGAGGTTAGTTGCGTTTTTAAAAGTCTCCCCATACAAAGGAGGTTATGGAGAAATTTTTCGAAAATTAAGGGTGTAAGCCAAATTTTTGAGAAATTAGAAAATTCTTAGAAACTAAAAAGTTGAAGATTGAAAGTTAAGTTGGTCAGTTAAACAACTTTCAGCTCCGTCCTTTTTCGAGGACGAAAAGATTTTAGTGGGGGAGATTGTAACAACCCGAAATTTCTGAACCAATTTAAAAAAATTATTTTTGTAATTTTAATGGAATTTGAGAATTTAAAATGATTTTTTAAAATAACAATGACTAAAAATTTATTTAAATCGAAGTTAGAATGTATAAATTTATTTTAATTATAAACAAAGTTTGAAATGGCACGGTAGTTTGAATATTCAATTTTAATTTTCAAATGTATATACAGAATTCAATATAAATCGGATTTCAGTAAAATCAGAAACATCTGAACCTGTTTAATTATATCTTTCTAACGAATGTGAAAAACTGAAATTTCATATTATAAATTGAAATTCGTATTCAGTTTAAAATTTAGAATAGTCGCTATGGAATTTATATATCTTTTTAATATATATAGCCCTTAAAAATAGTCATTTTGCAAATGACCTCCGTTTTTTATGAAACCACTTTCGTTGGATCCGGAATGTCAAATTATTGTTATATTCCAATTTTCAGAACTAATATGTGAGCGTGACAAAAGAAAATGTGTTTTGCCGATTTCCGTTGAATTGGATCGACCAGAAAATGACCATTTATCAAACGGTCTCCGAATTCGACGAAATTAGTTTTGTTAGGATCGTATCGTCAAAACAAAGCTAAATATAATTTTTGGAGTCAGTATATGGCCCCAGTAAATTAAAATGTACGTTTAAATTCAATATATATTGATTCATATTTTAATTTTGATGAAAACTGATCAAAACAATCGAATTGGCTTACGAAACATATCTTATTGTGTCCGGAATAGGGGTATTTGGCTAGGGGAGACACTCGTTGGGTTTGATGTGAAGTTTTGTATCAAACATGAGTATTTTTGGAAAATAAATGAATTGAAATAAAATAAAAATACGTTATAAATTCCCCCAAAATACGCCAAATCCTAGTCCCTCTTTGAACCGTCGCTACTTAAAAAAGGAACGGCTATGGCATTCGATCCTTCCTTCCCCAATATCTCACAACCCACTCACCAAACTAAGGAACTTTCTATGGCAATCTTGTAGTACTCAGCGATCTCTTTCTTCTCTACGGTGGTGATTCAAATTAAAGCTATCATTGGGGAGAATTTTTGAGACAAAGTTGCAACGTTTGGTGTGGATTTCGAGGATTGAAAGGCATGCGAGCTATCTATTCTTCTGGGCGTGGGTGGAGATGGTCAACGGCTTCGACGAGGTGGTGCTTAATCTTGCTCCGACGTGGCATGGTGCAGTGAATATCGAACCCTAGTTCAACGGTTTGGGTTTGAGCGATACTGGAAGGGTTCTGAACGAAGAAGATAAAGAGGAAGGGGTTAAGTTTTTGTTTAATTATTAAATTAATTATCTAGTTTAGTTATCCAATTTAATAAAATCAATAACTTTTTCGTACGAGGTCCTAATTGCACAAACTTAGATCCGTTGTGATCGTGGAGCCGTGAGCTTCGCAACCCTTATCGGGTCCAATGTGGAGCACGTTAGAATTTCGGGCAAATCCAAACTAACTGTTAAGAAATTCAGAAATAAAACTGGTGGAGGGGAAACCAACTGTAAATACCCATAACTTCCCCGGTGAGGAAAGCGCGGATAGTTCGAGAACAAGCCACAAAATAGAACGCGGACGGAAGAACATTTCATTGTATATTACAACAATTCCATCAGAATACAAGAATATACAGAGTATAAATAAATAAATATTACACAGAAATAACAAAGATTTAAATTACATTTAAATAGATCGCAGCGGAAATAATACAAAACACAACTAGAAGGAGATATACGGATACAAAGCTTTCCGGGTATCGTTCCAGTTGTAAACCAGGATCCTGTGAATATAAATCTGCAAAACCAAAAACTACTAGCTGCCCGTGTCAAAAGAAGGGCACCCAGAGTTTAAGTTAAAACAATAAACTCCAGGTCAGTCATGTGACTGGTGTGAGAACTAAAACAGTTATTAATCTTTATTTTAAAGTTAGGTAAATCAAGGGACCACGCCGTATAACACGGGACGGGTTTCCTCCCAAGAACACCAGTGCATAAAACAAACAACGCAATGCTAAATAAAGAAAAATGAAGCTATTATAAGACCCAGTTCCCATCACACAATGCAACGCAAGCCGGAGGATAGGGTTTTTACCTTATAATAGTCAAGAATGCTTGATACGTTTAAAACAAATCATTTATTATTACTATAAGTGTATAGTGTATAAAACAACTTCAAATCATAAGTATCAATCATAGGCGACATGAGCGTCCCATGCCACTATGTCGCCATATATAGGTTTACAAATAAAACCGCAAAGTCATGTATTTGGAAATTGGATTTCCATCTATGAACCAAGGCAAGGGATCGTCCTCAACCGATTCGAGACAATCTAGCCCATGTCTCCGGAACAGCCGCAACTGCCCCTTGGATCGTCAGGGCCGGTCCACCGATGTGGATTATTATGCCTGAACGATACGTCTCTCCGCCCTATGGGGCGTAAATGAGCCAACAAATGACTCCATTGGACCCAGATCGTCCGATCAAACCGAGGCGCCTCGCAACAGCAACAACCACATAAGTCAAACTCGTCAGGGCATGTAAAACCACTGACACCACTTCTAGCTAGAAAGAAACGCATGTCCTCCCTGATGTCCTCTCCCGTTTTTGGTTCATACCGGGTGTGAAACTCGCGAGGTAAATGTTACACAAAGCTACGCCACAAAGGCCGTGCTTCGATCATCAACCACAAGACCCTGCTTTTCAACAGAAGCCTTGATCATTTGCCACTTAGGCATGCCACACAGGCAATTCACTCTATGCGTTTGATATCCATCAGTATATAACCCTTGAGCTCGTACGTCTCAGAGAAGGGCGTTAAGCAAGAGAATAAATTCTCCCCCGCCAAACAGATATATATTTAACAGAAATCAATCACACAGACTAAAATCCGATGTCAGACACACAGTCCATTTGCAGGTTTGTTCTGGGTCTGAACGAAACCGGAGGCACCTAGTACCCCGCATATCCATCGATCTCCAAGTACGTCTGGACGATCACTAACTGTTTCCATTTTCTTGGGTGTACGACCCAATCAAGATCATCAGTAATTATCCAAACGACGTGAAGACCTCCGGTCTTCAACCACCGTCTTCACCTTCGACTTATCGTCGTATCAGTTATTCAGAATGGGATAAACCCAGTCTTTCCGAATAACTCGCATATACTTTAAATAAGTGTTACACAAACACAACATACGCCTCATTCCAATTCAGAATATTCATTTATTCAAATATTCTTCTACTTTGGGAAAGGTTCCCATTAATTTTATCAAAGATAAATTATTTAAATTTATTCTTTAATCTTCTTTGAATATCAATTCAAACTAGTCGGGATTAGCGAATCACACCGGAATAATCATTTATTTTATTTCCCAATCCCCACCTATTCATCCCATGAAGTAAAACTGGTAATACTTCATATCTAACACCACGGTGTTATCGGTAAATTCAATTACCATTTCACATTCAAATCTAATTAAAGATTTAACTATCGCCTGGAGTAAAACTGGTGATACTCCATTCTCGACCATTTCAATCTAATTAAAGATTCATTAAAACTCCACTTAGTTTTAATCGTTAACTGGGTTAAAGAATCGGTGTCATTTAAAACACGGTTCACGATAAACCCAAAATCACATTCCATTAATTATCGGGTTAAAGAACAAGTGTTATTTAAAACACTGTCCACGATAAACCCAAAAATCAATATCAATTCAATTCCAATTAAATATTATTTAATTGGTACACTTCATTAAATCTAAATAAAAAGATTTAATCTTTTCTCAACTGGGTTCAAGAACAGTGTTAGTCAAGACACCATTCACGACAAACCCAAATCACATTTGATATTAAATACAAGGCTCTGAATAGAAAATATATCGGCTTATATTCAATATCAAATTCTACGACCAACAGATATCGTATTGGAAATAACGATATATATATCTATATCTTTCAAATTTCCATAACATCTGTATAATCACGAAATCCAACATCGAAATATTCCGAAGACAATTTCGATTCAAATCCATTCCAATGCAATCATTGGAAATTCTGGTTATTTTTAAAACCCTTTTCAAAGTCAATTTATTTATTTAAAAACAAATAGAAATTTAATTCTAGTTCAAAACTAGTTCATTTCGATAAAAATCTATTTTTATTTTTTCAAATATGGAGTTTTTTCATCCCAATTCTCCCCAAATCATTTCTTATGATTTTACACAAATTATTGATAATTTTATCAAGGCCCGTACAGTCGATTTCCATCAACGGCCATCGAACTGCACTTATAGCGACCTTTTCCAAATTTGATTTGGACATAATTCCAAATCCAACCATTAGATTTCAAATTTTTAATATTCGTTAGAAAGCTCTTTTCGATACGAACCTAACGGTTTCGGTTTTAGGAGAATCCGACGGTCGGATCTCCCGCAATATCCGTTCGAAGTCAATGGTTGAAATTCGCGAACTGCCGCAGCGCAGCGCGTTCTATTCAGGCCATTATATTATATATATAATATATACTTCGTCGATTTCCTTTTTAAAATGTATTTTATAAATCGTTTTAAATTCATTTTCAAAACGGTTTCAACTTCATATTCAATTTCAAATCAAAATTGAATATTCCAATATAAATTCGTTTTAAATTCATTTCAAATCGATTTCAATTCAAATTGATTTCTAATTCAATTTCAGTTCGTTTTCAATTTGATTCAATTTCAATTCGAATTCATTTATTTTCAATTTCAATTCGAATTCATTTATATTCAATTTCAATTTGAGTTCATTTCTATTCAATTTCAATTCGAATTCATTTCTATTCAATTTCAATTCGAATTCATTTTTATTCAATTTCAATTCGAGTTCATTTCTATTTAATTTCAATTCGAATTCATTTTTTTTCAAAATATCAGATTTTGAAATCACTTCTGATATTCAATATAAAATGAATAAAATCGATATAAATATCGTTCACGTCAAAATGGCGTCAATCTAATCAACACGGCATCATATATTTCTATTTTCCAATATTCTATTTCAAATATTTCTATTTCAAATGTTTCTTTTTCAAATATTTCTATTTCAAATGTTTCTTTTTCAAATATTTCTATTTCAAATGTTCCATTTTCAAATATGGAACGAGGCCCAATCAATTACCATATAATGTTAATTATATGGATTTTCTACAACACATGTATACAATAACAACGATGAATAATCAACATCATCCAAAGTGCATTCTACACTGTATAAGCATCGAATATAAATATTTAACGCTTATAACAGTCTGTCAATCAAACGATCGACATACAACTAATTATTGGGATTAGTGTATGTCGTATATCATCCCAATACCCGTGTGGGGTTTTCAAACAATCAAACACATATTTTATTTGTGCAGTTGAGTGATATGTAAAATTTATCGTCCCAATCAATATCAGTCACATGTGCGTATATAAACAAATCGTCCGATTTGTTTATTTTTATTTCATTCATATACACATTAAAAATTCTATTTTTAACTATAAAATATTTTTTAACTATATAAATATTTTATTTCATTTCATAGCACATCACACAATCAACTACACATCAAAATCAAACAACCAAGCAAACAAGCCGTCCATGGTCTGTGGACGACGGGTGTCGGGTGCTACTAAGCACCGTCTGCATCCTAGTATATATATATATATATATATAACTAGAAAATTAAATTAAAGAGTGAGAAATTCTCACTGATTAGCTAATCCAATCCCACGACTCTTCTTATGTAGAAATCTTCGCCGTTCTTGCCTCTTGTCACTTTCGTTGCCCGTAGCCACTACATATATAAAAATCACATTTTTATATTCTTGCTATGTATATAAAAATTATATTTTTACCTTGCTATTCAATATATAAAAATCGAATTTTTACGTCGCTATTCAATATATAAAAATCGAATTTTTACTTCGCTATTCAATATATAAAAATCAAATTTTTACTTCACTATTCAATCTATAAAAATCGAATTTTTACTTCGCTGTTCAATATATAAAAATCGAATTTTTACTTCGCTATTCAATATATAAAAATTGAATTTTTACTTTGCTACTAACTATATAAAGATAATATTTTTAATTAGCTACTAACCTTTTTATTTTAAACACAATTAAAAACTGAAAATAAAATTAGATAAGTAAATAAAACTTACCTTCCTAAATCGAGGAGGAGGGGTGGTTCATCACTGTTGGCCGGAGGGGGGGGTTTCACCGTCGCTGTGGTGGCAAGGGAGGAAGAAGAAGAAGCCGCGGCCACAGCAGCAGGAAGAGGGGGGTGTCACGCAGCAGGAAGAGGGGGGGGTGTCGCGCAGCAGGAAAGGGGGGGTGTCGCACAGCAGGAAAAGGGGGGGTGTCGCGCAGCAGGAAAAGGGAGGTGTCGCTCAGCAGCGCCGCCTTGGGGGGTGTCGCGCAGCAGCGCTGCCTGGGGGGGGGGGGGGTGTCGCGCAGCAGCGCCGTCTGGAAAGGGGGTGCGATTGGTAGGCTAGGGTTTTTTTTTCTGTTGAAATGAAAATGGGGAGAGAGGGAGAAAGGAGGGGGGTATAAGGAAAGTATATATAATAATATATATTATATTTTATTTTAATTTTAGAAAGTAACTTTTAATTTCGGCCTCTAAACGAGACCCACCGCCTTTCGTCCACTGCTAATTACCCCCATTCCGAACACAATGGGATATGCATCGTCGGCTGATTCGACCGTTTCGATCAGTTTTGGTCAAAATCAACATATAACTCTATATATTGAATTTGAACGCACATTTCAATTTACTGGGGTCACATGCTAACTAGAAAAATTCCCGAAAAATATTTTCTAGCTTCGTATTGACGATACGGTCATAACAAAACTAGTTTCGTCGAATTCTGAGACCATTTGAGAAATGGCCATTTTCCAGTCGATTAAAATCAACTAAAACTGGTCAAACGCGTTTTCCTTTGCCACGCTCACATATTGATTCGAAAAATTATGAAATTTGGAACCTAGCGATAATATGACATCACGGATCCAACAAAAGTGGTTTCGTCGAAATCCGAGGTCGTTTGCAAAATTCCCATTTTTAAGGGCCTGAATTCCATAGCGACTATTCAGAATTTTTAACTGGACATATCTTTTGATTCCCGCTATGAAATTTCAATTTTTCAGATTTGCTGGAAAGATATTCCCAATTAGATTCTAATATTTTTTTGTTTCACTAAAATCCGGTTTATTTTGCACCCGGTACATCCAATTGAAGTTTGAAATCGAATTATCGAACTACCGCGCCATTTTCAATTCCTTTTATAAATATAAATAAATATTTATATTCTAACAATGACGTATATAATGTATACGTTCGAATTCCATTCAAAATAAATTTCTCGTCGTTGTTATTCAAAATAATTCATTTTAAATGATCAAAATTCGCTAAAATTGCCAAAATAAAATTTTTAAATTGGCCCAGATTTCCGGGTTATTACAATCTCCCTCACTTAAAACTTTTCGTCCCCGAAAAGAAACGAAGCCGAAAGTTGTTTAACAAATCAGCTCAACTTTCTTTACTTTGACTACGGCTTAAGTTCTTCAACTTTTCAGTTTCTAAGAACTTTTCAAATTTTTCAAAAATTTGGCTAACACCTTAAATTTTCGAAAAAATTCGCCATAACCTCCCCTGCACCGGGAACACGGGAAAATCCCGAAATTGCCATACAGGCCTTATGATCTTAAAAAGAAAAAGAAAAAGCCAATCGGCTCATAAAATCATCATCACCCAAACAAAATAGTAAATTATGGTAAACATGTACCTATTTGTCAGGCAAACAAATTTTATTCTTCTGCTCTAGCCTTCTTGCTATGACCTGTTCAATGTACGTACATGTATATGCAAGCAAATGCGACCAATTTTCAATATAATTCAATATTTGATACAATTAGGCGTAATGGTTCAAAATTATCAAACAAATAAACAAACAACACAAACATCAATCAATTAGTGGATTAACGTTTCAAATTCATAATTTTGATACATATACATATACAGAAAATCATGTTTTTGATGCCAATTCACAACGATAAGCCCTATCTAATTTCGGTTCTCACACCAGTCTAATGGTAATATAGAAATCTCACTTTCGTTACTCGAAAATAAATACTGGCGATGGTGCCCCATCACCAGAATTATCCCCGGGCAACTAAAGTATGATTCTATAACTATCCAGTATATTAAAACTTCGAATACACGTTTGCAAACTGATATGCAAAATCTTTATATATCGGATTGTCCAAATCAGTTTATAATAAATGATCAAATACGAATAATTGATTTAAATTTCAAAACAAACTTGTTTTCAATTTTAAAAATAAACTCTTCACACTCGTTCTAGGATACTACTGATCCCATCTCTAACGAGTCATTCCCATTGGATATTACTAATCCAATATCTGATGAATTCTTTCGTTCGGTTCTAATGTGCTTTGTTCTCTGAGCTTTGTAAACCAAAGCTCTGATACCAACTGTAAATACCCGTAACTTCCCCGGTGAGGAAAGCGCGGATAGTTCGAGAACAAGCCACAAAATAGAACGCGGACGGAAGAACATTTCATTGTATATTACAATAATTCCATCAAAATACAAGAATATACAGAGTATAAATGAATAAATATTACACAGAAATAACAGAGATTTAAATTACATTTAAATACATCGCAGCGGAAATAATAAAAAACACAACTAGAAGGAGATATACAGATACAAAGCTTTCCGGATATCGTTCCAGCTGTAAACCAGGATCCTGTGAATATAAATCTGCAAAACCAAAACTACTAGCTGCCGGTGTCAAAATAAGGGCACCTAGAGTTTAGGTTAAAACAATAAACTCCAGGTCAGTCATGTGACTGGTGTGAGAACTAAAACAGTTATTAATCTTTATTTTAAAGTTAGGTAAATCAAGGGACCACGCCGTATAACACGGAACGGGTTTCCTCCCAAGAACACCAGTGCATAAAACAAACAACGCAATGCTAAATAAAGAAAAATGAAGCTATTATAAGACCCAGTTCCCATCACACAATGCAACGCAAGCCGGAGGATAGGGTTTTTACCTTATAATAGCCAAGAATGCTTGATACGTTTAAAACAAATCATTTCTTATTACTATAAGTGTATAGTGTATAAAACAACTTCAAATCATAAGTATCAATCATAGGCGACATGAGCGTCCCATGCCACTATGTCGCCATATATAGGTTTACAAATAAAACCGCAAAGTCACGTATTTGGAAATTGGATTTCCATCTACGAACTGAGGCAAGGGATCGTCCTTAACCGATTCGAGACAATCTAGCCCATGTCTCCGGAACAGCCGCAACTGCCCCTTGGATCGTCAGGGCCGGTCCACCGATGTGGATTATTATGCCTGAACGATACGTCTCTCCGCCCTATGGGGCGTAAATGAGCCAACAAATGACTCCATTGGACCCAGATCGTCCAATCAAACCGAGGCGCCTCGCAACAGCAACAACCACATAAGTCAAACTCGTCAGGGCATGTAAAACCACTGACGCCACTTCTAGCTAGAAAGAAACGCATGTCCTCCCTGATGTCCTCTCCCGTTTCTGGTTCATACCGGGTGTGAAACTCGCGAGGTAAACGTTACACAAAGCTACGCCACAAAGGCCGTGCTTCGATCATCAACCACAAGACTCTGCTTTTCAACAGAAGCCTTGATCATTTGCCACTTAGGCATGCCACACAGGCAATTCACTCTATGCGTTTGATATCCATCAGTATATAACCCCTGAGCTCGTACGTCTCAGAGAAGGGCGTTAAGCAAGAGAATAAATTCTCCGCCGCCAAACAGATATATATTTAACAGAAATCAATCACACAGACTAAAATCCGATGTCAGACACACAATCCATTTACAGGTTTGTTCTGGGTCTGAACGAAACCGAAGGCACCTAGTACCCCGCATATCCATCGATCTCCAAGTACGTCTGGACGATCACTAACTGTTTCCATCTTCTTGGGTATACGACCCAATCAAGATCATCAGTAATTATCCAAACGACGTGAAGACCTCCGGTCTTCAACCACCGTCTTCATCTTCGACTTATCGTCGTATCAGTTATTCAGAATGGGATAAACCCGGTCTTTCTGAATAACTCGCGTATACTTTAAATAAGTATTACACAAACACAACATACGCCTCATTCCAAATTAAAATATTCGTTTATTCAAATATTCTTCTACTTTGGGAAAGGTTCCCATTAATTTTATCAAAGATAAATTCTTTAAATTTATTCTTTAATCTTCTTTGAATATCAATTCAAACTAGTCGGGATTAGCGAATCACACCGAAATAATCATTTATTTTATTTCCCAATCCCCACTTATTCATCCCATGAAGTTAAACTGGTAATACTTCATATCTAACACCACAGTGTTATCGGTAAATTCAATTACCATTTCACGTTCAAATCTAATTAAAGATTTAACTATCGCCTGGAGTAAAACTGGTGATACTCCATTCTCGATCATTTCAATCTAATTAAAGATTCATTAAAACTCCGCTTAGTTTTAATCGTTAACTGGGTTAAAGAATCAGTGTCATTTAAAACGCGGTTCACGATAAACCAAAAATCACATTCCATTAATTATCGGGTTAAAGAACGAGTGTTATTTAAAACACTGTCCACGATAAACCCCAAAATCAATATCAATTCAATTCCAATTAAATATTATTTAATTGGTACACTTCATTAAATCTAAATAAAAAGATTTAATCTTTTCTCAACTGGGTCCAAGAACAGTGTTAGTCAAGACACCATTCACGACAAACCCAAGTCACATTTGATATTAAATACAAGGCTCTGAATAGAAAATATATCGACTTATATTCAATATCAAATTCTACGACCAACAGATATCGTATTGGAAATAACGATATATATCTATATCTTTCAAATTTCCATAACAACATCTGTATAATCACGAAATCCAACATCGAAATATTCCGAAGACAATTTCGATTCAAATCCATTCCAATGCAATCATTGGAAATTCTGGTTATTTTTAAAACCCTTTTCAAATTCAATTTATTTATTTAAAAACAAATAGAATTTTAATTCTAGTTCAAAACTAGTTCATTTCAATAAAAATCTATTTTTATCTTTTCAAATATGGAGTTTTTTCATCCCAATTCTTCCCAAATCATTTCTTATGTTTTTACACAAATTATTGATATTTTTAATAATTTTATCAAGGCCCGTACAGTCGATTTCCATCAACGGCCATCGAACTGTACTTATAGCGACCTTTTCCAAATTTGATTTGGACATAATTCCAAATCCAACCATTAGATTTCAAATTTCTAATATTCGTTAGAAAGCTCTTTTCGATACGAACCCAACGGTTTCGGTTTTAGGAGAATCCGACGGTCGGATCTCCCGCAATATCTGTTCGAAGTCAATGGTCGAAATTCGCGAACTGCCGCAGCGCGGCGTGTTCTATTCAGGCCATTATATTATATATATAATATATACTTCGTCGATTTCTTTTTAAAACGTATTTTATAAATCGTTTTAAATTCATTTTCAAAACGGTTTCAACTTCATATTCAATTTCAAATCAAAATTGAATATTCCAATATAAATTCGTTTTAAATTCATTTCAAATCGATTTCAATTCAAATTGATTTCTAATTCAATTACAGTTCGTTTTCAATTCGATTCAATTTCAATTCGAATTCATTTATTTTCAATTTCAATTCGAATTCATTTATATTCAATTTCAATTCGAGTTCATTTCTATTCAATTTCAATTCGAATTCATTTCTATTCAATTTCAATTCGAATTCATTTCTATTCAATTTCAATTCGAGTTCATTTCTATTCAATTTCAATTCGAATTCATTTCTTTTCAAAATATCAGATTTTGAAATCACTTTTGATATTCAGTATAAAATGAATAAAATCGATATAAATAACATTCACGTCAAAATGGCGTCAATCTAATCAACACGGCTTCATATATTTCTATTTTCCAATATTCTATTTCAAATATTTCTATTTCAAATGTTTCTTTTTCAAATATTTCTATTTCAAATGTTTCTTTTTCAAATATTTCTATTTCAAATGTTTCATTTTCAAATATGGAACAAGGCCCAATCAATTACCATATAATGTTAATTATATGGATTTTCTACAACACATGTATACAATAACAACGATGAATAATCAACATCATCCAAAGTGCATTCTACACTGTATAAGCATCGAATATAAATATTTAACACTTATAATAGTCTGTCAATCAAACGATCGACATACAACTAGTTATTGGGATTAGTGTATGTCATATATCATCCCAATACCCGTGTGGGGATTTCAAACAATCAAACACAGATTTTATTTGTGCTGTTGGGCGATGTGTAAAATTTATCGTCCCAATCAATATCAGTCAAATGTGTGTATATAAACAAATCGTCCGATTTGTTTATTTTTATTTCATTTCATATACACGTTAAAAATTCTATTTTTAACTATAAAATATTTTTAACTATATAAATATTTAATTTCATTTCACAACACATCACACAATCAACTACACATCAAAATCAAACAACCAAGCATACAAGCCGTTCATGGTCTGTGGACGACGGGTGTTGGGTGCTACTAAACACCGTCTGTATCCTAGTATATATATATATATATATAACTAGAAAATTAAATTAAAGAGTGAGAAATTCTCATTGATTAGCTAATCCAATCCCACGACTCTTCTTATGTAGAAATCTTCGCCGTTCTTGTTTCTTGTCACTTTCGTTGTCCGTAGCCACTACATATATAAAAATCACATTTTTATATTCTTGCTATGTATATAAAAATTATATTTTTACCTTGCTATTCAATATATAAAAATCGAATTTTTACTTCGCTATTCAATATATGAAAATTGAATTTTTACTTCGCTATTCAATATATAAAAATCGAATTTTTACTTCGCTATTCAATATATAAAAATCGAATTTTTACTTCGCTATTCAATATATAAAAATCGAATTTTTACTTTGCTACTAACTATATAAAGATAATATTTTTAATTAGCTACTAACCTTTTTATTTTAAACACAATTAAAAACTGAAAATAAAATTAGATAAGTAAATAAAACTTACCTTCCTAAATGGAGGAGGAGGGGTGGTTCATCACTGTTGGCCGGAGGGGGGGTTTCACCGTCGCTGTGGTAGCAAGGGAGGAAGAAGAAGAAGCAGCGGCCGCAGCAGCAGGAAGAGGGGGGGTGTCGCGCAGCAGGAAGAGAAGGGGGTGTCGCGCAGCAGGAAAGGGGGGGTGTCGCGCAGCAGGAAAAGGGGGGTGTCGCTCAGCAGCTCCGCCTTGTAGGGGGGTGTCGCGCAGCAGCGCCGCCTGGGGGGGGGGGGGTGTCGCGCAGCAGCGCCGCCTGGGGGGGGGTGCGATCTGTAGGCTAGGTTTTTTTTTCTTTCTGTTGAAATGAAAATGGGGAGAGAGGGAGAAAGGAGGGGGGTATAAGGAAAGTATATATAATAATATGTATTATATTTTATTTTAATTTTAGAAAGTAACTTTTAATTTCGGCCTCTAAACGAGACCCACCACTTGTCGTCCATAGTTAATTACCCCCATTCCGAACACAATGGGATATGCATCGTCGGCTGATTCGACCGTTTCGATCAATTTTCGTCAAAATCAACATATAACTCTATATATTGAATTTGAACGCACATTTCAATTTACTGGGGTCACATATCTATTGACGATACAGTCCTAACAGAACTAGTTTCGTCGAATTATGAGACCATTTGTGAAATAGCCATTTTCCAGTCGATTAAAATCAACTAAAACTGGTCAAACGCGTTTTCCTTTGCCACGCTCACATATTGATTCGAAAAATTATGAAATTTGGAATCTAGAGATAATATGACATCACGGATCCAACAAAAGTGGTTTCGTCGAAATCTGATGTCGTTTGCAAAATTCCTATTTTTAAGGGCCTGAATTCCATAGCGACTATTCAGAATTTTCAACTGGACATATCTTTTGATTCCCACTATGAAATTTCAATTTTTCAGATTCGCTAGAAAGATATTCTCAATTTGATTCTAATATTTTCGGTTTCACTAAAATCCGGTTTATTTTGCACCCGGTACATCCAATTGAAGTTTTAAAATCGAATTATCGAACTACCGCGCCATTTTCAATTCCTTTTATAAATATAAATAAATATTTATATTCTAACGACGGCGTATATAATATATGTTCGAATTCCATTCAAAATAAATTTCTCGTCGTTATTATTCAAAATAATTCATTTTAAATGATCAAAATTCGCTAAAATTGCCAAAATAAAATTTTTAAATTGGCCCAGATTTCCGGGTAATTACAAAATGTGAGAACACCTTCTCACTCAATTTATTTTACAGTTAAATATACAGTAGGTCGCAGATGGTGCTTAGTAGCACCCGACACTATTTATTGTACAAACCATGGATGTTTATTTGGATTGGATTGTGTATATTGATTGTATTGTATTCATGTGTTGAATGAAATGTTTGAACAATAAAAATATCATTTTTATTGTATAAATGAACTGTATAAAATAGCCAAGTATTGAAATAAATATTTTATCGTTAAAAATAAAATTTTTAACGTATATATATAAACGGCATAAAATTCTCCTGAAATGAAAATAAATATTCATTTACAAATCGGACGATTTGTTTATGTACACCCATTTATCTAATATGGATTGGGACGATAAATTTTACATGTCGCCCAACTGCACAAATAAATAAACTGTTGTTGTTTGAAAACCCCACATAGGTATTGAGATGATATTTGACATAGACTAGTCCCACTATTTAGTTGTATGTCAATCAATGGATTGACAGACTGTGATGAGCGTCATTTATTTATTTTAATGCTCACATAGTTGTAAAATTCACTCTGGTTGTGAATGGACTGTTTAATGATTAGTTATCATTATTAAATACATGCGATGTATGAAATCCATATAATTGAAATTATATGGTAATTGATTGAGTCACATTCCGATTCAGAAATAAAGAATATTTTTAAATAAAGAATATTTTTAAATAATGAACATTTTTAAATAAAGAATATTTTTAAATAAGGAATATTTTAAATAAAGAATATTTTAAAATAACAAATATTTTAAAATAATATTCAATGAAGAACAAAATTATGATTTTGATGTCTGTTTTTGGATGGACATAAAATATTAAAATATGAAGCCGAGTTAAGTAACAAATGTCATTTTAGCCTGAATGGGTTTATCGATCGATTTTATACACTTTATCATGAATATCGAAAAGAAGTGATTTCAAAATCTGATATTTTGAAAATATTATCATTTTAATATGATAAAGATATGGAATATTCAATTTAGATTTAAAAATTGAAAAGGAAGTTAAAATCGTTTTAAACGAATTTATAAATATTTTATAAAGAACATTTTAAATAGAAATCGGCGATTATATATATATATATATATATATATATATATTTAACGGCCTGGATAGAACGCGTCGCGCATCGAACGTTCGTGAATTTCGACCATTAACTTCAAATTGATGTAACGGGAGATCCAACCGCCAGATTCTCCTAAAACCGAAACCGTTGGGTTCGTATCGAAAAGAGCTTTCCAATGAATATAAGAGATTTGAAATCTAACGGTTGGATTTGGAATTATGTCTAAATCAATTTTAGAGAAGGTCGTTATGGATGTAGTTCGATGGCCGTTATTGGAAACCGACTGTATGGGCCTTCATAAAATTATTAAAAATATGATAAAATTATGTAAAATCATAATAAATAATTTGGAAAGAGTTTGGATGAAAAATTCCAATTTTGTTGAGATAAAAATATATTTTAATCGAAATGAACTAGTTATTAACTAGAATAATAATCCAATGTTTTTAAATAAAATAAATTGGATTTTGGGTTTGTCGTGGATGATGTCTTCAACAACACTGTTCTTAAACCCCGATGAGAAAAGAATAAATCTTTAAATTAAGATTTAATGAAGTTTTCTAATTAATTAATATTTAATTGGAATTAAATAAAATAAATTGGATTTTTGGATTTGTCGTGAGTGGTGTCTTATATAACACTGTTCTTAAACCCATTTGGGAAAAGAATAATTTTCTTAATTAATAATTAGAGAAATTTACCAATTGATTAATATTTAACTGGAATTGAAATGGATGTTGATTATGGGTTTATCCTGAACTGTGTTTTTAACGACGTTCGTTCTTTAACCCGATCAACAGTGAAAATATAATTTGGAATTTTTAAATCTTTTGTTAAGATTTAAATGGAAATTTTCCAAAGTAAAGTTTTCCAATTTAATAAAATAAATTGAAATTTAATGGAATCCGATTTGGTAATAATCGAGATGAGCTTCTTTGAATGAATACCATTACTATATATGGAATATAAAAAGGCTTTTCCGTTATTCCATTTATATTATTAGTGTGATACGGAAATTTATATCGATTATATATTGATCTGTTTTCTGTGAAGATTCCATGGTTAATGGAAGATGATTTGGGTTTATCGCGAATAATGTTTTAAATAACGTTTGTTCTTTAACCCAGTTAAAGACAAGATTTATTTCCTTAATTTGAATAATTATTAAGTAATGATTTTTGATATTAAAGCCAAATTGGAAATTTAATAAATTTTTAATTAGATTGACATGGGAATGAGATAATTAAATTTATCGAATTTTTGAAATGTTCGAGAATGGAGTACCACCAGTTTTACTCCAGGTGATAGTTAAATTTTTAATTAGATTTGAACGTAAAAGGGTAATTAATTTTACCCAGAACACGGTGGGTGTTAGATATTGAGTGCTACCAGTTTTGCTCCATGAGATGAATATGTTGAAATTGGAAAATAATAAATGATTATTGCGGTAAGGTTTTATAATCCTGCCTAGTAAATAAATCGTTTTGAAATTGATATCCAAAGGAAGATTAAAGAATAAATTTAAAAGAATTTATCTTTGATAAAATTAATGGAAACCTTTCCCTAATAATGTGAATATTTTATTAAAAGAATATTCTGAATTGGAATGATGCGTATGATGTGTTTTTATTGCACTTGATTATTGATTATAAAATACGTGTGTTATTCGGAAAGACCGGGTTTAACCCATTCTGAATAATTACTACGGCGATTAAAATTCGATGATAAAGACAGTGGTTGAGGACAGGAGATCTTCACATCGTTTGGATGATTATTGATGTCTTGATTGGGTTGTACACCCAAAATGAGGAAATAAGTGGTGATCGTCTAGACGTACTTGGAGATCATAGATATCCGAGGACCTCTCTCCTGTATTAGACATATAGGAAGAGGAATAAGGTGCCTCCGGTTTCGTTTAGACCCAGAACGGACTTGTAAATGGATGTGTGTGTCTGACATTGGATTTCATTCTGTATTGATTGATTTCTATTAAATATATATCTGTTTGGTGGCAGAGAATTTATTCTCTTGCTTAACACCCTTCTCTGAGATGTACGAGCTTAGAGGTTATATATCAGTAGATATCAGTCGTATGGCGTGAATTGTCAGTGTGGCATGCTAAGATGCAAATGATCAAGACTTTTGTTGAAAAATAGAGTCTTATGGTTGATGATCAAAGCAGAGCTTTAATTGACATAGCTTTGTGTATAGAATTAATTCGCGAGCCTTACACCCCGATATGAACTAGAAACGGGAGAAGGACCCCAGGGAGGACATGCGTTTCTTTCTAGCTAGAAGTGGTGTCATGGTATGGAGCCTAGATATTTTTACTTATGTGGATGATCGAAAGCGAGGTACCTCGGATTTGAGTCCCTAGTGGCTCTTGATTTACGCCCCATAGGGCGGGGAAACGTTTTGTTCATAAATAACCAATCCACTAACATATGTATGGACCGACCCTGGCACTCCAAAGGGCTTGACTAAGTACTTGCCCAAAGGCTCGGGCTTGAGAGTCTCGAATTCGGTAAGGACGATCCCTTGCCTTGGTTCATGATGGAAATCCAACTTCCAATAAGACATCATGCAATTTTTATTATAGAACTAGTATGGCGACATGATATATGGTTCCCATGCCGTCTATGATTGATGCATTTATATTTGAAGTTTTTTTAAACACTACACACTTATAATATCAAAATAATTTGTTTTAAACAAATCAAGCATGTTTGGCTATTATAAGTGAAAACTCTATCCTACGGCTTGCGTTGCATTGTGTGATGGGACCTGAGTCTTATAATAGCTTCATTTTTCAAAACGTAGTTGTTTTATTTTAAACTAAGATTCATGTGGAGTAAATCCGTTTCGTGTTTTACGGCGTGGTCCTATGATTTCCCAACTTTTAAAGTAAAGTTAATAACTGTTTTTAGTTCTCACACCAGTCCTGGAGTTTATTAATTTAACCTAAACTCTGGGTGCCCCTACTTTCCATATGGGCAGCTCGTAGTTTTGGTTTTACAGATATTATATTCACAGGGTCCGCTTTTACAGCTGATGCGATATTCGGAAAGCTCTGTATCCGTGTATTTCTTTCAGTTGTGTTTTGTATTATTTCCGCTGTTATGTATTTAAAAGTAATTTAAATCTCTGATATTTATCAAATGTATATTATTTATTCATACTCTGTTATATTCTTGTACTCTAATGTAAGCTGTTGTAACAAGCAATGAAATGTTCTTCTGTTTGTGTTCTGATTTGTCGTGTTCTCAACTCAATCCGGATTTTCCCGTAAAGGCGAGTTTGGGTTGTTTCATTTACTCTATAAGAAATGAGTATAGGATTGGGGAATGAGAAAAAGTCCCCTAATATGTGACTGCTGGGGTCTTATTTATAGACAAATCGGGACCTCTTCTTTCATTGGTCCAACAGAGGCCTCTTTCAAGTGCGGCAGCTATGTGTCGATCGCTCTCCATCTTTCGGTTCCGGTTTCCTTGGTTCCAGTTGCCTTGGTTTCAACTGCTCTTTTGACATTGTTAATAAATATAACATAGCCTTTGGTGTGTCGCTCTTCACTCTTGGATTGCTGGTCTCGGTATTTGAAGCTTCTCTTTGATGTTCCCTTTACCTTTCGTATTGATATTAAGCCCATTGGTGTGCATAGCTTTGGGAATAGCTTTCGGTAATAAGGGTCCGATTTTGTCTTTATGTCTTCATAGTATTTGCTTTCGTGCTTCAACTTCCCATGTTTCGAGATCCGTCACCCCTTTCCCTATCGACACTTTGAGAGTTA
This sequence comes from Allium sativum, assembly GCA_030737875.1. Classification (NCBI taxonomy): domain Eukaryota; kingdom Viridiplantae; phylum Streptophyta; class Magnoliopsida; order Asparagales; family Amaryllidaceae; genus Allium; species Allium sativum. Next base: position 829,014,571 of record CM060924.1, read on the forward strand.
GTGTGGATAGCTCTTCATCTTAGAAGCTTTGGTTTGCTTCCGGTGAATCCCAGGGACTGGTTTAGGTCTTCTAATAGTGAGCTTTCGGTATGTCTCTTGATGACTTTTGAAGTTGTCTCTCGATGGCCGACAAGCTTTGAATCTGATAGCTATCTTCCAGGATACGATACTGGTGTTTCGGCTTCTCATGCCTTTAATGTCTTCACCTCCTTCTAAATCGGCACTAAGTAAATTAGTGCTGATAGCCCTTTCGTCTCCCTTTTTAGGCTTGACGCTTCTTGTCATGACTTTGATTTTGGGTGTAAGCTTTCACTACAAGGAGCGACTGGTTTAGCGACGGCAAATAGCCGCAAATCAGGCTCGGAGCTACTAGGACCTGCTCCTAGAGTAGGAGATGGTGAAGGAGTCGGCTGTGACGAACTCCTCGATCGTCGTCCACTAGACATATCTGTTACAATCATATAATGCACACAAATAACTTGAATTATTAATATCAGCCATCAGCCATCGAAATTTTGTTAATCGTTTAAACTGAAATAATTTATAAACTAAGCTTTCAAGTTAATTAATTAATTTTAATTCAAATTTAAACAATCACGTTTATTTCATTTTTAGTTAAATATTTAAGTAATTAAATAAAAATATGAAACATGGTCAAACTTAATTTTTAGTTAATAAAGTGTAAATAGTTGAATGAACTATAAAGTAGTTTAATAAAATATGAAATATGATATAACTTAATATGCAGTTAACTAGCATCAACTATGCACTTTGACTCATATGCATAACATTGATTAACATAAAATCACGAAATATTCAAGTTACTCTCACCAAATACAACACAAATCATCCTACAACACATTCATCGTAAGCCTACATACGTCATAATCATTGTTTTCAACATCCTAATCCATTACATATGTGACAATCATAGTTTTTTTCCTTTCTAATCAATTACTTTTATCCCCAAATCAACTTACAACACAACCATCATCATAAGCATCTCTCAGGACAACCAATTTCATATTCACAAACATTCAATATAACCAATTTCATATTCATAAACATTCAATTTTGCAAACCCATATAAATAAGCAACTAAAGCCTCTAATTAACCCTAATTAAGCATAAATTAGAGTTAGATCACATACTAGAATGATTGAAGAAGCTTGGAATCGAATTTGGAGGTTGGAATCGGATCAGCAAGGGAGGGCGATGGGATGTAGGGTTTGGGAATTGTTTTGGGGAAAAAATAAAATAAGGAAGAAAGGGGCTCGGAAATTTGATAACTGCATAACGAGCAACGGCTTGCGACGGCTAGCAACGGCCGCTTTTTTAGCCGTTGCCCGTGCTCGTCGCTAAACCAAGTCTTTTTAGTAGTGTTTTGTCCTTTTTTCTTATCTGCTTCCGACTTTAAGTGATTTGCCTTACTTATGCTTTCAGATCATCATATTGAGCTAGTTACGGTTTGATACCCCTCCATTGATAGCTGGTTTCGTTGTTGAATTTGGTAGTAACATTTTCCCTCCCCTTTGTAAAGGAGTTTTTTCGACTTTTCAAGTCAAACTTTTTGGTTGTTGCCCTTTCTTGCCTATGAATACTCATTTCATTCTCCCTTCGCCGGTTTCCTTTATGTCCTCCTTCATTTTCCTACAATTCAAAAACTTCTTGGAGCCATCATCAACAATTTCTTTTTCCAGTGTTCTATCAGGGTAAGATATACTTTTCATTTCAAAAGTATTTGGATTGCTTTCAATGGCTTGATTTTGCAAGCATCCTTTAAAATATTGCAGTAAACCCTACTCACATAACCCAGATTTATGCTTATCAATTCCTCTCGCATAACTTTATCTTCTGATTGTTCTAAGAGGGATATTATTGTGTAATGAGTTTACTAATCAACCTTACTTGATTGGAAAGGTTGATGTAAATCGGTTTCATCGCTAGTATTTGTTTTTACTGCTTACAAATATGCTAGTTGTAGTTGCGCATTTTCGTCAACTCCTATCCTTCCGAAAGCATTTATTTTAGGCTTGATGTAAACATAGATTGTTAGGGAGTGCTTCCGAAAGGAACAAAATTTCCTTCTACCTTGATGTACTATCATTTTAACTCAGGAAAATAAAAAGATTGTACCTGGAATTATGGGAAAGAAAAATGTTGTAACCAAACACATCAACAACCCTGTCTTGTCACTGGACTCTTCTCCTTCAAAGAGGATCGGTGCTATCGATAAGCATTCTTTAATTTCTTCACATGAGGAAGTTGGCCATCCTACGGAATTTTAACATCTCTGACGTGGAAGCTATTCATCCACGCAAGACCGACGCCATTGAATCCCCTCCAGAAGGCTACTTTGCTTATTCTGCTATTCATATTTGGAATGGGGGGTTTGTTCCTTTTCCTAATTTTATTTCCCGATTCCTTCAACACTTAAGAATTGCCCATGTTTGGCTTTCCCTAAATACTTATACCTAACTTTTAGGCTTAAACTCGTATCCTTAGAATCAGGCAACCCATCTTTGAGCCCTTCTCTTCTTGATTTCCTAGTTCCTCCATCCAAGCGTAGTGATGTGAACCTTCAGATCTCCCGAGAGAATCCCACCAAGAAACTGTTATCTGATGGCACGGTGAGATTCAAAGACTAGGAAACTCAATTTTTCTTCATACGATGTCCTCTTGGCATTTCTGGTAGCTTTAATACCCCAAGTACGAAAATTTGAGCTTAATTCTCCTTACTTCCCTTAAAATTGTTTATAAACATCGATGGATGCTTTCATTCTATATTTTATTGCGGATGCGGCTCCCAAACTTCCCAGTTATTCGGATAAGCGACTAGTGCATCTTCTTTTGTGCTGCTTCGGAAAGATTGTGTAACAGATCCTCATTGCTGACCTCTACTATTCTTCAAAGACATTCTCTTTTGCCCTTTGGGCAATCTATTATTGGTAAACCTCCTTTGATTTCATTTAGCAAAGGAGTTCTTTCTTTGTCTTTAGGGAGAAACACTCCTTTTTTCCACCAAATCTCCTTTATTTTATGATAATCCAGGCATGCCCCTCTCTTTTTTTGCATCAAGATTTGATGTTTTAGTACAACCTTGATTCCAATTGTCCTAGGGTTTTTAATAAAACTAATTTATTTTTCTTAGTCTTAAGAGCATGGGCCTCATCTCTTAAAGTCGCCTTGTTTTAAGTCTAGAGAAAATGTTAAGAGGAAGCTCATGGGTATGGACTTGGGGGTTCTCCATCAAAAACGTAAAAGGATTCCACGAATTAGACTTTTTGCCCTACTGCCATTTTTGATTCACTCGCAACCAACTCTCCAAGGACGACACCTCTTGCGAATGCTCACCTTTCTGCGTCTCTTGAGGTCTTCAATGTGCTGCACCATGTGATGGGTTTTCCACTTCTTTATAGGACCTTATTCCCCCCAGATCTTTCTAATCTTCCTTCTAAAGAGGGTTTTTATGAGCTAGTCAAATAGATCATCTCCTTTACCATGTTTTCCAATATTGATCTTCCACCCGATTCCTCCAACACTCATTGTGCTTTAGTTAAGAGATTACTCTTAGTAGGAACTCCTTCTTGTTTATCCATCTTTTTGATCGTTTTACTTGTGATTGTTATGCTTCTTATTTCTCTTGGGCCCTCAAATGGTGGTTCTTAATTCAAGAGGAGGTTCTTAAACCTTCTTTCGAATCATTGAAATTTAAAGAAGAAATCTCATCTTTGAGGAAGGAAAATAGTGTTCTTCTCAACAATAAGGTGAACGTGGGGAAAAAGCGACGAGAGCTGGAGATGGCTCTCGCTGAGGCAAAACAAAATGTTATTGAAGAGAAGGAAATTAATCCGATCCTATCTGAAAAAACCCAAGCCCTAAAGGTGACTTTGAAAAATTCCAGAAAAGAGATTTCTATGCTCGACTCCCGATGTTCTTCTTTACGACAACAAAACTCCCTTCTCAGGGTGGAGATTGCTTCCCTTAGGAATAAGCTTGATAAGAAAAGGGTTTCCCTAAGAAAAGCTGTTGAAGTGATTAGGGACGCTAAGCATAGGATTTCTTACTTTCTCCAGACCACCTTGGATGAAATCATGGTTAATTCTTTTGAGGATGCTCTTTTACTCATCTATTCAGACAACAAATGCTTGGATTTAAACTTTTCTTCCCTTGACTCATTTTTGGTAGAAAGAGTTATGTCCAAGGTAACTAGCATGAAGAAGAGAAGTGCTTTTCCTGAGAGGGAGAAGATTGATGTAGCCAAACTTTTGTTTATAGAATGTATCCCTTTGAATGAGTCGGGTGCTAATGATGGGAAAAATGTTATTGTAGCATCGAAAGTTGCTTGCATACTGATGATGATGGCCCTGGGTTTCTAACTATTAATGAAGACAACAACATTAGTGATGATGTCCCTATGGATGCCAACGGTGCTTCCCTAGCTTCTGCTGATTGTGGTGAAGTACTTAACATAGATCCTGAAGCTGTTAAGATTCCAAAAGATTATACTCTGATTTCCAAGGTATGGTAGCTTCTTTGGTGTGCTTTTGGCTTTTAATTTCAATAATTGTCTTTTTAATTTTCTTTTCCGCATAGACGAAAAGGATAAAATTAGGTTTTAAGCACCACCTTCTTGAAAATGCACGATCAAAAGTGGTCGTCTTACTAGAGAGCTAAATAAACAAACACGCAAATATAATGTTTTGTCCGATAGATATCATCTCCTTGACAAAAGTGTAGCAAAGCTATTTTTTCAAAGAGAGGGAGGCTGCCCCTAGGTTGAAAATTGCTCGATATCGATGCGAAAGACTCTTATGAAAAAATGCTGAACTCATGACCCTGTTCTGTATGTTAATTGAAGATAAGGATATACTAATAGACTTTTTGTATCGAATTTACAGTAGATATGAAATAATGGATTTTTCCTTCTTAGGTGATCATAGCAGAGGCTTGCTTAGACGTCTCCACAGAAGATGTGTAGATGAATACGGCGTTGATCTCACCCAAGTGTTAGTTGGAATCTTCTACGAGTTTCCTCGATACCCATTGAACTACCATTAGAAAAACTTAAGTTTAATAATCATAGATCCATGTCTGAAACTTTCAAGATATATGTTTTGTATGAACATGAAAATTAATTGTAATGCGTATATTCTTTCAATTTTCAATGTAATGGGATTTATATTTTCCTAATTCTTCAATATTCTCTTCAGAATTTGTCCCTTGCTACGGGTTTGCTTTCCAAAGACTTTCTAGGAGATTATGTTAGGTTGAAGAGGGAGTACTGCGAGAAATATCTTCTTATTAAATCTTCGACATTAGCGTGATATTGTTTTATCCACTATAAGAAAAGCTGTATATAGCGGCAGATTTTTAGCAACGGAAAATTCCATCGCAAATTAGCGACGGATTTTTGCTGATTTTGTAAGGGATAATATTTTAGATTTTATATGTCAACTTATTTTAAATTATTACCGTAGCTAAATCATTGGAAATTGCAGCACTTTACCATCATAAAAAATTTAACGCTAAATTTCGTTGCAAATAGAGGCTGTTTACCATCATAAAAAATTTAACGCTAAATTTCGTTGCAAATAGAGGCTGTTTACCGTCATCAAATTTTGACGCTATTTTTGCAGCATTTTTTCAATAGATTTGAAAAGGAATTTAATATTTATTATTTATAAAATGTTTTACATTTGTGCTTTTACTTAGTAATTAATAAGTAAATATAAATTTTAAATAATTAATGTTAACAATATATTAAACATAAATAATAAATAATTATTATTAAAAGTAAATAATATTCAATTGTTAGTGTTGATTAATTTTTAATTACTGTAAAATATAAATAAGAGGTAATGATAATTAATAAAATAGATTAATATTCACTGTTTAGTTAAATTTATTTTGATAATCAATGACTAATATGTAATCTTTAACACGATTAAAGAAATTACTATTGATAAATTATTGATAAATATTTACTTTAAAGAAATTAATTAATATGTATTAATTAATATATAATTAGTAATTAAGAATAACAAAATGTTCAAAGTTTAAAAGCAAGAAATTGAATAAATATTAAAGACTTTCTAAATTCAAACCTTACCATACAAGTTTTGGAACTTTCTAAAATATATTTTAAACTATTCATAATTTTCAAATATAAAATTTTGAAGTTTTCATAAGGTTCGAAAATATATTTTTAAATTATCTAAAAGTTTGTAAAATATTAAAATTTTCAAAGAATTCCAAGACTTTAAATAATTTAAAATTTTGAAAAATAAAAACACTACGTTGATAATTTATTTACCCTGACTTGTATTCTCGTACTCCCGCCTTTCAAAGGTGAAAATTCTGGTGTTCCCTCCACTGCAGATTAATTTTTTTTGATAATTTCCACGCACCCCTTCATTTTCAAAAGCCACTTTCCCAAATTGAATTAGCAAACTTCCCCAAGTCTCCATGGCAAATGGTTAAATCGCCTTTCTTCCGCTTCCATTTTGTTTTTCTTTATCTTTGAACTCTCTTCGCCAATCCAAAATATCGCTTCTTATCCTTCACTCCTTTGCTTCTCTACTCTCTCCTTTACCCTTAACCATTTTTCGTTCTTATGGATCTGCCTTTGAAATCCTCCCCTTCTTTGATCCAACTCATGGTGGACCCTCCGACCAACAGTTGTATTCCTCAGTCAATCGCTGGAGTCTTTTCATGTCTCGCTTCACTGAACTTCCTTTGTCCTGGATCTTTAGTTTGGCTTAAGCTTACCGGAAGTCAGATCGTTATGTTGTGGACCTCTTATGCGATGTGCTGGTAAGTCTTGATTTTCAAGTTTTCTGGTAGTGGTGTTTGTGTTTCTCATTGATTAGTTTAGGAACACGAAAATTAGGATGCAAAGAAGTCTTTGGTTTTATACCTTCTTAGTATAGGTTTAGATTTTTTAGACTCATTGATTATGTACAAAAATTCAGTTATTAATTCTTTTGTTGTTACTTTGAATTCTTGGTGTAACTCGAATTTACTGAAATGACTTCCTTGTATAGACGAATGATTAGGTACAAATGAGTATCGTTTCTTGCATTCAGGATTCCAATGTAGCACATGGTTCTCTTGATAATAATCGAAACTCAACAACCATTGTTAATTAACGTAAGCTTTGAAGGAACCCCCTTTCCAGTTTTTCCTATTTTGGGTGTACAAACCATCACCATCAGCATCGAATGCTCTGGCCATCTTAATTGTACTTGTAACGATCCGTCATTTTGACTGTGCCGAATCGACAAAACATGTCAACTCGAAACGTCCAAAACAACAGTTTGTTATTAGCTTCTAAGGTAAATAGAATAAATCACAGAATCACAGACACAGATACAGAGCAATATAATATCTCGCAGTGGATATTTAAAATACAATAGTAGCTCATGAAGCTACTAAATAAAATTTTACATCAGAGTTTACATAAATAATACAGCGGAAGACTAAAATAATGAATTACAAATACATAAATAAATGATAACAATTTGAAACAGAAACGACAGAAATAGCTGGATGACTGGACCAACAGAATGAGTAGAGACAAGTGAGAAAATGCTAATATAAACTTCAACTCCAATAGTGATTCTTGAAGGCTGTGATAATCGATCTGACCCGAGCAATAATGCAAAACAAAACAACTCAGATCGGGACTAATATTCTCATGGAAGTAAATCAATTCAAATGAAATGTTCGATGAAATGCAATCAGTAACTTAAAGGATGTTTGGGATCACCATCCTCTAAGGATCCATTAAACTAATACTATATAGTATAATACGCTATATACAACAGTGTCTATTAGTAAAGTAAAATATCAAAATAGCGTAAGCGGAATTACCATGATTACCCTTACACCGTTTATATATTCCCATAGTATATATAGTACCGTTATTCCTCCGTAAACTAAAGGTTGATCAGAGGGCACTCCATATAAAATGGTACAAAACAAAGTCGTAGTGGGATCGTATAAGGCATGTGACAAGGCACGCAAGGAACGCCAGGGTGGATTCACGTTTGCAGAGCCGGGCTGGTGGTAACGCATAGTAGTTGCTACTTCCCACCTCGATACACACTCCCATAATCAAAAGGCCCCAAATCGAATCTCAACAGTTATAGAATAATATCGAAGAAGTGTGCTCGATAAGAAGTATGACCTCACTTGGTCCGTGCGTAGCTCCTGTTTTAGCCACATCAAGCTGACTCAAGGTAGTCAGGGTCTCGTAATTAATATGAAATAAAATAAAATGGATTCGTTCGCCAAATCATCCCCTTCATTTTGGAACTTCACTGCGTACATAGTTGTTAAAGAGGTTTTCGGTATTGACAGAGAGTATGACAATAGCTGATCGCGGTCTCTTTAACAACCAATCGTTTACGTTTTTCACACCGTGGTCATTATTTTATAAATCACTTTATAAAATAGTTTACACGAAATCTCATATTCGAATTTGAATTCAAATTTGAATATCTAACTTCGATTATATTAAAATTTTGAAAATAACTAACTTGAATCGCTTAAATCAAATCGATTTAGAGAACAATATTGTATAGATCTCAAATATAGTATAAAATAATACTATAACATATAACTTCGATTACAATTTCCGAAAGTATTCACATAATGAATCCTAAATTCAAAAATCGACTTATATTTAAGTTATACGTTAAATATCTCAATTTCCGTTTAAATCGATACCAAACCTTTAACTTTGATAATATTTTTTGTTCAGTATATTCGCAAGAATTTAAGTTTGAAACAATTCAAAAAATTTAAAATTTTCATTTATAAGAAATCATTTCAGGTCGATTCATTTAAATCCAACATTTTGGTTTGAATTTGAATATACACTTCAATTCAAACTTACATTCAGTTTAAACAAATTATATCGTACTTTATAATTCAAGCCATATAATTCAAAATTGTTACTCCTACATTTTGAATCAAAATCTTATATTTCCATCAAACAAATTACGATATAAAACCATTCTTTTACATCAATTTAACAAATTCTTAATTCAGCCCAAACTATATAAAATAAATTCCGCTTATAACATATATATATATATATATATATATATATATATTCCAATTCATGTTTAATCACTTAAAATTGATTTCAGTTCATATCGACTATAAATTTAAAATAAATCAACTTACCCAATTTACATTCTTTTCTTATCAAAGTTCATAATTTAAAACAATTTAAATTCAATTTCGTATCAATTATAAATTTCAATTTAAACATCAATTTACTTAAACTACTTTGAATCTACCCTCCTTCGTAGATTCTCTTTAATTAGGTTCTTCCGTTCGTTCAGTTTTTAACTCGGATTCCATAATTTATCCTTGTCCATTACAAGGTAAGAAGCAGAAGAAGAGTCAATGATTCCATTCTATTTAATAATGGTTTAAATTTGGTATTTGAAAGGTATTATAATATAAGATTTTCTTGTTGTAATATTTAAATTTTGATGTTTATTTGTGGAAGATGTGTATTTGTAAATAATATTAAGTTTGGTAACACCAATATTTTGAAATGATTTGATGTTTATATTTCATGTGTTTTATTTAAGATTTAAAGATGTAGATTTTGTAAGAAAATGATTTTATCTTGTTCGAAATTTATTATTTTCATATAGAAATGATTTAAAAAAATTAATATTGAAAACGTCAAAGTCTAGTCGCTCTGTTTGAATTGTTTTTGACGATTATTTGCGGTAGCGGCAACCGATATATCTAAAATAATGATAAAAATGTAAAGATAAAATAAAAATCCGAAAAATTTATATTTGCGATGCGTCTAATTAAACATAGCGTAGAAATTAATTTTGTAGAAAATACACAAGTTTATACCATTCGTGTTAATTTAATTAAGCAATTAATAATTGCTACAAACGAAATATTGTCTGAACTTTAGCGAACTTGAACAAAAAAAATACTAGACTATATTCTAAAAAGAACATCATTTTCCGTTTCGTAAAATTCAGACATATAGACCATCGTACGCATGTCCGTATATATAATTTTACGTTAAAAAGGGGTCTGTAACGCGTTTTTGATCAGAGCGTCTTGGCATTGCAAACTGTATACCGTTGTGTCCATCTTGTCGCACTGATTACCGCAATATATCCGTTTGTCAGTTTCAGCGTTCGTTTTGCGATAAAATGGCGAAAATGCTTGCGTAGTTTTTTTTTAAACAGAGTCATTTGAGTTCGATGTGTCCCTATTATTTAGCCACCTTTACGTGCAAGGCGAGTGGAGCCATTTGAAAACTTATCACATATTATATTTGAATAATTTCATCAAACTTTTCGGATCTCAACTGACACTTTTCATTAAATATAGGGGTGAGCATTATTCGGTTAAACCAAATAAACTAACCAAACCAGTTTATTTTGGTCGATTTGGTTCGGTTTTGAAATTAAATCGAATTGTAATCGGCCCAGAAAAATATTTAGTTCGGTTATCGGTTTAACCAAATTAACCAAACTTCTACTATATTTTCAAAATTATCAATATTAATAACAAATATTTTAGATTAGTTTAGTTATTTAAGTAAATTTTAATCATCACCTATGTGTAAAATTAATATTAAAAAGCATAAAAATCATAAATAATAATAATCTAATCATATATTTATAATTTATTTCAAATTATAGTGAATATTCCAAACACAAAGTTGCAAAACATTTTTAGTTCGGTTTAATCGGATAACCAACCAAACTAACCAAACATAATTTGGTTGGTTTGGTTTTCGTTTTTATTGATTTTAGTTTGGTTTGACAAATTTCATATCGGATAAACCAAACCAACCAAACGCTCACCCCTAATTAAATATATTTCAGATTGCTTATTCATTTATTTGCGTTTCCGTACCAACCCCTTCATTTTTGTAAGGTTCTCTCTCCCCAAACCTTTTCTCTTCTTTCCTCTCCAAATATAAACAGATCCGAACAAAAAAAAAAAAAATTGTATCTCTATATCGCCACTTTCCCAAAACGCTCCACCCCTCCGCCATGAGTCAAAGCTAGCAGCGTCACCTCCTTCGCAAGTCACCTGCACCATCGTCTCAGCTCCTCCGCACGTCTTATTTCCTGCGCCTCTAACTGTGAGTCATTTCACCATTACAAATTCAAGTTCTTCAACGAAAAATTGATTTGGGTGTGCTAGTTTTAGATTGAATTTGCATACATGGTTTGAAGTATTGGGCTATTTTTTATGTGTTCTTGTATGAATAAACTTGCTATTGCACATGAGTCGATACTATATTCTATATGTCATCAAGCAGTTTAACAAATTCTAAAAGCATATTAATTAAGAGCTCAATGTACATTTGAAAGAATATGCTAGAGCGTATAAATCTGTAAGAAGAAAAACCTGGGTGTAAGATATATAAATGATGCATTCCAATGAATAAGACTGCACTTATAAAACTGAATGATCACTTGATGGTTATCTGGTTGTAGCATTCTCTCAAAATATTTTGGCTATACTTCACACAACTTGACCTTGCTATGAATTAAGACTGAATGTATAATGGTATACATATTTGCACTAGATTAAAGTTATGGGAAACTGAAATGTATTCTGATAGTACATAGTTATTAATGTATATAAAATATGATAAGTCTTCTGCAAATGATATTTGTAGTTATTAATGTATATATATATAACGTGTACGCATCATGTGGCGCACGTGGCGCATTTTTTGTTGATCAAGGAATGTTTTTTTTACGTGGCCTTCTCTGATTGGCTTTGTGACAAATTCTGAGGTGCTAGGGCTTAGGTGGCTATCTGAATGGTTTTGGCTATTCCTAGTTTAATCCGACGGCTCTTATTATATTAAACTTCTATAAAATCACTCCTAAACCCCTAACCCTAATCACATTAATTCATAACAAGAGCCGCCATGCCGTCAGTGGAGAACCAAGAGTAGCCGCCATACACTTTTAACCCTAAAGCAAGATAGAAGATTGAATCAAAATCAAATCAAATCTAAATAACAATTAGTCTACATCGAAGGTGAGCAATTCAGTTTCAGAATACAGATCCCAAAAAGACAAGACTATTCTTTTTAATAATGAGTATGATAGCTTTCACAAAATAATTAATTAATTTAATTACGATAAGATATAATTGGGATTATGAGAATATGATTTTGAATCATGTGATGTAAATTATATGTATGTTTGTGGTGTTGAATCATATGTTAGTCTTATGCAAGTTGGATCATACGTTAGTTCTTATGTGAATCTTATGCAAGTTGAATCATATATCTTATGCAAGTTTGTAATGATTGGATCATATATTCATGTATGAATCTTATGCAAGTCTGGGTTGTTAAAATATATGTGAGACATGTATATGCATATGCTAGTTTATGTGATATTAACCTTTATGTTTAGATCCATATGCAAGTTTACATCTTTATGTTTAGACCCATATGCAAGTTTACACCTTTATGTTTGGATCTATAGCAGTACATAAGTTATGTTAGTTTATGCCCATTACCTATGCTAGTTTTGTATCATATGCTAGTTTGAATGTAATTTCATATGCAAGTTTTAAGTGAATCATATGCAAATTATGACACTAGTTTATATGCAAGTTGAATGTAATTTCATATGCAAGTCTTTATGTGAATCATATGCAAATTATGACACTAGTTTATATGCAAGTTGAATGTAATTTCATATGCAAGTTTTATGTGAATCATATGCAAATTATGACATTAGTTTATATGCAAGTTGAATGTAATTTCGTATGCAAGTTTTATGTGAATCATATGCAAATTATGACATTAGTTTATATGCAGGTTGAATGTAATTTCATATGCAAGTTTTTATATGAATCATATGCAAATTATGACATTAGTTTATATGCAAGTTGAATGTAATTTCATACACATGTTTATACGTGAATCTATGTAGTCTATATGTAAAACATGTGATGTTAGTTTACATGGTTAAATTTTTATGCAAGTTAATATGAAACTTATATGCAAGATTAGATGAAAACCATATCTATATATGCAAGTTCACACTTTCATGTTTAGATCTACATTTAGATCTATAGCAGTACATATATTATGTAAATTTATGTTTTATGTTTCTATTGCATATGCAAGTTAGTGACTATGCAAATCTATGTCAATATAAGTTATAATCATGCAAGTTTATGTGCTAGCCTTTTCTTATTTTTGTAAGATATATCTACTTCTATGTATTGTTCATATTGTGAAGTTTTTATGTGTTAGGCTATGTATTAGCCTACATATTATCTGTGCGAACAACGTGGGGTCGCTGGGAAAAACATTAAATATTAATGTTAATATTTTGAATTGGCATATAATGCCTTTAAAGGCATATAATTAATCTTAGACATTAATTAGCATAATTAATGTGTATAGAAATTATGACCATAATTTAAGTGATAATTATGGACATGGAAATTATTGATAAATTTGAATAGGGATATTAATCCAATTTGGGGTTAAATAAAGATGTGTAATAATTAACCGCCTAAGACACGAGGTTAGACTCTTTTGTGGTGTAAAACTGCCCGGACCCGCCCGACAAATCCAGCAGCCACAAATGCCAGTCTAATGTAAAAGGTCAAAGGCACGAATTAAATGCGTAACAATTGTAAAGACACGAGGTTAGGCTCGTTTGCGGTATAAGACTGCCCGAACCCGCCCAACAAATCCAGCAACCGCAAATGTCATCCTAATGTGGGAGGTCTTTACAAGGTTACAGTTCTAATGAATTAAGTAACACTTAACCAGATAAACATGTAGTGGGACATGGGGGGTTAAGTGGGTCCCTTGGGAGGCATGTGAAATATGATTAGATGCACTTAACCAAGATTGAAAATGTAAGAAGACATGAATACGAATGGAGTTAAGTGGGGAAACCTTAGTGGGGACCAAGCATAGGTGGAAGGCTTGTGTCAAGCATGGGGGCCCTTTTCAAACCAGTAACCCATTAAGTATCTTTGTGAGCTCGACCCAAGTCGAGGACGGGACACGCTTACCAGATCTGATTGTAAGAGGTCAAAACGGGTTAGCGGTGGCAACGCAAGTCCAACGAGGTCATGTGCGTGCATGGGCCCTAGCTGGTAGGTAAGACGTTGTTGCATCATATAGATATAAGCCATGCATCTTTGGTGGTATCGAGTTGCCACTTTGGGGAGTGATACACCCCACTGTGGGACCAGCACGGGTATCTACGAGTTAGGGAGCCGATCGAATGGGGGTAGTTGGTACAACTAGTGGAAATAGGGGCAGACGACACCTATGAAGGCAGCTAGGGGTACACGAAACTACCATTATCATTATTAAGTTCTGTAGGCGGGATAGACTTTTAGGGTGACTAGTGATGGTGCAGTATAGTAATTATCCTATGGTGATTATGAACGAGATTAGCACCAGAATATTCCCCTTATTTGTTTTGTCATGCCTACTTGTTTCATGGTCATATCTTATCTTACCAGTTTATGCCTTATCCTAGTTACTTTAATAATTATATTGTTAAAGTTATTATACTCGCTAGACTTTATGTCTGACTCCCATGTTTTCGCCTCTTTTCTTCCTTTTCCCCCCAGGTTCTCAGGGTGGGACTAGTACTAGTGGAGATTGATCTCGGATCTCTTTCTCACTCTTTTGGAAGTGCTTGGATTGCTGAAAGTAAAGTTCAGCTCATCTCTTTTATGGCTACTTATGTTCGGGTTTATGCTTTTTTATTTTATGTACTCTGAAACAATTTATCAATATGGATATTAAGTGTACTTGGTTTATGAAGTTGTTGTAATCAAACTATTTCTCCGCTACAATAAAATTTGTTTTAAAATTTTCAAGTACCATTATTTATATCTATCTTGTCATATTCTGTTCTATACACTAAATACGCTCCATGGAAGTTAATGCATTCCCTTTGTGAGTGACATTAATGGACGTGGGGTGTTACACGTGGTATCAGAGATAAAGGTTACCAGAACAGATATGAGATTTTGAAAAACTATTTTTCAAAAGCATTTTTATAAAGAAATACTTTTAGAAATATGTTTAAGAAGAGTATTTTCAAGAGAAAAGTTTATTTTGAAAAACATAACCCCCAAAAGCCATATATCTTTCTTTCGATTCTTTGCTTTGAATCCCTTTCCCTTTTTTATTTTCTTCCTCCACGTACAGACACTTTTTCTAAGATATGTAAGAACTTCCGTATGATGAGCATAAAACCGCTTCATGGGACTGGGACATTTGTCAAAGCTAGGAGGAAGTGGAGGAATTGTTGGTACCTTTAAGATAGACGATGGGAGGAAGGTTCAACCAGCTGCTTGTTTAATGAAGGACGAAGCCTCATTTTGGTGGGAGGTCATGAATGGAGAATGTGCAGGAGAGACATGGATAGGACACAATAAGGAAGTAGATCCAAAGAAAGGGGGTAAGGATAACAAAGGGCCAAGAGAAAAGGAAGGGCCACACTTGTGAAATACCTGACTACTTAAATAAAGACGTTTGAATGGAAAAAAAGACTAGTTGTTATCGTTACGGGGATATAGGACATCTTATTAGGATTGTCCAAAGAAGCAAAAGGCAAAGGTAAGGACAAAGGACAGGATCTTCTGGAGGGCAGACGCGTTCCCTCACGGCTGGCATACCTGATAGAGGTAGAAATATCTTAGTTGAAAGTTTGGTTTTTCTTTTTGATCATCATGTTCAAACTTTGTTTGATTCTGGCGCTTCACACTCATTTGTATCTGCTTCATTAGTTGAAACGCAACACCTAAATACTAGTCTAGTTACGGATCCCATTGTAGTCTCAAATCATATTGGTGGTTCGGATCATCTTTCAATGATTTGTCGGGATTTGAGAGTGTCTATCTTGGGCGTTGCGATTGAATGCAACGCCATTGTTCTTGGCTTTATGGGCTTCGTCTTGATTCTAGGGATGGATTGGCTAGCTAGGTATGGTGCCATCCTAGACCGTGAAAGAAGGATATTTAGATTGTTGACTCGTTGTGGCAAGACCCTTGATATTTCTTGTGACCCTAGAGGTCCGGTGATGCTTAGCTACCTAGAATTCCTTGAAGCATCCAACGATGATTTGGAATTTGTTCGTGTGGTCCGTGAATATGGTGATGTCTTCGATGAAGTTAGGGGTTTAACCCCAAGGCGCGAGATAGATTTTCGTATATACCTAGTAGATAACGCAAAGCCAGTTGCATTACCAGTGTGCCACATGGCTCCGAGGGAGAGAAGAGAACTCAATAAGCAAGTGAAAGAGTGGCTTGAGAAGGGGTTCATAAGAAGAAGCATTTCGGAATGGGGTGCTCCAGTTGTTTTTGCTACGAAGGCTGATGGTTCACTTAGATTGTGCGTGGACTATAAAGAGCTGAATAAGCTCACGAAGAAGAACAGACACCCATTGCCGAGGATAGACGATTTGTTCGATCAGTTGGTTGGTGCTTCTATTTTCTCATAGATGGATTTCATCAGCTAAGGGTGGCTGAAGACAGCATAGATAAGACTGCATTTAGAACTCCTGACGGATTGTTCGAGTGGCTCGTCGTGCCTTTTGGTTTGACGAATGCACCCGCATATTTCATTGACTTGATGAGTAGGGTGTTTAGGGAGTATCTAAACAAGTTCGTGGTAGTCTTTGTGGATGATATCTTGACTTTCTCTAGAAGCGAAGAAGAGCATGCCCTACATCTTAGGGAAGTCTTAGAGACCCTACGAGCACATCAACTCAAAGCTAAGTTCTCCAAATGTCATTTATGGAGAAAAGTAGTAAGGTTCTTAGGACACATGGTCTCTAAGGAAGGAATAGCAGTGGATCCTACAAAGGTTGTGGAAATCCAAATTGGAAGGTTCCTAGAAAAGCAACGGAGGTAAGAAGTTTTCTAGGGTAGACGGGCTACTATAGGAAGTCCGTTAAGGACTTTGCAAAGATATCAGCCCCAGTTTTGACTTTGCTAGATGGAAGCAAACCGTTTACAGTATATATCAGTGCTTGCGGGACAAGGCTTGGAGCAGTTTTTGATGCAAGAGGAAAAGGCGATATGCAAAAGGCGGTAAGTATGAGCATCGCTTATCGTCCACAGAATGATGAACGGACAGAAAGGGGTGAATAGATTCCTTGAAGATCTTTTGAGGTTATGATTTTGGAGGGACATGAGAAGAGACAACTAGCTTAGTGGTGTTCATGACTTATTTCGCATGTCACATTTGCGGAAGTGTTTACAAGATATCACGGAAGTAGTGGAGCCGAGCATACTTAGAGAAGTGGAAGTGGAGTGAGATGCCACGATTAGACGAGCTCCTATATGCATCCTTGGATCGGAGGTCATAAAGCTACGCAACAGAGAGGTCAAGTTGGTTAAAATCCAATGGGGAGCTGATCAAGGAGACGCAACTTGGGGGGCGGAAAGCAAGATGCATGCGTTGTACCCTTTCTCTTTTGAGGATATGTTCTTAACTTCTCCTTTTTCTATCGCTTTGTTTATATCTATTCTATCGTTTAGTATGTCCTCTCGATTGTATCTTCGATCTTTAGATAGGAAAATCTTATGGTTGAAAACATGTGTTTGAGACATGTTATGTTTGGTGGATGCAAGTGGATGCAACTGTTTGCTAGTGGTTGCTCGTGGATACATTTACACACACATTAGGCACTAGATCGGCTCAATCACTTTCATTTTGCACATGAATATGTGTGCATATTTAATTTAATGAATGTGTTATCGTATGGGTGTTGCATTTGAATGTACGGTTGCGCACTCATATAGAAATTATATGTATCAATAGGGTTCTTTTGCATACATAATGGACGCATGACGCTATCATAATTCGCATTAAGGAGGTCAACTAAATCAGTAGACCGCCTGATTTTGCATTGGATAAGGAACATATACACACACTTTTTGCATATGTTCATATGGTATTAGAAATATTTTAAGGGCAATGGATGCATGTTTTGATGATTGAGTAGATGGATGATTGGATGGTAGGATATACATTCTCCTTAACAGGGAGATTTCGGGGACGAAATCCTTTGAGGATGGGAGAATGTAACACCCCGTATTTTCTGAGAATATTAAAATAACAAATTAAAGAATAATTAATTTGAAAAAGAAGAATTAGGTTAAATGGGTTGCGCCATTGCGTTTGTCTCAGAATTTTGCTTGAGATAGAGTCCGAGTTAGTGTAAATCGGACTTCGTATGAAGAAGTTATCTTTAAATTAAATATTGCAGCAAAACATGAAAAAGAGGAATGAGAAAAGAATAATGTTTAGCATTGTTCTAAGGTTTGTAATCAAAAGACTTAGTAGCTCATTTGGTTAGAACATGTGTTTTGCATACAAGAGGTACAGAGTTCGATCCCTGCCAGCGCCATATTTTTATTTTAGGGGAATGGCTAAAAAGTGCATTAGTGTGAACGCAGTTCAAAAAGTGGTTTAGTGTGAAAATGGTTAATTAGGAAGATAGATAAAGAATAAATATATATATAGAAAATACACACACACACACACACACACACACACACACACACACACACATATATATATATATATATATATATATATATATATATATATGACGTGTACGCATCATGTGGCGCACATGACGCATTTTTTGTTGGTCAAGGAATGTTTTTTTTACGTGGCCTTCTCTGATTGGCTTTGTGACAAATTCTGAGGTGCTAAGGCTTAGGTGGCTATCTGAATGGTTCTGGCTATTCCTAGTATATTCCAACGGCTCTTATTAAATTAAACTTCTATAAAAACACTCCTAAACCCCTAACCCTAATCATTAATTCATAACAAGAGCCGCCATGCCGTCAATGGAGAACCTAGAGTAGCCGCCATACACTTTCAGCCCTAAAGCAAGATAGAAGCTTGAATCAAAATCAAACCAAATCTAAATAACGATTAGCCTAGATCAAAGGTGAGCAATTCAGTTTCATAATACAGATCTCAGAAAGACAAAACTATTCTTTTTAATAGCGAGTATGATAGCTTTCACAAATTAATTAATTTAATAATGATAAGATATAATTGGGATCATGATAATATGATTTTGAATCATGTGATGTAAATTATATGTATGTTTGTTGTGTTGAATCATATATTAGTCTAATGCAAGTTGGATCATATGTTAGTTCTTATGTGAATCTTATGGAAGTTGAATCATATATCTTATGCAAGTTTGTGATATTGGATCATATATTCGTGTATGAATCTTATACAAGTTTGGGTTGTTCAAATATATGTGAGACATGTACATGCATATGCTAGTTTATGTGACATTAACCTTTATGTCTAGGTCCATATGTAAGTTTACATCTTTTTGTTTAGACCCATATGCAAGTTTACACCTTTATGTTTGGATCTATAGCAGTACTTAAGTTACGCAAGTTTATGCCCATTACCTATGCTAGTTTTGTATCATACGCTAGTTTGAATGTAATTTCATATGCAAGTTTTATGTGAATCATATGCAAATTATGACATTAGTTTATATGCAAGTTGAATGTAATTTCATATGCAAGTTTTTAAGTGAATCATATGCAAATTATGACACTAGTTTATATGCAAGTTGAATGTAATTTCATATGCAAGTTTTATGTGAATCATTTGCAAATTATGACATTAGTTTATATGCAAGTTGAATGCAATTTCGTATGCAAGTTTTATGTGAATCATATGCAAATTATGACATTAGTTTATATGCAAGTTGAATGTAATTTCATATGCGAGTTTTTATGTGAATCATACGCAAATTATGACATTAGTTTATATGAAAGTTGAATGTAATTTCATATGCAAGTTTTATGTGAATCATATGCAAACTATGACATTAGTTTATATGCAAGTTGAATGTAATTTCATATGCAAGTTTTTATGTGAATCATATGCAAATTATGACATTAGTTTATATGCAGGTTTAATGTAATTTCATATGCAAGTTTTTATATGAATCATATGCAAATTATGACATTAGTTTATATGCAAGTTGAATGTAATTTCATACACATGTTTATACGTGAATCTATGTAGTCTATATGTAAAACATGTGATGTTAGTTTACATTATTAAATTTTTATGCAAGTTAATATGAAACTTATATGCAAGATTAGATGAAAACCATATCTATATATGCAAGTTCACACTTTCATGTTTAGATCTACATTTAGATCTATGGCAGTACATATATTATGTAAATATATGTTTTATGTTTCTATTGCATATGCAAGTTAGTGACTATGCAAATCTATGTCAATATAAGTTATAATCATGCAAGTTTATGTGCTAGCCTATTCTTATTTTTGTAAGATAGATCTACTTTTATGTATTGTTCATATTGTGAAGTTTTTATGTGTTAGGCTATGTATTAGCCTACATATTATCTGTGCGAACAACGTGGGGTCGCTGGGAAAAACATTAAATATTAATGTTAATCTTTTGAATTGGCATATAATGCATTTAAAAGCATATAATTAATCTTATACATTAATTAGCATAATAAATGTGTATAGAGATTATGACCATAATTTAAGTGTAAATTATGGACATGGAAATTATTGATAAATTTGAATAGGGATATTAATCCAATTTGGGGTTAAATAAAGATGTGTAATAATTAACCGCCTAAGATACGAGGTTAGACTCTTTTGTGGTGTAAGACTGTCCGGACCCGCCCGGCAAATTCAGCAGTCACAAATGCCAGTGTAATGTGAGAGGTCAAAGGCACGAATTAAATGCGTAACAATTGTAAAGGCACGAGGTTAGGCTCGTTTGCGGTATAAGACTGCCCGGACTCGCCCGGCAAATCCAGCAACCGCAAATGTCAGCCTAATGTGGGATGTCTTTACAAGGTTACGGTTCTAATGTATTAAATAACACTTAACCAGATAAACATGTGGTAGGGCATGGGGGGTTAAGTGGGTGCCTTGGGTGACATGTGAAATTAAGTGGGTGCCTTGGGTGGCATGTGAAATACGATTAGATGCACTTAACCAAGATTGAAACATGTAAGAAGACATGAATTAGAATGGGGTTAAGTGAGGAAACCTTAGTGGGGACCAAGCATAGGTGGAAGGCTTGTATCAAGCATGGGGGCCCTTTTCAAACCAGTAACCCATTAAGTATCTTTGTGAGCTCGTCCCAAGTCGAGGACGGGACACGCTTACTGGATTTGATTGTAAGAGGTCAAAACGGGTTAGCGGTGGCAACTCAAGTCCAACGGGGTCATGTGTGTGCGTGGGCCCGGGCTGGTAGGTAAGACGTTGTTGCATCCTGTAGATATACGTCGTCCATCTTTGGCGGTATCGGGTTGCCACTTTGGGGAGTGATACACCCCCACTGTGGGACCAGCACGGGTATCTACGAGTTAGGGAGCCGATCGAATGGGGGTAGTGGGTACAACTAGTGGAGATAGGGACAGACGACACCTATGAAGGCAGCTAGGGGTACACGAAACTACCATTATCATTATTAAGTTCTTTAGGCGGGATAAACTTTTAGGGTGACTAGTGCTGATGCAGTATAGTAATTATCCTATAGTGATTAGGAACGAGATTAACGCCAGAATATTCCACTTATTTGCTTTGTCATGCCCACTTGTTTCATGGTCATATCTTATCTTACCAGTTTATGCCTTATCCTAGTTAATTTAATAATTATATTGTTAAAGTTTTTATACTCGCTAGACTTTATGTCTGACCCCCTTGTTTTTTCCTCTTTTCTTCCTTTTCCCCTCCAGGTTCTCAGGGTGGGACTAGTACTAGTGGTGCTTGATCTCGGATCTCCTTCTCTTTCTTTTGGAAGTGTTGGATTGTTGAAAGTAAA
This sequence comes from Allium sativum, assembly GCA_030737875.1. Taxonomy (NCBI): domain Eukaryota; kingdom Viridiplantae; phylum Streptophyta; class Magnoliopsida; order Asparagales; family Amaryllidaceae; genus Allium; species Allium sativum. The sequence continues at coordinate 829,036,460 of CM060924.1, forward strand.
GTTCAGCTCATCTCTTTTATGGCTACTTGTGTTGGGGTTTATGCTTTTTTATTTTATGTACTCTAAAACAATTTATCAAGATGGATATTAAGTGTACTTGGTTTATGAAGTTGTTGTAATCAAACTATTTCTCCACTGCAATAAAAGTTGTTTTAAAATTTTCAAGTATCATTATTTATATCTGTCTCATTATATTTTGTTCTATACACTAAATACGCTCCATGGAAGTTAATGCATTCCCTTTGTGAGTGATATTAATGGATGTGGGGTGTTACACACGTGCTTTTTTGGCCACTCTCTGGGCCTGTGCGTCTGGTGCACTTGGCTGGCTTATCCTCAAGCAGGGACCAAGGACTTACCCGACCTCCCTCCAGGAGGCGCTTTACCCTGTCCATCGTAGGCGGTGATAAGGGCTTAGATGCTTACACTGGGCCATCATAGACATAGTTTGAGGCTTACCCTTTTTGATGCTCTACCCTAGCTATCGTAGACAGTGATAGAGGCTTACACTCCACCCCCTTCCAAGGGGTGCCTTAACCTGGCCATCGTAGACGCGGATAAGCGTTTTCGTTCCCTTCTTCGGGTAAAGATCAAGAACATAAGCAGAGGTAGGACATGCTCTTCTGTGAGCAGAGCTCGGACGTGCTTAGTTCATAGCAGAGGCAGAGCGTACTCTTCTACGAGCATAGGTAGGGCGTGCTAATTAGCTGTTCTGTCTCAACAATTTTTGGGGTGGATCGGAGGCTTACGCTTTTGATGCTTTAACCTAACCCTTTCTGATTTAGCCGTGGATAAAGGCTTACACATCAACCCCCCCTCCTAGGGGTGTCTTGCCTTGATCATCTTGGTGGTGACAAGGGTTTTTATCCATTTATTCATTAACCCATTTCGGGTTATTCCAAAATCTTTGAGAGGGTTTCCATACCCTTAGTTATGAAGACAATCCACCTTCGGGTAAAGTCTTATTGGACTTAATTTTATTTTTTTACAAAATCTCGCAATTGGCCTTGATTGAAGAACTTGATAATAATCCCTTCAAGCATTCTGCAACAGTTTGTTTCATGTCCATTCATCATATGATAATGGAAGTAAGGCCGTCCTAACTTCCTTTTGTATTTGGGCATCTTTTTTGTAGATGTCCAGAAATTAAGGTCATGTTTGGTTAGGAAGTAGATATTTTCCATTGATATGGTAAGGTGGTACCCCTCGGATAGTTTTGGTATAAAGCTTTTCCTTTGTTGTTGGAACTTAGCCCTTTTGTTATCTGGCCTTGCTGCTTCATTCATATCTTTGATCCTCCTTTTCAAAGCGTATTGAGATTGAAGCGCTATTCTCTTAGTCCATTTGGAAGTAAAATGGTTGAAGTCTTTCATTATTCCTTGTTCGAATACCATTCCTTCCATCTGTTCATGGATAGCTTTTCTTATATAAGAGAATAAGTTATACTCTCTTGATGTAGTACCACATAGGGAAACGGTTGGGATTTGTCCTATATAGCCAGGGTTGTTGCTCCAACAATCAGGATCATATTGTTAAACTTCCCTTTTCCACATGATTATTCGCAAGGCTTTCATTCTTAACCTTTGTTCTTCCATCATTCTCGGGTCAGTAATACCTGACATAGCCATTTAAGATCTAGAAGACTCTTGTTGGGACCCTTTTCCCATTATCGTCCTGCTTCGAAGCTTAGTCCAACCCAGGACAGAACAACACAGTTAGAAATGTGGTTGTTAACCACAAGGTTAAAGGTTCAAGCCCTCCTTCTAGCATCAAAATGCTAATGATATTTTTCTTAACACCGGAGATAGGTGTAAGGAAGTGGACCTAAGGGAAGTAATGGATTATTTAGTTCGCCACAAGCTTGAATTTGTTCGCTATTTCTTAGGCATCAAGGTTTTGAGCCCGAAGATTAGTTACTCTTCCCTCGAGGAGTGAGTATCACGCTTACGAAACTAAACAACCAACAGTTACCTTGAGATAAGGGTTCCCTAAGCACAACACAAGTTAGAAAGCTTAACGGCTTGAGGAAGGGTATTTTGGTAATCTTAGAGAAAGACCATGGTTTTTGTTGAAGATCCTTGTCATGGAGAAAACATAAGGTAATATAGGGGTAATATAGGAAATAGATAGTTAGATAAACCGTAGAAATTATACTAAGTGTCGATCCACCCTCTTATTGCTCATTGATTTGAGTACATACGTGTTTACAAAGGGAATCCCCAAATTGATTTAGAAATCAGGGTTTTCTCTATAATAAATGAGTACAGATTGGGGAATGAGAAAAAATCCCCTAAAATGTGACCCCTGGGGTCTTATTTATAGAAAAATTGGGACCCCTTCTGTCATTGGTCCAACAGAGGCCTCTTTCGGGTGTGGCATCTATATCGGCCGCTCTTCATCTTTTGGTTGTGGTTGCCTTGGTTTCGGCTACTCTTTTGACACTGTTAATAGATATAACATAGCCTTTGGTGTGTCGGTCTTAGCTCTCGGATAGCTAGTCTCGGTCTTTGGAGCTTCTCTTTGATGCTATCTCTATCTTTCATGTCGATATCAAGACCGCTGGTATGGATAACTTTGGGAATGGATTTTAGCTTTTGATAATAAGCGTTTGGGTTTGTCTTTAAGTCTTCATAGTATTTGCTTTCGTGCTTCAACTTCCCATGTTTCGGGATCCGTCACCCCGTTCGGTATCGAACTAAGAGAGATAGTGTGGATAGCTCTTCTTCTTAGAAGCTTTGGTTTGCTTCCAGTGAATCCCCGGGTTTGGTTTTGGTCTTCCAATAATGAGCTTTCCATACGTCTCTTGATGACTTTTGAAGTTGTATCTCGACGTCCGACAAGCTTGAATCTGATAGCTATCTTCTGGGATATGATACTGGTGTTTCAGGTTCTCATGCCTTTAATGTCTTCACCTCCTTCTATATCGGCACTAAGTAAATTAGTGCCAATAGCCTTTTCATCTCCCTTTGTTTGGCTTGATGCTTCCTATCATGACTTTCATTTTGGGTTGTAAGCTTTCATCATTTCTTTCTTATCTGCTTCCGACTTCAAGTGATTTACCTTCCTTATGCTTTTGGATCATCATTTTGATCTAGTTGCGTTTTGATACCCCTTCACTGATTGTTGGTTTCAGTGTTGGATTTTGTAGTAACATATATATATATATATATATATATATATATATATATATATATATATATATGGGAAAAGTTCTGCTACTGCTCTTATATTGCTTGTGAAATTCCCTCAAAATTCCAGCCACATATTCTGATTTTAATATTTACTCTTTCTCTCTCTTTCCATTTCGTATCCTTACCTCACTCCCTTCTTGTTCCATATATTTTTCCAGATCTCGTGAAAGAGGTAGAAAAACACAGAAATTAAAATTGTTTTAGCCTATAAGCTAAAACCCTCAACACCCGACCTCCGCGCGATGCTCCTCCACCCTCCATAATCACCTTACACAAAATACAATTGTAGCCTATTGAAACCAAAACACATGTACCATGCGCACCTCCATGCATTTACTCTGAGCAACTGCATCCAACCTCCATGCACCCTAGGCCTTCCTCCACCCTTCTGAGCAATTGCAACCAACCTACGCCCATCGCGCATGTACGTCAGACCAGCCACACCTGACTATGACCCAACGCCACCACAGTGGCTCAGACCCCATACTCTTCGTCAGTCTCGCCACCACAGTCCTCCACAGCAAGTAACAACTCATAGGAAGAGGATCACAGAAGAGATGCTTTGTAGGTAGATGAGAAGGACTTTTGGTTCATTGTGCTTTCATTCAAAATGGCATCAGTTCCATGCAAAGGTGCCACAACTTTGTGTCTGTGTACGCGTGTACGAGCCCGTCATATGTATGTCTACGTTCATGCACGTGTACATGTGAGTTTGGAACTGCATCGAGTAGCGAGTTGTTGTCGAGGTGATTAGTGTTTACACATTCACGCTAACCAATATATTCATATACATTAATAATTTTAATATTTTGTTTATGTATTGTTTGAATTTAATCGATAGAAAAAAAATTGGCTGCATATGATTGATTATCATATTTGTGCACATGTTAAATGTTATACGCACGACATATAAAATTTATGATTGTTACGGAAACACATACATGAAGCTAATTTTTAACATATGTTTTTCACCTATGTTATGGATATTTGATTATATTATGATATTAATGACTACTCTGTGCAATTAGAGCGCTTAGCGACTACTACAAGAAAACACTGATTTAGCGTCAAGTATTTAGAAGCGGAAATTTCCGTCGCTAATCTGCAACGGATTTCCGTGTGATCTGCAAGGGATAGTTTTTTGTTTTTTCAACTTTTTTTTTATTACCGTGGTCTTCCTTCACCCCTCGCTAAACTGTTGCAAATTGCGTCAAATTGCCGACGAAAAATTTCTATCGCTATTTTCCGCTGCAAGTCCAGGCAGAATACCGACGGATATTTATCGAAGCTATTTTACAATAGAATTCCAATAGATTTTTATATTATTTTTCTATAATAAATAATAATTTACATTCTATAATAAATAACTTATAATCATTGCTTATTTATAATTAGCAAAATAGTCTTTGCTTATTTAGTATTTTATATCATTTTTTAAAAATGTATGATATTATTTATTTTTAATTGTACTTTGAATGCAAAATTGTATATATAGAATTGAAAATATTGAATTAAAAATACAGAACATATACAAAATTGAAAATGTAAAAGATATAGAAAACTAAAAATACAGAATAGATAAATAACTGACCTATGTAAAAAAGATACATAATTAAAATATCTCTGTTCGTTTCACATAGTCATCATTTGCCTGAGGTTAAGTTTGAAAGGGAATAAGTTAACTAATTATAAATCAAGTTTGGAATAACTAATTGGTAATAATTAAGAAGTCATTTTTATTGTATAGTATTTGATAATTAATAATTATATTTAATGTTAAAAAATGTTGAAAGAGAAAACCGAGATTTGAATAGGGTACAACACAGATCTGCGTATGGGAAACAATCCAATTCATCACCGTTCAAAGTGGATAGAACCAACGAATAGGATACCTCCCATGCTTCTATTTTGGATCGCCCTATCGTGCTTCTTCTGTAATTTGCTTTACCCTTTTCAGCTTCAACTCTGATTCCACAAACGTCGTTTTTCACATATCGAAATTTCTCTCCGGAAGATTGAATTTTGATACTTCTTCCAATCAACCAGGCGAAAATCGGAGTACTCCTTCAAATTCCCCCAAATTATCTACTCAGCAACCCTAAATTGAATTAGGATTTCGCCAATGCAACCATGAAGGTTCATCCAATCCCAAACCTGAACTTTAAACCTAAGAACCCCTGCCGCCTCCCACACGTCTTTAGAAAGTCATGTTTAACATTCTTTGGATGCGTATTTCCCGAAGATGCGGCGGTGTTGAAAAGTATCATTTCCAATGAACTGCCTCAAGATTGGGAGAAAGCACTTCCAGTAAGAGCTTAAACTTCGATCATTTATTTGTGCAACAAACATTTTTATTACAACCTTGGAATTTCTTATATTAAATTGGTTGTTAGAAGAGCTTGTTCATATGGTTGCTAATTAATTACATAAATTGATGGAATCCAGATAGTATACTTTTTTTACTATATTGCCATGCTTTATGTAGATTCCTAGGTTTTAACATACCATAGTCAGTAAGAATCACAGAAACCAGCAAAATTAGTTATTTCACAATCTATGTTTATTATATTAGCAAATCTTATTATATTAGATTTGTGCAATCTACATTGCTATGCTTTATGTTCATATGTTTATTATATTGCTTGTTCATATGGAAAAGCAATCTGACATCTTATGACTATCAGTATATTAGATTTCTCCATCTCCTTAAACAATTGATTGGATTTGTGCTTGGTTTATCATTTGGATTTGAATATTCATTCCCCTGTTGAAAGTCTATTTTTTCCTGAACATGTTACTCATCCATTTCGTCTATGGTTTTCATTTCCTGCAGATGTCCATTTTAAGTGCAAATTTTGGTGTAGTGCAATTAGCATGTTCATTTTATTTCTACCTTAGATTTAATTTGTATTACCTTTTGCATTTGTTCCTTATGCGCTTGCTTGATTTGAGCTGTATGAAGCACGATCTGGGATGATGATTTCAGGTTTCAATTATCAGACGGGTATACCTAAAAGGATATGCAAAGAAGAAGCTGACAAAGTTTTGATGCGCATGAATGAAAGGTACTACTTTATTCATCTTCCACTTTTATTTTTTCTATTCTTATGCATATTAACAGTCAACCTAAATTTATTTATACATTTTCAACAGTTTTCAATTATGATAAAAGTCCATTGCCAACAGCTTGGGTAGGAAAGGATAATGTTTCAATAATCAGAATGGAAGCTCATGCTCTGGTACAATAAAATTTTAGATTTAATTTGATTCGTGGAAAAATATTACTTTGAAATTTGTATAGCTTTTTTGATTATATTTCTACATACACTTAAATTCTTAGTTGCTGCAGTTCAAATAGAAGAAAATTCAAATAGAACTGAAAAATTCTCGTATTCAGCACTTGCCGATGCTCCCACTGCTAAAGTAAGAGAATCACATCTAACACTGATCCTTTTGCTATCAGTTCCTGAGGATATGTATATTTTGCAAAGTATATATCCTAAAAATTAAATTATAAATTCATGAGTCATTTTCACGTGTTTAGATATCTTTGAAAGACATACAGACAACCCCGATACAATGTAAATCGATATGGAGACGATTTCCAAATCAAAAACTGAATGTATAGTTCCTTAAGCAATATCCGCACAAGTACATACACATTTTTCCTACTCCTATTGATACCAAATTTAACTTTATCGCTTATATTACAATTCATATTGTTATATTTTGTAGGAAGCTTATAAGCATGGTAACATATGACCTCCGCCGTAGCGATCGCGATGATTGCAAACCTTGGATTTGATGAATTCCTAGTGCTATTGAAGTAAATTGCATGGTTATGTTATTCAACATTAAAAATACATTGACTTGAATTTAGCATATGATCAAAATAGTCCTACTGGGTAGCATATGGTCAACTCAATAACCGTTACTGCTGGTAAATCTGGCATCGTGAAAGGGCAGTAAATTAAGTACCCAAGTGTAGCACCAGATGATGCGTCCATGCAACGAGTTCCACAAAACATCAATCGATAGATTAGTTTGACGGTCATTACGTCTTGCTACCAAATTGAGAACAACATTAAAGGTAGAGGTAAACCAATATTTTCCGTTTTTTGTAAGCGTCCAGTTCTGCTGACATCAGTCGTATACAAAACAAAAGCTGGCAAAATAACACCTTCATGGATTTAGTCCAACACGTAGCAACACTAGTGGTAATGCTTAAATTTATGTCTATTTTTAGGCTTTACAACATTTTCACCCCTCTTCGTTTTTCTCTTAGATTGCCCAAAATTCCGCTTTCGATAACCATTATATTATTTGGTAAAGCAGGAAGAATTATTCTGGTAAATCTTGCATCATCTTACAGCTAACTGTTCTAAATTATTATTTTTATTTTTTTCACTATTTTGGATAGATCAAGGACTTTCTGTTGGAATCAACCCTTATGGACTTTGCTGCTCAATTAATCTTCCGCTATTTTACTCATGTTTGTTTATTGCTGGCTCAGGATTGCTTTGGTGATGCAGTGATGACTTTCTACATTTTGTTGCGGAGATGGTTGCTAATACAGGTGGAGGCCAGGTGAGTTTTCATATCAGCCTTATATTATTCATGTTATCATCAACTGAGGTAGCAGTGTAGCACGGTGGAGCATAAACTTTGCTCCGGCTTTATTAGAATCAGGTGCTTGTGCAGTCTTAATAAAACCGGATAAATCAGTGACTGTTAAGATCACTAAACTAACGTTGTTAGTCAACCGTGTACTCAAATTTCGGCTCATCGACCTCTGTTGAAAGTGATGTATTTCTTTGCTGGGATGGCCTAATAACGATGTATGTGTAGATACTTTGTTGTATTCCAGTCTAATTTACTTGGTCTTCAGAACAAAAAAATTAAGAGGAAAATAAAAAAGGGTTACAAGTCAAATTTGTAGTGTGAAGGAAACGTAAGGTAATGCGTATGTAGTGGACACTGATATCTCAGATTCTTTCCTTCTCACATTCTGAATATTAATTTGAATCTCTACTCTTACTTTTATCTAATTATTAATTAATACCACGCGACTTTAATATTCTTAGGTCTTCAGCTGATACAGGTGGAGGTCAGGTGAGTTATCATATCAGCCTTATATTATTTATGTTATCATAAGCGCAACATACTATTTATTATTTAGTTTGAAATATGTTAACTTATAAAACATACATGAACGTTTAAAAAACAATTGTGTGATCCTAACAAGGAGATTTTAAAGCATACATAATATGAAGAAAGAAGTTGTGGAGAAGAACGAAAGGCTGTTAAAGATCATACAGAAGCAGAAAATGGACAAAAAGAAGAAAAAACATTGCAGAAGTTGCTATGATTGGAGAATATGTTTTAGGTGAGTTTGAGGTGAAGGAAGGTTGTGAATAGTGAAGCAGCAGATTTGTTTTGATGAATTGATGATATTGATTTTCTTGTTATAACATATGTAAATTAATGAGAGTAGAATATGATTAGAAAATATTCTATTTGAAAAAATGTAATGTTGAATGTTGATTACGAGATGAGTGATTAATATAATATGTTGATTATGAGATGTGTGTATTGATATTAATTGTGTTGTATTTACATTATGATTGTGTATTGAATGGAACACAAATTATGTGTGTGTGTGTGTGTGTATGCGGATCAAAAGGGGAATAGCAGCAGATTACCAACAAAAAAGGAAGGTTAAGTTTACCTTAATTTAATTTTCGTCGCTAATCCCTTGGCAATTATTAAGGATTTACCAACGCCTTTTATAAATAATAATTTATTATAAATTAAGTATCCGTCGGTAAATAGTCGGTATATAAATTAAAATTAAATTAATAAATAAAATTTTATTTTTATTATATAATTAGTAAAATAACGGAAAACAGTCGGAAAATTCATGCTAAATTCCGTCGTAAAAATCGGACACAAATACCGTCATGGTTTTTACCGACCACAACATTATGCAGGAAATCCGTTGCTAAAGCCTATTTAGCGACGGATTAGAAGCAGATATTGCCGCTGCTATATGCTGTTTTTCTTGTAGTTAGCGGTGGAGATGCAAAAAGTTGTAGTAGAGCTAAAGTGGTATAAAGCAGGTGTATACTAGAGATGTAGAAAGCCTCGCTAGATTTACAATAAAATATTTAAAATTAACTAATTATTATTCTCACAATATTTACAAAAATGTAACTAATATTATTAATTTTATACAATAAAATCAAAGAATATCTTAGTTATGCATTAAAGATTAGAGGACCATGACAATTTGTTGACTTATATCGGTCGCTTATACCTTAAAATTGCCTCTTTACACTTAACTTTTTGATTTTTTTTAAAGAACGAGTCGGATCAATCTTTATATTCTAATATTGCAAAATTTGACGCTAAAAGAACCACAATTTAGCCAGTGCAGTAGAAAATAGTGGATTTTAAAATTGACATATTATTTATTAGCACTAAATTTAAATAGCAAGCGTCCGAATAGTGCTACGATAATAGTGCAGATTTTGTAAGGTTCTAGTGGGGTTTTAACTGTCCATTGACCATTATAATTGTTGTATATTCCCTGTTGATGTCATACATGTTAGCCATACTTTCTTGTGATATTGGAAAGTATTAAAATGACATATACTTGTATTTAAATTATAAATATTCCACTTGGCCTAAGTTGAAAATTTTAATAATGAACACCGCTTAATCAAAATGATTCAAGTCAAAGGAGTAGGTGGTAAATACTTTGGTTGAGGGCATGTTCGCTCCGCTCCTAAATATGACTGTTCTTGTTCACTCGAAGTGAACTGGTTACAGAGCTCGCCTCGCTCTCTTCTTTCAACCAGTGGAACGTTCCGAATTAATATAATGTCACCTCCCGAATGTTTATAATAGTTTGGATCAGAGTATACTAAATGCTCACTTATGCTCGCCTCATGCTTCGGTCTCTTCACACATCCCTATCTATCTGATATCGGATATCGCTAACCTCTCTTGTTGGGCCAGGTTCTCTTTCCTCTACAGTATATGGGTTAGTCCAGGTTCGTTATCAATACATTTATGCCACCGAATGCAATCACTTTGAAGAGGATCAGTTCAAATGGGAAGTACAAAACACTCAATGGAGAATAGGGATTTCTATGCCTGAGTTATAAAACTTTGGATGTTTTCATCGGTGCATATGAATAGGATTACCTAACTCTTGAGGTGCTTGTGAAAGGATTGACGGTCTGCTAATCAAGGAAAGCCAAAACGAAGTGTTACTTCTCTAGCTTGGGTTGTCTTCCCGGATCCCTGCTTCTGCTTTTGGTTATGGATCTGCTTCAAATTTAACAATGAATGAATTAAATTTTTATAAGAAACTGTTTTAAAGTTTTAATTTATTACTCGACTTGATTTGTTCATAAAATAAGATATTATGAATTATATGATAATTTACTAATAAATGGTTTTGAATTGATTTATTATTAAAACTCGATTATTCGAAAAAAGAATATATAATCGATTGAAAATAAGAATTTGCATGTTTTGAATATAATGATGTCAACAAAAGTTTACTGATTTGATTACTGAATTTAAATTTAATTTGATTTCATCACTTGGATTTCCAATTTTACGAGATTCTGGAATTTAAATTTGAATTTAATCAAAGTATAATTAACTTATCTTTGCTCACCTTCAGATCTAGACTAACCTTTTTTTACTACCACAATTTTTCTCGCCCTGCCATCACCTTCCATCGTTTGAGTGTTCCTGGATCTCTCCTGCCACTCTTTTGCCTAACTCGACTACCTCACATGGTGTTCCTCCCTGTTCATTGCTTTCCTTTGCTGGTTGGCATTCGCGGGTGCTCACGTCCCCTTGATATTGCTCCAGTTGATTAGGTTATCAGTAGATGCTGCGATTTTCCTTATCAAATGGCAAATCTAACTCTCGTTATGATTGTGGATCGTCGTTTATCTATTGGTTTACTAGTCTCTGCTGTTTTGTTTAGGCTCGGATGGGTCGCTGTCTGTGCTTATTTGGTTATAGGCCTCGTGTTATTTTGTTAGGTGGTGTCAGTAGATAGCTTGCATATATAGCCATCGTTTTATTGGAATTGAGTTACCTTGGTGATTTTGGCACCGTTTGAGTTTGTGGCTTTATAGTAAGTAGCTGGTCATCTTTTATGTATCTAATTTGTTGTAATCCTTTTTTCCTGTGCATGCCAAATTATCTATGTTCGGCAGTATTCTATGTTTGTTGGGAAGTTATGTTTCCTCCGGAAGCACTGAGCTGGCCATTTTGGTTCAGTGATGAAATTTGTACGGTGGTCTTGTGTCTCTATCGTGGTGAAAATCAGGGATGTGTTGTTTATTCTGGTGCACAAATTTGTACTCCTACTGATACAGTGCACCCACTCTATGTGTTGACTATGTTTTGTTAGGTACGCAGAAGGATTTTTTTTCTTCATATTTTATTATGTTGTGACATTTTTCTCCTTTTGTATGTAATGTTACTTGCTCCCTGCGTGGAGTATGAAATGGTTTGTAATGAGTAGTCTAGTTACTTTGACTAGCTTCTGCGCTATAAACTAGTTTAGTTTCAGTGGAAAGGCCACCTCAAAAATCGATAGCAGTGGACGGTCCACCTTAAAAACTGATGTAGTAGTTAAACAAACTGTCTATCTCCTGTAATAATGTATTTATTATTTGCTATAATAAAAACTACTACGGATCACTTTAAAAACCGGTCGATCTTGCCAAAAAACTTAATAGATTGGAATTTATTGTAATTTAGATTGAAGCTCTAAAAAAATCTAAATTAATTTGAATTTAAGATTTGATCTTAAGTTAAATTCACTATTTTGAAATATACATTACAGTTGAATTAAAATGGATTTTTTTGAATGAAACCAAATTTTGAATTGAATTCTATTTTGAAATGAATCTTTGAAATGGAAATTTGTATATGGAAATTAATGATTTAAATTTGACTTCAAATATGAAGTGTTTCAAATGTACAATTTAAGTTGCTAAATAAATTCGATTAATAAAATTTTGAGTTAATTTTGTGCGACTTAAAATCATAAAGGTGAAAGTAAGATTTAAGTTGAACATATCGAAATAGAGTTAATTAGATTGTAAAATCTAAAATTTGAGATTTGAAACGAATTTAATAAAATATGACAAAATTTGGAACTGATTTAATAAGTTATATGAAATTGGTAATTGAGATTAGAATCTTTAAATTGATACCGATTTTTGAATCAGTAAATTTAAAGATATGGTTATAAATTTTAAATTTGATGGTTCAAAATTGGTTTTGAATCGGTATATGAAATTGGAAACGATTTAAAATGGATTCAAAATTTGGAATTGGTTTCACACGGTTGAGCGGAAATAAACTATTTATTCCAAAATATTATATTTACATTATTTTTAAATTTTGTATTATTTAATATTTAACTATTCTATTTAAACTATTTTCCCTTACATTATATATTGTATACTGTTCTATTAAAAATTGTTTTTAATTATAGGACAGTTTGATTAAAGTCCTTATTAAGTTTCAAAATACACTAAACATCCTTCTCAAAAAGAGTTCAAATTAGGTTTCTAAAATTAACTTACCAAATAAGAGCATAAATTTTATGTGATTATTTATTGAAAACATTCATGCAATTATACCGAAATGTAATTATTCACTGAACAATTGCAGAAATTTGTGCAATTTTTGGATATAATTGCCTAATTGTCTGCAATTATTCAACGATTAATTGCATTATTTATGAAATTATTCTATACTTTAATTCTAAAGACCTAATTTTCAATCCTTTTTGTGTAGAAATTTTCGTGTATTAAGTGCTATTTTAAGGACCTAAGTATAATATTCATTTTACTTAAACTAATACAAGTTTAACTACTATATATATAAACTATTTTGAATATAGAGTTTATTTCAAGCCCAGGTTGTTGAGCCCAAATTGTCTAAATATATAATTTCATTTGGATAACGATAGTTGTGACATGGAAACCTAAGATTGAAATTTGAATTTCGATAAAAGTGATTTTTGAATATAAAATTTGAAACTGGAATATTAATCCATTATTGAATTCATTTGAAATAATGGTAATGTGAAATTGAAGTGTGAACTAAATCAATTTATAACATGAAATATGATTTTTAATTTAAATATGACCAAGTGTGTAAAATAACAATTGATTATTGAAGAGGCCGGAACTGGATATTGATGTACTATATATCAATACTGAAACTACTTTAACAACTACGCACGTTGAGGATGTTCTAGACTGAAGTAGTTGTTTTGATGATCGTTTACTGGAATGAAGGAAGACACTACAAGAAAACATTTCAACTTTCTACAAAAAAATACGTCTTTCCTTTGCCAAAATGCGGGGAGTAGGGAAGGTGCAATAGTGTCTGTCCACGGATAACCACCTTCGGTACCTCAGACGCTAGTTTTTCAGCCAGCCTCTTGACTGCACCCAGCCCCAACCGAGATATGTAGGGGTAAGAATCAATGTTTCACCATAGATCACAAGGAGAGAACTCCCTATCTTGTACAATAGAAACCATCTCTGATACAAACTGTAACAACCTACTATTTTGTATCATTCAAATCGACCATAATCCACACATGTCAGACTTGAATGGTTCAAAATAATATATTATTAATAAATTTGGAGTAAAAATAAATCATATCACAGAACCACAAACACAGAAAAAGCAGAATAACGTGCAATGGAAATTAAATAAACCATGATAGTTCATGAAGCTACTACAAACACATAGTATCCAAAACAAAATGCATAGTATTAAGTCACTAAAGCAAGTACAATGGAAATCCCAGATACATAAGATATCTGCTAAAAGATAAACATAAACAACAACAACTGGCTGACATAAATAGAACTGAAAGAACAAGCAAATAGATGGCTAAAGCTCCAAATGGTCCCTAGCTCCAAAGATAAATCTTCAAAGGCTGTGACAATCTCACCCAAGCATCATGCAAAACAAAACCACTTAGCTCAGGGCTAACATTCTTACATTAGTGAATCAACTCAAGTGGAAGATTCAATGAAATACATCTGTAACTTAAAGGATGTCGGGGATTTCCATCCGCTAAGGATCTGTTAAACTAGATATCATATGATACAATATGCTATTACAATAATGTATATGGTTAAATATAATATTCAAAATAGCATAAGCGGAACTACATTTTTACCCTTACATTGTTTATAATACCGTAGTCTATACAGATATCGAAAACCATTTTCAACTGTGCACTTGGTGAAGAATTCAAAATGAAGTATGTTGGCTTGAGTATGAATGGCTACTTGATTGAGTCTCGTTTAAGAGGTCTAACATTTGCTTCTCTTACGATATTTCTACTTAGCTTGAAAAGAAACCTCTGCGCAAAGACCTAATGATTTCTCATCGGTCTAAGGTAAAGAAGTCATGGATAGGCTGCGAATGCTACTGGAGTGAAGTAAGAGAACAATGATGGATAGCCTTGACCTTTGGGTCATAATAAAAATGACTAAAATAAGTGTCATACCTAGGCCAAGTGAGGTCACTCATCCCACTGGAGACACTTCTTTGATATTATATCTCTTACTTTGTGATTGATTGGTGGTCACCCTTGATTATGGAAGTGTTGTTCGAGGTGGATGGTAGTTGCTGCTCTGCGTTACCATCAACCTAGATCCGCAATCCGGTAGAATCCTACTGGGTATTCCTCATATGCCTTGTCATAATATCTTGATCGAGCCCCCTACGATTTTGATTTGTACTGTACCTATGGAATGCCCTCTGATAGCCACTAGTTTACGATGGACTTTACGGTATTTGTATGAACTACGACATTATAAAACGTGTAATGGTAAAAATGTAATCCCGCTTATGCTATTTTGAATATTATATTTACCCATATACTCTGCTATAATAGCATATTGTTTTATATGATATCTAGTTTAATGGATCCTTAGTGATTAAAATCCTAAACATCCTTTAAGTTGTTGATGCATTTCATTGAATATTTCACTTTAGTTGATTCACTTGTATAAGATCTTCTTTTTTCAGAAATTTTGCAAGGAAACTTCTTTAAAACACCAAAGAGTCAATAACATAAAACATTCCGACAAAAAATGATAAGCCTAAAAATGGTGAAGTTTGTACATGTTTATTTTTTTAATTAATTTATTTGAGAGTGATATTTAAACTCCTAGTAGGTGGCATGAAAAATATAAGTAGGTTTCTCTATTCATTGCTCACCAGACTTCTCTGACACAAGACTGGATTAAACATTATAGTGAAATGAGAATAAAACGACGTTAACAATAAAAAAAATTATTGACTCATTCTTCTACAAGCAATGCAATATACACAAACCATACAAGGGTGCCATAAAAATTATAAACAAATGCAAGAAAAAAGAGTGCAAGATACAAATTGATGTCTAAACAAGTAAAAGAATATTTCCGTTGAATTAAAAATATCACGAACTTCCAATATTTTATTTATGCGTAGTCAATTCATCTTTGTAGTGATCCATCCTTGGGAAGTTTTGAACTGATTATGTTTGATTTTTTGATAGGGAGTAATTATATAAACTGTCTAATTACTTCTTATCTCTTGATCTTCGTAAATAAAGTGTCTATAACAAAGATTCGAATTTTTCTTCATGTTGTAAAGAATAGAACTAAGAAAGTGATCAAATAACTAATTGTGACGAAGAAGTGTTGAGGCTACAAAAACAAAATAATTGGTATATAGGTATACAAGTTAATGTGCCAAGTAGATTGTAACAAAGGGAAGAAAAACAACTTGCTCACTAAAAATAGTAGTATAGATATGGTGATACATAAATTTTAACTATATTGAATCCCAAGAGACATGCATATATACTCATGTGATATAAAGTAATATACAATAACATGTTTATTCGTACATACGTGGCGGATATGCTAGCATAATTCTTATATTATATGTAAACTTATTCCAGTTGTAAAAGGTCAAATAAATGATATTACCCTTACAATCGATAAAGTAAAAGATGTGAATGTTCGTTTATTAATTATTATTAGTTATACTTATATTGAATGACTAACTACCATCAATTCTATTTTGTTCTAATTAAATTTATTTGTCTCAGTTACATATTAACACTCGTTATTGCTACGCAATTAGGGAATTGATTTACGATCAACTAATTCCTGCTATAAGTAATAAATAGTTAACCAGTTGCAAGTTGTAACACTTTGCGATTACTTGTAAGCGATTTTTTTTTGAACATTTACTAAATGTTTCGTTATCGTGGAGAAATAATATGGTAGGAACTAACTACTTGTTCTTAATAAATACATTTCTATCCTTTCATAAATTTGGCAAGTACAAATAACATTAACGTGAAAAAATTACTTGTCATTTTTTAAACAAATTAAGGTTATTTATTTGTTAATACTTTAAAAGGTATCATTATATTTTACATATATGGGGTATCATATATTTAATATATAATTAAGCGTGACTAAAATACTTACCTTACATCAAGGTTTTAAATTTCGTATTTCGTTCACATCTCGAAAATTTATAGATAGTACGCCGTATCAATGAGATACAAACAAGATAAGCGTAATTTTGGTGCACATCATGGATTGAGATATCGGATTTTGATGTTTATCTCGGGCATATCTCAAAATACTTTAATGGTCTAAAATTGTCATTTCAAATTTTTTTATTATAATTTATATACAATTATAATCTTTTTAACGTACGTAAATTGTATAAGGTGATAAATGAAAATTCTCTTTTATTTTAGAGTGGTAACATGATTGGTGTTAATTAGTTTCATGAGTTCCACTCATCTGAATATAAATATAAAAAATTGTAAAATACATAAATCTTATGTTTTGCATTTAAAGATAAAAATCAAAATTAGTGGGTTAGTAAAATATAATTAAGGCGTATTTTTTTTTTTTTTGATGACATAACATAGAATTATAGAAATATCTATGTGCAAAAACCTAACTTTGTACGAAACCTTATATTGAGATCTTACTTCAAATGTTGCTTGAGACCTCAAATAATTGAATGAGATGAGTGTGAAATATCTGTTGTCTCATTTCGTTAAATCTCATCTTGCCCAAACTCGAATGAGATCTCAAAATCTCGGGTGAGATAAATGAGATTCGAAATGGTGTCCCTACATGCATAACAAGAAGGATTTATTACAAATAAAAATGTCAAATTGAATTGATAACCCTTAAAAAATATCATATCAACTGTCTGAATGAGTCTATGGACAAAAGTCATGGTTAATTTTAAATTAGAAAATCATGTGAAAGTAAAATAAATAAAGGATAATTACTTGAAAAAAGAGCAATGTGAATGTGAAGAATTATTAAATGAGAGTTTAATTTTGAATAAAATATATTTAAATATAGAGCTTGATATTAAGCGATATCACTAGATATTTCTATTTAGTAACTAATTTGAAGAATTTGAAAGAAAATGATGAATATTAGTAATGGACGTAATATATATTGAAATTTCCAATTTATTTTTATGTAAAAAAATATAATTTATGTTTGAATAGCCTACTAGTTCCTCGGGTCTTGGTTTGCAATAATAAAAATAAATTTTAGGTAGTTATTTACATTTTATAAATCACTATTTTAATGTCCTGGGTTTTTAACTAGCTTTGTTACATAATAAACATACTGGTCGTATCAATGATTTATTTAAAGTAAAAAGAATTGAATCTAAATGTTTGAACAAATTTTAAATAATCTTTTTATTTAAAATCCTATGTATAAATTATTAATTGTTTATGTGTATACGTGTGTGTGTGTATATATATATATATATATATATATATATATATATATATATATATATATATATATATATATATATATATATATGGTTATAAGCTGAGTTTGATTTTTATTTTGTTTGAACTTGGCTATGACATTTAATTGATAAGAGTGGGGAAAAATCAAATCAACTAGCAACTATTGGAAATAAATAAAGTATATTGATATGCTTTGCAATGAAGTATAAATTCCTTTAAAACAGTTAAATACACCATATTTGCACATACTATAAGCTACAATATATTACTTAGTAGCAAAGCAGTAAATATTCAAGCATATTTGCACATGGCCGTAGAGTAGGAAAATGACCAAACCAAACACCTTTCAATCAATTGATAGCAGCCTCTGAACCACCATCTCTTCCCTAACTAAAGCCTTGTTTCAAAGCATCTTGCACATGTATTTGTAGATTAGCTAATACCTAAAAACATAGATTGGCCTTGTACCAATTGTGGGACGAAATTTAATAAGACAAACCTTTACACCACTTTTCTTTCAATCCAAATCAATTCTACAGCTATAACAAATGGATATGTAAGCATTTATAGGAGCCATGCACTAGCTGGAAGGACAAAATAAAAATGACCAAGCATACATCTTTCAATCAATTATTGAAACAGCCTAGATTACAGAGGTCTGAACATTTATTTCATAGGCTAAGATAATTTCCTTAAGTGCTAAGCACACATTTTTAATATATATTCATATGGCCGTGCATGTCTCATGACCGGAAAGGAATATATATGAAATGTCTTGACATAACCCCTTTCTGGCTTCTACCCCGTAGCATGTGCATTCCCTGAAAAGCCTAGATGATTAGCCTGTAGCTGCCACTTTGTTTCACCTATAAATATGTACACAAACTTGATAAGTTTCTTCACATTTTCATTCGACCAAAATAAACAAACAAATAGAATTTAAATGGTAACAAAATTAAAAGAAGAAAAATGGTAGCAGCCCAAAACCCTGAACCTGGAAATGCTACAAAACAGTGAACAAATGGAAAATCTGGGACTTGGAAATGCATGGAACAAAAGACCCAGTGAGCAAACAGTGGAAACCTGTGTGAGTAAACTCTGCCCCATATTAGTATTGATTTTACATAATATTATGTTGCTATATTTGTGTATGTATGTTTTGGTATGTTATATTAGTTAATCTGTGTCAAACCTAGAAATATTTAATATAAAAAGGTGAGAAAGTTATAACCTGAAAGCATGCATGGGAACAGGGGATTAAATGTGAGTAAATTTCCCCTTGTTTATCTATTATACATGTACATGTTAATGTATTGAAATGGCTTCACACTAGACAAAAACCTGAGGCTGAGATTGAAAACCTGAGAATGGAAAATAAATATAAAAACAGTGAATGCATATTATATGGTGAGTAACAGAGGATAGGAAGCAAATTAGCGTGGACATTTGTGTAAACCGGGAGGCCAAAACAGGATACATATTGTGATTTAAACTTTTTCCCTGTATTCACTGATTATTAGATATTAAGTAAACAATACATATATGCATTCATGTAGCATACCTTCTTGTCGAAAACACTGATTATTTGAATGTAAATCTGGAAACTAGAAAACACATGAAAACATTGAATATATCATTCATGTATGATATATTCAATGTTTCTAGGCAAGGGTATTTGATTAAGTGAATCTTTATAGCAACCTGGAAGAAATTATGGTATAGAATAGGAAATACCACCCTATGATTATTGCATAGAAAACCTAGAACAAAAACAGGGCACATCAGTAAGTAAAACTTGCATTTAAAATCTAGTATTAAATACGTACAACATGGAGCAAACTTTTGGATATGTATATAAAAATACTTCCCGTCTATGGTATTAAAATAATTCGGCCTTCATGTTGGATTTTGAATGAAGACTGGAATATACAAATATAAGCCTGTAAACGAAAAAAAAAAAAATCCTTTGTTCCCCCTTCATTCTGTTCGAAAACAACGACTAAAACGCTGCTCCCCTTCCACTTTCGGCCGACTCTTGTTTCATGAACTTCGCCATGAACTTCATTTGTCAAATTCGTTAAAAGCAGCTGGTTGTTGTGGTGCCCAACAAAGGCAGAAGTTCGTACTTAAATCGGTACGGTGGTTTCAAGATGGGAAAGAAGTGTGGGGCTTATCGCGTGATTTTCAAGTAAAACGGATACAGTAGGAAAGAGTAAATAAAAGAGATGGTAGAAACATGAAATACAAATGTTTTGGTTCAGTTGTATTTACCACTGGTTTTCACTTTTTCTTTACCGATATATTTACCATTAACAATGATAAATTTACCATTACCATACTGATAACATTGGTAATCCAAAGTGACTCAATTTTTTTTATCACTTACTTGGTATTGGTATGGTACGGGTAAATTTACCATTACCATAGCAGCCCTACTGGGAACAACCGCCTGGAACGAAAATGGTAGTTAGTGGCAATGTTTTATTTAGTGCATGCAGTCGTGCGTTCTTGTTTGTTGAAGGAATTATGGGCTTAGGCCATATAAAAAAAAAAGAAGTTTAAATTTAATTTCAATTATTATATTGTATATATAATATGAAGACGAGTTAGTAAAAATATATGTATGGGGAATGGGGTGTTTAATTGAGCTCGGTCCAACTAAATTAAAAAGAAAAGGGAAAGAAATACCATTGTGTTAAGCTAAAAATCCTAATGAATATATTTATATAACTTAAGTTAGGTGGAGAAAAGATATTCGAATAATTTGGCTTGTGTCTGTGTAGTCGAGTCAAATGTTAAAATGTGAAAACAACCCGACGTAATTATCAGATTTAAACAATTCGAAATTTTAAATGAACTGATTTGTTATGTAATTTAATAGGTATCGTAATACTAAATACCATTTTAAATTTATTTAGTTGTGAACTGAATTGATGTGTATACTACTGATCAATAATGACTTATAATTCAACAAATTCTGAATAAATTGTTCTAATAATTGATTATTTAATTCTGTTATGGTTTATTACGTATATCGTAATTATATATTTTATTGACGCCATGTTAGAGGAAATAAACACTGTTCCACTATAGACTGTATGGACTGAATTATTTAGACACCCTGTAAGCAGAAATAAACACTGTTCTGCTATTATGTCAGTTTGACATATTTTATCAGTTAATATATGTTGTTGAGATATTATCATTTGAAAATATTGAATTGTATTTATTTTTTTGTTTATGCAAATTGGATTAACAACTTAAATGTCGTCTAAACTGTTATATACCGTTGGAGCTGCTAAGCCGTTTTCTGTAAAGTAACTCAGAAAAATACTCGAGTTTTGATAGATGGATATAAATTGTTTTAATAAGAAATTAAATAGATTATTTTAATTAATTATACTATTAATTTAAAGGGAAAGATTAATCGTAATCATTTTAAAACTATCTGTTTTCTTAAATCAATAGTGAGGAGTTAATTAGTTTAGATTAACAGATTTTGGGTAAGATAATGGTGTAATTAAATAGCAATTTAAATTTGGATAGATTATCTCAAAAGCTAATTTTGTTTTAAAAGAAAAGGAAATCAAGTCGATCATTTGGATTAAATTCCCCTGATTTAGTATCAAGTTAAAATGATGAATGGTACAAAACAATATCGTTGTTTAAAATGGTTTAAATATTTGGAAATCAAAGGGATTTACCAATTTATAGTTTCGTCAAACAATTTGGATATCGAACTTCTACGAATCTTGACAATAAAAATGATTTCGATTCAATGTCTGAGAGGTAATTAAAATACACTAACTTGATCGATTTCACTATTATCCAATGAGGCTTAGTAGATCCAGTGATAATAAAGTTGTTCACTTTATTTTATATTTGATAGTTAAATCACTGACTATCAAATCTGGACCCTTTCGTTATCGTTTTCAAAGAGATCGGAATCTAAATTCCACTTTGATTCGATATACGTTTCGTGTTAGAGATTATTTAAGACCATTGAAGACAGAGATATGTAAGAGCCATTCTGTCGATCATACGTAGAAATTGCCTAAGATGGATTTACAGGATAGTGCCTTCGGTTTGTCCAGTCCCAGGACTACTTGTATGGATGAATGTATGACAAAGTATGCCTAATAAATTGCATAAGTTGATCTCTTCAAATGTATTTACGTTTGGTGGCGGAGGAATTCGTTTCTCTTAGCTTTATACCTAGGATATTTTTGGGGAAATCAATTTGTGATTTGGCGGGTTTGACGATGTGGCATTCAAAGTGAATGAAGACATGTATTATCCAAAGGTAAGTTCAACCTCAAGCCTCACAACTTGGAAATGATAAAACTCGGGCAGGCAGCATGGCTATGTAGGTCGCTCTCATTAGGGTGTATTGTCACCTATTTAGAGAAATTTCATTGCTTCTTTATTCTATTCGATGTTGTCCCTTTCGGGAAACGGTGGGTAGTTCCCAACCGTTGGTGACAATATATTCGATACACTCAAGCGAAATGAGCGGTTGGTCATGTGTGGGCCGGGTTGCAAGACATTTTTTTAAACCCAGTGTATTCCCCTCTAGAGATACATTATCGGAAGGTGGTTCTATACCTTGCCATAGTTGGAATCCAATCTCCAATAAACGCCCGCGGTTTTGATTGTATACTATATATGTGGAGAGTGAGATGCAAGCGTTCCACTAGATTGATATTCATTTGTGTTTAGACACTATTATAATATCAGAATTAGATATGATTTCAAATTGTTTTGGGTTATCATAAGGTAAAAACCATCCATGTTTATGTGTGGGTCGGTCTTACGATTATATTTTCTTTCAAAACATTTTTGAAAAGTTAAACCAATTGTTCTGTATTCTCATAAGGGAAAAACCCGTTCCATGTTATATGGCGTGGTCTTATCAGATATCTTTTATTAAATCAAGCTATTTTAAAAAAATACTAACACCAGCCCCATGACTGACCCAGAGTTTATTTTCTATGTTTTCCCTCAACTCTTGGGTGCCAAATTTGTACGGGCAGTCCAATAGTTCATGATTTTACAGATTTATCTGGAGGAGCTTGGAGCAGGAGGCTTT
Source organism: Allium sativum (assembly GCA_030737875.1). Classification (NCBI taxonomy): domain Eukaryota; kingdom Viridiplantae; phylum Streptophyta; class Magnoliopsida; order Asparagales; family Amaryllidaceae; genus Allium; species Allium sativum. The sequence continues at coordinate 829,059,615 of CM060924.1, forward strand.
AATGTTAGATACTTAGAGTTTATTTCCGCTGCATTGAATATGTGATGTACTCTGATGATGTATGTAAGAGTAAATATAGTTTGTATTACAAAGTGATTATTTATATAATATATTTTATTCCGCTGCGATTGTGAGATTCTGTGTTGATTTTCAGTTCGATCTTCTATCTATTTTCTTCTATTCTAATTTTCTATCTTTCTATTTCTCATCCTCTAACATCTTTCTATTAATGATTCGTATTTTCGTGTAGTATGAGTTGGACGTGTGTTGTATTCAGTCGACTCAAATCGCATGGATTTGCGGGTCGTTACAATTATTTTACAGCATATCATTCCTACAATCATTTTAATATTTTTTTGTTTGTATGCATATAGGTAGGCGCATGTAATGTATATCAATTTGTTTTAATTTTTATCATTTAACTGTCTAAAATAATTTTGCTTTAATAATAATATTATGTTACCATTTTTCTGCATTGATCGTGCCTTCTGATTAATTATATATCTTCAATCAACTGCAATGAGAAATAATTTTTTATCTCCATAATTATTTCGTTTATAGTGATATTTACATTGAATTATGCTTATTTTTAAATTATTTTAGTTATCATGTTTGCATGAACATATTAAGTGGAAAATTTAATTGGAAATATTCTAGTAATGTGACTATACTGTGTATATATTATGTATAACTCATGATGTACCATTATACTGTCATATATTATGCATAACTCATGCAGTATCACGTTATATATGTAACATAAAATATGATGTTTCAAATTGCTTATTATATTTTCCCTAATTTGATCAACATTGTGTAACGTCGTAACGTAATATTACAACTATAACCGTAATTAATCACTATTTCACTTTTATTATAATTTCTCTATTCTAGATAAGGTATAGAACACTATTATAAAACCAAATTAAGTACATATTCAAATTTACATTTTTAAGCATAAAACAGAACTAGTTTGGCCTTGTACAGCTTGCATTTGAAAATTAGCACACTTGCATAGTAATGTAATGTTTATCAAATTTGGAAAAATATTTTGTTTGTTGTATAAAACTATTATGCTCCAAAATATTAATTATATGTTGTCGCTGTAAATTCAACCAAAAAAAATCACATATGAAATTGCAATCCGTAAGCATGCTACTTCAATTTACAGAAAGTTCCAGTGTTGGTTCCATGATGGCTCAAATCATGCATTTGTCTAGCTATAATTAATTTCCTTCCGACATGCTTCTTCCCAAACATGCCGGAAAACACACCTCTATTTTCATTTTCTATTTTTTTTGCTTCTCCTCATGTTGTAGATTCTTCCGCAACATTACTATCTTCTCTTCATTTTGATTCTTCACCCTTAACTGCAACAGGTGAATCTAATGGAGCACTCCAACATTGGAGATTATCTACAATTAAGTTTCCATTTGAAAACTTATTTTATTTATAACTATCAAGTTCAATTGTGTTTTTTTAGGGTATTAAACTCATCGTATAATTCTTATTATGCCGATTGGATTAGTACATGATTCAACCCTAATCGATAAAATGTTGGTTCTAGCTGCAGGGTATGTCATTATCGATTCATTACTTGAAGATTTTTTGTTACAAAAGAGGAGTGAGCAATATCTTTTTAACTATATTATTCATGCAAATATTTCTTACCTACCAAAGTAATGTTCCTATTGTGAATTGAGTTCCATTACAGCATATCTTTGGTTTATGTAGGAGACGATGTTGGATTTCCAGGATTCATGATAGGCTGCGATGTGATTTTTGTAGTCCTTATTTATTGATTTGAGCTTAAACTTTAATGACCTATTTTTACATGACCTACATGTTTTTCAATGTAAACAAATATTTGGTTAGGGTCTCTCATAACGTATGCACCATGGTATCAGGTTTTAGTCAGAACCTCGAAATTTCAGCTACCTCGGTTCGGTCGTGGCCAAAGGCGGGATGAGATTAGGTCAAAATCTCGTCATGTGCTAACAATCGAAGAAATATAATAAAAAATCAAAATCGATCTTAACTTCGTTGCCTTCAATAATTAAGAACCGCCTTTCTTCACCTAGAGTCACCATCATCAGTGAATTGCCTTCGTTCTAGACCTATCATTGTTCATTCATCGAGATTCGCCTTCGTATGTGTGTCGAGAGTCTTAGATTATCCTTCTTTCTTTTAGCAAGGGTCGATTGCATGGTGTTCATCGTCTTTGCTCATTCTTACTGTTCTTCTTTTTTGTTTCGGTGGTCTTAGAGAAAGAGACCAGTTATGGTTATTTGCTGCTAGGTTTAGCAAAATTTAATTAGCCAGGCTACGTAAATTAGGATTAGATTAAGGTTATATGTTGCTAGGTTAACTTAATAGGGCTGAATGTTAATGGTTGGGCTTCTTTAGTTATTTATTCAATTTAGGTCATAGTAGATGCTCGTCTGATGGGCTGGTTTACATTAAATGCTCACTTGGTGCTAGATGGACTGATGTTAATTTATATTTTGACTCTATTAAGTATATTATTTACGTTTAATATTATAGTTGTTTGGAATATCATATCAGTATATTATGGCAAATCAAACAGAAATATGTTATCAAGCCCGAAACCGAAACTAAAAACGAAAATAACGAACTTGGTCGAAATCACAATAATTTTAAACGAGTGAAACCGAGACCAAAACCGTGTTCTCGAACCTTGGTTTGTAGCCATATTTGCTTTAGCAATAAATAGATAGTTAATTAGAATATGTTTCCATCTTTCCACACGAGAGTTTTAATGGATTTAAGAACATAAACGTTTGGCCTGCCTTTTTACAAGGCAGTCACATTCAAAGCTTTTAGTTATCGAAGGGCTCAGGACTTGGACGAGGACTTAAACAAGCTCGAGTATACATAATCAAAGAAACTAAGCTCTCAAAGGTATTAATATTACATCGCTCAGTCATCTCGGTATGAGGAATTCAGTTTGATGATGCCAGCTCATCATACCACTCCACTTCGCATCATCCAGCTTGGATCGAACACTTCGGTTCGAATATGTTGCCTTCGTGTATGTCCCACCATACACAACTAGAATATAGATCGAAGGAACGAAATAGGGGAGTTTCACCACGGCTCGGTTATCCCAGTTCGATATTGTCGACATGTCAAACCAAAGGTGAGAACTTCTGAATCCTACTACTTCCACTCAGAGACATAGTAAATCAACTACTCTTACGCCTCCAGATCTGGCTCCACGTGTCTTAGTCGAACCAGATCTGATGCCACACGTCTTCATCGAACCGAATTTTGGAGCTTCTATAAATAGCTGAATTTGAGACAGTTGAAGGGTTATTCTTCCTCCTGTAGCCATTGGAACTCACCAACAACGAAAATCATCTCTCTTTTCATATTTTCTTACATAAATCACTGTATCTTGCAATCTAACAGTATAAACAAAAGTTTATCACAAGTGGACGTAGGCACATTGTCGAACCACTATGAATTCATGTATGTCATTTACTTTTATTGCATTATGTGATTGTGTAGTCATTGTGATTTTCAGTGTTGGCCGTGGAAGAGTCAATTTCTACATCAATATTTTCGCGCTCAAGTAGGGAGCACGTAACTTGAAATTCTATTGAAATCGGATCTCTACTTCTCCTAACTTTCCACCATGACAACGAGAAAGAAAGACAACACTTTTGCTCGTTCTGAAGGCGCTAGAAGAGAAAAAGAAGGCTAGGAGGTGTCTTCCATTATGAGCACCTCCGTCTATTGACAAAGGTAGAATTAGATGAGGCAATGGGTGGATTGCAGGCATACTTTAAAAAGTAATATACTACCATGCAGTAGATCTTGGCGTAGCTGAAGGAAGCCACAGATCAAGGCAAGAAAATAGAGCAGGCTGTAGGGAGCAAACAACAGCACTATCACACTCGAGGGCGCAATAGCAAGATCGTCTCCGACTAGGCCATGGCAAGCAAGAAGTATGATTCGACTATATCGAACTGGAAATCTGGTTCGATCATGTCGAGCCGGGATGGCTTGATGCTAAGCTCCCCTCAACTTCTCACGTTCCAATTGCTCCAGGGTCACACAAAAATTAGGGATCGGGATGCAGTTTGTGATGGTAGAATGGCAGCTGCAGAGAGAAATACAAGAGAGCGAGGGGTAATGACCAACTCGGGGGTTTTGCGTAGTATTGACTAGAACTTAACAACTTTGAATGATGGATTGGAATGTATCAACGCCCCAGTGACAGGCAATGCTGATCTAAGGATGTTGCTTGGTAGGGGCAATAGGGTTGCTGAAATCATTCAGCAGTTGGCTCGTGGTGGTATATATATCGAGTCAGGACATGGACATTATGCAACGAACTCCATTCACTTTAAATATTAAAAGCTAAGGGAATCCACCAGAGCTCAAATTACCAGTGTTGGAACCTTACAAAGGAAGGAGAGATCCAACCATTTTATATGAGATACATAGAAGTGTTTGGGGGCATCAAAGGAAGTGATGGTCGAGTGTGTCCCACTATTCTTATCCAACATTGTTGCTCAATGTTCATACTATTGGAAAGCAACTTGATCAACAACTAGACTAGATAAATTGAGAGGTTCATAGGACAGTTTTGGTTTCCCATAGCATGGCCCAAGAATGTGATGACTCAGGCAGAAGAACAGAATCTCTATGCACTTTTCTTGAGAGATTCAATGCCACAGTAGATTGGATCTATTGATGGTGTTGATGACGACATTTCTGAAGTTTTAGTTGACAACAAAGTCAAAAGATCATTTTAGCAAGATCCTCCGCATAATCTCGGAGAATACTATTTAGAAGCTGACGGGTTTTCAAGGGAAGAGGACGCAAAGGCTGATCACGAAGCCCTCAGAGTCAATGCAACAAAGGATCATGTACAATCCAGCAAGGGAAAACGCAAAGCTGAAAATGATCAATGCTGGGACAACAAGTTTAAGAGAAAACCTAAGTATGACTCATATACAAAGCTAAAAACGAGTTTGGAGGACATCTACCATGAAATCAAAGGCTCTCTCCTGGCGAGGAGGCAAAGTGGAAGGGAGCCAACAGAGCGCGACCGAGTGTTTAGAAAATTTTGTTCATTTCACGAAAAAGCTGAACATAACACTAATAAATGCAAACTTCTTCGTGACGACAACAACAACACTACATCCTGCATTGAACCCCTACTCAAGGTCAACCTTCAGCTGAACGACGCGGAAGTGGACATTGAAAGAGGCTATGCAGCGGTAGGATCGTATAGAATGGAGTATAAGTAGAATACTAATGTAGCAGTAGTAAGCAGTAAATCACACAGTCGATTTATACTGGTTCGGACCACTGTCCTACGTCCAGTCCCAGACTCACTTCTGGAATTTCACTAACGCAACAACCCTCACTTCACCCGGAGGAATAGGTTCACAATTACCTGAACCACTGAATGGGATTTCTTGCCTCAACCACTGAAGAGGTCTTCACTAATACAGAATAATTGTTGACTCTTTTGTGTTCTTGATAACACGGATTGTCGAATGTTAAGTACACCCTTCCTATAGCCTTTCCTTGATGATAATCGTGAAGTATGTGAAGGATTATGGAAGTTTAAAAGTCTCGAGTATGAAAATAGATCACTTTAGAATTTAGAGAGCTTTTGTATAAGACAGAGAGAATTAGAATAAAAATCGGTGATTGAAACAATTAATCAACCCTCTATTTATAATATATAAAAAGATACAACTGATCGTGAAGAGTTTTGATGAAGAGATATGGATTAAATAGTTGTATCTCTTCATAAATGATGCAACTCTTCGGAATTCAGATGTCTGAAAATAAAATTCAGATGTCTGTTTATTTTAAAAATCAAATCAGAAAGGAAATAGTGTATTTCGGGGGCATTTCAGACGTCTGAAATATATCAACCAGACGTCTGAATATTGTATTTAAAAACATTCTGTTTCAGCAAACAGACGTCTGAAAACTTCAGACCAGACGTCTGTTTTCTGTTATCAGACTATTCCTTGCTTAATTTATATAAGAGAAGCTATATACATATAAAATGTGTGTGTGTGTGTGTGTGATCATCAAGGAAGACTTTAACATTAATATCTAAGACTAACAGACTCTTACAACATATTTAATCTTCAATTGTAGCTCTTGAATCTGTTGTTGAGTATCTTCCTGCAAGACAAAGTTTAGTTGATAATATATATGTACATGTATAGTTGTCATAATCAAAACGCCATATAGCGAGATCCAACATTCTCCCCCTTTTTGATAATGACAACTGTATATGTAACTCCCCTTGTCAATATGTCAATATGCATATATTATCATATATTTCTCTTTTTGATACCCATGTACCTGCAGGTTAGCTTAAAGGTTCTTTGGTATAATTGTATAGTTGTTGTAATCAAAATCCAACAATAGAGTTTCTAACATTCTCCCCCTTTTTGATGATGACAACTATACAATTTAAAAATGTATTCTTTCTATAACATCTTCCTCTTAGTATAATATCTCCCTCTATCAATATACACATGAATTTCTCCCCCTTTGTCATTATCAAAAAGAATGAGGGAATGTAATAAATATCGTCGTCTTCTCTTTATTTTCTTCCCCTGAATGTTTGATATATGAATATTCCTCCCCCTAAGTATGTGACTATTATTTTCCCAAATTCCCTGATTTAGCTTTGAGCTCAGTTTTCAAAGATATTAGAGATACTGAAATACCCTCCTTTTTGTTGTGGTGTACCTGCAACAAATATTATATATATACTTTGGTACCCACTTTCTCTATTAGGGTCCAGGGGTTAGAGAGAAGGTAACCATACCCAAGAGGGTGTAATGGAACCTTTAAAAATAAAATTTTCATTATTAACTACTGAATTAAAATAATCATCTATATATATTTCTCTGTTTTTCCAATTTACGGGAACCCAAATACTTAGATAATTTTTATTAATATTTCCTTTTGTACTTCTATTATAAATGTTTCTAGTCATAGAAGCATTTGAATTTCTATAGAAATTTGATTTTCGAGTTACACGTGCTTTAGTACTAGCAGTTAAATTTTTGTAATACATGAAAGCATATCTAGTACTAGTTCTATGATTAATTTTAATATACCCTAAGCCGCTTTTATTGTGTAAAAGTCTAGAGCAAGATAAAATATCATTTAAATCATTTTGACCTTTATTAAATTTTGCGAACTTATTTGTACATTTTTCAAATTTGATTCCAAAATCGCGATTGAAATTTTCAAAAGAAGTCTTGCAATCTTTTAAACCAATTTTCTTTTTTAATTCAGAATTCTCCCTTTTTAAAGTACTATTCTCATTTTCGAGACGACAAATTTGAGATTCTGAATTAACTAAAGAAGAGTGTAATTTTTCAAAATTTTCTTTCGAATCAGACGTTTCATTTTGCAAAATATTATTATTAACCTTTGAAAACTCATATTCTTTAGATAATTTTAAATTCTTTTCAGTTAAAGCACCATTCTCTTTTTCAAGAGACGAAACTAAAGAATTATAATTATTTAAAGAATCTTCTAATGATTCATTTATATTTTTCAAGAGATCGATTTCCTTTAAAAGAATATTGTTTTTATCTTCTAGTCGCTCATTTTCTTTTTGAAGGAAATCGTTTTGAAAAACAAGCTCTTCTAAGGTATTTTCAAAACATTTGGCTTGTTTAACTAAAAAATTGTTTTCTTCTTTTAATTTGGAATTTTCTTGCTCACAATCTTTAGACTTGGCTAAAATAATTGCATTAAGTTTACCCAAACTTTTAAAATCTTTTAATAATTTTTCGTGGTCTAATAAAAGATCTTTATATAATGAATCATCACATACCGATTGTGATCTCACTTTAGCCATTAAACATTTGCTCTCTTGCTCCGTCGCTTCTGCTTTGTTGTTCTTCCACTTTCTAATGCCTTTACTAGATTTCTTTATTGCCATTTATTCTAGGATGTTGTTACGATCTCTAGAATACCAAGCTCTGATACCAATTGAAAGAGGCTATGCAGCGGTAGGATCGTATAGAATGGAGTATAAGTAGAATACTAAAGTAGCAGTAGTAAGCAGTAAATCACACAGTCAATTTGTACTGGTTCGGACCACTGTCCTACGTCCAGTCCAAGACTCACTTCTGGAATTTCACTAACGCAACAACCCTCACTTCACCCGGAGGAATAGGTTCACAATTACCCGAACCACTGAACGGGATTTCTTGCCTCAACCACTGAAGAGGTCTTCACTAATACAGAATAATTGTTGACTCTTTTGTGTTCTTGATAACACGGATTGTCGAATGTTAAGTACACCCTTCCTATAGCCTTTCCTTGATGATAATCGTGAAGTATGTGAAGGATTATGGAAGTTTAAAAGTCTCGAGTATGAAAATAGATCACTTTAGAATTTAGAGAGCTTTTGTATAAGACAGAGAGAATTAGAATAAAAATCGGTGATTGAAACAATTAATCAACCCTCTATTTATAATATATAAAAAGATACAACTGATCGTGAAGAGTTTGATGAAGAGATATGGATTAAATAGTTGTATCTCTTCATTAATGATGCAACTCTTCGGAATTCAGATGTCTGAAAATAAAATTCAGATGTCTGTTTATTTTAAAAATCAAATCAAAAAGGAAATAGTGTATTTCGGGGGCATTTCAGATGTTTGAAATATATCAACCAGACGTCTGAATATTGTATTTAAAAACATTCTGTTTTAGCAAACAGACGTCTGAAAACTTCAGACCAGACATCTGTTTTCTGTTATCAGACTATTCCTTGCTTAATTTATATAAGAGAAGCTATATACATATAAAATGTGTGTGTGTGTGATCATCAAGGAAGACTTTAACATTAATATCTAAGACTAACAGACTCTTACAACATATTTAATCTTCAATTGTAGCTCTTGAATCTGTTGTTGAGTATCTTCTTGCAAGACAAAGTTTAGTTGATAATATATATGTACATGTATAGTTGTCATAATCAAAACGCCATATAGCGAGATCCAACAGACATTGCTTATAGGGAGGACTCATTATCAACAAGCGAATCTGGATGGAAGTTCGTTAATGGGTAATGGCTATGCCGACCTGTCCATGTACGAAGCCAACCTTTGGTTTCTAAGAATGCTCTGCACCCTACATCAAAACATTGCTTCACTTTTGATTTTAATAAACTTGTAAAGGATGGCTAAGTCTCTTACTCTTGTATGGGGTCCACAACGACTCCTAGGAAAGCTCTACGATGACAATAAACCATTTGCTTTCTATCAACATCAATGTATTTATGTTTTCAACACTTAAATAAAAGAAGTTCGGAAGTATGGCTGATGCTTGTCTGACGTTATGCTTTATGTACTCTAATAAATAAATTTGGTAAGTATGACTGATGCTTGTCGAGCATAACGTTTTTAAACTTTATACCTTGGACCGTAGTGTATGTCTGATGCATAACAAGGGTTAGACGACTTCGTCATAAACTTGACGGGCTTGCTTACTCAGGAACGTCGAGTATGGTTGATGCTTGGCCAAGGTTAGACGACCCCAGATGCGTGCAAGTCTAATCAAGAACATCGAGTATGATTGGTGCTCGGGCAACGCCTGGTGAGGCTAGGACCGTCAAGTATGGTTAATGCTTGACAATAGCTAGGTGGTCCCCGAACGCGAGATTGCTTTGTCAGGATCGTTAAGTATGGTTTATGCTTGGCAAGATCCCGGAGAGGCTTGGATTGTCAAGTGTTGCTAACATTTGATGCGTGGAAAATTCAAATCTCCAAGTAGGGTTGACACTTGGAGCATGATTCCAACATTGATCGCTAAATACATTTAGTGCTCGACAAGGGCTCGACAAAGATGCAAACCATTCATTGGTAAAACACTTCGGAAAGAGTGGAAACTACGAATGATCCGGCAAGATTGAAGGCCTTGATTGACAAGTCGATAGATATCCAAAACATGTTTTCCACAATAAAACATGTTCTAGGGGCAAGTGTTGACCGTCTTTTTAAAAGGTAGTCACATTCAACGCTTTTAGTTATCGAAGTGCTCAGGACTTGGTAGAGGACTTAAACAAGCTTAAGTATACATGATTAAAGCAACTAAGATCTCAAAGATATTGATATTAAATTGCATATCTCAGGTCGGTCATCTCGGTTCGAGGAATTCTGTTCGATGATGCCAGCTCGTCATACCATTCCACTTTGCATCACCCAGCTCGGAAGAACACTCCAGTTCGAATAGGTTGGATCGACGTGGGCCCCACTACATACAACTGAAATATAGCTCGAAGGAAGGAAATGAGGAGTTTCACCCCCGCTAGCTATCCTGGTTCGGTTCGACATGTCAACCGGAGGTGAGCACCTTCGAATCCTATTACTTCCACTTAGAGACATGGTCAATCCACTACTCCTACGCCTCCGGATTTGCAGCTACGTGTCTTAGCTGAACCTGATCTAATGTCACGCGTCTTGGTCAAACCGAATTCTAGACCTTCTATAAATAGCTAGATTTGAGATATTTGAAGGGATCTTCTTCCTCCTCCAGCCATTGGAACTCACCAACAATGAAAATCATCTCTTTCTCTTCATATTTTCTTACATAAATCATTGTATCTTTGAATCTAACGGTATAAACAAAAGATTATCACAAGTAGACGTAGATACATTGCCAAACCACTATAAATTCGCGCGTCTCCTTTTCTTTTACTGCATTTTGTGATTGCGATTGTGTAATTATTGTGATTTTGGGTGTTGGCCGTAGACGAGCCAATTTCTATATAAACACAAACTTTTAATTTTTGGTGGAAATGTGGCCATTCTTGCACAAGAGTTTTATTGAGAGTTTCAATGCGTTCCCTATTTCATGGAAATTTTGCTCGTCGTGTATATTCCTAAATCTTGTCGTATCTTCCTCCTCTTGCGTCGTTCCTCTCCAACTTCTCTAGATATATTCCCATATCCTAAAGTTTGCCGTAACTTCCTTTTATACCTTTCCTCCTCACCTTTCCCTTATGAAATCAAGTTATAGTTTTCCAAAAGCATACCATCGGTTTGCAAGCACAAACGTTATTTAATTTTAATTCCGTGAAATTACACCCTATTAACTCCTTTGTTCTCAACTTCCCAATTTTGAATCATCGAAATGGAAATGTGGTAATTGCCACTGTCTCTTTGTTATCGAGGGGTTTGAGGCTTACTGATCTAGTAATTTCTTGATTTGTACCTATTGTTTGTTATCTCATTCATGTTTTTGCCATATTTAAACGTAAAATTATTCCTAAAACTAGATGCTTGTAATAATATTCAGAGTTAGGAAGATCTCCATGTATCGAATCTTGGGCCCTCTTTTTCTACAGATATGCTTTTGAATATATACACAGCTGTTTTCGAAATGAATGGATTTTGAAAAAAATATGTAAGTTATAAGATTTTTTTATTGATCTAAAAGGATATGGTCTTGAGTGTATGGGAGCTTTGAGTATTTTAGAATATTATTCACATATACATATGACTTTCAAGCTTCAACTCTATTGAGTTTCATATCTACATATTTTAGTTGTATATATATCAATTTCAAACATATTTGAAGTTTTTATATGGATTTTGTATGAACATATGTACATTTACAAGGTCCATATGTATAAGTCTCAAATATATTAAATTTTGAATGTGCATATTTATATGCTTTGGAAAGTTTACTTTGGATATGCATTTTAAAGAGTGTGTGTTGTTATGACAATACAAATTTACACACAATTTTTTTGAAATATTTGCATAGTCTCTAAAGTATGAATATTTTGGGAGCATCTATTTTGACACAATTTGGTGACATAAATGGTGACACAAAAGATCTGCACCATTGGATTTTTTTGTCTTTACATGGGAAGGTGGAATTTGGGGGCAATCCAATGGTGAGAATTCACTGTGTCACCAATTGTGTCACTAAATTGTGTCAAAATAGACTTTCCCTTGATTTAGAAGAAGTATTAAGCTTCTTCCTTTGAATGTGAATAGTTTTATGTCATATACGCACTGACTTCACATGATACGCGACGGGTTTGCCTTACAAGATGGGTGTATTGAAAAACTATGAAAAAGATTGAGAATTTTATTTACCATCTACCGCTTAGCCTACGCATGAGTAGACGTATGTATTCTTAGTTAATTTTAATTTTCATTAACATATTTTAATAAATGGATATACAAAAATACAAAACATCAGCGCACTATTTGAAAGTTCATATTCAAATTGTTATGAAATGACACTTTTATTCTATTATTTCTTTTTGTTTCTTATATTATTTCTCATGGTGCACAATCACTTATTCTTTCTTTCATTTAGCAAATCCCATTTGCATGTGTAACTTTAAACAACAAGAACAAAAATAAATGAAATTCAAATATTAAAAAGTTCTCAACTATCATTATACCCGGTTATTACGTTTAAATTTCACATCGCATTATATTCAAGTTTAAAATTCAAATTTGAACCTTAGTTGGATGAAAATTTCAAAATTTCAGGATTTGAATACTTCGACTTCCATAATTTCTAATCTTACATTCTAAAAGCATGAGTTTAACGAATCATTTCTGTTACTCTGTTACGGTTCTCCCTATATGTGCTTTCCGCCTAAATTATTACAGTAGTCACTTTCATTTCATTCATGGAAAACATGGCTTCTACTAAATTGAAATCATTATGTCAACATCCTCTTGGTATTATCGTGCTTGGCATCTTTTGAACTTCAATTACAAAATAAGATGGATGAGCTTAAAAAATCAGTTGGGATGTAAACAAGTGGGAGTCATGTGTATTTTACACATGAATTAGAAACAAACAATTTATTCTTCATGTGTAATGGATTATACCAGATGCGTGGAAGGGTCAAGCCCCTAAGATTTATAAGGTTAGGTGGATGAATTACATATTTAGATGAAACTAAACAGTATACTCTTTTTTTGAATTCAATATAGAAATTGCAACACATTTTAAAGTGATAATTAATAGTAAAAATTTATATATGATTTGATTATATTTATATTATTATGTTGATTTGGCATTTCATATATGTAATTAATCATATTTATCTAGGACTTAATATTTAATCCAATTTAACGTTTGATCTATATAAGTATTCGTATTGATTTAAATTTCTCTAATATCTCAATTACTACTGCATATACCACATAGCCTCTACCTTAATCATACATAGGAATCATATATATATATATATATATATATATATATATAATCATTGATGTGGCAAACTAAAACATTGGAGTCCAATTTAACAGCAATAAAAAAGATGAAGTAAGTATGACTTTATTGTGAATGAATGCAATATGCATGCCATCAATAAAACCAGCATGATTCACAACGAATACAACATGTATAACAATTTCAGTGCACCTATCGTATTCTACCAACAACAGAGTAAGCAGGAAGACATTAATAAATTATGAAGACATTGATAAATTATTCTAATTATAAAGATGCACGCATATCTTCTAGATGCTATTAAGATGATAAAGAAAATCTCAACAAAGTACACAGGTGACAACAATAGACACAACCATTATACTTGCAAATTTAACACAACTCAATCAATATATGTATCTTCCAATATAGAGGTTTTAGCGGCAAGGTGGGTTAGAGCTTGTTTATGATACATAACATGAAGCTTTTGTATTATTGTAAGAATGTTGCTGGGTCAACATCTTTCCCAATGACTCCGTTATGTATCTTATCAGATTCTTCGTCAACTTTGTTCACCTAATCTGCAAAATAAGTTAAAGAATTATAATAGCAACTAAATCATGGTAATAGCAATCAGGTCATGAAATTGGTTTACCAACCTTGCAAGTTATGGACAACTAAAATAGTAGAATTAAGCCTTAAGATTTCGTCCTTTTGTTTCTCTAGCTCTTTTAGTTTCTCTAGTGCTGAAGCAAGCTCAGTTGTCCGAACGATCATGCACTAATTTTACAATGTTGTAGATATCAAGAAAAAAATGTGATTAGTTAACATGATTTATAAACATAATTATCTAAGGATAGCAGGGCAGCTTATGTTAACCATCACGTACAAAGTTTCTTAATTTTTAGTCTTTATAACCCAAACTTTCAATTTTAATTGCCAACCATGAATGATGATTTCAACCATATGAGAACGTTCAACATAGGTGTTTTGTGTTGTAATTTGTTTGATACGCAAGTATTTGTCTGATGTTCCAAATTAGACAAATAAAAACAGGTAACAATGGATGATAGAATTTTGATTTGAACACCCAAAAATGGATGGACAAATGAGAAAACTAGAATTCATAGATCCAACGTCAAATAGAATAAATGCACATGATAAATAGTATAGAAAAACATCTAGTATTTCAGTGCATTGTTATATGATATAGGGCATGGTTAAAGAGACTTCCATATAGTTAAGAAGAGCATTTTAAAATAACAAACTTGACATAAGGGATACAAAAAAAAAAAATCCAGCCCTCTAGTAGAAAATTTACATACAACCTTTTTCCATAGACATTCTAGATTAAAACAGTTGGTCTCTCCCACAATTTTATGCAATTTTGGATGGACCCTTGTCATACTAACTTCCTGCTTTTTGACCGCTCCAATTCGGTATTTAAACCGCTTAGAACGTTCAAAACGACAGTTCGTTATTTTAGCTTAGCGGGTTCAATAGAAATAAACACAAAATCACAGACACAGCAAAGATAACAGTATCTCACAGTGGAAATTTTATAATAAAAATCAGAGTTTGCAAAACTTATACAGCGGAAGATAGTATAATGTATACATAAATTCAAAGCATGGGCATGTTTCAGAAAATGAGACAGTGCAGGCCTTATGCATCTACAGGTTACAATATAACTCACGCATGCCATAAGTTGGAAGCCAAAAAAAAAGGATAAGTTAAACCTTAATACCTTATATCATGTGAAGAAGAAGTTTTTATTAATGAGCAGCGCACCAAAAAAAAGATTAACTTTCCAGCTCATATAACTTCAGCGCAACTTTCATTCAAACAACGAGAAATATTTTAGGAATATTACTAATCTTCTAGTAACAACCATACGCGTCCTATTCTAGAGTATTACCAATAAGAGGAACCATAGCAGCAAACATAAATGCAATCGAACTTAAGAAACATAATACTTAGGATTTGTGTATCCGAGCCACTGACTACTGCAGTGGTGTTGGACTGCTTTACTAGAATGCATATATGGGATGGCCTGCATATGCAGTTCTCATGGGTATATATGGGAAAATTTCTTCTTGCCATGTAATGTATCTGCTAAAAGACCTCATTACAGCAGCGTTTTTTCTAATAACGTTGGAAGCTTTCAGCTCGTCCAACCACTAGTATGCATTATACACACAAGTCAATAACATCTTGTTAAAATCAACATCTGGTATGTCTAATGCAGCTAGAGCAATTTCATCATTTTGGTTTATACTAATTTTGGGTTACACTACCAACCACTATGTCATCCATCCTCTTCAGTGATCAGCGATTAAGTGAGACTCCCTATGTAAAATACAACAAGATCTATAAATAATCATATTAAATCTCCTAAACAATTGTAGAGATTTCCCTATATCCATTTCGGGTATATCTTTTATTAAAGAAAAAGAAAATTTGTACTGGTTTCCCTTACAACTATTTTCTGTTGTTCTTTTATTACTCTACTAAAGGTTGAAACATTGAAATTAACCAATAGTCTCTCAAAAAAGGTTGGTTGTATATAAGAGAGGTTGAAGGACGAAGAAATAGTTTAGCAGTCTATTACTATAGGCAATTCAGATGATTAATCAAACCAAAACAATAGTTGTTGATGGCTGAAATTATGTATTAGCGATACACTGTTTATAAGTATGCAAATTAAGACATCAGCAAGTAGTTCAATATCAAACTAGCAAAAGTAAATCAGATCGTTAAACAGCTAAACATAAGAAAATAACATTGGTGCTTGCAATTCGAACATCCAATTTCAATCAAACTTCCACATAAAAAACTGAAATAAATCCCGATCTTGATGAATAATGCGTCTAAATAAAACCTGGCAGCAAAAATTTAACTTGCATTCCCACCATATGTCTGCTAAATTTTGTCATTCGTATATGAGGAATTTCAGATATGGGGATTATGTTGCTCACTCCTATGTAATGTTAATAAAAAAAATACAGATCAACCTTGTGGTTTAGGGATGGCTTGCATAGTATTAAACTTGACTCACATTGAATTCCAAATTTATTTGCACTGTATTAAAATCCACTTGATTGGATTAAAACTGACGTGCATAATATTCATGATTCATTTGTTGTTTAATAATTTAACTTGCATAGTAAAAATATTATGTTGTTTGATAAAAAGACAAAGAATGATCTGCTCCCACGAATGATCAACACCAATCAACTAATACTGGTACTTTGGAACACCGAAACATCTTTTAAATAAATTACTTATTAAACTAAAATCATGTATGCAATAATTTCAAGTTTGCAAATACTGAGGTACAAAAATATTTATGGTAAAAACTGATTCTAGAACTAATGCAATGTATATATTAAAATATAGATCTGTAAACAAAAAAAATTACTGTAAAATAGATAGTTAAATGTTAGCAACAAAACATATAGTTAAGTCAAAAACGACCAACATTTTATTCTAAACAAATACTTTTAGTTCGTAATGGAATGATCAAATGCAGACAAAAAGACCGCATGAAATCACAGTAAAAATGATTGTAAAATGAATTCCCGTGACAGCAATATAATAGAAAGAGTTTTTAGCAGAAATAAAAGAAAATTTCCTATGACAGTAAAAATAAATTCCCATGACAGCAATATAACAGAAATAAAATGAGTTTTTTTTTTATAGGAAAAGATCAACTTTTAACTGATGCAAACAGTTATTGGAAATTTCTTCGTAGCTAGTCTATTAAATGAAGTTTTATATTTAAAAAACAAAGATATGTACCATAATATATACAGCTACAGTTAAACTATTTCAAAAGCAGAAAAGCTACCATAGCTGATAAATAAAATAGCTTTGATATAAGAGTTGTTCCTAATTATGCCTATGCGCTTTGTTATATCACATGATAAATCAAACTGCGTTCTAATAGAGTATCAAAAGAATGCATGGCTCAAATGTATGAAATGAGATTGGTAAGAATTAACAAGTACTTGTTGAAGTCGGTGGGAAGAAGATTGTGGATGGAAGAAGATTACATATTGCGTTTTATTAGAGTATCGGTTTACATGAGGACTTTATATAGCCAGAGTTATCGAGAAATTATCGGATATAGCCAGAGTTATTGGGAAATTATTGGAAAATAAGACTTTTCAAAGTATCTTATCCCCATAATTATTCGCATAAATAAAGTATTTGACTCAGTATATCCCATGAAAATAGCTCCTATTTCAACTCATAATTGGTTTAGATGTTTCAAATATCCTATATAAAAAGTCAGATCTAAAATATATGACTGCTCATGTGTTTCATTCACATTATAAACAAACGAAATGGTTACCTGTTCAAGCATAGAATTTAAATCTCTACCCCTCTCAACTGTATCGCGTCTTATTCTTCTAGCAAGCCTAACATCAGCATTAAACACAAAAGAATCATTATCAAACAAAACATTGGGAAATGTTCTCAAATATTACTTCACAAAATAAATATGTTGCCAACATAATTTTTCATATTCAAGTGTAACACCAGAAATACAGTAGTTGATACAATGTGTGAAATTCTGCAATAATTAACGAAAAAAATGAAGACCTGTGTCAACACTGTAGGCAACATATAGGTAACCTAATACTTTGTGCATTTCAATCTGGTTGAAACAAAAGTCGAAGTTCGCCATATTAATTATTAGTATATCCAATCTTCAACAGAATGTCCCACATCACATATAGTGCATTGCTCCGACTATTAAACAGAGCACATTAAAGGATTCAAGACACCCGATTTGAAGTCAGATAGCTCGAAATGATTGTGGAGCTCTGTCCTGATTCGATTTCACCCCTATATAGAAAGAACATATATTTACCGTTTTTTCATTGGATGTCTTGACCTCAACGTTGCCACCATTGACCTTGGTAACCTGTCCATCAATCCAAGTTACATCTGGATCTTCAACTCAAACATGAGATCCTACATTTATATTTCCCTGCATGCACGCAACTCATTCAGTCACTCTTAAAATTCCAGCATTGGCTAATTGAATAATAAAGCATTATCCATCCAAAAGTGCAGCGACAATTAAGAAAATGGCATTTATAATGTTCATGCAAGCCTTTACTGCTTTACATAATTGAAATTACGGAATAAAACATAGGCTATAACTTATTAAATTTGGTGATCCAGTTCCATGTGTGATTCCCATGTAAAATTAATTGAACAAGTCACATGCAGTAGAGTCCTAAAACTATAAAAAAGATGTATTGAAAACATGTATGAAAATATTGATTACCAGGAAGAACCTTCTACGCATGCATGTACACTTCAACTGCTGAATCGAAAGAACCATTTCTTGCATGCCATGTAGCAGTCAAACCAAATATCAAGGTAATGACACAAATACATCAAGCACTGCATGGTAAAATAGAATAAAACTAAGAGGAGAGATACAAGAAGAATGGCATGAGTTGAAAACAGAAAGCAAAAAGTGCAAAAGAATAACCAGCCATGAAATAAAGGCATAATAGTAAAAAATAAAGGTTACGATTAAATAATATTATACATATGTAAGCAATATATATATATATATATATATATTATAACTATATCTGAGTATAGGGTGTATGAGTGCCCATGTGTGTTCTAGAAGAAATTATACAATACAAACACTGTAGTATACATAAAAGCATAGCACATGGCTATGTAATACTTATTTGGTGCATGTAATTAGTGTATATGTAGGCAACGGTGACTTTTTAGTGCATGTAAGCACAATCATATTTTGAAGCGAAAACTGAAAACCTTATGCATAACACAAAAACAAGAATCAAACCACTTATTTTTATCCAAAACTTTGTACCATCTTTAGTATGAGCAATAATACATATTTATAGCAGAAAATCATACGTTTTGAACTATATTATATTACCAGAACTATCTTAAGAAAATCGATTTTTGACTCAGACGATAACAAGTATTTTACAAATCAACAAACCATGTTATCATCCAAAAATATAATGTAAAATAAATAAATAACAAATAATCGATATAAGTACCTACATGTATCCATGCCAATATAACCCCCACCAATGAATCAATGATAACCACCTTCTTGGCTTTTTCCAATGAAAGAAACCAATGAATCAACAACATCACATATATAATGCACACCAGGCAAATATTCTCCAATTTTCTCAAGCAATCTCGTCAACAAAAATAAAGACCTGTGTCAACAAAAATCTTCATGTTAGCTCAGGCACTGCAAAAAACTGAAGTATGAACCCTTTAGTTCATCATTAGAGTTTAAAACAGCACATATAGTATATATTCAAGGTTATTCATGCATAAAAAAATAACAGTTATAAAAGATTATGCAAACGTCAAAACTGTGAAGGCTAAAGAAAAATTGTAAATCACTAACCTTTACACGACTCCAAAGCAAATAACATCAACCTCGGCTCGGTTCTTCAAAAAAAAACATTAGTCCAAAGAGGTTGGTTTGGAAATGTAAAGATAGAGTATTTCTCCTTGTGACAAACAATTACACTCCTAGACATCATAGTAGTTTCCTGCGGCACCCTAGTTCTCAAGGCAATCATGGCTCAATCCACTTGGAAGTAACTTATATTAAAATAATAATGCAGTTGTAACAACTCGAATTTTTATAACATGTTAAAGTCATAAATCAAGGCAGAATTAAATTTTAAAATAAGAATCAAGGGAAACGAGTTAAGCCATTGCGTTCGTCTCGAAATTTTACACGAAATAGAGTCCGAGTTTTCGAAAATCGGAGTTCGTATGACCAAGTTATGACCTCTAGAAGTTTCAGAAACTTTCAGAATCAAAGGCAGCTCGAATTTCGAATTCGAAATTCGAATTCAAACCCCGCAGCAGGCTGGGCGGGAAATTTCCCGCCCATAGACCAGGTCGACCTGGGGGTCGACCATAGTGTCGACCTTCCAGGGGCGAGGTCGACCATAGTGTCAACCTGGGGGTCGACCTACCTCCCAAACCTGTTTTCTGAGCCAGATGCATTCTGATGTATTTAGACCTGTTTCGTGACCAGATTCATCTTCCTAACCCTATTTAAGCAGCCCCTTAGCCTCATTCCCTCCACACCAATTTCTTTCTATCCTTATGTTGCTTCTAAGATAATCTAAGTAATAAGATAAAAAGGAAGAAAAAGGACTGCTCCTTCTCCATCAAGACTACGCTTAGAGATTTGCAAATTGGGGGATTTCAATTAGAACACGATCAATTAAATAGAGATCAACAATCAAATTCTACTTTATAATTCTCGATCCACGCACTGTAAGTTCAAGTTACTTTTAGATAAAAGCTGTAAACTTAATATCCATGTTGTAAATTGAAATTGGATCTATGTATGGAAATTGATTCGTATCTATTCTTATTCATCTTGGATCTCGACTTTCGTGAATATTGCTTAGGATCAATTCATGTTGTAAATCAAATTCCCTCAGGACTATAACCTTAATATACCTATGACTATGGACATAAGGTTTTGCCTACGCCTATGACTATGACGATGAACATAAGACTATACTTATGCCTATGACAGAACATAAGACCATGCCTATGACTGAGAACATAAGACTATGTCTATGACTATGACGAGGACAATTGTGGCTAATCACCTATGACTCTTGACTATGAGGATTATTACCTATGATTACGAACATAAGGCCATTATCTATGACCATGACTTTGAAACTATTACTGTTAATTGCCTATGACTATTTGCCTAAAACTATTTTTGATAATTGTCCATGATTATTGTGATGAGTCGCTTATGATTCATAACTATGAGATTTCTACCTATGACTATTGGGGTTAATTACTCAAGACTACTATAGTTGATTGTTCATGTCCATAACACTATAGTTGAAACCTATGTTGTACACCGAATTTGCAGTTTGTTGGATCTCATACCTAGGGTGTGACTTGTTTAGTTTATTTGCTATTATGTACACCAAAACCATTGGGTCCATTATCCTTGTATTTGGCTTGCTTTCGCATACCTATTCTTTTAAGCTTTTATCAGGACTATCGCCTTATTTTGCTCGATTTGAAAATCCTGTTAATTTTTATATGCCAGTGATGTTGTAACCGATTATCTCAAGTCATATCATGCCAGTCTTGTAATATCTTTTATCGTTTTATGCTTGTCTCTTCTGCCTATCATAGCTTCGATGTTATTCCCTTTATCTCTAGAATTATAATTGCTTGTAATTTACGTCAATTAACGTTTACATGCGATGGGAATACGATTTGGGTAGATTAGGCAAAACATGAATTGGTTATGAACATGAATTATGAACTTGATAATAGGAAAAACTTGAAACATGAACATTGTTATAACTTGAATCTGGATGTGGGCATGAAAATTATCCTTGAAACTTGACCCGAACTTGACATGAAACTTGAACATGGTCATGACACTAGAATGAACTAGAAAGTGGCCAACTCGATGTTGGGTTGAGTTTGCAGTGTAAATCTGCCCGGAACCGCCTGGCAAATCCAGTTACTGCAAACAATAGGATCCAATGTGAGTAGTTGGTCACATCGCACTTGAAAACCCGAGGTTAGACTGAGTTGTGGTGTAAATCTGCCCGGAACCGCCCGACATATCCAGTGACCATAACAACAGGTCTAATGTGAGAGGTTGGGGTGCATTAATGAATTAATGCCACATGATAGGGTTAAGTCATGAACATGAAAGACAACACTTAACCAACTTGAAATATGATTGGTAGGGTTAGGCCATGAACTTGAACGACAACACCTAACCAACTTAATACGTGAATGGTAGGGTTAAGTCACGATCTTAAATGACAACACTTAGCCAACTTGATATGATAGACCAATGGGGTTAAGTCTCGAATTTAAATTACAACACTTAACCAACTAGACGGAAACCCTAGTTACGCGGTCCGTTTCAGCAGTAACCCACTAGATGTATCATGGTACCCTGGGACTAGGCAGGGTGGGGCACGATTACTGGGATGATTGTAAGCGACCAGAACGACGGCTGTGTGGGTGCGCCAGTGTAGGTTCTAACGGAGTGCGGGCGTGCACACACTCAGGAGCAGAAAAAGCAGGCATTGGGCATCAGTAGGTTTATCTGTGCATTCTTGATTCATGTCGGTGGTTGGCACCATAGGGCTTGATACACTCTATGGTGGACCTAACACAGGTGACTAGATTCGTGATTGGGCCGTATGACACAGAAACACAACGAGCTAGAACTTGTAGGGAGCCGATCGATTAGTGGATCGTTCCGTTGGACCCAGTAATGGGTCATTCACGATTTTGGGCCGAGGGATTATTTCATGATTAATACTTGACATGGGTTTGGCTACTAGTACAGACGGTGCAGTGAACCTTGAACATGCAATGCTATACTTGACCTATACTCGATTCATCATGTTATCTTAGTCTATCTTGACCTCGTACTTATGTTTACTTTCAGTTTATACATGTCATGTTACCTTTACCTGTTTTTATGCTGAAAGTCACTTGGACTTACCAGTCTTTATGACTGACCCGTTTTCTTTCGCCTCTTTTTCTTTCGTCCCCCCCCCCCCCCCCCGGTTCTCTGGGAGGAAACTCTAGCACTTAGCTGGGATTCTTTTTGCTTTCCGTCAGCTCATGTACGGTTTGGTCTTGAGCTATGCTATGGCTGCACGTTTGCTATTTTTGGGGAATAATTTACTTTTGTTATTTTAAGTTTATGCTTCTTTATCTAGAACTTGATGTAATGGAATAATGGCAACTTGTAATTTGGATACATGAGGTTTTGTCTCTTTTCTTGAAAGTAATACGATTTGGTTTTTAATTTCTACCGCTGCTTTATTTATGTTCTGTCTTGTGATATCTCTGTGTATGTTTACCTAGATAATGCTCCACCAAAACTAGTGCATTCCCTTTGTGAGTGACCCTAGCAGAGGTGGGGTGTTACAGCAGTAGTTGGAAAAATAAGCTTTAAGAGGCTGAGACAACTATGTATGCATTATACAATAATAAAATTCCCACAACATGTTATCCTATAAAAGTTGATAATTAACCGTCTATGATAATTAGCCATCAACATACTACTTGTTGAAGTGATAATGAATACAATTAATATTTTTACATTATGCTATTTGTTTTGTACATGGAAAACGAGGAGACAATAAAAGTAATTTGACATTGTCATGATATTTAGAAAACGAGAGCTAATCCTCTGTCCCAAAGTTCTGTCTCCCTATACCCAACGAATAAGAATCCCTAATTTTTATCTTTCTACAATTAAGTCCAAGAATAAAAGAGGGTTTAATTGCAAAAAGGTAGAATTCAGGGAGTGCTGATTGGTTGGGTATAGGAGGACAGAGAATTTCAGGGACAGGTGATTTTATTTGTTAGAAAACATGTACCAAGTATTTATAACCATCAATGTCATCTAAGAAATATAAGTAGATTGCAGGTAAATTCATAAATTAAAAAATCAATCAACCAGATACTTGTTTTGAACATATAGCCAATTTACTTTATTGTTACAAGATTATACTGATACTATAAAAATCTATAAAGGTATACCTCCACCTTATATTTTCCATCCTAGGGGTCAAGGACTGCTATAACTTATTCTTTTGTCCTAATCTTCAACAGTGTACAATCTCCTACTTATACATACAAACCAAAGAAATATTATTAAGAAAATGTGTGCACTGAGAGATTATTACATCAAAAAAACTAAATATACCTTGAGTACTTTCTGAAACATTATTTGGAAGCATATAGAAATCTTGCGTTTTATATAAAGTTCAGTATATTGTGTGCATATATATATATGTATATGTATATGTATATATATATTTGTTAATATACTTTGTGATAGATTCTTGAGTACCTTTTGAACTGAGTAAGAAACTTAAATCAGGCACTTGGCATCACTTTGTGTAGGAGAGAAAGGAGGGGGAGCTTGTCAGCATGACATATGCCAAACAAACATAGACTAATTTATATTTCATCACATCAAGGTGGCCTCGATCCAGTCGTTGCTCCTTCCATTCCATTTCTGCGCTCTCTGCTTTCTAATCATATGTGCACCATAATCCATGTTAGCTTTTCAAACTCGAAGTTCAAATATATATAATATATTGTCATGAGGCGAAATTATTACACTATCGATGCTTAACTTGGTGCAAAATTAAGGGGAAAACATAATTTGTATCGTAAGCAAAAGTTAAGAGCAAATTCTTGATATTTTGAAGTAATGTGGCCAAGTTAAAGCGTTTACACGCTATTTTTTTTTTTAGAAAGGCAGCGTAAAATTTTTATTACACAACAAACAAAGTTTACAATATGTATAACAGTACCAATATATACGTTCTAAAATGAGCAAAAACTCAACAAGTGACACAATAGTATCAAATATATCAAGATAACATGAATGACACCATCTAGAAACAAAATCTCTTATATCGAAAGCCCTTTCAAACCAGAATGCAGAACCATCATATGGTCCAACGTTAAGCCATCTTTGCAAAGAACAACATCAACTTAATAAAACCATAATAACCTGCTAGAATTCACCAAATCTTCATATGTCATGAATATACAGTCCATCATGTATTGAACAACTTTGCAAAACAGAAGCATCAGACGTTTACATGTTACTTAGATTAAAAGCAAACAATAGGAAAAGAAATTAACTTAAAAAAAATTGAAGACTTCACCAATAATTGTATACAACCTGAAGTAAAGAAGAATGGTGTTAGACAACAAATCAAATATATAAATTTTACAGAACATTATAAACTTTTCCTTTAGCAGATTATTTCTGTAGGAAAGAGCTTAAAAGCAACAGCACTAAGAAGAAGAAAAGCCGAGCCATTGTGAAAAGGAAATCGAGACTGAATGTTATGGATATAAAGATCAAAGGGAGGGATGAAAGCTGAACATTAGAAATATATAAAGAAGAAAAAAATAAGGAATTAAATGCAGCAACGATAATGACTGCAGTGGAAGGTAAGTTGAGAGTTAATATGGCTCCTTGCAATCACGTGGAGAGAAAATCATAAAAGGATACAATAGTTGGATATAGAGATATCATATTACAGTAAAAACAAGTGGATGACCAAGTACAACCACTAGATAGCTCGATTTGAATGGTTCAAAACAAAAGTGATGCGAGGACACAGACTTAGCCTGCGATGAATAAAAAGCCACATTCCTATATGATTTATAGATAACAAACTATTAATCAATATTAATATTAAGAAAAATATCCGTGTATCATTCTTTCTTAATTAACCATTATGATCATCATCATGATCTTAATCAAATGTCTAATCTGTTTTGTCCACCTAAAGAACAGAAGAAACCTAAGTTATTTTAGGAAATGAAAGTTGGAAGTCTTAGTTTATGTGAGAAGTTGATATAAATACATGAGATATACAAAAAAATCTAGCGCTAGTCTTATAAATAATAATTCATATGACGATCCTTATTAAAAGCTGCATTTAAAAGAATAACATGTTCTGCCTGTCTTCGATCCATTCAACACTATACAAATCTACCAAACAAGTCCAATACTCTAAAGGTGGACTCATGAGCTCTCCGGGACAGTAAGTTCCCCGACTACTTTCGGCAGCATATGAGCTTTCACAAGATCTTATGGTGTGTTTTTTATTTAACATATCATTCAAATTGTCAGCGTAAAGCTATGGATAGGTAGGCATACCTGAAAGAAAAAAGCTGCAATTTATATAGATTTTGAAAATTAACATAGAAGATCAAGAATGTTGAAAAGCACAACAAGAATTTATACAGTTGATCCTATTACAAGAATATATTTACCATTTACTATAATGACATTGTATCCAAACGTTCTTCCTCCGATAATCTAGAAAGTAGAGCTTTGGATTTTCCTATTAATGCATGTCTTTCAAAAGTAAACATAGGATTGAAAGCAAGATCCTCCGGTTTTCTAGTTCTTGATAGTGCAACAAACGTTAAACCAAGACTTTCTCGATCACCGATATCAATGATTGCTTGATCAAGTGTTAATCGTTGACTTTTATATATTGTTATTGCCTAACATAGAACTAAAGGCAACTGAGTTCTAGTATATGCAATACCAGAAGAAGTTTTCTAATTTACTGTTTGTGGAGTTACCGGAGTAATGTTTGTTCCTTCACGAAATGGAGTACCGTGATACTTATCAAAATTGACCATGACATCTAGAGGTAGATAGTTAGGCGGGCTTGATGACTGCGAATACATAGTATCTGCAACAGTACCCATTGCACCATTAACCAATCCATTTTGCACTGAAAGATTAGATCGTAACATCACTTGTGCACCTACAGAAAGATAAATACATTTTTCTAAACCTTTTGCATCATCAAAAGTAGCATTAGATGCTTCTACACATTTATTGAAAGAAGGAATGCATGCGATTGGTTTTCGAAGTTGAATCAGACTATATTTGTTATGTTCGTTAGCAGCGCTTCTTGGTGGAAAAAGATAAAGAGCATTCTTAAAATTTTCCTTCTCTTTACTTGATAAAATTGACAAATCTCTTGTTTTGAAAAGATTCCAATCATCAAAAGTTGATGCACCTCTACTCAATCTTTCTAAGGCCCCTCGTAAAGGAGCTTGCTCTTCTCCAACTTGGCGAAATATGTACGACAACCTTACACATTTATCAAAACTCATATATGCAAATCCTTCACGTTGCTACAAAAGATTACCACATGTCAAGTATAATAAACGATCACACACAGGAGGTAGTTGCCGCATGTCACCGACTAAGACAATAGAAATACCACCAAATAAATCATTTACTGAAAAAATATCGCGACATCGTAAATCAATATTTGCCATCATTGATCTACCAAGCGTACTATTTTCATCTATTATAATCAATTTTTTATCTTTAAAGTCCTCTTACATACGTCGACATTGCTCTCCTGAAATTTCTTTATAGAATGATTATCTTTTTTTAGATATCGAAAGTTCATGATGAATGGTGCTACCGCCAATGTTAAAGGCAGCCATTCTAGTTGGAGCCATAATTCGAACTGCTTTTCTGGTTCCAAAATGAATAATAATTGTTCTAACAATGACGCTTACAAGAGTTGATTTTCCTATACCAGCACCACCACATATAATCATTCGAATTGGTTCTCCATTAGATACGGCATTATACATCATATTATGTGCTATCCTCTATTCTTTAGACAAGTTCTCCAAAGTAACAATAATGGAATCATTTGTAATTTCATTTGTATGATCTATGTTAGAACATAAATTTATGTGGATAAAATTACGTTCAACATCTATATTAGGATATCCCTGAAGTGCTTCATTCCAATTGTGCAAAGTATCAAATTCTCTCAACCCCATTTTTATTTCCTCTCCTGAAACAAACAATGGTCCCATTGATGCTGCTATCATCCATTCTTCTTGTTGATTTTCTTATATATCATTGTTAGTGTTATCTTCTTCAAAGTCGTCTTCAAAGGATTTGGAAGCGATTGAGGTTCAATCAAACCTAAATAAAAATATCTTTCAGACCATGTATTGAAATTTCCTTTTGTTTCGATAGTGATGACGTAGTAGTACCTATATTAATATTGTGTAAATTATAATATCATAATGTAAAATATAACGACTACTGTATTACTATTTTAAATTGAATGGACAATATTCCTAAAAGATTTATTGATGAAAAATAAAAAAATTGCATTACCTATTGTTCGCAAAAAAATTCCCATTTTTCGCTAAATGAAGGAATGTTAGTACTTAAATCTGGTATTACCTGGACAATTGCCTCTGTTCGGAATTTATGCCACCCTTTTTATAGTAACGGAACTTTTTGGCCATTTCTAGCAGTGAGAGATTTTCATGTTTGCTTGGTCGATCCATATACCTTATAATAAAATTTGGGTCTGATTCCACCGAATCTACATCCATCGTCGTATTTCGACGTCGAATTATAGTCGATAGCATGGTCTTTTCAGTTACAGTAAGTTGCATGATTGTTCATGAACGTACTAGAGGGTAAGACATAAGAAGATGGCATACTTCTTGTGCAGAAATGTCTCGTTCAGATACGCTCTTAAGAAGTAATTTCTTTATGGCTGAAGCTGACTGTAACGATTCGGATTTCGCCCGGACCTAATCGACCAAGACCGTTCAAAAACCTGAAAATGCTAACTTTGGTATACAACACATCAGAACAAATAACATAAGACTTTTATTACATCATAATAACGTAACATCAGAGTACACAATATACCAGAGCATATCAAATATAATACAACAGAAGATAAATTTACAATAGATTTAATACAGTGCAGCGGAGCAAATAAACTAATCACAACGAAAGACTATCAATGCTCTGGACACAGCTTTATGCTTCGATCCAGAATCCTGCTCAAAATATCTGCAAAATAAGCTACTCGACTGCCCGTGTGGAAAAAGGGCACCCGAGTTTGCAAAGTGAAACAAACTACGGGTCAGTCATGGGACTGGTATGAGAAATCTTTCCTAACTTATCTAATAATAAGGCTAATCACAGGACCACGCCGCTAATGCAGAACGGCTTTACTCCATTGGATTGCCAGTGCATAAACAACAACCATAAATATACATATGGATCTGCAATGCATCAATCAACATGCAATTCCTTAATCTACCCATTTAGGCCCAATCCCTAAACTTAGATTTCAAAATCCAATTCACTTTACAGAAATTATTTCCTTGGACTTTATTTCCCAATTTCTTTTATTTCAAATCATTAGAACATATCTATTTTTTTATATCAAAGTAGATTTTACTTTGGGATTTGAAAACAAAACATTTGGAAATACGAATTACAAAATGTAACAAAACATACAAACAAGTATGAAACCAAATACCGGGCAGTACGCACCCTAACCGAACCAGTATATACATATATATATATATATATATATATATATATATATATGCACCTAACGGCTACACCGACAATGCACCATCCCACCAATTGGGGAAGACATGCACGCCCTCACACTGTTAGTCAATTTTGGGTCGCCCGCATCTTCAGCCACATACTTGCTAAATCATTTTATATCCCGAAGTAGGGAAAATCATTTCACAACATAATCACAAGTATAATCAAATCTATATAGATTTCTACTTACAAATCATTTCAAAATCATCGGGTATAGCCCTCGAATCCTTTCTGTTTTATAAAACATTTCCTGTCCAAAATCGTGAATGACATTTCTTTTTACTTAAGAAATCTCATTTCAAAATCATTTATTAAATTTTGAAATAAACAACATCGCTAAAAACCTTATAGTCAAATCGTGAAGTGTTTCACCAGGTGTTTGCACATAGGTATTTTTTACCCAACCGAATGCTAAATGTAAAAGCGTATTTTGCTCATAAACTGGTCGAGCACAATCCAAACAATCAATCACAATCCATATCAATAACCAAGTATATTTGGTTCAATCACATTTCATGTTTTACATACACAATAAAAAGGAATTTTTATTGCAAACGTATTTTCTATGTTGCTTACGAGAAATAAAAAAAGAAAGATTTTTATTGTCATAACATTTTCTATGTCAACAAAACAAATAAAGTGATAACTTTGTTTTGTCGACAATTCTATTTCGACAAAACACTAAATGATAATCTTGTTTTGTCGACAATCCTATTTCGACAAACCACTAAAAATTATAATCTTGTTATGTCAATTCTAAAACAACAAAAATGACATGATTATTTTGTCAATTCTAAGTTCAACAAAAATGACATGATTAATTTGTCAATTTTAATACAACATAAATGACATATCTAATTTGTCAATTTTAATACAACATAAATGGCATATCTAATTTGTCAATTTTAATACAACATAAATGACATATCTATTTAGTCAATTTTAATACAACATAAATAACATATCTATTTAGTCAATTTTAATATAACATAAATGACATATTTATTTTGTCAATTTTAATACAACATAAATTGACATATCTAATTTATCAATTTTAATAAAACATAAATTGACATATCAATTTTGTCAATTTTAATACAACATAAATGACATATCTAATTTGTCAATTTTACTACAACATAAATTGACATATCTATTTTGTCAATTTTAATACAACATAAATGACATATCTAATTTGTGAATTTTAATACAACATAAATGATATATCTATTTAGTCAATTTTAACATAACATAAATTGACATATCTAATTTATCAATTTTAATACAACATAAATGACAATGTTTTGATTTAACAAAATCATAATTTCTAACATCGCTAACATGACAATGTTTTAATTTAACAAAATCATAATTTCTTAGTACAACATGACAAATAAAAAGGATAATTCATTTGCATACAAATTCCATGTTTCATTTGTATAAATAAAAAGAAGAATTTTATTTACACAACAAATTTCTATTATTAACATATATAATAAAAGAATATTTTTATTGTACGTACAATTCTAACAATTTCATGATTATATATACAATAAAAAGAAATATTTTTATTGTACGATCAAATTAACAATTTTCATGATTATATATATAAAATAAAAGAAATACTTTTATTGTAAAATATTTTCTAACAATTTCAAAGTAGATCCAGTGGATCAATATAAACAATATCAACCAATGCATATCACATACAACACACAATCGAATCTTGACAGTGTATATAAAAATTTCCAATGCAACAATAATTAATTTCAATTTTTTTTAAATAAGAAATCTCACCATGATTTTATTCCTGAATTTCTGTTCTAATTCAGATCGCGTTCTAATTTTCCTGAATTCTCAAATTGCCCCATTTCAGATCTGGTCTATTTCATTGTGTAGATCTGGTTAAGATGGTTCCAACAAAACTGAAATCGCCGAATTTCATTGCTATTTGAATGAGTTACGATGTTTTAAACTTTAACAATTTTAATAAATAATTAACTAAAATAATTAACAACTAATTATCCTAATTACTTTGTTTTAGGCCGCCATCTTCCTCTTTGTTCTGGTTCTAGGAGAAACGCATGTCGTAACCATTCGTAGCCTCTTAGGGTTCCCAACGTACAACATCTCGATGCCCTAGCACCACATCCAAGACCGCCACGCCATAGGGCTTCATCACCTCCTTCAACGCCGGCAACCATGTAAAACTCCAAACCCCCAATGGCTCAAAAATCGAGCTCAAACGCTGCAATTTTGGGTGGCAATTACACCCAATTCCTTCAATGAATTTTGATCATAGTCTTATAGAATCGAAGATTGGAGATTTCTCTACGATATTGGTTATATGAGTTCATGAATTTAGTGCGTAGATCGAAAACTGTTAACGATTTAAAATCACACAGTACTGGCCATTAACAAAGAGACCGGCGACGGCTGTCATATTGGAATTAGGGTTTCTATGATTTTAAGGGGTATATTTATAATGAAATATTATTATTTAATTTTCTAAATTCCAGAAAAAGCCCGATTACTTATAATAACTCCAAATTCAGCCCAACTAATGTTATCCCCAGCCAAATACCCCGTTCCGGACACAATGGACTAGGTCCCGTCAACCCATTTGATCGTCTTAACCCACTTTTCTTTATTTTAAAATTAAATCATTTAATTATTTAATTCGATTGTACATTTTAATTTACCGGGGCTATATACTGATTCTAAAAAATCCAAAAAAATTATTTCTAGCTTTGTTTTGACGATACAGTCCTAACAAAATTAATTTAGTCGAATTTGAAGATTGTTTGAAAATGGCCATTTTCAAGTCGATTAAATTTGACTGAAATTGACAAAACACATTTTCTTTTATTGTGCTCACGTATTGATTTCAAAAATTATGAAAATTTAAACCTAGCAATAATTTGACTTTCCGGTTCCAACAAAAGTGGTTTCGTCAAAAACAGAGGTCGTTTGAAAAATGGCTACTTATATGGGCTATGTATTCTATTAAATTCTACAACGACTATTCTGAATATTCAACTGGCCATCACTTTTGATTCGCACTATGAAATTTCAATTTTTCTGATTCGTTGGAAAGATATTTTTAAACAGATTCTAATATTTTTGGTTTCACTAAAATCCGATTTATTTTGCATCATGTAAAGTCAGTCAAAGTTCAAATTCAAACTTTCAAACTGCCGCGCTATTTCTAACTCCTTATATAGTTATAATAAATATATTCGTTTTAACTTCGATTTAAATAAATTTTTAATTGTTATTATTTAAAATAAATTATTTTGAATATTTAAAATCCATTAAAATTTCTAAAATAAAAATTTTAAATTGGTTCCAAAATTCCGGGTTGTTACAATCTCCCCCACTTAAAATCTTTTCGTCCTCGGAAAGGAACGCAGGTAAAAGTTGTTTAATTTACCAACTCAACTTTAATTTTTATATTGGTTTCAAATTTTTTATTAGTTGATTAAATTTTCAAATATATATAACTTTTATATATTCAAAAATCATTTTTTCTAAAATCGGATTATATATAATCACAAATACGTTAATTATAAACATGTCACTCTCAACTCATTCTAGGGCATTTCTAACCCCATCTCTAACGAGTTTTCTCATTCAAGGATACTATTGATCCTATCTCTAATGAGTATTCTTTTATAGGATATTACTAATCCTACCTCTGATGAGTCTTTTGTTCACTTCTAACGAATTGTACCCCAAAGATTTGAATTAATCAAAGCTCTGATACCAACTGTAATGATTCAGATATCGCCCGGACCTAATCGATCACAAAACCGACCAAGACCGTTCAAAAACCTGAATACGCTAACTTTGGGTATACAACACATCAGAACAAATAACATAAGACTTTTATTACATCATAATAACGTAACATCAGAGTACAGAATATATCAAAGTATATCGAATATAGTACAACGGAAGATAAATTTACAATAGATTTAATACATTGCAACGGAACAAGTAAATTAATCACAACGGAAGATTATCAATGCTCTGGACACAGCTTTAGGCTTCAATCCTGAATCCTTCTCAAAATAACTACAAAATAAGCTACTCAACTGCCCGTGTGGAAAAGAGGGCACCCGAGTTTGCAAAGTGAAACAAACTACGGGTCTGACATGTTAGATCTAGATTAACCCTAAAGGGGGGTGAATAGGGTTTATCACAGTTTTTTGCTAAATTAAA
Source organism: Allium sativum (assembly GCA_030737875.1). NCBI lineage: Eukaryota > Viridiplantae > Streptophyta > Magnoliopsida > Asparagales > Amaryllidaceae > Allium > Allium sativum. The sequence continues at coordinate 829,093,075 of CM060924.1, forward strand.
AATCTGATAGGATATCAAAATAATAAACAGATCACAGAATGCAGCAAAAATAAAAGTGCAGAAAATAAATCACACATAGATATACCCTGCTTCGGCAAAACCCTGCCTACTACTGCATTCCTAAGGTTTCTACTTGGTAAAAAACAAATCCCACATACAAGACCATGTATACTCGCGAACCCTCGCTCCTATTCTAATCCTACGCTCAAAACCTTATACTGATCTAATCCTCTAGATCAGAATTACCTGGATTACAACCCCGTAACCAGCAAACCCTAGATTTTACAAACTCTAGTAAACTGTCAGTTAACCCCTAACTGAACCTCCTAGATTTTACAAACTCTAGAAATGTGGGACGGTTTCAATTCAAATTACAATGGACAACACAAAATTAAAAAAAACTTTAAAAACTCTAGGATTTAAAAGGAAAAACAATCTCCCTTTTAAAACACTTGAACTAGGTCAAGCCCACTTGATAATCTTGGCCGAACCATCTTTATTTTCTTTGTATCGATGTCTTTTGTCATCAAAAAAAAATGGCGGCTTTAAAAGGGAAACTACAGTTTCTTCTCGTTTGCTCGAAATCGAATCGTGACTTCTGAAAAGATTGAAAATTTTGTTCTCTGAAGCTCCTATTACTTTATGTTGGTCTGACGTTCGAATTAAAGCACTTGCGATCGAAAAGCATTCAATGAGTTTTCTGAATTTAATTCTGATTTGCTCTTGAAAGTTTGGCTTGTGTTTTCCATAGATAATTGCCTGTGATGAGTGGTGATTTTATCGGGATAATTCGAACCCTAATCGACTCTGATTTCCTCGAGTAATTTGATCTGATTGCGCGATGTTTCCTCTTTTAATCATCGTTGATTAAATCGGTTCCTTGGCTTTGAACTGTTGCATGATTGTTGATGAATTTGAACACGTTCTTTTCCCTTGAATGAATCAGAAAAATTTGCCCCTTTTGAAATCGAAATAATATTTATAACCCATGAAAACTTGGTTGTTTCTTTCCAAAATTTGTGTATTTGTAAAACTGGAAATATGTCGAATTGATTTGTTTAAAACTGGAAATTAAATTTCCATACATTTCCATAAACATGAATATACACATTACTCTTTATAACTGGAATGAATATTTGCCATTTATGAAAATCTTTGCTTTGATTGTTCCTTTGTGTTGACTTGTATCGATTTGGCTTTATCATTTTAACTTGTGAGAGAAATTCACAAATCCGGTAACCAAAAATAACTTGCCAAACTTAAAATGCAATGATCCATTTTCATGCATTCGAGATTTCACATTTAACACTTTCCAGAAAAGAAAAGTTTTTGCCAAAGCTATAGCAATGTACCATCACTCGTTTCCTATTTGAATTGTTTTTCATGGATAAACTTGAAATGTTTCTTGCTGCTTATTGAACCATTTGCTTAACCGCTGATTTCATGCATGATTATCATTCCCAATCACTTTGAGCTGTTTAGCTAAGTTCATTGTTGTTGTGTCTCCATTTGTCTGCTATAAATCTGAACTCATTGAGATATGTAGTGTACATCCTTGAAAAATATTTTCTTTGTGTTTCCCTGCATGATCATGCTGTATGAATAAGTATGCCAGTGTACACATGCACTTGATTCAACTCGAAATCTTAAATGAGTTCGTTGCTGTATCATTTGTAAATGCATGATCATACATTACTGTCCATGCTTGAGCTTCATCACTTGAGTATAACTGTGTACATGATCTTTTGAGCTGCCATGATCCTGTAGCTCCATTGTTTTACCTTGGCTTGTATTTGAGTTGTTTGAAACATTTTTGGGTTGAACTCCATGCTTCAACCATACATGTATATATGTCCGCCTGTTGAGTTTTGTGTTCATCACCATGCTGATCCATTTGCTGACTTGTTGATCACGCTGATTTGTTGTTTCATGCTTGCTTTGATTATACACTGCTCCATGTATGTTATGCACATGTGTGCCGAACCATGTTCTAGTTTGACTGTTGCGTCACACATGCTCCAGACTTGTTTACTTTGACAATTTGCATTACGATGCACACTATACTTTGTTGATCGTGCCATGCCATCACTTGATATGCAGTTATGAATGATTTCATGTTTTGTTGTATTGAACTTTTGTACATGTGTGCACGACCCACTTGATTTGGTTCATGCTCTTGACCATGCTCATATGCACTGAGTTGAGATGGTCCACGTGGCTACTGCTCAGTTGCTCGTTGATTGGCGAGGCAATGCACACATGTATATTTATACACGTGTGTATATGCAGCCTTCAGACTAATTTTCTTGTCCCTGCACTAAAATATTTTATATATACACTGACTGCCTTGTGGTATTTACAGTGTATCACTGTGAATATCACAAGCTGTCTAGACACAGTCGGAAAAATCAGATCGAGTCAGAAAAATGATGAGAAACACACTGAAATTTTGAGGCAAATAAATTTTCAAAATAAAAATTATATTCGCTAGAATTTAGAATATTATGTCTGTTGCAGTGTACTCTGTGTGTGTTTCATTTGACAGGTAAGCAGAAGATGACTGGACTGACAGTGAGCCGTGAAGACAGAAGATAAAAGACAGAAGGAAGAAATCAAAAGCAGTGTGTAAAAGTGTATATGAGTGAATGTACAAATGGAATTGTATATGAGTGAATGTGAAATGTATGAGTTGTATTGAATACGAAAATGAATATAAATTGAAATGTATATCAGTGATGTATTCAAATAGTGGAGTATAAAATTTGTACTATTTGAATGTATGAAATAAAATATTTATATTTAAATAAAATACTGTTGAATATTTGAATTTGTGCGTAGTTGTATTCTATGTAAATTTAAATATTATATTCATGTCTGTGATGTGAATATGAAACAGTACGATTACAAATATATTTAAAAATATATATATATTAGGCTGTTATCATCAAACAAAAATCATATAATTGTGCATACAATACCGTTATATACAACAATCTCCCCCTTTTGATGATGACAAACAAATATTAAGATTTTGAATAAATGTGTTTGACAGTGAAGAACAGAACTCCCCCTATTTGATTGCTCCCTCTACAACAGATACTCCCTTTATAACTGTGCATGAGTGAAAAGAATGTGAATATGAATCGGAATTTTCAAAATTAAAATAATTATAAAATATTCACTCATAAATCAAAATCTCAACCCATTCTCCCCCTTTTGTTATCATCAAAAGGATTTAGAATTTAAAATATAGATGAAAATTGACTAAAAATATAATTTCAGCATAAGAGAAAGAACGGTCATCATAAATCTCAATCAATCAAACAAAAATCATAATAAACTAAGAACAGGTGGCATATTTCACATTGCAGAATGATGGATTTACAATGAATTTTATAAAAATGAGGAGAGTTATAAAAATATGAATTTCAATTATTTTCAAAAGATTTTTTATAAAAATGAAGCACAAAAACAGTAATGGATTTGGATTATAATTAATAATTCAATTTAAGTGACAAAATTGTATAATCTCAAATCCTAATAGCTATCAAACAACAAATCATAATACTTCATAAGATTTCAACACATTTCACAGATTAGAAAGATGGATTGATAGGCTGGTTTTTTTCACAAAGGAGAATTTCAAATTAATTTCAATTTATAGCACATTATTTCCTTTTTTTTATTTAAGAGCACATTGACCACGCATAACCAGAACTTGGATTTTTAAATGAGATCAGCTGCAGCTTAAATTATAAGTTGTCTGTTAACCATGCATGACTAGAGCTTGGGTTTTTAAATGAGGTTAGAGACACACTTATATATATATATATATATATATATTATATGTTTGTCATTTCATCTCTAAGGGAAAAAAACTCCTCGGTATATAAAACCAATATGGATGATAGAAATGTAATAGGCACAGAGATGGACTGTGAAATAAATTTCTAAATTAATTATATTATGAAATATGCTCGATTATACTGTGATCACTGAAAATTTTCAATTGTCACTATTTCTGAAAAATAACATAGTCCCATTTCTATCACAAATATTTCCACTGTTTATTCAAAAAGATTTTAAAACATATTAACTCTCCACATTAATATAAAATTTTCTTGGATGGCAAAATGATGATAGATAAAGGAGATGGTCGTGAAATAATTGCCAATTCAAAGATAATCATAATAAATGTTCAACCATCATGAAAATATAAATAAAATATCCTCTTGTTGTGAAATATACTGAAGTCACGATTCATCACAATTTCAATATCTGTTAATAGTTTTAATGAATTATAAATACAGATTTCAATTTCTGACTGAATAATCAATAAATAATTTTAAAATTGAAAATCAATCACAAGAGGGATATGAAGATCTATACATGCCAAGAGGGATAAATTTGTACAAGGCAAAAAGAGTGTGTGGATCTATACAAGGTGAAGATTAGAATCTAAGTACAGATGAGTGAGACAAATATAAGGCACTTCTGATACCACTTGGTGTCCCTATTAATGAGGAATGTAACAAGACAGCGGAGACAAACCAGGATATAACAGATAAACAGAAATTCAATCACAAGGTCCAAGCAGACATGACAAGCAAAGTAATTTCAGCAGCAACCAATTTTAATCAAAACAAGTAGTTATCTAAGATCATTTTCAAACGCTGTATCAGAGTAGCATACAAAACCATTAGCACAACAGACTTGTCAGAAAATGTTACTAATGGTCACAAAATATATTTCATGATCCAAGATTATAAAATTTAGTTTATTTCAAATCATTTGAGGAAAACTGAAAAATCAGGATTCAATGAATCAATCACACCAGATTATAATTTTCAGATCCAAGATATGTGTGTGATTCAATAAATCAATAATTTCAAATGATTTTAAACAAACATATATTCAAATCAGCTAATCATGAAATAACAGTGAGTTTCAAGACAGGATTTTCAAAGAATTTTTCCAAATTATTTCTGACAAGCCTAAAAAAATTCAGATCATTTACATCAAGTTTGAGTAATAATTCATGATCCAAAAATAATGGTTTATTCGAAATCACTTGAACAAATGTAAATCACGAGATACAATGAATCAATCACACATAATTAATAATTTCAGATCTGAGAGGTGTGTGAGATTCAAAATATCAGAAATTTCAAATGATCTCAAACAAACAAAAAACTAAGCCAGATAATCATGAATAACAGTGAATTTCAAGATGTAAACAATGAGTCTCAAGACACTTCAAAAAATTTCAAGCCAATCTAAAAACCAATGAAATTATGACAACTAAGAAGTAGCAGTGTGCTATAATGAGTATATTATTTTAAGCTTTTCTAAAATGAATTAGAAGAACCTCAGAACAATAGAGATGTGCGAAATTTCAATTGTTTTTTAGTTCTTCAAAAAATTTAGAATTCATATTAACAGTGTACAAGATATAACAAGAATACGTCAACACTGTTACAAATTCAGAAAAATAGAAAATGAACTTCAAAACAATTGCAGATATTTACAAGATTGAACTCAAGATCTGGAAATGATTAAAAACATTAGTGTTTTATTATGATGAACTGAATTTCCAAAAAAATATGAATTCTGCAATTTGAAGTTAAGGAAGCCCAAGAAGTTACAAAGATATGACAGTGACAAATCAAACAAAAAATAGACAGAAGGGACAGAAGGAGAAATAAACAAAGAAAAAAAAACAAAGAATATTTACAAAGGTGAGTTTAGAGATCATACCAGAATCCAATGTAAATCAGAATCTCTAACTCAACAAATCTTGGTTGGAGGAACTGTAAATCATACATAAGTATAAAACAACTTGAATTCAAATTTCTTTTTGCACAGCAGTTCCTCAGCCTCAACTGGTACCTAATAGTTCATAGGATCGAGTGGTCTAACAAAATTTGTAAAACCACTCTCAATTGTTTTCTTACATTTTGATACCCAAATCTGTTTATATAACAATCCATCAGAATTTACCAAAGTTCCTTTAGGGACCCAAATCCGTTTGAATTTATATGAATTCACTTTATTTCTTTTTGGGGTCTGTTATCAAACAATTTCTTATCACGTTTGTGATTCAAAAATCCTTTGATATTATCAGAGTTCAAAATTTCAAATCGATTCTTTTTAAAGCAGTTTGAAGGATTTTTCAAATCATTTGAATTTCGTTTTCCAAAAACATCATTTTTCCCAAAACCAAGACCATGCTTATTTTCAGAAGAAAATTGGTTTTTCAACAACATATTCAAATATTTTTCACCATTAGAAAATTTAGCCAATGTTGTCTCAAGTTGTTGAATTTTAAATTTAAGATCACCATTTTCTTTCATTAGATCTGTATAACGGTTTTCAGTGATCTTACTCTTTCCAAAATCAGTTTTCAAAACCAAATTTTCATCATTAAGCAATTTAATTTTGATTTGGGACTCAGCAACTTCAAATTCAAAATGTTTTTGTTTTTCAAACTCAAATTTCTTGGATTTTTTCAATCTCGTTTTCCAATTCTTTCAAAATCATTTCGGATTTCAACAAATTCTCCTTTTCAGCAATTTCAAATTTGGAATATATATCAGTCTTAAAAGTTTCAAATTCCTTTTGTAAAAAATTACTCAAACTTGATAACTCAATCTTGTTTTCTTTTAAGATTAGAATTTCCTTTTCAAACTTTTGAATATTTTTATTGAGACGAACAAGATTGGTTTTCAATTTCAAACAATTTTTACAATCTGAATTTGAAGAATTTTTAAAATGTTCAAGTTGTGATTCCAAATCATCAATTTTGCTAGTCAACTTAGAATTCTTAGATTTCATAGATTTATTTTTCATTTGGATTTTCTCAATAGATTTGGTTAAATCAACACAAAAATAAACCAGATATTCATAAGAAAAATTTCTTATCTCTTCGTCGGTTGAATCTCCATCATTTGATCTATCCGAAATATCATCTATGTGACCTATTAAGCATAGATCTGAATCTGAGTTGCCACTCTGGGGTTTTGAGCAGTCGTCAGATTCTCAATACAGCGCGTTGAGAGTTCTCCAGATATCCTATGCAGTTAAACAATAGAGATAAATTTTAATTGATCATTATCAAGATAGGAATAAATAATATGCATAAAACGAGCATTCAGATCCATATTCTTCTTGTCTAACATATTTCCCAAATTTTCAACAGTATTCCAATGTTCAAAATTAACATATTTTAAATATAATTCGAATTTTGATATCCATATTAAAAAATCTGTTCCATTGAAAATAATTGGAATATCATTGGACTGACTCTTAGAAGACTGACATCTAGGATGACCCATCATTCTAGAATTAATAATTACCTACTCTGATAGCACTTGTTGGATCTAGATTAACCCTAGAGGGGGTGAATAAGGTTTGTCACAGTTTTTTGCTGAATTAAAAATCTGATAGGATATTAAAATAATAAACAGATCACAGAATGTAGCAAAAATAAAAGTGCAGAAAATAAATCACACATAGATATACCCAACTTCGGCAAAACCCTGCCTACTACTGCATTCCTAAGGTTTCTACTAGGTAAAAAAAATAGATCTCGCATACAAGACCATGTATACTCGTGAACCCCTTGCTATTCTAATCCTACGCTCAAAACCCTAGACTGATCTAATCCCTTAGATCAGATTTACCATGATTACAACCTCGTAACCAGTAAACCATAGATTTTACAGACTTTAGTAAACTGTCAGTTAACCCCTAACTGAACCTCCTAGATTTTATAGACTCTAAAACTATTCGAACGGTTTCAATTCAAATTACAAAGGACAACACAAAATTAATTACAACTTTAAAAGCCCTAGGATTTAAAAGGAAAAACAATCTCTCTTTTAAAACACTTGAACTAGGTCGAGTCCACTTGATAATCTTGGCCGGCCTATCTTTATTTTCTTTGTCCCGATGTCTTTTGTCTTCAAAAAAATGGCGGCTTCAAAAGAGAAACTAGGGTTTCTTCTCGTTGCTCGAAATCGAATCGTGGCTTCTGAAAAGACTGAAAATTTTGTTCTCTGAAGCTCCTTTTACTTTATGCTGGTCTGACGTTCGAATTGAAGCACTTGCGATCGAAAAACATTCTGTGAGTTTTCTGAATTTAATTCTGATTTGCTCTTGAAAGTTTAGCTTGTGTTTTCCATAGATAATTTCCTGTGATGCGTGGTGATTTTATAGGGATAATTCGAACCCTAATTGACTCTGATTTCCTCGAGTGATTTGATCTGATTGCGCGATGTTTCCTCTTTTAGTTGTCCTTGATTAAATCGGTTCCTTGGCTTTGAACTGTTGCGTGATTGTTGATGAATTTGAACACGTTCTTGTCCCTTGAATGAATCTGAAAAATTTTGCCCCTTTTGAATTCGAAATGATATTTATAACCTGTGAAAACTTGGTTGTTTCTTGCCCAAATTTGTGTATTTGTAAAACTGGAAATATGTCGAATTGATTTGTTTAAAACTGGAAATTAAATTTACATATATTGCCATAACCATGAATATACACATTACTCTGTATAACTGGAATGAATATTTGCCATGTATGAAAATCTTTGCTTTGATTGTTCCCTTGTGTTGACTTGTATCAATTTGGCTTTACCATTTTAACTTGTGAGAGAATTTCACAAATCCAGTAACCAAAAATAACTTGCCAAACTTAAAATGCAATGATCCATTTTCATGCATTCGAGATTTCACATTTAACACTTGCCAGAAAAGAAAAGTTGCTGCCAAAGCTGTAGCATTGTATCATCACTTGTTTCCTGCTTGAATTGTTTTGCATGGATGAACTTGAAATGTTTCTAACTGCTTATTGAACCATTTGCTCGACCACTGATTTGATGCATAATTATCATTCCCAGTCACTTTGAGTTGTTTAGCTAAGTTCATTGTTGTTGTGTCTCCATTTGTCTGCTATAAATCTGAACTCATTGAGATATGTGGTGTACATCCTTGAAAAATATTTGCTTTGTGTTTCCCTGCATGATTATGTTGTATGAATAAGTATGTCAGTGTACACATGCACTTGATTAAACTCGAAATCTGATATGAGTTCATTGCTGTATCATTTGTAAATGCATGACCATACATTATTGTCCATGCTTGAGCTTCATCACTTGAGTATAACTGTGTACATGATCTTTTGAGCTGCCATGATCCTGCAGCTCCATTGTTTTACCTTGGCTTGTATTTGAGTTGTTTGAAACATTTTTGGGTTGAACTCCATGCTTCAACCATACATATATATATATATGTGTGTGTGTGTGTGTGTGTGTGTGTGTGTGTGTGTGTCCGCCTGCCTTGTTGGGTCTTGCATTCATCACCATGCTGAATTCATTTGCTGACTTGTCTTATTCACACTGATTTGCTGTTTCATGTTTGCTTTGATTATACACTGCTCCATGTATGCTATGCACATGTGTGCCAAACCATGTTCTGGTTTGACCGTTGCGCCACACATGCTCTAGACTTGTTTACTTGGACAATTTGCATTACAATGCACACTATACTTTGCTGATCTTGCCAGGCCGTCAGTTGATATGCAGTTATGAGTGATTTCATATTTTGCTGTATTGACTTTTGTACATGTGTGCACGGCCTACTTGATTTGGTTCATGCTCTCGACCATGTTCATATGCACTGAGATGAGATGGTCCACGTGGCTACTTCTCAATTGCTCGCTGATTGGTGAGGCAGTGCACACGTGTATATTTATACATGTGTGTATATGCAGCCTTCATACTGATTTTCTTGTCCCTACACTGAAATATTTTATATATACACTGACAGCCTTGTGGTATTTACAGTGTATCACTGTGAATATCACAAGCTGTCTAGACACAGTCGAAAAAATCAGATCGAGTCTGAAAAATGATGAGAAACACACTGAAATTCTGAGGCAAATAAATTTTCAAAATAAAAATTATATTCGCTAGAATTTTGAATATTATTCCTGTTGTAGTGTACTCTGTGTGTGTGTTTCATTTGACAGGTAAGCAGAAGATGACTGGACTGACAATGAGATGTGAAGACAGAAGGCAGAAAGCAAAAACAGTGTGTAAAAGTGTATATGAGTGAATGTATAAATGGAATTGTATACGAGTGAATGTGAAATGTATGAATGTTGTATTGAATATGAAAATGAATATAAATTGAAATGTATATCGGTGATGTATTCAAATAGTGGAGTATAAAATTTGTACTGTTTGAATGTATGAAATAAAATATTTATATTTAAATAAAACACTGCTGAATATTTGAATTCGTGCATAGTCGTATTCTATTTAAATTTAAATTATATTCCTGTCTGTAATGTGGGTATGAAACAGTACGATTACAAACATATTAAAAAGAATATATATTTGGTTGTTATCATCAAACAAAAATCATATAATTGTGTATACAACACCGTTATATACAACAAGTCATGGGACTGGTATGAGAAATCTTTCCTAACTTATCTAATAATAAGGCTAATCACAGGACCATGCCGCTAACGCGGAACGGGTTTACTCCATTGGATTGCCAGTGCATAAACATCAACCATAAATAAACATATGGATCTACAATGCATCAATCAACATGCAATTCCTTAATCTACCCATTTAGGCTTAATCCCTAAACTTAGATTTCAAAATCCAATTCACTTTATAGAAATTATTTCTTTGGACTTTATTTCCCGATTTCTTTTATTTCAAATCATTTGAAATAAATATCTATTTTTTAATATCAAATTAGATTTCACTTCGGGATTTGAAAACAAAACATTTGGAAATATGAATTCCAAAATGTAACAAAACATACAAACAAGTATGAAACCAAATATCGGTCATGTTCCCTCAGGACCGGGCAGTACGCACCCTAACCGAACCTATATATATACACACACACACACACATATATATATATATATATATATATGCACCTAACGGCTACACTGACAATGCACCATCCCGCTAATTGGGGAAGACATGCACGCCCTCACACTGTTAGTCAATTTTGGGTCACTCGCATCTTCAGCCACATACTTGCTAAATCATTTTATATCCCAAAGTAGGGAAAATCATTTCACAACATAATCACAAGTATAATCAAATCTATATAGATTTCTACTTACAAATCATTTCGAAATCATCGGGTATAGTCCCCGAAATCGTTTCCGTTTTATAAAACATTTTATAAAACATTCCATGTTCAAAATCGGGAATGACTTTTTTTTTTTTGGCAAAGCCGACGGAGGTTAAATGGCCCCCTACCATATACCAAAGAAGAGTACAAAGTTAAACATAGAAGGAAACAAGAAAAAAATAAATACAGGGAGTACAAGGCATACCAATGCTATAGAAACTAACACAAAACACATAATTACAATAGTGAGCAGAACGCTAGCCAAAAATACCAGGATCATAAGTGAATTTGAGGAATTTTAGACCTTCCCTAATGTCATGCCAAACGTATTGCTTCCACTGAGTATTATTCATGTTGGACGCAGCATCAAAAATACAGATATTGCGTTGCCGCCAAATATTGCTAGTGATCTTCTTTAAAACATAACAAAATATTCTCGCTCTTGGGTCTTTGCCTCAGCATTTGTTTTCAATAAAGCTCCATTTAGTTGTGCTTGAAGTGTACCCTCTGCTTTCATTAAGCTGTTGCTTGGCCTCATTCCACAAGTTTTTCATGACAATGCAGTCAAAGTATTAGTGTTGCGTGTTCTCTTCTTGGCTGTAGCGGTATTTGCAAGTTTTGTTCACGTCTATTCCAAAGTTTGCAAGCATGTCCATAACGTGAAGAGCTCCAGCAATTATTTTCCATAGGATGAGATTGTCCTTAGCTTAGTTATCCCCACGCCATAAAGGTTTGCACCATCTGTAATTTAACATTTGTGAAGTACCAGGAAATAAGTTGTACATTGTTTTAATTTGAAACTTCTCACCATTGCCCTTCCAGTTGACCGTGTCTTTGCTGAAGCGCTGCTTAGCAGTAGTAATCCTCTCCCATAGCATGTTGACTGATTGGATGGTAGATTGCGGAAGTCTGATCTCATTTCCAGAGAAGATGTCACCAACTGTAGAGTGCTGAGCCACTCCCGATTGCATTTTTTCCAGGTATGAAACAGTTGTTCCATTGATAAGTCCGTAATCCACCCACGGATCTTCCCAGAAGAGGACATTTGCAAAGGCATCTTGGCCATATTTAAAGTACGACAAAACTTTAGTTTTGAGAGAGAGTAAATTTTTCCACATCCAGCTATGGTTATTTTTCACTGTCAAATTCCAGAAAGAGTTATCTTTCAGAATATTATCATATGACCATTGGACCCACAGGCTATTTTTGTGGCACACAATGTCATTGATATATTGAGTTAAAGGAGCACGGTTCCAGAGAACCATGTCATGAATCCCAAGGCCTCCTTTACTAACCGGTTTTTCTAGGATTTTGAAAGATATTGGGGCGAAGTACTTAGAATGAATATCGCCTTTCCATATGAACCTCATAAAAGCCGTCTTAATCATGTCGAGCAGCTTTTAAGGAAGAACATACATTCTCGCCTAATAAACTTGCATCGCAATGATCGCCGACTTAACTAAAGTAATTCTCCCTGCCTGACTCAGTAGTTTTGAAGACCAACACTGAAGTCTGCCGGTGATTTTATTATACAGTGGGAGACATTGAGAAGTGGTTATTCTAGCCGAAGCAAGAGGTAACCCAAGATAGGTGGTACTATTGCTACTAGGAGTCAAACCAGTGAGGTAGTGTGTTTGTTATTTTCTAGTTTCACTCACTCCCGCGATCATAATCTCGGATTTTTCATAATTGATTTTCAAACCTGTTGTGAGGTAAAATTGTTGTAGTGTTGCCATTATGTTGTTCAGAGTGTTGTCATCAGGTTTGCAAAAAATTATTAAATCATCGGCAAACATTAACGCAGTAACTCTTGGGTTCTTACATTTCGGGTGAAGTGAAAACTGATTGTCATCCACAAGTTTGTTAAGTATGCCGGTAAGCAGTTCCATCACAGTTATAAAAAGATAAGCGGAGATTAAGTCTCCTTGGCGTATACCTTGTTTACAACCAAAAAAACCCACAAGATTACCATTGACATTTATGGAGTAGTTAACAGTGCTTATGCACTGGAAAATCCAAGCGTTAAATAAAGGCGGGAAGGTCATAAAACTAAGTATGCGAATTATAGTAAGCCACTGAAGAGAATCAAAAGTCTTTTTAATGTCAAGTTTCAACATAGCTCTAGGAGAAATATGAGTGGTGTTGTAGCCCTTAATAAGCTCGTGAGCAAGTAAAATATTGTCAAGAATATTATGTTTCGGGAGAAATGCCGACTGGTTGTAAGATATTATACAAGGTAGGACAATTTTTAATTTGGTCGCTAAGATTTTAGCTATACATTTGTAGATAGAATTACAACATGATATAGGTTTGTAGTCAGCGACATTACAAGCATTATTCGTTTTAGGGATGAGAGCTATAGTAGTGTTGTTATACGATCCCATCATTTTAGCTTTAGAGAAGAATTGTTTGACTGCCTTACAAACATCATTTCTTGTTATATTCCAACTATGCTGATAGAATTTTATGTTAAAACCGTATGGGCCACCGCTGTAATCAGCATTGAGGGAAAATACTGCTTCTTTGATTTCATTGTCGTTAACCGTAGCACATAGGAAACTACACTGCTGCTCATTAATCATAGGTAGCAAATAAGGGTTAATTTCTTCAATTTGAGGACAGAAATTATTAGCATTCCCAAAAAGCTTTGCAAAATAAGAAACAAAAGCATTTTGAATTTCATACATATTGGTACGCACCTGCCCTTCCAGATCACACACCGCATGTATATCTTGTTTTCACTGCTTTGCCTTTAACATAGCATGAAAGAAGGCTGTGTTCCTATCACCGTCTTCAAACCAGTGGATCCTGGATTTTTGTTTCTTCATTTGAGCTTCGGATTGCAAAGCTTCAAGTTGTTTTAGAGATGTCTCCGCTTCCAGTTTAGCAAGCGTGCTGTCAGTAGGATTCTTGAGCATATGGCTTTGAATTTGACTCAGCTGATTCAACCATTTTGTTGATAACAAATTGCCACAGCCAAATCTGGTCTCAGCCCAAGGTTTTAAGGCTTCTTTCAGAGCTTTGAGTATTTTATGGAGTACGTACATCGGATTACCATAAGATGGTGTAGTCTAAGAAGTTATGTGTAACAACCTGCAAATCCGTAATACCTGAGTTGACTATATACATCATACGTCCAACCCAAATATCACGAAAATACGAACCATTTTTTTAGAAGAAAAAAGTAGAAGAATAACAGCAATAACAACACAGAATCTCACATCGCAGCGGAACAAAATATAATATATCATATCTTTTGAAATACAAAATTTCAACTGTATAACATACACTTATCAGAGTACAACACTTACAACACAGCGGAACAAAACTCTATATAACTAACGCTGAAGCCCCTGCTCCAAGCTCCTTTAGATAGATCTGTAAAATCCTGAACTACTTGACTGCCCGTATAAATTTAGGCACCCAAGAGTTTAGGTAGAACAAAACAAAATAAACTCCGGGTCAGTCATGGGACTGGTATGAGTAAACAGTTTTAAACAGTTTCAGAAAACTAAATGATACCTCATAAGACCACGCCGTATAACACGGAACGGGTTTTTCCCTTATGAGAATCCAAATACTTGATTTAACTTTCAGAATCCTTTTGAAAGGAATGATAATCTTTATATCAAAACTCTTTTGATATTATAATAATGTCTAAATCAAGTAGATAACAATCTAGTGGAACGTTTGCATCTCACGTTCCACATATATAATATACAATCATAAATCGCGGGCACTTATTGGATATTTGATTTCCAACTATGAAAGGTATGGAACCACCTGCCGCTGGTATATCTCTAGAGGAGAATACACCGAGTTCAACAAGAACATCTTGTAACTCAGCCACACATGACCGACCACTCATTTCGCTTGAGTGTATCGAATGTATATCACCAACGGTTGAGATCAGCAACCGTTTCCCGAATGGGACAGCATCAACAATAGATTTTTAGAAGTAAATGAAACTCTAGATCAGGTGATTATACACCCTAATAGGTGCGACCTACATAGCCATGCTGCCCACCCAATTTCTGTCATTTACCAGTTGATGAGGCTTGAGGTTACGCTTTATCATCACATCAGATTCACTTCGAATGCCACATTGTCAGATCCATCGAAAATCACTAATTGATGTCTACAACAGTACATTACGTGTTAGCTAAAGAAGTTTCCTTCTCCGCTTCCCTCTTGGTACGATTGAAGAAATCAATGTACGTGACCTTTCTGGAAATACTCTGTCAGACATTCATCCATACAAGTCATCCAGGAACAGGATGAACCGAAGACACTATTCAGTACATCCATCTTAGGCACTGTTATCTAAGACTTATACAATAGCCCTTGCACTTTACTCCGTTTTCAATTTTCTTTGGCATATATGATTCGCAGCGCTTCTGCCAATACAGAGTGGT
Organism: Allium sativum; assembly: GCA_030737875.1. Classification (NCBI taxonomy): domain Eukaryota; kingdom Viridiplantae; phylum Streptophyta; class Magnoliopsida; order Asparagales; family Amaryllidaceae; genus Allium; species Allium sativum. Next base: position 829,108,655 of record CM060924.1, read on the forward strand.
TCGTCGGATAATAATCCAATCGGTCTCTCCATATTGACAACGATGGTCAAAACTTCGATAGTCTGTGATTTAACTATCGAATAAAAACAAGTGTTTCGATAGTCGATGATTTAACTATCAAAGAAAACAAGTGTTCATCCAATTATCAAACAATCGCCGAGCCCTTAATTAATATTCCATTAATTAAATCACTTTTCTATTTCTTTATCAATATTTATTAATCAAATATTTTCAATAACCATATTGGCCTTTTACGTTATTTGGAAAACATTTCCGAATATCGCCTTCCTTTATTTTCTAAACTTTAGAAAATATATGCTATTTATAATTGGAAAATATTCCAATTACTTATCTCTTTCCCGATCTCGTTTATTTCTATACTTAGGAAATATTCTTTATTATATTTCCAAGCTTACACTTATTTGGGTTAAAACGGATGTTGTGTAAAACATCGTTACGACAACCCAAATACTATATTCAACTAACTCTTATCCAACATTGATTTTCAAGCCTGAAATATTACTATTTATTTGTCAATAATAAATCAATCAGTTGGGGTATAACTACCTCTCAGACCTTAACGGAATACCATTTATAACGTCAAAACAGATATGACTACTTTCTCGAATAATCAATAACATACAACTACTTATTCACTTTTAAACACGTATACACTTTCTCTTTCTATTACTACGGGATTTTATTCTTAGTCTTCCTTTATGATTTTACTATTCTATTCTTTAGTTTGTTTTCCTATCGACTTCTATACATATTGATATATAGATTCTTGTTATCAAATTTCTTAAAAATATTCTAACTCCTTAAATTTCCGGAAAAAATCGCCATAACCTCCTTTGTACCGTGAGCATTGGGATATTTCAAATAGCCTCCCATGGCCCTCACCAATCCAAAAGAAAAAGAAAAAAAACCAAGCGGCTTGCCGATACGGCGCATAAAATCTCATATATGAATTAAATACGCACCTTCCTGTCGAGCACTCTATCTATTTCACTTCTATACTTTATTCCAAACCTGTCTCATGTATATCCATACATTTCTAATTCATTTCAACTTAATCCAATCGTTTTAACATAGTTCGTTAATTGATTTGCAAATTACTGGTTTGCATATTTCACCCTCATATTTGAGTATAACATGTTCAAATATATTTTAGCTTACTTATAAACCAAATCTAATTCTATTTTTAAGCTCGTTTCCTTATAGACTTCTATATTCAAATTCCAATTCAATTCTATTTGAATTCTCTTTCAAATTCCATATTCAATTCTATTTGAATTCTCTTTATTCTCTTTATTCAAATTCTATATACAAATCCTATATTCAAATCTATTTGAATTTTCTTTATACAAATTTCATTTCAATTCTACTTGAATCTTCTATATTCAAATTTCAAATTCAACTCTATGCATTATTTATAAACAACGTTTATAACTTCACTTAAAATCCCACATTATATATTTATAAACAAAGTTTAAATTCAATTCAAATCCCATATTATATATTTATAAACAAAGTTTATAAATTCAATTCAAATCCTACATTTTGATTTATAAACAGAGTTTATAAATTCAATTCAAATCCCACATTTTTATTTATAAACAGAGTTTATAAATTCAATTCAAATCCCACATTTTAATTTATAAACAAAGTTTATAAATTCAATTAAAATCTTACATTTTTATTTATAAACGGAGTTTATAAATCAATTCAAATCCCACATTTTAATATATAAACAAAGTTTATAACTTCAATTCACATCCCACATTTTAATTTATAAACAGAGTTTATAAATCCAATACTCGTTTTATATATATTCAAAACAAGTTAATATTTTCTATAGTTCATTAAAAATTCAAATTCTATTTATAAAAATAGAATTCCCTTTTTAAATCTCAATTATCCTTTTTCGATATTTTTATAAATCAATATTCAAGCCCCAGTGATATTTAAATACCCCAAACAGTCAGTTATCAAATCACGGGATTTCTAACACATCATATATGACAGTATATGTGAACAAACAGATAATAATATTTTTGAGGAATCCTGTTGGATTCCTCCAACCTATTTTCCTGCATCCACAGACGTTAGCACATAAATAATACCCATTCTGCTTCGTGGCAAAATATCGCGGTATAGAAGGTCATCCACTAATATATATTTGTGGGGCGCATAGGGAAATCATCCGCTATGAAACTGCGGGCATCCGCTAATGAGACTGCGGGAACAATCCAATCATCAACCCAATATATATATATAATAGTCAACCCTAAATATATTTCAAACAATCAGAAAGCATTCAACAAGCAACAAACAAATTTTTTTAACGATATAAAAATAATTCTAATTACGGTGAGTGAAATTTACTCACCGAATTTGAAGTTGTCGAATATCCTGTAAAATTCCAAATTTAACGGCTACGAGTTTTATCGACTGAATCCATTCAACATCTACAATTATTAAATTTTATTTAACGATTAATCAATTTCTAATTTAAATTAACCTAACAGATAAATAAATAAATCTATGTATTTTTAATTATATACCTTAATCATGGTGTACAGCCTTCTTTGTCAATTCCTGTTCGAACTTGTTTGTGCCCTCTTTCACCATTACCGAGTCCTAATTACTATTATCATCTTCTTGCTTACTGTAAAATCCAAACTTGTTGCACCAGACTGAGTGGTCCATTTGAATCTCTTTTACTTCTTCCCTTTTTTATCAACAAGAATCACTCTTGGTTTCTAAATTCCCAAATTATCATCCCCTTCTCCAATGAGAACCATTTGAACCTGCTTCCCAATAACTGAACCTCACTGTACAATTCTTCCACCATGAGTCTTCGTGAACTTATTCACATCTAATCCATGGTTAAGTCAGCCCTTAAGTACTTCTCTCCCAATCACGATGCTCCTTCCAGTAAAGGATATGCACTTCAAAAACCATGCGACAGTACCCTTCTTCGAACAACAACGCGCCTCATCTCCCTTCCTCTCGCCACTGCCCTGACATCGTACTCCCAAATAGCACCAAAATCCATCTATCGAGCTGCGTTTTCATTTGTGAATCAAACCGTGAACTCAACCTCCAAACCATCCCCTTCCTAATAGTATCGCACCAAAAATTGAATGCCTGAAACCCCTCTGCCGATCGCCTGCATCGCGATTCCACCATTTTTCCTCATCGCGGTTTCATGCTTCCCGAAGTCGACGTTCACCAGACATCGCCACCCTAATTCCGAGCCTACTGACAAACTCGAGACTGCTACCTCTTTTCCACGCTCGATCCTAACTCATTGGTTCGAACATCGAGACCCCCAAATGGAATCGCACCTAATGCTGAGTATAAGGAATTTTCGGTTTTAGGTTTTTTTTTATTTTGAGGAATTTACTTCGATCTATATTTGATTTGTGAAATCAGGGAGGAGCGGTTTTATACAGATGGAAAGAGAGAAATAAAGAGGATGTGGTTTGATTTGAGTAGAAGGAAAGGAGTGGTGATTAACAAAGAGGGAGGTATCCCTTTATTTTACCTTAAATTTTATTCAATTTTTATTCAATTTAAACCGGTATCCTTTAATTAAAACACCCCTTGATTCCGAACTCCTTTCTGAACCCAACAACTGACATTCCTAGGGTAAAACCGCTATTCTGAACACATTGGGACAGGTATTGAAACCCCATTTGATCATCTGGAACGGATATTAATTTAAATTGATATATTTTAAATTTAAAACAAATAAATTCTTCGATAATAAAATTATTATTATCGCTTTTATATTCAAACAGAACTGACACTGATTATCTGAATCATTTCGATTCAGTTTTAACTTCGAATTTATTTATTGTTTTCGTATTCGTCAATTTAATATATTCGATATTAAATCGAAATCGATTATTAAATTGATAACTTAATATAAAATTCCATTTATATTATCCATCCAATATTTAAATCCATATTAAATATTTAAAATTAACCCATAAGAATCCGGGTCATTACAATCTTCCCCACATAAAATAATTTCGTCCTCGAAATTGGTAAGGTAGAAAAAGTGCTACAACCCATTTATCTTTTCAAAACTTATTTATGTTCATACTCAACATTTCAAACTTCCTTACGTAACTCTCTTTCGAATAAATCCCTATTCGATAACTCCTCCATTCGAATAACTATATTCGATAATCTCTCTTTTGAATAACTAGATTCGAAAACCTTTCTTTGAATAAACTATATTTGATTTACTCTATTCAATTTACTCTTATCAATTAACTCTATTGGATTTAACTCTTATCAATTAACCCTATTTGATTAGCTCTTTTCACTTAACTCCTTCCGAATAAGCTATATTCGATAACTCTTTTAACTCTATTCGAATAAACTATATTCGATAACTCCTTTTATTCTATTCGAATAAGTAATATTCAATAACTCCTTTTAACTTTATTCGAATAAACTATATTTGATTTAACTCCATTCGCTTGACTCTAGATCGCAGCGATCACAATGGTTACGCCCGATTCCCTCAACAAACATCCGACCGCCCTAGGCTATCTGCAGCCCTGCGAATTACGCTAGCAGTCGTACGAAATGGCAACTTATCCTGAGTAACTATGTTTGACTAACTCTATTTCAATAACTATATTCAATCAACTTTAATTGAATAACTAACATTCAATTAAATCCTAATTCGATTAACTATGTTCAATTAACTCTATCTGGTTAACTCCAAATATAAATAACAAATATTCGATAAATTCTAATTGAATAACAAATATTCAATGAATTCTACGGATTAACCCTAACTGATCAACTCTAACTGGTTAATTCTTACTCTAATCGATTTATTCTAACTCTAATCGATTATTTCTAACTCTAATCGACTTCTCCTATTCGAATAACTTCTATTGGATAACGTTTATTCATTTATAAAGATTTACTTTTAGTAACGGTTCTTCACTTTATAAATGTTCTCTTTAATAACGTTACTTCACTTATACAAGTGTTATGTACCCCTTCTATTTAAAACTATCTATGTTAAAAACCAATATCCCTTCTCTATATAAGTTCAGACTTATATATTCCATTTATCGAATGATAAATATTTAATTTAATTTATAAATTATTATTTATAAATTAATCTTTTCTATTTATCTGTTAAAAATAGATTTCCATTTTCTATTCATTTTCTAAATATTCCTTTGATTAAATTCTATTTATTTAACAAATAAATATCTCATCTATGACGTTCTATTTATTTTCTATAAATAAATATTTCCATTTAATCTATTTGTAAATGTTTTACAAATATTTCCTTTTAAATTCTATTTGTAAATGTTTATACAAATATTTCTCCTTCTATTTGTTTGCACATAACTTCCTTTGTATTTGTTTTACAAATATATTTCCTTTATATTTGTTTTACAAATATATTTTCTTTTATATTTGTTTTACAAATATATTTTCTTTTTAACTCTTTTGGTTTTTCCTTTATTCACACCTAATTCATATTTCATTCACATTGATTTTACTCAATTTATTCATTTTGATCCATTTAACTTACTTAAGTTAAATTTAGTTTCAATCATTCAAATTCTCAGGGTTTTATTTCAAAATGCCTTTGAAGTAATATAAATATATACATATATTTATATCCATCTCAAATTCAAAACATTTGAATTTTCAAACAACTTGTTTTCTTTTTAAACAACTTTCCATCAAAACTTTTCTAAGGCAGCAATTCATCACTTAGAAACTCGAAAATGAACACCGATGATGGTCGACTCATCACCAGAATTACTTCCTAGCTACTGAATGGGTTCAGTGCTATATTATTTGATATTCATTTAGAAAAAAACATTTTTCCAAACTTCCAGGATTTTAAATTCTGAATTCTGGTTTGAATTCAATTTTATTTCATCTTATTCGTATATTTAATTCATATACAAATTCTATTAGGTTATATATACCAATTTCAATTTTATAATATTATCAGATTATAATATTAACAGCCAACTCATCCACATATGATGATAATTTCAGAAAATTATTCCTTCTATATCAAAATAGAATTTTGGGTAAAATTATTTCAATTACCCACTTAAAACAATATCGTGTTCAATCTTCTGTTCAAGTATTTACAAACTCTTATCGACGTCGTGGCGTCCCACGATTCGACCAGAATTCATAAACTACTAACCAGACTAGCCAACACAATATAAAACAATTGTTTTAATCAATTAACAAATACGCACTCTCGTATTTATACACTCAACTCATTCTAGGATACTACTGATCCTATCTCTAATGAGCACATGCCACACAAGCCTAGGTATTCGCTCAATCTAAGCTCTGATACCACTGTAACAACCCGCAAATCTGTAATACCTGAGTTGACTATATACATCATACGTTCAACGCAAATATCACGAAAATACGAATCATTTTTTTAGAAGAAGAACAGCAATAACAACACAGAATCTCACATCGCAGCGGAACAAAATATAATATATCATATCTTTTGAAATACAAAATTTCAACTGTATAACGTACACTTATCAGAGTACAACACTTACAACACAGCAGAACAAAACTCTATATAACTAATGCTGAAGCCTCCTGCTCCAAGCTCCTTTAGATAGATCTGTAAAGTCCTGAACTACTTGACTGTCCGTATAAATTTAGGCACCCAAGAGTTTAGGTAGAACAAAACAAAATAAACTCCTGATCAGTCATGGGACTGGTATGAGTAAACAGTTTTAAACAGTTTCATAAAACTAAATGATACCTCATAAGACCACGCCGTATAACACGGAACGGGTTTTTCCCTTATGAGAATCCAAACACTTGATTTAACTTTCAGAATCCTTTTGAAAGGAATGATAATCTTTATATCAAAACTCTTTTGATATTATAATAATGCCTAAATCAAGTAGATAACAATCTAGTGGAACGGTTGCATCTCACGTTCCACATATATAATATACAATCATAAACCGCAGGCACTTATTGGATATTTGATTTCCAACTATGATAAGGTATGGAACCACCTGCCGCTGGTAAATCTCTAGAGGAGAATACACCGAGTTCAACAAGAACATCTTGCAAGTCAGCCACACATGACCGACCACTCATTTCGCTTGAGTGTATCGAATGTATATCACCAACGGTTGGGATCAGCAACCGTTTCCCGAATGGGACAGCATCAACAATAGATTTTTAGAAGTAAATGAAACTCTAGATCAGGTGATTATACACCCTAATAGGTGCAACCTACATAGCTATGCTACCTGCCCGATTTCTGTCATTTACCGATTGATGAGGCTTGAGGTTATGCTTTATCATCACATCAGATTCACTTCGAATGCCACATTGTCAGATCGATCGAAAATCACTAATTGACATCTACAACAGTACATTACGTGTTAGCTAAAGAAGTTTCCTTCTCTGCTTCCACCCTTGGTACGGTTGAAGAAATCAATGTACGTGACCTTTCTGGAAATACTCTGTCAGACATTCATTCGTACAAGTCATCCAGTAACAGGATGAACCGAAGGCACTATTCAGTACATCCATCTTAGGCACTGTTATCTAAGACTTATACAATAGCCCTTGCACTTTACCCTGTCTTCAATTTTCTTTGGCATATATGATTCGCAACGCTTCTGCCAATACAGAGTGGTTCTTTGGATAATAATCCAACCGGTCTCTCCGTATTGACAACGATGGTCAAAACTTCGATAGTCTGTGATTTAACTATCGAATAAAAATAAATGTTTCGATAGTCGATGATTTAACTATCGAAGAAAACAAGTGTTCATCCAATTATCAAACAATCACTGAGCCCTTAATTAAAATTCCATTAATTAAATCACTTCTCTATTTCTTTATCAATATTTGTTAACCAAATATTTTCAATAACCATATTGGCCTTTTACGTTATTTGGAAAACATTTTCGAATATAGCCTTCCTTTATTTTCTAAACTTTAGAAAATATATGCTATTTATAATTGGAAAATATTCCAATTACTTATCTCTTTCCCGATCTCGTTTATTTCTATACTTAGGAAATATTCTTTATTATATTTCCAAGCTTACACTTATTTGGGTTAAAACAGATGTTGTGTAAAACATCGTTACGACAACCCAAATACTATATTCGACTAACTCTTATCCAACATTGATTTTCGAGCCTGAAATCTTACTATTTATTTATCAATAATGAAATCAATCAAGTTGGGGTATAACTACCTCTCAGACCTTAACTGAATCACATTTATAACGTCAAAACAGATATGACTACTTACTCGAATAATCAATACCATACAACTACTTATTCACTTTTAAACACGTATACGCTTTCTCTTTCTATTCTTACGGGATTTTATTCCTAGTCTTCCTTTATATTTTACTATTCTATTGTTTAGTTTGTTTTCTTATCGACTTTTATACATATTGATATATAGATTATAGGTATCAAATTTCTTAAAAATATTCTAACTCCTTAAATTTACGGAAAAATTCGCCATAACCTCCTTTGTACCGAGATCATCGAGATATTTCAAATAGCCTCCCATGGCCCTCACCAATCCAAAAGAAAAAGAAAAAAAACCAAGCGGCTTGCCGATACGGCGCATAAAATCTCATATATGAATTAAATACGTACCTTCTTGTCGAGCACTCTATCTATTTCACTTCTATACTTTATTCCAAACCTGTCTCATGTATATCCATACATTTCTAATTCATTTCAACTTAATCCAATCGTTTTAACTTAGTTCGTTAATTGATTTGCAAATTACTGGTTTGCCTATTTCACCTTCATATTTGATTATAACATGTTCAAATATATTTTAACTTACTTATAAACCAAATCTAATTCTATTTTAAAGCTCGTTTCCTTATCGACTTCTATATTCAAATTCCAATTCAATTCTATTTGAATTCTCTTATTCTCTTTATTCAAATTCTATATTCAAATCCTATATTCAAATCTATTTGAATTTTCTTTATATAAATTTCATTTCAATTCTATTTGAATCTTCTATGTTCAAAATTTAAATTCAACTCTATGCATTATTTATAAACAACGTTTATAACTTCACTTAAAATCCCACGTTATATATTTATAAACAAAGTTTAAATTCAATTCAAATCCCATATTATATATTTATAAACAAAGTTTATAAATTCAATTCAAATCCCACATTTTAATTTATAAACAGAGTTTATAAATTCAATTCAAATCCCACATTTTTATTTATAAACAGAGTTTATAAATTCAATTCAAATCCCATATTTTAATTTATAAACAGAGTTTATAAATTAAAATAAAATCCCACATTTTTATTTATAAACAGAGTTTATAAATTCAATTCAAATCCCACATTTTAATTTATAAACAGAGTTTATAAATCCAATACTCGTTTTATATATATTCAAAACAAGTTAATATTTTCTATAGTTCATTAAAAATTCAAATTCTATTTATAAAAATAGAATTCCCTTTTTAAATCTCAATTATCCTTTTTCGATATTTTTATAAATCAATATTCAAGCCCCAGTGATATTTAAATACCCCAAACAGTCAGTTATCAAATCACGGGATTTCTAACACATCATATATGACAGTATATATGAACAAACAGATAATAATATTTTTGAGGAATCCTGTTGGATTCCTCCAACCTGTTTTCCTGCATCCACAGACGTTAGCACATAAATAATACCCATTCTGCTTCGCGGTAGAATATCGCGGTATAGAAGGTCATCCACTAATATATATTTGTGGGGCGCATAGGGAAATCATCCGCTATGAAACTGTGGGCATCCGCTAATGAGACTGCGGGAACAATCCAATCATCAACCCAATATATATATAATAGTCAACCCTAAATAACTAATATATTTCAAACAATCAGAAAGCATTCAACAAGCAACAAACAAATATTTTTAACGATATAAAAATAATTCTAATTAAGGTGAGTGAGATTTACTCACCGAATTTGAAGTTGTCGAATATCCTGTAAAATTCCAAATTTAACGGCTACGAGTTTTCTCGACTAAATCCATTCAACATCTATGATTATTAAATTTTATTTAACGATTAATCAATTTCTAATTTAAGTTAACCTAACAGATAAATAAATCTATGCATTTTTAATTGTATACCTTAATCATGGTGTACAGCCTTTTTCGTCAATTCCTATTCGAACTTGTTTGTGCCCTCTTTCACCATTACTGACTCCTAATTACTATTATCATCTTCTTGCTTACTGCAAAATCCGAACTTGTTGCACCAGACTGAGTGGTCCATTTGAATCTCTTTTACTTCTTCCCTTTTTGATCAATAAGAATCACTCTTGGTTTCTAAATTCCCAAATTATCATCCCCTTCCCCAATGAGAACAGTTTGAACCTGCTTCCCAATAACTGAATCTCACTGTACAATTCTTCCACCATGAGTCTTCGTGAACTTATTCACATCTAATCCATGGTTAAGTCAGCCCCTAAGTACTTCTCTCCCAATCACGATGCTCCTTCTAGTAAAGGATATGCACTTCAAAAACCATGCGACATTACCCTTCTTTGAACAACAACGCGCCTCATCTCCCTTCCTCTCGCCACTGCCCTGACATCGTACTCCCAGATTGCACCAAATTCCATCTATAGAGTTGCGTTTTCATTTGTGAATCAAACCGTGAACTCAACCTCCAAATCATCCCCTTCCTAATAGTAGCACACCAAAAATTGAATGGCTGAAACCCCTCTGCCAATTGCCTACGTCGCGATTCCACCATTTTTCCTCATCGCGGTTTCATGCTTCCCCAAGTCGACGTTCACCATACACCGCCACCCTAACTCCGAGCCTACTGACAAACTCGAGACTGCTACCTCTTTTCCACACTCGATCCTAACTCATTGGTTCGAACATCGAGACCCCCAAATGAAATTGCACCTAATGCTGAGTGACCTACTATTCAAATAACTGGAAAAAAAAGTTTCGAAATTGCTCTTCCCATCGGAGTTATTTCACAAAGACTTGCCATGGTAAGGGAGAAGGGGGAACAAGCACACTTGAAGAGCGCAGTACAACGGAGAGTTGTATGCTACGTTCGGGAAGGATGAATCGCTCCTAAGGAATTTTCGGTTTTAGGTTTTTTTTTATTTTGAGGAATTTACTTCGATCTATATTTGATTTGTGAAATCAGGGAGGAGCGGTTTTATACAGATGGAAAGAGAGAAATAAAGAGGATGTGGTTTGATTTGAGCAGAAGGAAAGGAGTGGTGATTAACAAAGAGGGAGGTGTCCCTTTATTTTACCTTAAATTTTATTCAATTTAAACTAGTATCCTTTAATTAAAACACCCCTTGATTCCGAACTCCTTTCTGAACCCAACAACTGACATTCCTAGGGTAAAACCACTATTCTGAACACAATGGGACAGGTATTGAAACCCCATTTGATCATCTGGAATAGATATTAATTTAAATCGATATATTTTAAATTTAAAACAAATAAATTCTTCGATAATAAAATTATTATTATCGCTTTTATATTCAAACAGAACTGACACTGATTATCTGAATCATTTCGATTCAGTTTTAACTTCGAATTTATTTATTGTTTTCGTATTCGGTAATTTAATATATTCGATATTAAATCGAAATCGATTATTAAATTAATAACTTAATATAAAATTCCATTTATATTATCCACCCAATATTTAAATCCATATTAAATATTTAAAATTAACCCATAAGAATCCGGGTCATTACATTAGGACTAATCATTAAAGTCGCTTTCGAGAAGCTAGGTGTTAAAAAAATTGAAGCTGGGTTTCATGATATTAATTTGTTCACTGAGGTGCAATATTTGAGGCGAGTGATCGGACAATATCGGCAAAAAGAGTTCATTATATAAAGTATGCCAATGGTTATGAGCATACGTGTTGGAGAAGGCGTGATCAATTTTGGGGAAAGTACGCAGGCCTTCTCGTTTACTGTCATTCCACGTAAAGTCAGGTCCTACTGCTTTAATAAGGGACATATCCGCATTACAGACTGTAGTATTAAAAGAACTGATCTCATTAATGGAGACGGGGTTACCGCTATCCTATCTGCTAATGTGTAAGGAGTGTTGAAATCTCCAAAAACTAACCAAGGTGCTGCAGGATTTACAAGGGAAGGAAGCATGTTGTAAAAAGGTTCTCTAGCAACCTGGGTACTGCAAGCATACACGAAGGTGCAGTAAAAAGTAGTCGCAGTGGGAATGTGGATTGAATAATAGTGTATGTGTTGACTTGATGAATTAACAGTGGTGAAAGAGTACATAGATGGATCATAAAGGAGGAGAATCCTACCATAGTTAGCGTTAGGAAAATTATGTAACAAATTCTAGGTTTGATTCACATACCTGGCAGCTCTCCTCGTGAGGACTTCATTCAATTTAGTTTCAAGAATAGCAAGCACGCTTAGATTGTATTTTCTTATCAGCAATTAGCACTGATCGAGTTTGAGGTCAGAGTGTGCACCTCGAGTATTCCATGCGCAGATGTTTTGTGTCTGTCATTATAAGATACTGGATTTGTTTGCGCCATTTGCCATAGATCTGGTCTGGATCTAGGAAGGTTCAGCAGACAAAACTTTTTGTTTGGATAATGGAGAGTCCACTGAGTTATGTTTTCCAAGCTTAAATCCAACGTTGACTTGCAACTCTTTAAAGTTTTTGCCTAGGACAAAAAACTTGGATTCATTTGGGGTTTTATGTCCAGGAGGTAGTGAAATGCTGTATGAGAATTGGGTGGAGGTAGTTTTGTCTTTTTTTTTCTTAAGACCTCATTGCATTTGTCTTTCTCAACGGATTGAGTATATGATTGCTGCACTTTTTCTTCGCCAAGCAGTTTGGCTTTACGGGGGTCGTGAGTGTCAGATTGAGTTTCTTGGCGTACCTGATCTAGGTTATTAGAGTCTTGAATTGTCTCCTTCATGATCTCTATGGCGATAAGATCAGTGGAATTCATGCCTCCTGTCATGGGGAAAAGGTTATGTATTAAGGGGTGTAAGTGGTTGTCATCATCAATTTTAAGGGCTTTGTCAGCTTTAAGAAGACTCAATTTATCACTTGTGACGGTATGACTGCATGAATTTTCGTTCACTTTCCCTTGTTTATCCATTTCCACAGAGTTGGAAAGATCCTTCACGTTTGAATTGGATTCACCATTGGCTTCATTAGCTGGCATCACCACCGTCTCACTGCTTTTTCTGTACTTTATTTGATTACTATAAAAAACAGCATCTGTTTTACCTATTAGCTCTTCCCTTTGGTTTTGCAGACTAGCAACATGATCGCTAGAACTAGCAATATCACTTATGTTTTCCTTTTGACTCTCAGTCCAATTTTCCTTTGTTTTGTCTGGATGTTTTGCATCACCCAGAGAGTTAGTTGCAAGATTTACTGCTAGAGGGGGTATGGAACAAGCGTCCATGATCAGGTTTGAGTTATTCTTAACTAGGAGTGGGTCTTGTAGAATATAGCTGGGTCGCTGCATGGGCACAACGGTGTTAGATTCTACCAAATGACCTTTGTTTTCATTTATTTTGCCTTCCAATGAACCAGATTTTGAGTTACTTTCTTTTTTACTATTAGCTAGAGCCTCATCATCATTTCTTTTATGTTTTTTCCTCGTGTACCCACTCCATTGCCAGTCAAAACCTCCATCTCCTCCTCATTCTCCTTATTACCAGTGTTGGATTCATCAATGGTATTGACGTGATCTTCATTGGATCATACTCCAAGCATGCTAAAGCTGTTGTATATGTTAACCTTATTGACTTGAAATTGTTCATTGACATTTTCATTGATTTTTTCCTTGCCTTTCGTTCTCTTTAGCTCAGCATCTTGAGTTTGCTTGTCTTGAATCTCTCCTTCCTCAATTTCCTTTCCAGCCTGACTAATCAGAGCATCATTCTTTATTTTCCATTGAGTTTTATTTGCCATAGGGAAGTAATCTCCAAAAGTTGGTTTATTGTTGTGTTTCTTGAATTTAGCATTCCTCTTATTGTTCACAACCTTCTGCCAAGGCTGGAATCTTGGTGGCACCGCCCTCTCTCTAGTTGCGAAGTTCATCCCCGAGTTAAAGTTATTTCGAGTTTCTTGAACAGTATTGACATTCACATTAGTGTTTGTCAGGGTAGTGACCCGGAGCACTCTGTAAGTACTAGTTTTCTTACCTTTAGGATTATCTTTCTCATTTCCTTCGTGCAAATTTCCTTCATAACTCGTAGTGGCGTGACCAAACACTTGATATTTTGTACATACTAATGTAAAAACCCGTAACTTCCCCGTAGAGGAAAGCGTCGGATAGTTCGAGAACAAACCACAGCAGAACGCATACAGAAGAACATTTCATTGTATATTACAACAATGCATCAGATTACAAGAATATACAGAGTATAAATGAATATACACAGAAATATCAGAGATTTAAATTACATTTAAATACATAGCAGCGGAAAATAATACAATACACAACTAGAATGAGATATACGGATACAAAGCTTTCCGGATATCATTCCAGCTGTAAACCAGGATCCTGTGAATATAAATCTGCAAAACCAAAACTACTAGCTGCCCGTGTCAAAATAAGGGCACCCAGAGTTTAGGTTAAAACAATAAACTCCAGGTCAGTCATGTGACTGGTGTGAGAACTAAAACAGTTAATCTTTATTTTAAAGTTAGGTAAATCAAGGGACCACGCCGTATAACACGGAACGGGTTTCCTCCCAAGAATACCAGTGCATAAAACAAACAGCGCAATGCTAAATAAAGAAAAATGAAGCTGTTATAAGGCCCAGGTCCTATCACACAATGCAACGCAAGCCGGGGGATAGGGGTTTCCCTTATAACAGCCAAAGAATGCTTGATACGTTTAAAACAGATTATTTGATACTATTATAAGTGCATAGTGTATAAAACAACTTCAAATCATAAGTATCAATCATAGGCGGCATGGGTACCATATATCATGTCGCCATATATAGGTTTACAAATAAAACCGCAAATGTCACGTATTTGGAAATTGGATTTCCGTCTATGAACCGAGGCAAAAGATAGTCCTCAACCGATTCGAGACAATCTAGCCCATGTCTCAGGATCAGAACGCATCAACCCTTTAGATCGTCAGGGCCGGTCCACCGATGTGGATTATTATGCCTGAACACTACGTCTCTCCGCCCTTTGGGGCGTAAATGAGCCACTAAATGACTCCATCGGTTCGAGAACGACCGATCAATCCGAGGCGCCTCGCAACAGCAACAACCACATAAGTCAAACTCGTCAGGGCGTGTAAAACCACTGACGCCACTTCTAGCTAGAAAGAAACGCAAGTCCTCCCTGAGGTCCGTCTCCCGTTTTTGGTTCATACCTGGTGTGAAACACGCGAGGTAAACGTTACACAAAGCTATGCCACAAAGGCCGTGCTTTGATCATCACCACAAGACTTTGCTTTTCAACAGAAGCCTTAATCATTTGCATCTTAGCATGCCACACAGGCAAACCATCCTATGCAACCGATATCAGTCACACAGAATGAAATCCGATGTCAGACACACAGTCCATTTACAAGTCCATTCTGGGTCTGAACGAAACCGGAGGCACCTAGTACCCCGCATATCCATCGATCTCCAAGTACGTCTGGACGATCACTAACTGTTTCCATCTTCTTGGGTGTACAGCCCAATCAAGATCATCAGTAATTACCCAAACGACGTGAAGACCTCCGGTCTTCGACCACCGTCTTCATCTTCGACTTATCGTCGTATCAGTTATTCAGAATGGGATAAACCCGGTCTTTCCGAATAACTCGCGTATATATTATAAAAGTGTTACACAAACACAACATACGCCTCATTTCAATTCATTAGTCACTAACCGTAAATTAATCAAGAGAATAATTCCCCAAATATTAACCCCGAAGGCCGAAACCAACATCAGATCAATATTCAGAAAACCATTCTGCTTGGCTAACCGACAGTTAGTTTCTAAATTTCACGTTCATAGGGAAAGGTTCCCATTAATTTTATCAAAGATAAATTCTTGAATTTATGCTTTAATCTACTTTTGAATATCAATTCAAACTAGTCGGGATTAGCGAACCTTACCGAAGTAATCATTTGTTTTAATTTCCCAATCCCAACCTATTCATCCCATGAAGTAAAACTGGTTATACTTCATATCTAACACCACGGTGTTATCGGTAAATTCAATTACCATTTCACGTTCAAATCTAATTAAAGATTTAACTATCGCCTGGAGCAAAACTAGTGATACTCCATTTTCGATCATTTCAATCTAATTAAAGATTCATTAAAACTCCACTTAGTTTTAATCGTTAACTGGGTTAAAGAATCAGTGTCATTTAAAACACGGTTCACGATAAACCCAAAATCACATTCCATTAATTATCGGGTTAAAGAACAAGTGTTATTTAAAACACTGTTCACGATAAACCCAAAAATCAATATCAATTCCATTCCAATTAAATATTATTTAATTGGTACACTTCATTAAATCTAAATAAAAAGATTTAATCTTTTCTCAACTGGGTTCAAGAACAGTGTTAGTGAAGACACCATTCACGACAAACCCAAATCACATTTGATATTCAATACAAGGCTCTGAATAGAAAATATACCGGCTTATATTCAATATCAAATTCCACGACTAACAAATGTCGTATTGGAAATAGCGATATAAATATATATCTTTCAAATTTCCATAACACCTGTATAATCACGAATTCCAACATCGAAATATTCCGAAGACAAATTCGATTCAAATCCACTCCAATGCAATCATTGGATATTCTGGTTATTTTCAAAACCCTTTTCAAATTCAATTTATTTATTTAAAAATAAATAGAATTATAATTCTAATTCAAAACTAGTTCATTTCGATAAAAATCTATTTTTATCCTTTCAAATAGGGAGTTTTTCATCCCAATTCTTTCTAAATCATTTCTTATGATTTTACATAAATTATTATTATTTTTAATAATTTTATCAAGGCCCGTACAGTCGATTTCCATCAATGGCCATCGAACTGCACTTACAGCGACCTTTTTCGAATTTGATTTGGACGTATCTCCAAATCCAACCGTTAGATTTCAAATTTCTAACATTCATTAGAAAGCTCTTTTCGATACGAACCCAACGGTTCCGGTTTTAGGAGAATCCGACGGTCGGATCTCCCGCAATGTCCGTTTGAAATAAATGGTCGAAATTCACGAACTGCCGCGGCGCGGCGCGTTCTATTCAGGCCATTATATTATATATATAATATATATAATATATACTTCGTCGATTTCTATTTAAAACGAATTATATAAATAGTTTTAAATTCGTTTCAAAAGCAATTTCAACTTCCTTTTCAATTCAAATCAAAATTGAATTCTTCTTTATAAATTCGTTTCAAAATTCATTTCTATTCAATTCAAATTTCAATTCAATTTGAATTCATTTCAATTCGTTTTCAATTCGATTCATTTCGAAATCGTTTTCAATTCAATCCATTTCGAAATCGTTTTCAATTCAATTCATTTCGAAATCGTTTTCAATTCAATTCATTTCGAATTCGTTTTCAATTCAATTCATTTCGAAATCGTTTTCAATTCAATTCATTTCGAAATCGTTTTCAATTCAATTCATTTCGAATTCGTTTTCAATTCAATTCATTTCGAAATCGTTTTCAATTCAATTCATTTCGAATTCGTTTTCAATTCAATTCATTTCGAATTCGTTTTCAATTCATTTCGTATTCGTTTTCAATTCAATTCATTTCGAAATCGTTTTCAATTCAATTCATTTCGAATTCGTTTTCAATTCAATTCATTTCGAATTCGTTTTCAATTCAATTCATTTCGAATTCGTTTTCAATTCAATTCATTTCGAAATCGTTTTCAATTCAATTCATTTCGAATTCGTTTTCAATTCAATTCATTTCGAAATCGTTTTTAATTCAATTCATTTCGAAATCGTTTCAATTCATTTCATTTCGAAATCGTTTTCAATTCATTTCATTTCGATAAAATCGATATAAATATCGTTCACGTCAAAATGGCGTCAATCTAATCAACACGGCTTCATAAATTTCTATTTTCAAAATAGTTGTTATTATCAAAATATTTCGTTCAACACATGACCAATCTCAATGAATGAGTACTGTCAACACATGAACTTTTATTTTATAATATTATTTATTTTTCAAATTGGAATGAGGCCCAATCAATTACCATATAAAGTTAATTATATGGATTTTCATACAACACATGTATATCATAGCATTGAAAAATAATCAATCATCAACCAAAGTGCACTACACTGTATAAGCATCAAATATAGATATTCAACGCTTATAACAGCCTGTCAATCGATCGATCGACATTTTTAATCAATCAGGATGAGTGAACTTCAAATTTCATCCCAACACCCGTGTGGGGTTTCAAACAATCAAACACCTATTTTATTTGTGCTGTTGGGCGATGTGTAAAATTTATCGTCCCAATCAATGTCATTCAAATAGGTGTACATAAACAAACCGTCCGGTTTATAAATGAATATTTTATTTTATTCACTTCACGTTAAAAATTATATTTTTAACGACAAAACATTTTATTTCAACATATGAATTCCTATTCAATTCATTCTTTAAATAAAATGATATTTTTATTTTTCTAACATATTTTAGAAAATTTCGGCGGCATAACGGCACGATACTAGAAACGGGACGAGGCCTAGCCTTATCCCCGGTCTAGTGAAGGCCCACGCCATTCACACATCAATCAAATCAATTCGTTATGCAAACCACAAAATTTGGAGTAAGAGTCTAACCTAGCCTTACTCCTTCGCCTTATAACGGCGCACGTCTAATCCTAACCAATTTATCGATTCGATTTTTCACACCACAAATCACATTCAAACCAATATCGCAATCAATCACCAAACAGTCAAACAAACAAGTCCATGGTCTGTGGACGATTGCGTCGGGTGCTACTAAGCACCGTCTGCATCCTAGTATATATATATATAACTAGAAAAAGAAAGTGAAAGGTGAGAAATTCTCACATATAGCTATCCTAGCTCCACGGCACTTCATTGATAGAAATCTTCTTCGTTATCCCATCTTCGTCATCTTCGTTGCCCGCTTTCACTATATGTAAAAATCGAATTTTTACTTCGCTATTCAATATATAAAAATCGAATTTTTGCTTTGCTATTATTTAGATAAAAATTATATTTTTATCACGCTATTTTCCATATAAAGATTTCGCCTTTTCTCAAATAAAGAACTCGCCTTTTTATTTTTAAAGAACTCGCCTTTTTATTTTTAAAGAACTCGCCTTTTTATTTTTAAAGAACTCGCCTTTTTATTTTTAAAGAACTCGCCTTTTTATTTTTAAAGTTCATATCTTTTTTTTAAAAAAACAAAGTTGATATCTTTATAAAAACAAAGTTGTTATCTTTCTTAAAAACAACACATATTTTCAAAACAATTTCCTAACTAAATAAAATTCAGTTTTAACATTATAAAAAAAATCAGTTTAACAATATAAAAAAAAAAAAATTCAGTTTACTAATATATAAAAAATCAGTTTACTAATATATAAAAAATCAGTTTACTAATATATAAAATATCAGTTTACTAATATATAAAAAATCAGTTTACTAATATATAAAAAATCAGTTTACTAATATATAAAAAATCAGTTTACTAATATATAAAATAAAGATAAAATAAATAAGTAAAAAAAAAAAAAAACTTACTGGGGGGCTCGAGGTAGGGAGGGCGTTGATGGGGTAGATCTGGAGGTGGCCGACGGTGGGGAAATGGGGAAAGGAGCGGCGGTCTGTGGTGATGACTGTCCATCGATTTGGGGATAGGGTTGCTGGGGTTTTTTCGAGGGAGGGAAGAACGAGGGCGTCGGAGGGAGGTTCGAGTGGAGGTCGGAGAGAGAGGGGGAAGAGGAGCGGCGGTCCGGTGCCATGGCGATGGCGCGCTGGGAAGAAGAACGAGGCTGGAGATTTTTTTTTTTTTTCTTTTCTGTTGAATTCATTTTAATCGGGGGGGGGGGGGGGGGCAGAGGGTTTTAAGGGAGAGGGATATTATATATTTTTTTTATTATTAATTTATTTATTTTATCCTAAAGAGTTAACTTTCACATACGACCTCGAAACGAGGCCCACTGCCTGTCGTCCATAGCGTTTCACCCCCATTCCGAACACAATGGGATATGTATCGCAAGCTGATTCGATCGTCTCGATAAGTTTCCGTTGAATTTACATTTAAATCGCTATATTGAATTTTAAACGTACATTTCAAATTACCGGGGTCACATACGGACTCGAAAAATTCTCGAAAAATATTTTCTAGCTTCGTATTGACGACACGGTCCTAACAAAACTAGTTTCGTCGAATTCTGAGACCATTTGAAAAATGGCCAATTTCCAGTCGATTAAAATCAACTGAAACTGGTCAAACGCATTTTCCTTTGTCACGCTCACATATTGATTCGAAAAATTATGAAATTTGAAATCTAGCAATAATTTAACACTGCGGACCCAACAAAACTGGTTTCGTCGAAATCCGAGGTCGTTTGCAAAATTGCTATTTTTAAGGGCCTTATATATATATAAATATATATAAATTCCACAGCGACTATTTCTAATTTTAAACTGGACGTATCTTATCATTCCTAAGATGAAATCTCAGTTTGCTAACTTCGTTACAAAGATATAGTTATACTGATTCAAATATTTCTTGTTTCGTTCAATTCTGACTTATATTGAATTCTGTATATTCATTTGAAATTAGAAATCGAATTTTCGAACTACCGCGCCATTTTCAATTCCTTTTATAATTATATATAAATATTTATATTCTAACGACGACGCGTATATTATATACGTTCGAATTATATTCAAAATAGATTTCACGTCGATATTATTTAAAATAATCTATTTTAAATAATCAAAATTCGCTAAAATTGCCAAAATAAAAATTTCAAACTGGCTCGCATTTTACGGGTTGTTACAATCTCCCCCACTTAAAACTTTTCGTCCCCGAAAAGGAACAAAGTCGAAAATGGTTTGATTAATCAACTCTATGTTCGATCTGGCTTCCATTCTCTAACTTTTTAGTTTCTGAGATTTTTCAAAATTTCAAAAATTTGGCTAACACCCTAAATTTTTGAAAAATTTCGCCATAACCTCCCCTGCACCGGGAGCATCGGGGAATTTCAAATAGCTTCCCCGGTCCTTCAGATCTCAAAAAGAAAAAGAAAAAGCCAAGCGACTAGCCAATAGGCTCACAAAATCATCATCACCCAAACAAAACAGGAAATTATGTAGTAAACATGTACCTATTTGTCGGGCAAACAAATTTTATTCTCTGCTCTAGCCTCCTTGCTATGACCTGTTCAAAGATATATATGTATATGCAAGCAAATGCAACCAATTTTCAATATAATTCTATATTTGGTTCAATTAGGCATAATGGTTCAAAATTAGCAAACAAATGAACAAACAACACAAACATCAATCAATTAGTGAATTTAACGTTTCAAATTCATAATTTTGATACATATACAGAAAATCTTGTTTTTGATGCCAATTCACAACAAAGTGTTCTAGCTATATAAGATTTGGTTCTCACACCAGTCTAATGGAAATATATAGATATCACACCTTCGAAACACGAATATAAATACTGATGATGTGGCCACATCATCAGAATTATCCCCGAGTGTCTAGAATGTGACTCTATATCTATCCAGTATATTAAAATTTCAAATACACGTGGATCAGACGTATACGCAAAATCTTTATATACTGGACTGTCCAACTCAATATAAATAAATAATCAAATACGAATAGTTGATTTTAAATTTCAAAACAAAAATTGTTTTTACTTTCCAAATATACTCTTCACACTCGTTCTAGGATACTACTGATCCTATCTCTAACGAGTCATTCTAATTGGATATTACTAATCCAATATCTGATGAATTCTTTCGTATGGTTCTAATGTGTCTTGTTCTCTGAGCTTTGCAAACCAAAGCTCTGATACCAACTGTAAAAACCCGTAACTTCCCCGTAGAGGAAAGCGTCGGATAGTTCGAGAACAAACCACAGCAGAACGCATACAGAAGAACATTTCATTGTATATTACAACAATGCATCAGATTACAAGAATATACAGAGTATAAATGAATATACACAGAAATATCAGAGATTTAAATTACATTTAAATACATAGCAGCGGAAAATAATACAATACACAACTAGAATGAGATATACGGATACAAAGCTTTCCGGATATCATTCCAGCTGTAAACCAGGATCCTGTGAATATAAATCTGCAAAACCAAAACTACTAGCTGCCCGTGTCAAAATAAGGGCACCCAGAGTTTAGGTTAAAACAATAAACTCCAGGTCAGTCATGTGACTGGTGTGAGAACTAAAACAGTTAATCTTTATTTTAAAGTTAGGTAAATCAAGGGACCACGCCGTATAACACGGAACGGGTTTCCTCCCAAGAATACCAGTGCATAAAACAAACAGCGCAATGCTAAATAAAGAAAAATGAAGCTGTTATAAGACCCAGGTCCTATCACACAATGCAACGCAAGCCGGGGGATAGGGTTTTCCCTTATAACAGCCAAAGAATGCTTGATACGTTTAAAACAGATTATTTGATACTATTATAAGTGCATAGTGTATAAAACAACTTCAAATCATAAGTATCAATCATAGGCGGCATGGGTACCATATATCATGTCGCCATATATAGGTTTACAAATAAAACCGCAAATGTCACGTATTTGGAAATTGGATTTCCGTCTATGAACCGAGGCAAAAGATAGTCCTCAACCGATTCGAGACAATCTAGCCCATGTCTCAGGATCAGAACGCATCAACCCTTTAGATCGTCAGGGCCGGTCCACCGATGTGGATTATTATGCCTGAACACTACGTCTCTCCGCCCTTTGGGGCGTAAATGAGCCACTAAATGACTCCATCGATTCGAGAACGACCGATCAATCCGAGGCGCCTCGCAACAGCAACAACTACATAAGTCAAACTCGTCAGGGCGTGTAAAACCACTGACGCCACTTCTAGCTAGAAAGAAACGCAAGTCCTCCCTGAGGTCCGTCTCCCGTTTTTGGTTCATACCTGGTGTGAAACACGCGAGGTAAACGTTACACAAAGCTATGCCACAAAGGTCGTGCTTTGATCATCACCACAAGACTTTGCTTTTCAACAGAAGCCTTGATCATTTGCATCTTAGCATGCCACACAGGCAAACCATCCTATGCAACCGATATCAGTCACACAGAATGAAATCCGATGTCAGACACACAGTCCATTTACAAGTCCGTTCTGGGTCTGAACGAAACCGGAGGCACCTAGTACCCCGCATATCCATCGATCTCCAAGTACGTCTGGACGATCACTAACTGTTTCCATCTTCTTGGGTGTACAGCCCAATCAAGATCATCAGTAATTACCCAAACGACGTGAAGACCTCCGGTCTTCGACCACCGTCTTCATCTTCGACTTATCGTCGTATCAGTTATTCAGAATGGGATAAACCCGGTCTTTCCGAATAACTCGCGTATATATTATAAAAGTGTTACACAAACACAACATACGCCTCATTTCAATTCATTAGTCACTAACCGTAAATTAATCAAGAGAATAATTCCCCAAATATTAACCCCGAAGGCCGAAACCAACATCAGATCAATATTCAGAAAACCATTCTGCTTGGCTAACCGACAGTTAGTTTCTAAATTTCACGTTCATAGGGAAAGGTTCCCATTAATTTTATCAAAGATAAATTCTTGAATTTATGCTTTAATCTACTTTTGAATATCAATTCAAACTAGTCGGGATTAGCGAACCTTACCGAAGTAATCATTTGTTTTAATTTCCCAATCCCAACCTATTCATCCCATGAAGTAAAACTGGTTATACTTCATATCTAACACCACGGTGTTATCGGTAAATTCAATTACCATTTCACGTTCAAATCTAATTAAAGATTTAACTATCGCCTGGAGCAAAACTAGTGATACTCCATTTTCGATCATTTCAATCTAATTAAAGATTCATTAAAACTCCACTTAGTTTTAATCGTTAACTGGGTTAAAGAATCAGTGTCATTTAAAACACGGTTCACGATAAACCCAAAATCACATTCCATTAATTATCGGGTTAAAGAACAAGTGTTATTTAAAACACTGTTCACGATAAACCCAAAAATCAATATCAATTCCATTCCAATTAAATATTATTTAATTGGTACACTTCATTAAATCTAAATAAAAAGATTTAATCTTTTCTCAACTGGGTTCAAGAACAGTGTTAGTGAAGACACCATTCACGACAAACCCAAATCACATTTGATATTCAATACAAGGCTCTGAATAGAAAATATACCGGCTTATATTCAATATCAAATTCCACGACTAACAAATGTCGTATTGGAAATAGCGATATAAATATATATCTTTCAAATTTCCATAACACCTGTATAATCACGAATTCCAACATCGAAATATTCCGAAGACAAATTCGATTCAAATCCACTCCAATGCAATCATTGGATATTCTGGTTATTTTCAAAACCCTTTTCAAATTCAATTTATTTATTTAAAAATAAATAGAATTATAATTCTAATTCAAAACTAGTTCATTTCGATAAAAATCTATTTTTATCCTTTCAAATAGGGAGTTTTTCATCCCAATTCTTTCTAAATCATTTCTTATGATTTTACATAAATTATTATTATTTTTAATAATTTTATCAAGGCCCGTACAGTCGATTTCCATCAATGGCCATCGAACTGCACTTACAGCGACCTTTTTCGAATTTGATTTGGACGTATCTCCAAATCCAACCGTTAGATTTCAAATTTCTAACATTCATTAGAAAGCTCTTTTCGATACGAACCCAACGGTTCTGGTTTTAGGAGAATCCGACGGTCGGATCTCCCGCAATGTCCGTTTGAAATAAATGGTCGAAATTCACGAACTGCCGCGGCGCGGCGCGTTCTATTCAGGCCATTATATTATATATATAATATATATAATATATACTTCGTCGATTTCTATTTAAAACGAATTATATAAATAGTTTTAAATTCGTTTCAAAAGCAATTTCAACTTCCTTTTCAATTCAAATCAAAATTGAATTCTTCTTTATAAATTCGTTTCAAAATTCATTTCTATTCAATTCAAATTTCAATTCAATTTGAATTCATTTCAATTCGTTTTCAATTCGATTCATTTCGAAATCGTTTTCAATTCAATCCATTTCGAAATCGTTTTCAATTCAATTCATTTCGAAATCGTTTTCAATTCAATTCATTTCGAATTCGTTTTCAATTCAATTCATTTCGAAATCGTTTTCAATTCAATTCATTTCGAAATCGTTTTCAATTCAATTCATTTCGAATTCGTTTTCAATTCAATTCATTTCGAAATCGTTTTCAATTCAATTCATTTCGAATTCGTTTTCAATTCAATTCATTTCGAATTCGTTTTCAATTCATTTCGTATTCGTTTTCAATTCAATTCATTTCGAAATCGTTTTCAATTCAATTCATTTCGAATTCGTTTTCAATTCAATTCATTTCGAATTCGTTTTCAATTCAATTCATTTCGAATTCGTTTTCAATTCAATTCATTTCGAAATCGTTTTCAATTCAATTCATTTCGAATTCGTTTTCAATTCAATTCATTTCGAAATCGTTTTCAATTCAATTCATTTCGAAATCGTTTCAATTCATTTCATTTCGAAATCGTTTTCAATTCATTTCATTTCGATAAAATCGATATAAATATCGTTCACGTCAAAATGGCGTCAATCTAATCAACACGGCTTCATAAATTTCTATTTTCAAAATAGTTGTTATTATCAAAATATTTCGTTCAACACATGACCAATCTCAATGAATGAGTACTGTCAACACATGAACTTTTATTTTATAATATTATTTATTTTTCAAATTGGAATGAGGCCCAATCAATTACCATATAAAGTTAATTATATGGATTTTCATACAACACATGTATATCATAGCATTGAAAAATAATCAATCATCAACCAAAGTGCACTACACTGTATAAGCATCAAATATAGATATTCAACGCTTATAACAGCCTGTCAATCGATCGATCGACATTTTTAATCAATCAGGATGAGTGAACTTCAAATTTCATCCCAACACCCGTGTGGGGTTTCAAACAATCAAACACCTATTTTATTTGTGCTGTTGGGCGATGTGTAAAATTTATCGTCCCAATCAATGTCATTCAAATAGGTGTACATAAACAAACCGTCCGGTTTATAAATGAATATTTTATTTTATTCACTTCACGTTAAAAATTATATTTTTAACGACAAAACATTTTATTTCAACATATGAATTCCTATTCAATTCATTCTTTAAATAAAATGATATTTTTATTTTTCTAACATATTTTAGAAAATTTCGGCGGCATAACGGCACGATACTAGAAACGGGACGAGGCCTAGCCTTATCCCCGGTCTAGTGAAGGCCCACGCCATTCACACATCAATCAAATCAATTCGTTATGCAAACCACAAAATTTGGAGTAAGAGTCTAACCTAGCCTTACTCCTTCGCCTTATAACGGCGCACGTCTAATCCTAACCAATTTATCGATTCGATTTTTCACACCACAAATCACATTCAAACCAATATCGCAATCAATCACCAAACAGTCAAACAAACAAGTCCATGGTCTGTGGACGATTGTGTCGGGTGCTACTAAGCACCGTCTGCATCCTAGTATATATATATATAACTAGAAAAAGAAAGTGAAAGGTGAGAAATTCTCACATATAGCTATCCTAGCTCCACGGCACTTCATTGATAGAAATCTTCTTCGTTATCCCATCTTCGTCATCTTCGTTGCCCGCTTTCACTATATGTAAAAATCGAATTTTTACTTCGCTATTCAATATATAAAAATCGAATTTTTGCTTTGCTATTATTTAGATAAAAATTATATTTTTATCACGCTATTTTCCATATAAAGATTTCGCCTTTTCTCAAATAAAGAACTCGCCTTTTTATTTTTAAAGAACTCGCCTTTTTATTTTTAAAGAACTCGCCTTTTTATTTTTAAAGAACTCGCCTTTTTATTTTTAAAGTTCATATCTTTTTTTTAAAAAAACAAAGTTGATATCTTTATAAAAACAAAGTTGTTATCTTTCTTAAAAACAACACATATTTTCAAAACAATTTCCTAACTAAATAAAATTCAGTTTTAACATTATAAAAAAAATCAGTTTAACAATATAAAAAAAAAAAATTCAGTTTACTAATATATAAAAAATCAGTTTACTAATATATAAAAAATCAGTTTACTAATATATAAAAAATCAGTTTACTAATATATAAAAAATCAGTTTACTAATATATAAAAAATCAGTTTACTAATATATAAAAAATCAGTTTACTAATATATAAAATAAAGATAAAATAAATAAGTAAAAAAAAAAAAAAAACTTACTGGGGGGCTCGAGGTAGGGAGGGCGTTGATGGGGTAGATCTGGAGGTGGCCGACGGTGGGGAAATGGGGAAAGGAGCGGCGGTCTGTGGTGATGACTGTCCATCGATTTGGGGATAGGGTTGCTGGGGTTTTTTCGAGGGAGGGAAGAACGAGGGCGTCGGAGGGAGGTTCGAGTGGAGGTCGGAGAGAGAGGGGGAAGAGGAGCGGCGGTCCGGTGCCATGGCGATGGCGCGCTGGGAAGAAGAACGAGGCTGGAGATTTTTTTTTTTTTTTCTTTTCTGTTGAATTCATTTTAATCGGGGGGGGGGGGGGGCCAGAGGGTTTTAAGGGAGAGGGATATTATATATTTTTTTTATTATTAATTTATTTATTTTATCCTAAAGAGTTAACTTTCACATACGACCTCGAAACGAGGCCCACTGCCTGTCGTCCATAGCGTTTCACCCCCATTCCGAACACAATGGGATATGTATCGCAAGCTGATTCGATCGTCTCGATAAGTTTCCGTTGAATTTACATTTAAATCGCTATATTGAATTTTAAACGTACATTTCAAATTACCGGGGTCACATACGGACTCGAAAAATTCTCGAAAAATATTTTCTAGCTTCGTATTGACGACACGGTCCTAACAAAACTAGTTTCGTCGAATTCTGAGACCATTTGAAAAATGGCCAATTTCCAGTCGATTAAAATCAACTGAAACTGGTCAAACGCATTTTCCTTTGTCACGCTCACATATTGATTCGAAAAATTATGAAATTTGAAATCTAGCAATAATTTAACACTGCGGACCCAACAAAACTGGTTTCGTCGAAATCCGAGGTCGTTTGCAAAATTGCTATTTTTAAGGGCCTTATATATATATAAATATATATAAATTCCACAGCGACTATTTCTAATTTTAAACTGGACGTATCTTATCATTCCTAAGATGAAATCTCAGTTTGCTAACTTCGTTACAAAGATATAGTTATACTGATTCAAATATTTCTTGTTTCGTTCAATTCTGACTTATATTGAATTCTGTATATTCATTTGAAATTAGAAATCGAATTTTCGAACTACCGCGCCATTTTCAATTCCTTTTATAATTATATATAAATATTTATATTCTAACGACGACGCGTATATTATATACGTTCGAATTATATTCAAAATAGATTTCACGTCGATATTATTTAAAATAATCTATTTTAAATAATCAAAATTCGCTAAAATTGCCAAAATAAAAATTTCAAACTGGCTCGCATTTTACGGGTTGTTACAATCTCCCCCACTTAAAACTTTTCGTCCCCGAAAAGGAACAAAGTCGAAAATGGTTTGATTAATCAACTCTATGTTCGATCTGGCTTCCATTCTCTAACTTTTTAGTTTCTGAGATTTTTCAAAATTTCAAAAATTTGGCTAACACCCTAAATTTTTGAAAAATTTCGCCATAACCTCCCCTGCACCGGGAGCATCGGGGAATTTCAAATAGCTTCCCCGGTCCTTCAGATCTCAAAAAGAAAAAGAAAAAGCCAAGCGGCTAGCCAATAGGCTCACAAAATCATCATCACCCAAACAAAACAGGAAATTATGTAGTAAACATGTACCTATTTGTCGGGCAAACAAATTTTATTCTCTGCTCTAGCCTCCTTGCTATGACCTGTTCAAAGATATATATGTATATGCAAGCAAATGCAACCAATTTTCAATATAATTCTATATTTGGTTCAATTAGGCATAATGGTTCAAAATTAGCAAACAAATGAACAAACAACACAAACATCAATCAATTAGTGAATTTAACGTTTCAAATTCATAATTTTGATACATATACAGAAAATCTTGTTTTTGATGCCAATTCACAACAAAGTGTTCTAGCTATATAAGATTTGGTTCTCACACCAGTCTAATGGAAATATATAGATATCACACCTTCGAAACACGAATATAAATACTGATGATGTGGCCACATCATCAGAATTATCCCCGAGTGTCTAGAATGTGACTCTATATCTATCCAGTATATTAAAATTTCAAATACACGTGGATCAGACGTATACGCAAAATCTTTATATACTGGACTGTCCAACTCAATATAAATAAATAATCAAATACGAATAGTTGATTTTAAATTTCAAAACAAAAATTGTTTTTACTTTCCAAATATACTCTTCACACTCGTTCTAGGATACTACTGATCCTATCTCTAACGAGTCATTCTAATTGGATATTACTAATCCAATATCTGATGAATTCTTTCGTATGGTTCTAATGTGTCTTGTTCTCTGAGCTTTGCAAACCAAAGCTCTGATACCAACTGTAAAAACCCGTAACTTCCCCGTAGAGGAAAGCGTCGGATAGTTCGAGAACAAACCACAGCAGAACGCATACAGAAGAACATTTCATTGTATATTACAACAATGCATCAGATTACAAGAATATACAGAGTATAAATGAATATACACAGAAATATCAGAGATTTAAATTACATTTAAATACATAGCAGCGGAAAATAATACAATACACAACTAGAATGAGATATACGGATACAAAGCTTTCCGGATATCATTCCAGCTGTAAACCAGGATCCTGTGAATATAAATCTGCAAAACCAAAACTACTAGCTGCCCGTGTCAAAATAAGGGCACCCAGAGTTTAGGTTAAAACAATAAACTCCAGGTCAGTCATGTGACTGGTGTGAGAACTAAAACAGTTAATCTTTATTTTAAAGTTAGGTAAATCAAGGGACCACGCCGTATAACACGGAACGGGTTTCCTCCCAAGAATACCAGTGCATAAAACAAACAGCGCAATGCTAAATAAAGAAAAATGAAGCTGTTATAAGACCCAGGTCCTATCACACAATGCAACGCAAGCCGGGGGATAGGGTTTTCCCTTATAACAGCCAAAGAATGCTTGATACGTTTAAAACAGATTATTTGATACTATTATAAGTGCATAGTGTATAAAACAACTTCAAATCATAAGTATCAATCATAGGCGGCATGGGTACCATATATCATGTCGCCATATATAGGTTTACAAATAAAACCGCAAATGTCACGTATTTGGAAATTGGATTTCCGTCTATGAACCGAGGCAAAAGATAGTCCTCAACCGATTCGAGACAATCTAGCCCATGTCTCAGGATCAGAACGCATCAACCCTTTAGATCGTCAGGGCCGGTCCACCGATGTGGATTATTATGCCTGAACACTACGTCTCTCCGCCCTTTGGGGCGTAAATGAGCCACTAAATGACTCCATCGATTCGAGAACGACCGATCAATCCGAGGCGCCTCGCAACAGCAACAACTACATAAGTCAAACTCGTCAGGGCGTGTAAAACCACTGACGCCACTTCTAGCTAGAAAGAAACGCAAGTCCTCCCTGAGGTCCGTCTCCCGTTTTTGGTTCATACCTGGTGTGAAACACGCGAGGTAAACGTTACACAAAGCTATGCCACAAAGGTCGTGCTTTGATCATCACCACAAGACTTTGCTTTTCAACAGAAGCCTTGATCATTTGCATCTTAGCATGCCACACAGGCAAACCATCCTATGCAACCGATATCAGTCACACAGAATGAAATCCGATGTCAGACACACAGTCCATTTACAAGTCCGTTCTGGGTCTGAACGAAACCGGAGGCACCTAGTACCCCGCATATCCATCGATCTCCAAGTACGTCTGGACGATCACTAACTGTTTCCATCTTCTTGGGTGTACAGCCCAATCAAGATCATCAGTAATTACCCAAACGACGTGAAGACCTCCGGTCTTCGACCACCGTCTTCATCTTCGACTTATCGTCGTATCAGTTATTCAGAATGGGATAAACCCGGTCTTTCCGAATAACTCGCGTATATATTATAAAAGTGTTACACAAACACAACATACGCCTCATTTCAATTCATTAGTCACTAACCGTAAATTAATCAAGAGAATAATTCCCCAAATATTAACCCCGAAGGCCGAAACCAACATCAGATCAATATTCAGAAAACCATTCTGCTTGGCTAACCGACAGTTAGTTTCTAAATTTCACGTTCATAGGGAAAGGTTCCCATTAATTTTATCAAAGATAAATTCTTGAATTTATGCTTTAATCTACTTTTGAATATCAATTCAAACTAGTCGGGATTAGCGAACCTTACCGAAGTAATCATTTGTTTTAATTTCCCAATCCCAACCTATTCATCCCATGAAGTAAAACTGGTTATACTTCATATCTAACACCACGGTGTTATCGGTAAATTCAATTACCATTTCACGTTCAAATCTAATTAAAGATTTAACTATCGCCTGGAGCAAAACTAGTGATACTCCATTTTCGATCATTTCAATCTAATTAAAGATTCATTAAAACTCCACTTAGTTTTAATCGTTAACTGGGTTAAAGAATCAGTGTCATTTAAAACACGGTTCACGATAAACCCAAAATCACATTCCATTAATTATCGGGTTAAAGAACAAGTGTTATTTAAAACACTGTTCACGATAAACCCAAAAATCAATATCAATTCCATTCCAATTAAATATTATTTAATTGGTACACTTCATTAAATCTAAATAAAAAGATTTAATCTTTTCTCAACTGGGTTCAAGAACAGTGTTAGTGAAGACACCATTCACGACAAACCCAAATCACATTTGATATTCAATACAAGGCTCTGAATAGAAAATATACCGGCTTATATTCAATATCAAATTCCACGACTAACAAATGTCGTATTGGAAATAGCGATATAAATATATATCTTTCAAATTTCCATAACACCTGTATAATCACGAATTCCAACATCGAAATATTCCGAAGACAAATTCGATTCAAATCCACTCCAATGCAATCATTGGATATTCTGGTTATTTTCAAAACCCTTTTCAAATTCAATTTATTTATTTAAAAATAAATAGAATTATAATTCTAATTCAAAACTAGTTCATTTCGATAAAAATCTATTTTTATCCTTTCAAATAGGGAGTTTTTCATCCCAATTCTTTCTAAATCATTTCTTATGATTTTACATAAATTATTATTATTTTTAATAATTTTATCAAGGCCCGTACAGTCGATTTCCATCAATGGCCATCGAACTGCACTTACAGCGACCTTTTTCGAATTTGATTTGGACGTATCTCCAAATCCAACCGTTAGATTTCAAATTTCTAACATTCATTAGAAAGCTCTTTTCGATACGAACCCAACGGTTCCGGTTTTAGGAGAATCCGACGGTCGGATCTCCCGCAATGTCCGTTTGAAATAAATGGTCGAAATTCACGAACTGCCGCGGCGCGGCGCGTTCTATTCAGGCCATTATATTATATATATAATATATATAATATATACTTCGTCGATTTCTATTTAAAACGAATTATATAAATAGTTTTAAATTCGTTTCAAAAGCAATTTCAACTTCCTTTTCAATTCAAATCAAAATTGAATTCTTCTTTATAAATTCGTTTCAAAATTCATTTCTATTCAATTCAAATTTCAATTCAATTTGAATTCATTTCAATTCGTTTTCAATTCGATTCATTTCGAAATCGTTTTCAATTCAATCCATTTCGAAATCGTTTTCAATTCAATTCATTTCGAAATCGTTTTCAATTCAATTCATTTCGAATTCGTTTTCAATTCAATTCATTTCGAAATCGTTTTCAATTCAATTCATTTCGAAATCGTTTTCAATTCAATTCATTTCGAATTCGTTTTCAATTCAATTCATTTCGAAATCGTTTTCAATTCAATTCATTTCGAATTCGTTTTCAATTCAATTCATTTCGAATTCGTTTTCAATTCATTTCGTATTCGTTTTCAATTCAATTCATTTCGAAATCGTTTTCAATTCAATTCATTTCGAATTCGTTTTCAATTCAATTCATTTCGAATTCGTTTTCAATTCAATTCATTTCGAATTCGTTTTCAATTCAATTCATTTCGAAATCGTTTTCAATTCATTTCGAATTCGTTTTCAATTCAATTCATTTCGAAATCGTTTTCAATTCAATTCATTTCGAATTCGTTTTCAATTCAATTCATTTCGAAATCGTTTTCAATTCAATTCATTTCGAAATCGTTTCAATTCATTTCATTTCGAAATCGTTTTCAATTCATTTCATTTCGATAAAATCGATATAAATATCGTTCACGTCAAAATGGCGTCAATCTAATCAACACGGCTTCATAAATTTCTATTTTCAAAATAGTTGTTATTATCAAAATATTTCGTTCAACACATGACCAATCTCAATGAATGAGTACTGTCAACACATGAACTTTTATTTTATAATATTATTTATTTTTCAAATTGGAATGAGGCCCAATCAATTACCATATAAAGTTAATTATATGGATTTTCATACAACACATGTATATCATAGCATTGAAAAATAATCAATCATCAACCAAAGTGCACTACACTGTATAAGCATCAAATATAGATATTCAACGCTTATAACAGCCTGTCAATCGATCGATCGACATTTTTAATCAATCAGGATGAGTGAACTTCAAATTTCATCCCAACACCCGTGTGGGGTTTCAAACAATCAAACACCTATTTTATTTGTGCTGTTGGGCGATGTGTAAAATTTATCGTCCCAATCAATGTCATTCAAATAGGTGTACATAAACAAACCGTCCGGTTTATAAATGAATATTTTATTTTATTCACTTCACGTTAAAAATTATATTTTTAACGACAAAACATTTTATTTCAACATATGAATTCCTATTCAATTCATTCTTTAAATAAAATGATATTTTTATTTTTCTAACATATTTTAGAAAATTTCGGCGGCATAACGGCACGATACTAGAAACGGGACGAGGCCTAGCCTTATCCCCGGTCTAGTGAAGGCCCATGCCATTCACACATCAATCAAATCAATTCGTTATGCAAACCACAAAATTTGGAGTAAGAGTCTAACCTAGCCTTACTCCTTCGCCTTATAACGGCGCACGTCTAATCCTAACCAATTTATCGATTCGATTTTTCACACCACAAATCACATTCAAACCAATATCGCAATCAATCACCAAACAGTCAAACAAACAAGTCCATGGTCTGTGGACGATTGTGTCGGGTGCTACTAAGCACCGTCTGCATCCTAGTATATATATATATATAACTAGAAAAAGAAAGTGAAAGGTGAGAAATTCTCACATATAGCTATCCTAGCTCCACGGCACTTCATTGATAGAAATCTTCTTCGTTATCCCATCTTCGTCATCTTCGTTGCCCGCTTTCACTATATGTAAAAATCGAATTTTTACTTCGCTATTCAATATATAAAAATCGAATTTTTGCTTTGCTATTATTTAGATAAAAATTATATTTTTATCACGCTATTTTCCATATAAAGATTTCGCCTTTTCTCAAATAAAGATTTCGCCTTTTTATTTTTAAAGAACTCGCCTTTTTATTTTTAAAGAACTCGCCTTTTTATTTTTAAAGAACTCGCCTTTTTATTTTTAAAGAACTCGCCTTTTTATTTTTAAAGAACTCGCCTTTTTATTTTTAAAGAACTCGCCTTTTTATTTTTAAAGAACTCGCCTTTTTATTTTTAAAGAACTCGCCTTTTTATTTTTAAAGTTCATATCTTTTTTTTAAAAAAACAAAGTTGATATCTTTATAAAAACAAAGTTGTTATCTTTCTTAAAAACAACACATATTTTCAAAACAATTTCCTAACTAAATAAAATTCAGTTTTAACATTATAAAAAAAATCAGTTTAACAATATATAAAAAAATAAAATTCAGTTTACTAATATATAAAAAATCAGTTTACTAATATATAAAAAATCAGTTTACTAATATATAAAAAATCAGTTTACTAATATATAAAAAATCAGTTTACTAATATATAAAAAATCAGTTTACTAATATATAAAAAATCAGTTTACTAATATATAAAATAAAGATAAAATAAATAAGTAAAAAAAAAAAAAAACTTACTGGGGGGCTCGAGGTAGGGAGGGCGTTGATGGGGTAGATCTGGAGGTGGCCGACGGTGGGGAAATGGGGAAAGGAGCGGCGGTCTGTGGTGATGACTGTCCATCGATTTGGGGATAGGGTTGCTGGGTTTTTTTCGAGGGAGGGAAGAAAGAGGGCGTCGGAGGGAGGTTCGAGTGGAGGTCGGAGAGAGAGGGGGAAGAGGAGCGGCGGTCCGGTGCCATGGCGATGGCGCGCTGGGAAGAAGAACGAGGCTGGAGATTTTTTTTTTTTTTTCTTTTCTGTTGAATTCATTTTAATCGGGGGGGGGGGGGGGGGCAGAGGGTTTTAAGGGAGAGGGATATTATATATATTTTTTTTATTAATTTATTTATTTTATCCTAAAGAGTTAACTTTCACATACGACCTCGAAACGAGGCCCACTGCCTGTCGTCCATAGCGTTTCACCCCCATTCCGAACACAATGGGATATGTATCGCAAGCTGATTCGATCGTCTCGATAAGTTTCCGTTGAATTTACATTTAAATCGCTATATTGAATTTTAAACGTACATTTCAAATTACCGGGGTCACATACGGACTCGAAAAATTCTCGAAAAATATTTTCTAGCTTCGTATTGACGATACGGTCCTAACAAAACTAGTTTCGTCGAATTCTGAGACCATTTGAAAAATGGCCAATTTCCAGTCGATTAAAATCAACTGAAACTGGTCAAACGCATTTTCCTTTGTCACGCTCACATATTGATTCGAAAAATTATGAAATTTGAAATCTAGCAATAATTTAACACTGCGGACCCAACAAAACTGGTTTCGTCGAAATCCGAGGTCGTTTGCAAAATTGCTATTTTTAAGGGCCTTATATATATAAAAATATATATAAATTCCACAGCGACTATTTCTAATTTTAAACTGGACGTATCTTATCATTCCTAAGATGAAATCTCAGTTTGCTAACTTCGTTACAAAGATATAGTTATACAGATTCAAATATTTCTTGTTTCGTTCAATTCTGACTTATATTGAATTCTGTATATTCATTTGAAATTAGAAATCGAATTTTCGAACTACCGCGCCATTTTCAATTCCTTTTATAATTATATATAAATATTTATATTCTAACGACGACGCGTATATTATATACGTTCGAATTATATTCAAAATAGATTTCACGTCGATATTATTTAAAATAATCTATTTTAAATAATCAAAATTCGCTAAAATTGCCAAAATAAAAATTTCAAACTGGCTCGCATTTCACGGGTTGTTACAACTAATGGTCTCCATAGATAGTTAACATGAATTCTTTGTGTGCCTCCTTTTGGGATAGTTACTAAGAAGTCATCCTCAAGCTCTTGGTTTGGAGATACCTCTACTAGGCATTTAGCATATTCCAAAAGCTCCAATCTTTCCGTCATTTCATCGAAGCAGATCTGTTTTCCAATTCTACACGCTAGCCAGTTAACTCCAAGTAAGGACCAAGTAAACAAAGGAATGTTAGATATCTAGACCCAGACTGGAACTGATTTGATAGAACCACGTACATTACAGACTCGTGGATCATATGGCTTTATGATAAAAAGTTTGCTTCTCATAATTATGGGATCTCCCATTAGTAATTTTTGTCTATCCTCTTCACAAGTGAATTGAAAGAGAAAGAGCATACCATCAGATTTTATAGTCATTGTGCCTTCAAAATTATATAGATTATTGATCTTTTGCACCACGGTTGTATACGACAGTGGCTCGTCTAGAAAGAAGCCAACTAGCGAATATTTCCAAACCTGGGCTCCAGCTTGAACGATAGCATTAGTGTGTACCATTACATCATCTCTGAAGGTGGGGGTAAAGTCAACGGGCTTGTACTTCCCGGCATTGCGCGGTAGGAACTGAAACATGGCTGACATGGAAGTCCAAGCGCGTTGACTGTTGCGGGTATCAGTTGCTTGTGGAAATGTCGAAATGGCGGAGGCTGCAGGAATGGGAGCTTGGTTGATAGGTGGAAGGTGATGAGAGGGGAAAGAAGGCGGAGCTTGGCAGAGGAGCAGAGGTTGAAGTAGGAGTTTGCAGAGGGACCTATGAGTTTGGATCTAGAGTCTGGACAGTCGGTGGTGGTATTGGGTTGGAGCAGGAGAGTGATGGGGCCAGTGGTGGATCTGGAGGAGCAGGCGGTGGTTATG
The DNA here is from genome assembly GCA_030737875.1 of Allium sativum. Taxonomy (NCBI): domain Eukaryota; kingdom Viridiplantae; phylum Streptophyta; class Magnoliopsida; order Asparagales; family Amaryllidaceae; genus Allium; species Allium sativum. The sequence goes on from CM060924.1 coordinate 829,146,400, forward strand.
GCGGGAGTTCTTCGGTAGGTGGGGGTTTGGAGGAGAGGTTGTTTAAAGATGAGGTAAGAGAGGGCATTGAGGAAACGGTCACCATTTATGACCGTTGCTTCTTGGTTGTTTCGCTAAACTTTGGGGACACGAAGACTATGTCTACCATGCCCTCTGGTTCAGCCGGTTTTAGAGTGGCCGTGCACTATGTCTCGGTATTGTGTCCGCTGGGGATCGAACCTATGACACTGTAACTACATGCAGCAACTCATGGTGTTCGTAAACCGCTGGACCACTAGACTTTGGCAAAAACTTTGGGGACACGAAGACTATGTCTACCATGCTGTAACGACCCAGAAAATCTGAACCAATTTAAAAATTTTTAATTGGCTAAAATAATGGATTTTAAATATTTAAAATAAATATTTTAAATTATAGTAATGAAAAGTGAGTTTGTATCGATGTTTGAAAACGAATATAATCAATTATAATTATAAACAAGGCCGGAAATGGCGCTGCAGTTTCAAAAAATTGAATTCAAACTTTGTTGGACTGTACCGGGTGCAAAACAAAACGGATTTGAGTGAAACCAAAAATATTTAAATCTGTTAGTGAATACCTTTCTAACGAATTTGAAAAATCGAATTTTCATAGCAGAAAGCAAAAGTTATGGCAAAATGAATTTTCAGAAAGGTCGCTATGAAATTTATATAGCCCGTGAAATTGGCCATTTTGCATACGACCTCGAAATTCGACGAAACCACTTTTGTTAGATTCGGGATGTGAAGTTATTGCTAGGTTTCAAATTTCATAATTTTTGAAGCTAATATGTGAGCGTGGCAAAGGAAAACGTGTTTTGGTCAATTATAGTTAAATTGGATCGACCAGAAATGAGCCTTTTTGCAAACGGTCTCAGAATTCGACGAAACTAGTTTTGTTGGGACCGTATCATCAAAACATAGCCAGATTTATTTTTCTGGAATTTTTTGAATCAGTTTGTGGCCCTAGCAAATTGAAATGTACGTTCAAATTGAATATTGAATGTTTTATATTTTAATTTGAATGGAAACTGACTGAAACAGTTGGATGGGCCTACGAAACATATCCCATTGTGTTCGGAATGGGGGTAAAACGCTAGGGACGACAGTCGTTGGGTTTAGATTGGTGGTCGCGTCAGAAAACCCCTTTAAAACCCACCGGTCAATCATATTTTTTTAAAAAATAAAAAAAGAAAGAAAATCTTCGTTTCTCTCTTCCCGATCGAAGGCGGAAACCGCTCGAATCCTTCCCCCTCATTTTCCGATCAATCCACACCAAATTAGCTCATGGCACAGTTGAACTTTTTGAAGATATTCTCGAGATCTTCAAATCCATATAATGTTTGGAATTTTTCGTGGCCTGGGGAGAGAGAACCACCTCCCTGAAGTCATCGACTTCAACCCGCCGCCCCGACCGCCTGGCACCACCGAGTGGGCCCCCACCACCGCGTGCAAACGCGTGTCTCCCCCCTCTTCGTCGCTACATCGGCCGATCCTCCTATCGATTCACAGTTTGATCGAAAATTGCAAATCTAGTTTTGAACCTTTCAGCTGAGGTACGGCTTGTTTTATTTTCAACTGTTTTAACACCTTTAAACCGTTGCAAACTTTGAAAAATCATATCTTTTTGCTGTGTTAATGAAATTCAGTGAAACAAGAGATAGTGGACTCGTGTGGATGTCTTCTACCGTCTAGAAGAGACCGCATATTTTTCGGAGCCTTCTGCTATTTTTGGTGGAGTGGAACCCAATGTGAGATTTCTAATTTATAAGTGATTTAGAAAACAATGATGTATAAATTATATGATCGATGTATGAGTTATATAAGCATTGTACACCTCATGTATAAGCGTTGTATAAGTTGTACGTTCGATGTATAAGTTGTATATGTGTTGTAAAAATTATATATGTGTTGAAATAGAAGTGAATTGCTATATATAAACATATATATATATATATATATATATATATATATATATATACGCCTCTCGTCCACAAACCATGGACGATATTTATTGGTTGTGATTGGTGTGAAAATTGATTGATAGCGAATGGTTGATTGAAATTGTTTGTGGTTGATATTGAATGATTGTGGTTGAAAAATACCCATTTGTGGTTGAGAAATATTTGGTTGAAACCACATAGGAATAGTTTGTGGAAATGAAATAAATATATACATGCCGCCTGCGTGCGAACTAGATGCATGATCCCCATTGTCAAAAACCGCGAGGTTTTAAGGTAGAGCGAGGAGCCGTACTAGGGACGGTCCCGGTTTTAACTACCCTGTCGTTATACTGCCGAAATTTTGTATAATATTCATGTGTTTGAATTATTTTCATTTGCTGAAACTATATTTATTCGTTGAATAGAAAACCTTCATGTGTTGAATCGATATTCATTCGTTGAATTGAAATTCATGTGTTGAATGGTATTCGTGTTTTAAATATAAAAATCACTTTTCTATCTATATATATAAACTATAGAAAACCTTCATGTGTTGAATCGATATTCATTCGTTGAATTGAAATTCATGTGTTGAATGGTATTCGTGCTTTAAATATAAAAATCACATTTTTATCTATATATATAAACTATAGAAAACCTTCATGTGTTGAATCGATATTCATTCGTTGATTAGAAATTCATGTGTTGAATGGTATTCATATTTTGAAATAGATTGTTTTATAATAAAAATCACATTTTTATCATCTATATGAACTATATAAAATAATCTCGTTTTGAAATAAATTGTTTTATAATAAAAATCCTATTTTCATTACCTATATGAACTATATAAAATAATAGTGTTTTGAAATGAATTGTTTTACAATAAAAATCACATTTTTATTATATGCACGAATCGTCAAAAATAGTGAAGTGTTGAAATAGAAGACAGTTAGATAAAAATATCATTTTTATCAAATGTATGAAAAGAATGTAGCTTTGAAATTGAAGAATCGATATATATATATAAATAGAATTAAAATATATCGAATAACGATGCTGTAGTTCGTATTTTGAAACCGTGATATCAAACGAATAGTACGGGAGATCCGACCATCGGATTTTCCCGAAACCGCAACCGTTGGGTTCGCTTTGGAAATATCTTTCCAACGGCACCAACTTTGTAAAAATCCAACGGTTGGATTGTTGGGAATGTTAAATTCAAATCTGAAGAAAAACAGCGCCAGCATCGATTATATATATATATATAATTATATTTAATCGAATAACGACGCTGCAGTTCGTATTTCGAAATCGAAACTTCAAACGATTATACCGGGAGATCCGACCGTCGGATTTTCTCGAAACTGGAACCATTGGATTCATTTTGAAAAGATCTTTCTTGATGTAAATTTTGTGAAGATCCAACGGTTAGATTGTCAGATATGTGTAAATCAAATCTGAAGAAAAACAGCGCCACGGTCGCATTATGGCCCGAAGCGTCGTTCTGAATAAATTGGCTATTTTAAAATGAATAAAAATAGCGATAAATTGTTATAAAATATTATAAACGATATGGATGTGATTTAGAAATTAACTGAAGGTTGGCTAGGTCGAATGGTTTCCTGGGTGTTGATCTGATGTTGGTTTCGACCTTCGGGGTTAATATTTGGAAAATCGTTCTCTTACTGATTGACGGTTAGTGACTAATGAAATGAAATGATGCGTGTGTATGTTAGTGTTGCACTGGTTTATTATATACGCGAGTTGATCAGAAATACCGGGTTTATCCCATTCTGAATAACTGAATCGACGATAAGAAATCGAAGATAAAGACGGTGGTCGAAAACCGGAGATCTTCACCTCGTTTGGATGGTAACCGAGGCCCTGATTAGGAGGCATCCCGAAATATGGACAATGAGTGGTGATCGTCCAGACGTACGTGGTGATCGATGGGTTTGCAAGGTATTTAGTGCCTCCGGTTTCGTTCAGACCCAGAACGGACTAGCAAATGGACAGTGTGTTTGACATTGGAATTTATTCTGTGTGATTGATAGCCATCAGTTGCACGGTGTGAATTGCCTGTGTGGCATGCTAAGATGCAGTGATCAGGGCTTCTATTGAAAAGCAAAGTCTTGTGGTGATGATCAAAGCACCGCCTGTGTGGCGTAGCTTTGTGTATAACGTAAATTCGCGAGCCTCACACCCCGGTATGAACCAGAAACGGGAGAAAGGACCTCAGGGAGGGCCTGCGTTTCCTCCTAGCTAGAAGTGGCGTCAGTGGTTTTACACGCCCCGACGAGTTTGACTTATGTGGTTGTTGCTGTTGCGAGGATCCTCGTTTAGATCGGACGATCCGGGTCCGATGGAGTCATTCGTTGGCTCGCTTACGCCCCAAAGGGTGGGGAAACGTAGTGTTCAGGAATTTTAATCCACTCTGTGTGGACCGGCCCTGACGATCCAAGGGTCGATGCGTTTTGATCCTGAGACTCGGGCTAGGCAGTCTCGAATTCGGTAAGGACTATCTTTTGCCTTGGTTCAAGACGGAAATCCAATTTCCAAATACGTGACTATGCGGTTTTGATTGTATGTATATATATATATATGTGTGTGTGTATATATATATATATATATATATATATGGCGACATGATATATGGTACCCATGCCGTCTATGATTGATAGTTATGATTTGAAATTGTTTTCAAAACATATAAACACTAGTAATAATATCAAATGCTTTTGTTTTATTCGTATCAATCAAATTTTGGCCATTATAATGTAAAACTCTATCCTCCGGTTTGCGTTGCATTGTGTGATGGGAACTGAGTCTTATAATGGCTTCATTTTTATAAAAAGCATAGCGATGTTTAAAAGAATGACTTGTTTTAAAGCACTGGCAATCCAATGGAGTAAACCCGTTCCATGAAAGTGGAGTGGTCCTGTGATTAGCCATATTATAAATGTGTTGAGTAGATTTCTCATACCAGTCCTTGTTGCTGGCCCTGAGTAGGCCGGGTACGCATGATAGGGGGTTCTCGCTTCGCGGTTTGGTGGCGAACGGGAGACTCTTACCCCAACATGTCCCTTGTGGTGGGGGTTGGTTAGGCAGTGGTCAGGAGGCTCGAGAGGGTCGCCGTAAAACAAGCGTACTGGGGGACCACTTGTGAGCCACGGTGGGTTTTACCTGCTATACTGGAGGATGAAGGGATGGTTGCAAAGCCTACCGGATTTCGCAGTATTTCACATTTGGGATCAGAGCTTTGGTTAAGCTTAGTTCTGGAATATAACATATGAACGAACTCGTTAGAAATAGAACCAGTAGTGTTCTAGGACGGGTAACTCTATGCAGATAGGATCAGTAATATCCTAGTATAAGTAAAGCAGAATGGAATACATCCCAGTAGACACATTTACATTGAAGTATTTGTCTCTATATTTTGAAATATCTTTTCTGTTGACCAGACACTTTGTCTGCTAATTGCAGACGCAATAGAAAATGAGTGACAGGAACAGAAGAAATTACCGTATGGCTCGACCAGCTAATGAGCCAGTTGTGCTCTCACAGCCAGAATCAAATATAGAAGTTCTATTCAAGAGATTTCGAAATCTGGGTGGATCGCCATTCTTAGGCAAAGAGTCCATTATGGAAACACAAGCTTGGATTCGTTCTGCAGAGAAAATCTTTGAGGGTTTAAAGCTGAGAGACGATCAGAAAAGACTACTGGTGTCTTGGGCACTCAAAGAAGAAGCTTTGTTTTGGTGGGATTCAGTTGTTAAAGATAATCCAGAAGGTGATATCACCTAGGACAGATTCAAAGTAATTTTCTTAGAAAGATTTACTCCTCCTGAAGCAACCGAGCGATTATATGACGAATTTTCTTATCTGATACAAGGTCATATGACCATCCCAGAATATCATAAGAAATTCAACGAACTTTCTCACTTTGCTCCTCATCTGATTCAAGATCCAAAGAGGAAGAATCTGAGATTTATTCATGGCCTGCAAAGAAAATATCAGAATAGTGTGATGAGGAATGTGAAACTTCCTTTCTCAGAAATGATTTATATGGCTTATCAATACGAAGATCTCGACAGGAAAGGTATGTTACCTAACGAAGAAGGGGTCAGTTATAGTAATGAAGACGAGCTAAAACTGATAATCCCGAGGCCAGTGCGATATCTGAGGTGAGTAAGAAGCCCAAAGTAAACCGAGAAAGGGCCAGTTCTGGAAAAGAACCAGCAACGATGGCCACCTGTTCTAACTGCAGGAAACCAGGGCATTTTACCAGAAATTGTAAAACCTCGAAGAAACGAAAGAAGGGGTTTAAACCCGATAACCAGTTTCGAGAGAATAGAAAATGTTGTCAATGTCATCGGATTGGCCATCTTGAAAAGGATTGCAGGCAATTTAAGAAATCCAAAGCAGTACATATAAATGAAGTAGCAGAAGCATCTGAGCCCTCAGCTATTCAAGAAAGGCCAGATGTTTTAGAAGGCACACTAACTGTCAAAGACATCCCAGTTAAAGTACTGTTTGACACAGGCACGTCACGAAGCTTCATTGCCAAGAGTGCAGCTAAGAAGCTGGATTTGAATTTGAAGAAGCTCAAGGAACCAATGACTGTGCAAAATCCGGTTGGGTGTTCCATTGATCTCAGTTGGGTTTGTGGAGTGCCGGTTTCTTTCTCTCGTTATCGGTTTCGTACCATCGCGGTCGTCATGAATTTTAAAGAGTTTGATCTTATCTTGGGGTTAGACTGGTTGACCAAATATGAAGCTGAAGTTAAATGCGCCGACAGAGTCGTAAAGGCGAAGATTAAATCAGGTGATTATATAACCATTCCTTGTGAAGGTCAGAATGCTAATAGAAAAGACTTCTGGGAAGCTCTCGATGTTTCTCCAGCCCAAATGGAAAATGTCCCTGAAGTCACAGAGAATATTCCCGACCTAGTGAAAGGTATTCCTGTCGTCAAAAACTATGCGGATGTGTTCGAGGAAGTTGTTCGCTTACCTCCGCAAAGAGAAATAGATTTCAAGATCGCTTTGATTCCGAATGAAAGGCCGGTAGTTCATGCTATCCGAAGAATGTCCTTGAAGGAGAAAGAAGAACTTGACAATCAAACACGACAGCTAGTATGGAAGGGTCTGATCAGGCCCAGTTTCTCTGGTTGGGGTGCAGCAGTGGTGTTTGTCCCAAAATCAGACGGTACTCTACGGCTATGTGTGGATTATCGTGATTTGAACAAGCAGACCATAAAGAACAAATATCCATTGCCGCGGATTGATGATTTGTTGGATCAATTAAATGGCGCACAAGTATTTTCACGAATGGACCTAGCTACAGGTTTCCATCAACTTCGAATTACCGAAGATTGTGTTCCAATGACAGCATTCAGAGGTCCCGACTTATTCTACGAGTGGTTAGTAATGTCGTTCGGCTTATGTAACGCTCCAGCTTACTTCGTCGATCTGATGAATAGAGTGTTCAGAGGGGTTTTGAATAAATTTGTTCTGGTTTTCATTGACGATATTATAATCTTCTTTAAATCAAAGGCCGAACATGAAAAGCATTTGGAACAGGTTCTGGTAATCCTCAGAAGGAATGTATTGAAAGCAAAGTTTTCCAAATGTATATTCTGGCAAGAAGAAGTCAAATTTCTGGGCCACGTTGTATCGAAAGAAGGAATTGCTGTGGATCCAAGTAAAATCACAGCTATTCTGGATTGGAAACAGCCCAGTACCCCTACAGAAGTCCGCAGTTTTCGCGGATTGGCTAGTTATTACCGGAAGTTTGTCAAAAACTTTTCGAAGATATCTGGCCACTTAACGAAGCTTACAAAGAAGCACTCTAAATTCAAATGGACTCCCGAGAGTGAAGAGGCTTTTGAAGAGCTAAAGTTGAGATTAACAACTGGTCCAGTGTTAACCATCATCGATGGCAACCAGGATTTGAAAGTCTGGACTGATGCTTCTAGAGAAGGCCTTGGCGCAGTGTTAATGCAGAGGGGTCAAGTGATTGCTTATGCTAGCCGTCAGCTGAAGTCGCACGAGAAAAACTACGTCACTCATGATCTTGAGTTATTGGCGATAGTATTCGCCTTGAAAATCTGGAGACACTATCTTCTGGGTGAGAGATTTGAATTGTTTACAGATCACCAGTCGTTAAAGTATCTGTTCACTCAGAAAGACCTGAATCTGAGGCAGCAACGTTGGCTGGAATTTCTTGCAGCATATGACTTTGAAATTATATACACTCCAGGGAAAGCCAATGTCATGGCCGATGCGTTAAGCCGAAAGAATGAAATGATAGCCAGTTTTATTATCACGACTTCACTGATAGATAAAATATCTGCTCTTCAGGAGGATGATCACTTCATTCAGAAGATCAGAGAGATAATTCAACTAGGCGAACCCTCGAGTTTTCAAGTTGATAATGATGGGATTCTAAGGCTCAAAGGTCGAATCTGTGTCCCTAACATTCCTGAGCTTCGAAAGGAAGTACTGGATGAATGCCACAAGTCGAAACTTAGTATCCATCCGGGAGTAAGCAAAATGTATAATGACATCAAACGCACTTTCTGGTGGAAGTCGATGAAGAGGGACATTTCTTTATATGTTAGCCGATGCCCTACTTGCCAACTAGTCAAGAGCGACCAACAGAAGCTGGCTGGATTGTTACAACCGCTAGACGTTCCTGGTTGGAAGTGGGAACATATTTCTATGGATTTCATTGATGGTCTGCCCAGAACCAGAAAAGGAAATGACAGTATTTGGGTGATCGTAGATCGCTTCACGAAGACCGCCCATTTCATACCTGTCAGAACAAACAGAACTGCTCAGAGTCTGGCACAGATATATTTCAAGGAAATAGTTAGACTACATGGAGTGCCGCTCAGTATAGTCAGTGATAGAGACACAATATTCACTAGCAAATTTTGGGTGGCGTTTCAAGTCGAGCTGGGAACGAAGTTGAACTTGAGCACCGCTTATCATCCTCAGACAGACGGTCAGACTGAGAGGGTGAATCGTATTTCAGAAGATCTATTGCGGGCTTGTGTTCTAGATTTTGGTGGATCGTGGGAAGACCATCTGCATTTGGCTGAATTCTCATATAACAACAGCTACCAGGCGAGCCTGACAATGTCGCCATTCAAAGCGTTGTATGGCAGGCCGTGCCGATCTCCTGCTTGTTGGGTCGAACCCGGTAATAGACTTGTGTTGGGGCCTATATGATCCGAGAAGATGCCGACAAAGTCGATTTTATTAAGAAGCGATTACTCGCCGCTCAGAGCCGACAAAAGAGTTACGCCGATAGGAGAAGAAGAGATATATCATTTGCTGTTGGTGACTATGTATATTTGAAAGTATCGCCGATGAGAGGAGTAATCCGGTTCGGTAAAACTGGAGGAGTAATCCGGTTCGGTAAAACTGGAAAGTTGGTGCCCAAATTCATTGGTCCATTTCCTATTCTGGAACGGATCAGAATGCTCGCTTATAGGGTTAAACTGCCAGATTGGTTGCCTGGAGTTCATGATGTATTTCATATATCTCAACTTCGAAAGCACGTTCATGATCCAGACTTGATCGTGGAAGAAGCAGCTCAGCAGGATATTGAAATTACTCCAGAATTAGCTGTGAGGAGAGAGCCGCTAAAGATCATCGGCAAGGAAACCAAAGAGCTGAAGAACAAGAAGGTTCACTTAGTCAAAGTGCAATGGAGTGGAGATCCACGAGATTGTACTTGGGAAACTGAGGAGAGCATTCAGAAAGCTTATCCTAGATGCCGAGTGGATATCTCTGATTGACTCCGGTGCAAGGTACATTTACCATACTTTGCATTACCAATTAGTGCTCTATTCTATTGTTATTTTCTTTCCATGGATGTGCACTTTTAATTCTATAGTCTGAATGATTTTAAAAGAATATAGAAATTGATTTGCGTGATTTAGAAAAGTTAAAGTCAAATTGATTGTTGTTTGTGTTGTGTGATAATAGATTTGATTTATTAAAATTATTAAAACGATAGTTAATTTAATCAATAATAGAATGAATGGTAGAATTTATTCGATTATATCACACATTTAACGAATTAGAAAATAGATAGAAATATATACATGTGCATTATATATGTCTGAACAGGTAAATGGATAGTTGTTGAGTAAAGATTTTATTTGCGTGTCCGACAAATAGGTAAACCTTAATGAGTTGGATGCGAAATATTATTATATCAACTCCTGTGAATGCCATTGGATGCGGAGTGCTGGTTATTCTGTGTGAAATAATAAATATCGCCATAGGATAGCAACAATTAATTTTGAACTACATTACATGCATACTTCTGAAGATAGGCATACTTCATCATATACCACATAAGCATTTGGAGCTTGTGTGACGAGGTGGAAGATTTACCATACGAGCGAGAGGCTTGTATGGCGATGACTATATTTTATAGGTTGAACTGATGACTGATACGGACTATTTAAATTGTAACGATAAAATTGCCAGATTAATAAAAACCCCACACGGGTCTGGAGTTGACAATAACCACGTCTCTCTAGTTATTAGATACGGCACATGGACTATTTATTTCCCACACGGGACGAGGTGACGAGGATTTATCCTCTGGAGCATTTAAAATACACACTCCCTCAGGCTTTGACAGGGTGACGAGAATTTATTCTCTGGAGTTATTATCAATACACGCTCCCCTGTAAACACCAGAATATATCACTATAAATATGTGTATGCTTATTAGGAATTATTGGGTACCTAATACGGCCCAATAAATTTCCAAACCTCTCTCCATACAAAGAAGGTTATGGCGAAATTTTTCGAAAATTCCGGGTGTTAGCCAAATTTTTGAAGAATTTGAAAATTCTCAGAAACTGAAAAGTTGGAGAATGGAAGCCAGATCGAACGTAGAGTTGATTAATCAAACCACTTTCGACTTTGTTCCTTTTCGGGGACGAAAAGTTTTAAGTGGGGGAGATTGTAACGACCCAGAAAATCTGAACCAATTTAAAACTTTTAAATTGGCTAAAATAATGGATTTTAAATATTTAAAATAAATATTTAAAATTATAGTAATGAAAAGTGAGTTTGAATCGACGTTTCAAAACGAATATAATTAATTATAATTATAAACAAAGCCTGAAATGGCGCTGCAGTTTCAAAAATTGAATTCAAACTTTGTCGGACTGTACCGGGTGCAAAACAAAACGGATTTGAGTGAAACCAAAAATATTTAAATCTATTAGTGAATAACTTTCTAACGAATCTGAAAAATCGAATTTTCATAGCGGAAAGCAAAAGTTATGTCCAAATGAATTTTCAGAAAGGTCGCTATGGAATTTATATAGCCCGTGAAATTGGCCATTTTGCATACGACCTCGGAATTCGACGAAACCACTTTTGTTGGATCCGGGATGTGAAGTTATTGCTAGATTTCAAATTTCATAATTTTTGAAGCTAGTATGTGAGCGTGGCAAAGGAAAACGTGTTTTGGTCAACTACAGTTAAATTGGATCGATCAGAAATGGGCCTTTTTGCAAACGGTCTCAGAATTCAATGAAACTTGTTTTGTTGGGACCGTATCGTCAAAACATAGCCAGATTTATTTTTCTGGAATTTTTCGAATCAGTTTGTGGCCCTGGCAAATTGAAATGTACGTTAAAATTGAATATTAAATGTTTTATATTTTAATTTGAATGGAAACTGATTGAAACAGTCAAATGGGCCTACGAAACATATCCCATTGTGTTCGGAATGGGGGTAAAACACTAGGGACGACAGTCGTTGGATTTAGATTGGTGGTCGCGTCCGAAAACCCCTTTAAAACCCACCGGCCAATCCTATTTTTTTTATAAAAAAAATCTTTGTTTCTCTCTCCCCGATCAAAGGCGGAAGCCGCTCGAATCCTTCCCCCTCATTTTCCGATCAATCCACGCCAAATTAGCTCGTGCCACAGTTGAACATTTTGAATATCTTCTCGAGATCTTCAAATCCATATAAAGTTTGGAATTTTTCGTGACATGTGGAGAGAGAACCACCTCCCTGAAGTCGTCGACTTCAACCCACCGCCCCGACTGCCTGGCGCCACCGAGTGGGCCCCCACCACCGCGGCAAACGCGCATCTCCCCCCTCTTCATCGTTGCGTGGGCCGATCCTCCTATCGATTCACGGTTTGATCGAAAATTGCAAACCTAGTTTTGAACCTTTCAGCTGAGGTACGGCTTGTTTTATTTTCAACTGTTTTAACACCTTTAAACCATTGCAAACTTTGAAAAATCATATCTTTTTGATGTGTTAATGAAATTCAGTGAAACAAGAGATAATGGACTCGTGTGGACGTCTTCTACCTTCTAGAAGAGACCGCATATTTTTCTGAGCCTTCTGCTATTTTTGGTGGAGTGGAACCCAATGTGAGATTTCTAATTTATAAGCGATATAGAAAACAATGATGTATAAATTATATGATCGATGTATGAGTTATATAAGCATTGTACACCTCATGTATAAGCGTTGTATAAGTTGTACGTTCGATGTATAAGTTGTATATGCATTGTAAAAATTATATATGTGTTGAAATAGAAGTGAATTGCTATATATATATATAAATATATATATATATATATATATATATATACACGCCCCTCGTCCACAAACCATGGACGATATTTATTGTTTATGATTGGTGTGAAAATTGATTGATAGCGAATGGTTGATTGAAATTGTTTGTGGTTGATATTGATTGATTGTGGTTGAAAAATACCCATTTGTGGTTGAGAAATATTTGGTTGAAACCACATAGGAATAGTTTGTGGAAATGAAATAAATATATACATGCCGCCCGCGTGCGAACTAGATGCATGATCCCCATTGTCAAAAACCGCGAGGTTTTAAGGTAGAGCGAGGAGCCATACTAGGGACGGTCCCGGTTTTAACTACCCTGTCGTTATGCTGCCGAAAATTTGTATAATATTCATGTGTTTGAATTATTTTCATTTGCTGAAACTATATTTATTCGTTGAATAGAAAACCTTCATGTGTTGAATCGATATTCATTCGTTGAATTGAAATTCATGTGTTGAATGGTATTCGTGTTTTAAATATAAAAATCACTTTTCTATCTATATATATAAACTATAGAAAACCTTCATGTGTTGAATCGATATTCATTCGTTGAATTGAAATTCATGTGTTGAATGGTATTCGTGCTTTAAATATAAAAATCACATTTTTATCTATATATATAAACTATAGAAAACCTTCATGTGTTGAATCGATATTCATTCGTTGATTAGAAATTCATGTGTTGAATGGTATTCATATTTTGAAATAGATTGTTTTATAATAAAAATCACATTTTTATCATCTATATGAACTATATAAAATAATCTCGTTTTGAAATAAATTGTTTTACAATTAAAATCCTATTTTCATTACCTATAAGAACTATATAAAATAATAGTGTTTTGAAATGAATTGTTTTACAATAAAAATCACATTTGTATTATATGCACGAATCGTCAAAAATAGTGAAATGTTGAAATAGAAGACAGTTAGATAAAAATATCATTTTTATCAAATGTATGAAAAGAATGTAGCTTTGAAATCGAAGAATCGATATATATATATATATATATATAAATAGGATTAAAATATATCGAATAACGATGCTGCAGTTCGTATTTTGAAACCGTGATTTCAAACGATTAGTACGGGAGATCCGACCGTCGGATTTTCCCGAAACCGCAACTGTTGGGTTCGCTTTGGAAATATCTTTCCAACGGCACCAACTTTGTAAAAATCCAACGGTTGGATTGTCTGGAATGTTTAATTCAAATCTGAAGAAAAACAACGCCAGAATCGATTATATATATATATATATATATAATTATATTTAATCGAATAACGACGCTGCAGTTCGTATTTCGAAATCGAAACTTCAAACGATTATACGGGGAGATCCAACCGTCGGATTTTCCGGAAACTGGAACAGTTGGATTCGTTTTGAAAAGATCTTTCTAATGATGTAAATTCTGTAAAGATCCAATGGTTATATTTTCAGATATGTGTAAATCAAATCTGAAGAAAAACAGCGCCACGGTCGCATTATGGCCCGAAGCGTCGTTTTGAATAAATTGGCTATTTTAAAATAAATAAAAATAGCGATAAATCATTATAAAATATTATAAACGATATGGATGTGATTTAGAAATTAACTGAAGGTTGGCTAGGTCGAATGGTTTCCTGGGTGTTGATCTGATGTTGGTTTCGACCTTCGGGGTTAATATTTGGAAAATCGTTCTCTTACTGATTGACGTTTTGTGACTAATGAATTGAAATGATGCGCGTGTATGTTAGTGTTGCGGTGGTTTATTATATACGCGAGTTGCTCAGAAAGACCGGGTTTATCCCATTCTGAATAACTGAATCGACGATAAGAAATCGAAGATAAAGACGGTGGTCGAAGACCGGAGATCTTCACCTCGTTTGGATGGTAACCGAGGTCCTGATTGGGAGGCATCCCGAAATATGGATAATGAGTGGTGATCATCCAGACGTACGTGGTGATCGATGGGTTTGCGAGGTATTTAGAGCCTCCGGTTTCATTCAGACCCAGAACGGACTAGCAAATGGACAGTGTGTTTGACATTGGAATTTATTCTGTGTGATTGATAGCCCTCAGTTGCACGGTGTGAATTTCCTGTGTGGCATGCTAAGATGCAGTGATCAGGGCTTCTGTTGAAAAGCAAAGTCTTGTGGTGATGATCAAAGCACCGCCTGTGTGGCATAGCTTTGTGTATAACGTAAATTCGCGAGCCTCACACCCCGGTATGAACCAAAAACGGGAGAAAGGACCTCAGGGAGGGCCTGCGTTTCCTCCTAGCTAGAAGTGGCGTCAGTGGTTTTACACGCCCTGACGAGTTTGACTTATGTGGTTGTTGCTGTTGCGAGGCGCCTCGGTTAGATCGGACGATCCGGGTCCGATGGAGTCATTCGTTGGCTCGCTTACGCCCCAAAGGGCGGGGAAACGTAGTGTTCAGGCATTTTAATCCACTCCGTGTGGACTGGCCCTGACGATCCAAGGGTCGATGCGTTCTGATCCTGAGACTTGGGCTAGGCAGTCTCGAATTCGGTAAGGACTATCTTTTGCCTTGGTTCAAGACGGAAATCCAATTTCCAAATACGTGACTGTGCGGTTTTGATCGTATATATATGGCGACATGATATATGGTACCCATGCCGTCTATGATTGATAGTTATGATTTGAAATTGTTTTCAAAACATACAAACACTAGTAATAATATCAAATGCTTTTGTTTTATTCGTATCAATCATATTTTGGCCATTATAAGGTAAAACTCTATCCTCCGGTTTGCGTTGCATTGTGTGATGGGAACTGAGTCTTATAATGGCTTCATTTTTATAAAAAGCATAGCGATGTTTAAAAGAATGACTTGTTTTAAAGCACTGGCAATCCAATGGAGTAAACCCGTTCCACGAAAGTGGCGTGGTCCTGTGATTAGCCATATTATAAATGTGTTGAGTAGATTTCTCATACCAGTCCCATGACTGACTCGTAGTTTGTTTCACTTTCAAACTTGGGTGCCCCTTTTTCTACACGGGCAGCCTTGTATTCAGGTTTAGCTGGTTCTTTCTGGATAGCTGGAGCTGAAGATGGATTCTATCATTTATCTCTTTTTATGCTGTTCAGCTCCTATTGTACATTATGTTTGTTTTCCGCTGTAGACATATATGTATAGCTGAACTGTATTTGTACTAAGTATGATCCTGTATACTGTGTAACTTTGATGATTACGTTTATCCAGTATATTCTATTGTTCATTATCTGGTGTATTTATTTATTTATGTTCTGCTATTATCTGTCTATGTGTTATATTCCACGAATTACCCTTGCCGACGTCAGTACGGGGTTTGGGGTCGTCTCATATGCCCTTTGGTTCGACCAGTTTTAGAGTGACCGTGCACTATGTCTCGGTATTGTGGTCGCTAGGGATCGAACCTGTGCCACTGCAAACTACATGCAGCAACTCATGGTGTTCGTAAACTACTGGACCACTAGACTTTGACGGGAATGACATTTCTTTTTACTTAAGAAATCTTATTTCAAAATCATTTATTAAATTTTGAAATAAACAACATTGCTAAACGCCTTATAGTCAAATCGTGAAGTGTTTCACCAAGTGTTAGCACATAGGTAATTTTTTCCCAACCCAATGCTAAATGTAAAAGCGTATTTTGCTCATAAACTGGTTGAGCACAATCCAAACAATCAATCAATCACAATCCATATCAATAACCAAGTATATTTGGTTCAATCACATTACATGTTTTACATACACAATAAAAAGGAATTTTTATTGTAAACGTATTTTCTATGTTGCTTACGACAAATAAAAAAGAAAGATTTTTATTGTCATAACATTTTCTATTTCAACAAAACAAATAAAATGATAACTTTGTTTTGTCGACAATTCTATTTTGAAAAAACACTAAAAATGATAATTTGTTTTGATAACAATCCTATTTCGACAAACCACTAAAAATGATAATCTTGTTATGTCAATTCTAAAACAACAAAAATGACATGATTATTTTGTCAATTCTAAGTTCAATAAAAATGATATGAATAATTTGTCAATTTTAATACAACATTAATGACATATCTATTTTGTCAATTTTTAATACAAAATAAATGACATATCTAATTTGTCAATTTTAATACAACATAAATGACATATCTAATTTGTCAATTTTAATACAACATAAATGACATATCTATTTAGTCAGTTTTAATACAACATAAATGACATGTCTATTTAGTCAATTTTAATATAACATAAATGACAAATCTATTTTGTCAATTTTAATACAACATAAATTGACATATCTAATTTATCGATTTTAATACAACATAAATTGACATATCTATTTTGTCAACTTTAATACCACATAAATGACCTATCTAATTTGTCAGTTTTAATACAACATAAATTGACATATTTATTTTGTCAATTTTAATATAACATAAATGACATATCTAATTTGTCAATTTTAATACAACATAAATGACATATCTATTTAGTCAATTTTAATATAACATAAATTGACATATTTAATTTATCAATTTTAATACAACATAAATGACAATATTTTGATTTAACAAAATCATAATTTCTAACATCACTAACATGACAATGATTTAATTTAACAAAATCATAATTTCTAAGTACAACGTGAAAAATAAAAAGGATAATTCATTTGCATACAAATTCTATGTTTCATTTGTATAAATAAAAAGGAGAATTTTATTTACACAACAAATTTCTATTATTAAAATATACAATAAAAGAACATCTTTATTGTACGTACAATTCTAACAATTTCATGATTATATATACAATAAAAAGAAATATTTTTATCGTATGATCAAATTAACAATTTTCATGATTATTAATATATACAATAAAAGAAATATTTTTATTGTACAATCAATTCTAACAGTTTCAAATTAGATCCAACGGATCAATACAAACAATATCAATCAATTCATATCACATACAACACACAATCGAATCTTGACAGTGTATATAAAAATTTCCAATGCAACAATAATTAATTCTAATTTTTTTAAAAAATAAGAAATCTCACCATGAATTTGTTCCTGAATTTCTATTCTAATTCAGATCACGTTCAAATTTTCCTGAATTCCCAAAGTGCTCCGTTTTAGATCTGGTATGTTTCATTGTGTGGATCTGGTTAAGACGGTTCCAACAAAAATGAAATCGCCGAATTTCATTGCTGCTTGAATGAGTTACGGCGTTTTAAACTTTAACAATTTTAATAAATAATTAGCTAAAATAATTAACAACTAATTATCCTAATTACTTTGTTTTATGCGACCATCTTCCTCTTTGTTCTGGTTCTCGGGGAAATGCACATCGTACCCATTCGTAGCCTCCTAGGGTTCCCAACGCACAACACTTCGACGCCCTACCACCAAATCCAAGATCGCCACGCCATAGGGCTTCATCACCTCCTTCAACGCCGGCAACCATGTAAAACTCGAAACCGCCAATGGCTTGAAAATCGAGCTCAAACGCTGCAACTTTGGGCGGCAATTACACCCAATTCCCTCAATGAATTTTGATCATAGCCTTATAGAATCGAAGATTGGAGATTTCTCTATGATATTGGTTATATGAGTTCATAAATTTAGTGCGTGGATCGAAAACTGTTAACGATTTAAAATCAGACCGTACTGCCATTAACAAAGAGACCAGCGGCGGCTGTCATATTGGAATTAGGGTTTCTATGATTTTAAGGGGTATATTTATAATGAAATATTGTTATTTAATTTTCTAAATTCTAGAAAAAGCCCGGTTACTTATAATAACTCCAAATTCAGTCCAACTAATGTTGTCCTTAGCCAAATACCCTCGTTCCGGACACAATGGACTAGGTCCCGTCAGCCCGTTTGATTGTCTCAGTCCACTTTTCTTTATTTTAAAATGTAAATCATTTAATTATTTAATTTGATCGTACATTTTAATTTACCGAGGCTGAATACTGATTCTAAAAATCCAAGAAAAATTATTTCTAGCTATGTTTCGATGATACGATCCTAACAAAATCAATTTCGTCGAATTTGAAGACTGTTTGAAAAATGACCATTTTCAAGTCGATTAAATTTGACTGAAATTGACAAAACACATTTTCTTTTACTGTGCTCACATATTAATTTCAAAAATTATGGAAATTTAAACCTTGAAGTGATTTGACTTTTCGGTTCCAATAAAAGTTGTTTCGTCCAAAACGGAGGTCGTTTGCAAAATGGCTATTTATATGGGTTATATATTATATTAAATTCTACAACGACTATTCTGAATATTCAACTGGCCATAACTTTTGACTCCCACTATGAAATTTCAATTTTTCAGATTCGTAGGAAAGATATTTTTAAAAAGATTCTAATATTTTTGGTTTCACTAAAGTCCGATTTATTTTGCATCCTGTACAGTCAGTCAAATTTCAAATTCAAATTTTCAAACTGTCGCGCTATTTCTATCTCCTTATATAGTTATAATAAATATATTTGTTTTAGCTTTGATTTAAATAAATTTTTAATCGTTATTATTTATAATAAATTATTTTGAATATTTAAAATCCAATAAAATTTCTAAAATAAAAATTTTAAATTGGTTCCAAAATTCAAGGTTGTTACACTGATGTCGGACAGGGCCGATGAATGTTGTCAACTATTGTTTTGAATGTGTCTGTAAAGCTCTTTGATACCTGTTCAAATTTTACAGCGTATTTTCAAATATAACTTACCATTGCATGCACAGATAAGATCAGAGACCAATCAATGTTAGCACGCCAAGCCTGAAGTACTTTTCTGTTATGTGAGCAAACCAAAGGGTCATTGCATCGAGAAATAAAATGAAAGATTTTACTATTCGGAGGTTCTTCTACAATTTTAGAATGTGGAAGCACGTCAAACGGATATTTAAAGTGACATTTCAATTGTTTGGTTCTTTTATGCACTGGCAAACAATAATTTCCACACCTCGAATGGCGCATAACCCATGTAACCAAATTTTCATAGTCATCATCATCAGCATCCAAATTTGCATCTGGTTGAAATAACTTTGACATATGGATATTCTTGTTCTTGCAAGGACCCACCCATATTTGGATTTATTGTACAAACAAAACGATCAAAATATTCAATAATTGAAAAAATTTCATATGGATTATTGATGGCCACAGAAGTTAAATCTGGTGCATTATGAAGCCATAGAAAACCATGGATATGTCCACTTCCATGATTTTGCCATTCAAAACGATACTAATAGTCCTTAACAGAAAATTCCGGTGTCAAATATTCTTTGATAAAAGTTGTAGCCCTCGCTTGAAAAAACCATGCAGCAACAAGTGGGTTTTCGTTTAGCGACCGTGCCTTTCTTTTTCTTTGTTCACTGAGATTCAAATTTTCCATTTCATTTGCTTGATCAAGAAGTCTGTAAAGATCTGGCCATTGCAAATCTGTCGAACTTAATGTGAAAAATATAGTTGGAGCACCTAATTGTTTCACCATAGCGATAAGCTCCTTTAATCTTGAAGAACAATAAGAGCAGCTTCCACGAATGCCCTTTGCATAGTAAGAAATGCGTTGAGACAACTGTTTACCTCCCGATTTTAACATTTCACAAATATCTTTTATAGACAAATTTCTATCATCTGGATTTTTTTGTACGTAAATATTACCAATATCAAATGCACGCCACCTACTAATAGAATTATAAGAAAAATATCGATATCTAGAGTCTTTTGCAAACCGTTGATCATGATATTTCATTAAATATTAGAAATGTTCCAAGGGTCTAATTTTTCTTGGTCGTGCTTGTCTTAAATCTGCGTTTCCTGATGGAAATTGTATGGGGAATGCCATTGAAATATATCCAGAAGTATTAAACTCATCAATAGCAACAGATGAAACAGGCATTTGAACAACTGTTTCATTGTTTTCTTGGTTTTCTAAAAATGATAATACACAGGCTTGTTGGTTCGGTTGTACAGAAGCAATGGCTGCACGTGATATCTCAAATTCATCAATCGTAGTTATTTCGCTTTCTAATTCTGGAGGTCCAAGAAAATCATCATTGTTATTTTGAGTTTGCGAATTATCTTGAATATGAGGAAGCTCTGAAGGAATACCATCCACTGGTAGCTCATGAAGAGATATTTCATTTATTTGTACATCAGAATAAAATATATTATGGGACTTAAGCCAAAGTAGTGCTTTTCTGACGTATTCACGTCTTACACGAAACTCTTTACTTTCATTTGTTCCACTTCTATTGACCACTAATACTGCCGATAAATCATTTAGCCTAAAAGGAAAAGAACGTGCTATTGCATTGATATCTTGAGGGAAATTAATAATATTTCCATTATATTTGTAATGGCCTGCAAATCCATACCATCTAAGTTGACTAATAACACCACACGTCCAACCCAAAGTGCACAGAAATACGAATTATTATTAGAAAGAAGTCAGAGGATGAGAAATAGAAAGAAAGAAATGTTAGAATAGAAGAAAACAAAGAAGGCAAATCTCACAGCGGAACAAATAAAATATATTATATAACATAACTTTTCAAATCAGTAACTTTATATACATACCATCATCAAAGCACAACAGTTATTCTTGGAAAAATTATAAACACCTGTTTCCAGATACCACATAGTACACAGCGGAAATATGATAGTCTATAGCTAACAGGTGAAGCCTCCTGCTTTAAGCTCCCCCAAGTGAACTTGTAAAATCCCGACTACTTGACTGCTCGTACAAATTTGGGCACCCAAGAGTTTATGGAAAACAAAAACAAAATTAACTCTGGGTCTGTCATGGGACTGGTGTGAGTAAACTCCAATAATTTGTTTAACTTTAAAAATCCTTTCGAAAGAAATGATAATCGTAAGATCGATCCACACATAAACACGGATGGTTTTTACCTTACGATAACCCAAAATATTTTTGATATCAAATCCAGTTATATTATAATAATGTCTACATCAAATAAATAGAATCTAGTGGAACGCTTGCATCTCATGCTCCATATATAATATAAAATCAAAAAAACCGCATGGCGTTTATTGGAGATTGGATTTCCAACATGACAAGGTATGGAACCACCTTTCAATCAATGTACTCTAGAGGGGACACACTAGGGTTCAACAAGAACATCTTGCAACCCGGCCCACACATGACCGACCATTCATTTCGCTTGAGTGTATTGAATGTATATCACCAACGGTTGGGATCAGCAACCGTTTCCCGAAAAGGGACAGCATCGATAGATTAAAGAAGCAAATAGAATTTCTCTAGATAGGTGATTATACACCCTAATGGGAGAGACCCACATAGTCATGTTGCCTGCCCGATTTTTGTCATTTCCCGGTTGTTGAGGCCTGAGGCTACGATTTCTTATCATTCATTGATAGCACAATCACTTTGAATGCCACATTTTCAGATCCGTAAGTCACTAATTGATTTGCACAAATATATTCTGGATATTATGCTAAGAGAATAAATCATCCGCCACCATATATATTTATATAGACCAACATATGCGATCATTGGAAATTCTCTGTCAGACATTCGTCCATACACTTCGTTCTGGGACTGAACGAAACCGAAGGCACAATTTCTGTTAATAGAAAAAGTCCTTGCACTTTACTCCATCTTTGATTATCTTCATATAATCTGATTCGCAACGCTACTGCCAATTCGGTGTGGTTCTCGGATAATAATCCAACCGGTCTCTCCATATTGACAACGATATTGGCAAACACTTCGATAGTCAGTTAATTAACTATTGAAGAAAACAAACATTCATTCATAGCATCAAACAAATCACTGGGCCTTTTAATTACTATTTCATTAATTAAATCACTTCTCCATTTCTTTATCCATATTCGTTAACACGATATTTTCGATAATCATTTTAGCCTCTTACGCTATTTGGAAAACATTTCCATATCTCGTCTTCTTTTATTTCCTACACTTCGAAAATATTTTCTATTTAAAATTTGAGAACATTCCAATTACTTATTTCTTTCCTGACTCATTTAATTCTATACTAAATATTTACTTTTATATTTCCAAAATTTCACTTATTTTGGTTAAAACGAATATTGTGTTAAATATCGTTACAATAACCCAAAATACTGCATTCAACTAACTCTTACTCAAACTTTTCTCTTCGAGACTGGATCTTGCTGTTTATCAGTTAGTACTGAAATCAATCAAGTTGGGGTATAATTACCTCTCAGACCTTGACTGAATAACATCTTTAACCTCAAAACAGACAAGACCACTTATCTCAAATCATCAACACCATAAAAACCACTTATTCATTTTTAAAACGTATATATATATATATTTCTCTTTCTAGATTTCGATTTCCTTTTTGTTTATAGTATTCTATTTTTAAGTTCGCTTCCTTACCGGATTCTATATATATTGATATATAGATTTCTAGTTATCAAAATATTTTAAAAATATTCTATCTTGTTAAATTCCCGGAAAATTTTGCCATAACCTCCTTTGTACCGGTCGATAGTTCAAACCTCAACTCGCCCCTCTAGGCCCTTTCCATTCAAAAAGAAAATCAAAAAGCCAAGTGGCTTGCCGATTCGACGCATGGAAACTGTAACGAACTGGGGTTTTCGACTCCGAAAAATCAACATCAAACTACCGTGTTGACCATTCAGACATCGAACATTCCAGATCATTAATAAAAAGAAGTTAGAGGGTGAGAATAGATAAGATAGAAATATTAGAATAGAAGGAGAAGAAGAAACAACACAACCCAGAGTCTCACATCGCAGCGGAATAAAATATAATACAGAAATAAATCTTTATTGAGAGCTTTAAAATACTTACAGTATCAGAGTACATCATACACCGGGACAGTTATAATAGCCTGTTCTCATATACAACACACAGCGTAATAGTAGTAATATCATACGTCCGAACAACTCCAGCTCGTCTCTTCATAGCAGTCGATAACCTGAACCTGTACAACCCGGTCTAACCCGAGCATTTACAAAACACCGGGTCAGTCTGGTGAACCAGAGTGAGATAAACTCGCACAGTAATAAGGGTGAACCATCCAATCATGATTTTAAAGTTCAAAACCTTTTCAAAAGAAAAGGATAATCGTAAGACCAAATCCACACATAAACACGGACGGTTTTTACCTTACGATAACCCAAAACAGTTTGAAACCAATATCTTGTCTGATATTGTAATAATGTCTAAATACAAGTAAATAGCAATCTAGTGGAACGCTTGCATCTCACGCTTCACATATATAGTATACAATCAAAACCGCGGGCGCTTATTGGAGATTGGATTCCAACCTTGACAAGGTATGGGACCATCTGCCGATTTTTGTCATTTCCCGGTTGATGAGGCTTGAGGTCAGAATTTATCTTTGAACATCTGGTCACCATTCACTTTGAATGCCACATCGTCAGATCCGCCAGATATCACTAATTGACGACCCCAAAAATACTCTAGCTGGAAGCTCAGAGAACGGCAACTCCCCGCCAACAACTATCGTACGTTTGAAGAAATCAACGTACGTGATCATTTGGAAATACTCTGTCAGACATCCGTCCATACAAGTCATCCAGGAACAAGATGAACCGAAGGCACTCTCCTACCGCATCCATATAGGAATCACCCCATGGATCAGTAGCGAGAAGTCCTTGCAACCCGTAGATTCCAACTACGACAGAATCACAGCTTTCCTCTGCTTGCCAGGCAGAGAATATTAGTGGTTCTTCCATTTATGAAAACCCACGGTCTTCAATGCTCCATCTCGATCATCTTCTGAGATCTTCACGTATTTGTTGGACGGAATGGTTTTCGAATATAAATTCGATCCCGGTCTCTCCATACCAACAATCATATTGGGAGGGTTTGATAGTCGGTGTTTTAACTATCAATATATACAGTGTTTCAATCATGACACTCCAATGAGTTCACTAGTTCAGTATTCAGCATCACTTGGCCTTTAACAACTGATTTACTTTTGTTAAATTAAAAACTTCTAACTCTTTTAATATTGAAAATACGATATTTGAATAAGTTTAATTCGATTTAACTCTAATCGATTAACTTCTAATTGATTAACTCTAACTGATTTATTCCAACTGTTTTACTCGACTTATTTAACTCTATCGATTAACTAATACTCGACTTAAATCCATTCGCTTGACTCTAGATCACAGCGATCACAATGGTTACGCCTGATTCCCTCAGGAAACATCCGACCGCCGTAGGCTATCTGCAGCCTTGCGAATTACGCTAGCAGTCGTACGAAATGGCAACTCATCCTTTATTATTTAAATCGGGGAATCCATTAGTTTTAAATAAGGAAATTTATAGCACATATGTATAACGCTGTTTAGATTTTATAGCATGTATGTTATAACCATAGCGTTATAATTACTATTTGGATTTACAAACCGACAGCGCTATAATCGCTGTTAGATTTACAAAACATTTACCATAGCAACAGCGCTAAAATCACTATTAGATTCACAAAACATATATTTTATAACAATATCGCTAAAATCGCTGTTTAGATTTTCAAAACATATTTACTAACGTCTCTTACGATTACCAACTAATATTATCTTCAGATAATCCCGATGTTGTTCAAGTTGGGGTATTTTAATTACCTCTCAGACCTTGATCAAACAACGGTCTTATCCTCAGATAAATATCAGTTATAATCAATACCAAAATTCCATTTATAACTCTGGGTTATAATAAACCTTTTTATCTTCATTTGCTTTGACTTAATTTAATAATTAAGCAACAATTTTAAATTCAAAGTTATCACCTTGCTTGAAATTCTCTTATAACTTCGTTATAAAAAGTTCGGGTTTAAATACAAAATCCTTTCATAACTTCTTTCACCATTCAACTGATTACATTTCACTTTGATCACTTTTAAAAATATTTTATTAAATAATTCCTCTAATTGTTTCCTTAAAACAATTATCAAATTTAAACCCCTCGGTTCAATTTTTTCTTATCCTTGCAAATCTGACCCACAACAGAATTTACTTTAAAAATAAAGTATTAACCAATTGAAGTTCTAAATAAACGAAATATTTATTTATTCCTCTTTAATAACTTTTATTCAAAATAATATATTCAAAATCCAACTCCAGTTATAAAATAAATTTTATAACTTCATCTCTATCGATTCGCCTGACGGTGAATCACTGTCTATAACCCGATTGATTTTAAAGGCCGTACTCTGCCAAACACTTAATCAATATCACCTATTGGTTCAAACCAAACAGATGTTGAATATTCAATCAATAATCAACCATCAAATCAATCACACAAACAGATCAGTTCATATATGATAATATGAAAATAAATAATACATTTGAGGGATCCGGTTGGATCCCTCCAACCTGTTCTTCCCTGTATTCAAATGGTTATCTCAAATCAGACCATTCAGTTTTGTTTAACTAATAAATTAAATAACGACCATTTAACATCAACCATAAGCAATTCAATAATTCAATCATTTAAACACGTTTATAAATAAACGTGACCAACCAAGGTGAGTCACCTTTTATTGGAACCAATCGTTAAAAATAACGATTTGGTATTTCACTGAAATTAAACACAGTTTAATTTCTTCGGTTAAATTAACAGATAAGCAGATAACTAGCAAAACAGTCAACCATTGGCAAGCAGAGCACACAAAATAAAAATACCCAATTTATATAAAATATAAATGGGAAAAACTGAGTGAGTTTAACTCACCTTGATCTGATTTGTTGTAGCAGTTCGTTTTTGTTAAATTAAACAAATGTTTAATTTAGCCGGACAATCCACTTGGTTCCAATTCCGTCCAGTTCGATTCCATAATTCAGATCTCGCTGATATGATTCCAACGTCTCTTGTCAGGTTCCATTCTGTTAATGTAACACAAATCCTTAACGTCTTATTATACAAGATTTTAATTTATAATTAACTAATTTCTTTAATTATATAAAATTAGTTGAAATAAATTACTATGATTAGTAGGAATAAAACAAGCCAATTTTCTCTTCTGGGCGTTGTCTTTACTTTGCATGAGCACTCAACAGTTGCCTGCACAATTTACAATTTGGTTATTAATATAAGACCCTTAATTTATATTTTCTTAACCTAACTATGACTTACTTCATTGTTCAGGAAATTGGGTTCAATCCCTTTATTTTAACGCTGCTTCATTGTTCAGGAAGCCGGAATTCTCTCACCTTCTGTTTTCACTAAACATTTCTTTTTCCAGAACACACCGCAACCCATCACCTTTGCTACTGTTTCGAACTACAATGTCCTGCTCTCTACCTCGCTTTAAGCTCTGCACCATTCCCAGTTCACAAAGTTTTTCCCAATTTAACTTGTCTGCTTCGTATAGTTATACTTCAACACCAACACTCACCAAATTTGTAATACCATAACCGGCCCAACCCTGCTTCCATCAAAATCAATACGGTCACCGATTCCACAAGCAAATCCCCTTTCTCTATGTTGTTCCTCAACTCGTTACTGCTCCTTCACAGTGGCCTCATACTACACTTTCAACGTACACACTCATCAAAACAAATACTCCCTTCTCTCGCAGCAGTCTGCACTACTTTCGTTTCCAGGCTCCTCGTTCAAAACTGCCCTGGTTCGTACCAAGTCCACAGCTGCTACACGGGTATTCGAGCCGCCGGAGTTCATCACCCCTACACCATTTGAAAGCCTGACCGATCCTCCTTCTATGTCCAGAAGATCTCGCAGCTCGAGGTCCTCATCGCTTCAGAAACCCAGGTCAACATCAGCGCCTTCTCGTGGAGATTCCGATCACCAGAGAGGACATCTGCCGATCATCGCCGGTTAAAGCGAAATGCTCGTCGAGCTGAAGGTCTTTGCGGTTGGAAGCTTGTTTGATTAACCCAAGAATTTGAAGAAAATAGGATCGAAGAACCAAGGGCTTCGTTCGTTTTGAGGAGAAGAGGATGTCTGCCTATATAAATAGAAGAACAACGTGGTGGCCACGTAAAAATATGTATTTTTAAAAATTCATTTAGGTCTGCGGCTATGTTTATCATAGCACGTGAGAAGGTAGAGATGTCACAATTACTTTGTCGGCACGGTTCCGAGATGGAAAGGAAAATACATAGGGGAGGAGGGTAGGTTCAGTGTGTTTTCGTTCCAATCATAGGCTAGCTGAGGAGCCTGTTTGAATTTCATTTCATACGAAAAAGGCATAGGGTAATGAATTGATTTAGATAGGACATATCAGAAAATAGGTAGCATAGTTAGAATAGGATGTTGCTTTTAATAAAATATTATAATGTGAAACTTCATCGTAAAGTAGTTGATTAAACCTACTACAAATGATTTCTGTTTACTGATAAAAAAGCTATTCTTAGTGTAAAACGATATTCCGGACCCAATGGGACAGGTTTCGTCGCAATCCGAGGTTGTTTGAAAAAAAATTCTTTATAAAACCAGAAATGAACACACGTTTAATTTTTCCATGATCACCAGATAAATCAAATCAACTCGAAACTGCGAACATCGATAATAACTTTTCGATACGAACCCAACGACACTAGTTTCATCGCATTCTGAGACTGTTGCCCGATAGGTTGTTTTTACCCCGAACCGCCCTACCCTTTTTAACGCCAAATTCCTCGATCTCTAAAAATAACAAACTATATATCTATCCTGACTCTAATCGACGATACGAACTCAACGGAACTGGTTTCGTCGAAAACAGAGTCCGTTTGCAAAACGGCTACTTTAAAGGCCTATAATTTAATAATGATTTTCCATAGCGACTATTTCAAATTTTGATTTGGCCATAACTATCAAACTATAACACGAAATCTAGATTTTTCTCTTTCATATGAAAATTATCGTCAATATAGTTCCAATGTAACACCCCACACCCGCTAAGGTCACTCACAAAGGGAATGCCTTAGTTTTGGTGGAGTATTTTTAGTGAGTATAGAACAGAAAAATTACAACAGGACAGATATAAGTAATACTTGAAAATTTAAAACATCATTTCATTAACAAAACATGTTTGGTTACATCACAAAACCATAACAAGAGTCAAGTACATAATATCCATCCTGATAAAATAGAAGTACATAATCCCATTACATAGATAATAGCCAAAAGATAAACCGAGCTTTACTTCTACGGTCCAAGCCCCAAAAGATAGATATAGCGGTCTGGTCCAAGCCCACTAGTGCTAGGTCCTCTCTGATAACCTGAGGGTTGGGAAAAAGATAAACAACAACGGGGTCAGACATAAGTCTGAGTGAGTCCTATAACCCTAACAATACAATCATTAAAGTAATTAGGGTATGATATAAACAAGATACGGTACCTCTGGGGATAATGACTACACTAAGTAGCCCACAAAACACAGGATGAACTACGATAACCGAAACAACGTATTTATCCACCCAAGGATAATTACTAGCTTACACCACCCCAGACCTACCCACCCAAGGGTAATCCCTACACTGCACCACACCAGTTCTACCCACCAAGAGTAATTCCAACTTAAAGGTTGATCCCACTTAAAGACTTAGAAAATATAACTAGTAGTTTCTGGTACTTCTAGCTGACCACGTAGGTGCCATCTGCCCCTACCTCCACTAGGTGTACCTAGTAATCTTAGCCAGTAGTTTCGTGTACCCCTACATAGGTGCCGTCTGCCCCTATCTTTACTAGGTGTACCTACTACTCCCAAGCGATCGGCTCCCTAACGTAGATACCCGTGCTGGTCCCACAGTGGGGTGTATCACTCCCCTAAAGTGGCTACCTGATAATATCAACGGTGCACGACTTTATATCTACACGATGCAACAACGGCTTATCTACCAGCCCGGGCCCACACACGCATATGAAACCCGTTGGACTCGCGTTGCCACCGCTAACCCGTTTTGGCCTCTTATAATCAAGCCCAATATGCGTGTCCCGTCACTCGACATGGGTCGAGCCCACAAAGATACGTTTGGGATATTGGTTGAAATGGGCCCCCACAAGCTACTACTTAAGCTTGTCATTTTATCTAGTGCATCCCACTTAACCCCTTTTTATAACCATGCCCCCTTACATGTTAAGGTTTGGTTAAGTCATCTAATTATATTTCAATTGCCACTTAAGGCACCCACTAGATTTCCGCATGCCACCCAAGGCACTTACTTGATTCCCACATGCCACCCAAGGCACTTACTTAATTCCCACATGCCACCCAAGGCACTTACTTGATTTCCACATGCCACCCAAGGCACTTACTTAAACCTTTAATCATGTTTAATTACATGTTCCACTTTGGTTAAGTATTCTAATCGTATTTTCTATTGCCACCCAAGGCAACCCACTAGTTTCCTCATGCCACCCAAGGCACCCCCACTAGTTACTACATGCCACCCAAGGCACCCACTTAACCCCTCATGTCCCACTACATGCTAATATGGTTAAGTGTTTCTTAATTAATTAAGACCGTGATCTCCCATAAAGACCTCCCACATTAGACTGGCTGTTATGACCGCCTGGTTAAGCCGGTAGGGTCCGGGCAGTCTTACGTCATAACAGAGTCTAACCTCGTGTCTTTACTTTAATCACGTATTTAATTTATGGCCAAGACCTCTCACATTGGGCTGCCATTTGTAGCAACTGGTTAGGCCGGTCGGGTCCGGGCAGTTTTACACTACAAATGAGTCCAACCTCGTGTCTTAGTCGATTAATTACTCCTAATTAATCACCCCCATATTAATTATCCCTAATTAATATCAAGTTTTTCATAACATGGGTAGACCTAACTCAATAGGTAAATTCCCATGGGGTAGACCTAACTCAATAGGTAAATTCCCACTTATGTTAATTTATTTTTATGGTATGCTTAATCATACCCAACCATACTTTAATTAACATATTTACCAACCCCATCGTTTCCCCACGTAAATCGTTCTCATTTCATGACATAATAAAGGGGAAGATCATCACAAATATCATGGGTTTAGCATACAACTTTGTCATGGGTTAAGAGGATGTCAACTTGCATATATGAGCATATATTAACCCAACTACATTTAACCCAAACTTGCACATTATCATACACATGATTTGCATAACATGTTGCATATGAGCTTGCATATTATCATACACATATCTTGCATAACATGTTGAACTTGCATATAAGCATTCTCATAACTTGCATAACATGTTAAACATGCATTTAAGCCTACACATAACTTGCATAAGCATTCACATACTTGCATATCACATTAAACTTGCATTTAAGCATATACATAACTTGCATAATATCATGCACATAACTTGCATAATCTCATAAACTTAACTTGCATAACACCATGCACATAACTTGCATACCCTCATACACATAACTTGCATATGAACTTGCATAACAACATGCACATAACTTACATAACATCATGCACATAACTTGCATAACATGTTGAGCTTGCATATATGACTTGCATCTTAAAGGAGGGTAAACATACATAGCATATAAAGGTGTCATCTTGCATATGTATGCATCACATTTAAAAGGGTAAACTTATATGTCATGATTTATGCATAATACCAAACACTTAGCATGCATAAAACCACTTACTTAGCATGCATAGAATCAATTACTTGTTATGCATAAACACACCACTTAACTTGCATAAACCCAAACACTTAGCATGCATACAATCAAATACTTAGCATGCATAGAATCAAATACTTAGCATGCATAAAGTCAAATACTTAGCATACATAAACACATTTATCCACAAACATAGCCATGTCTTATCACATCCTACCATAATCAATTTAATAATTGATTATTAAAGCCATAGGAACTCACCAAAACCAAGATTAGCAAACTTATGAAGTAAAACTAGTTGCCAAATATGAAGAAGAAGATGATTAGGGGTTGATTAGCTTGCAACTCTCTTCATTTATTTGTGGAGGCCATGATCAAGTTTCATTTTGCCATAGTTTAGTTACAAGATCTAATTATGAATGAATTAGGGTAGGGTTAGGGTCTTATTTATAGGATTAGGTAGTGTTTTAGGCCCTTAGATTAACCCTAGATTAGTTTAGGTCCGTCAGATTTAGGAAATCTCTAGAACCCAGCCCTCCAAGCCAGCCTAAAACCCAACCTGGTGCACCCAGGCTCTCTGGACGCTGCGCCCCTGTCGACAGGCAAGTCGACAGGCAAGTCGACACCCCTGTCGACAGGCCTGTCGACACCCCTGTCGACATGGTTAGGGCGGGAAGCTTCCCGCCTACCTCCGCTGGTTCTAATTTGAAATCCTAATTTAAATTTCTAAATCTGTTTTAAGCTTTAATTTTTCTGCAAACTTCACTGGGCCATAACCGGGCCATACGGACTCCGATTCTCGAAAATTCGGACTCTATTTCGCGTATTTTTCCGAGACGAACGCAATGACGCAGCCCGTTACCCCCAATTCCCACATCTTAGATTATTTATCCTATGATTAGAGAATTTTAGTATTAGCTAAAATTCGGGGTGTTACATTCTCCCCTCCTTAAAGGATTTCGTCCCCGAAATCTCTAAGCTAAGGAGAATGCATATCCTACCATCCAAGCAACCATCTACTCAAACCATCAACCACGGGCATCCGTTGTCCTTAAACAGTTTCTAATGATGTATGAGCATATGCAAAAAGTGTGTGTATATGTTCCCTATCTAATGTATGAACATATGCAAACCATGATAGTGCCATGCATCCATTATGTATGAAAGAGAACCCTATCGACACATACAATATCTACATGTGTGCACAATCATTCACCAAAATGCATCATCCATGTGATAACAAAATCATTATACATCCATAAATATAGCTTCCTACACACAATTTTATGCAATATGCAATATGAAGTGACTGAGCCGATCTAGTGCCTAGAGTGTGTGTATATGCATCCACGAGCAACCACTAGCAAACACTTGCATCCACTTGCATCCATCATACATAACATGTCTCAAACACATGTTTCAACCATAGAACTATCCTATCTGAAGGTCAAAGGTACCAACGAGAGGACATACTAAGGATAAGATAAGCACAAGATATGCGATGAAGGAGAAGCAAAAGGACATACCCTCCGAAAGAAAAGGGTACCTCGAACGCATCTTCGCTTCCGTCTCCCAGGTAGCGTCACTCTCTTCATCTCCCCTTTGTACTTTGACTAGTTGAACCTCTCTGTTTCTCAACTTCCAAATCTCTGACCCAAGGATGCAAGTAGGAGTTCGTCGAATCGTCGCATCACGCTCTGCTTCCACTTCTCTAAGCAATCTTGGCTCTACCACCTCTGCGGTCTTATGTAGGCACTTCCTCATCATGTACACCACTAAGTCTGTCGGGCAATTCCACCAATGGAAGATGCTCCTCCCATGTACCTCCAAAACCCAAGATACATAGTCTCAAAAGGTCTTCTAAAATATGTTTCACCCTCTCGGTCTGGCCGTCCGTCTGAGGATGATATGCGGTACTCAAACACAACTGAGTCCCTACCGCCTCTTGCACCCTCTTCCAAAACTCTCTAGTGAAGATAGGATCTCGATCGCTCACCATACTGGAGGGTACACCATGCAATCTAATAATCTCTCGAACGTAAACTGAAGATAGCCATGGAGCGGTTCCTTTACTCTTCACAGGTATACAATGGGCGCTCTTAGTAAGCCTGTCTACTACCACCCAAATTCCTGTATTACTCTTTCTCGATCTGGGTAACCTATCAATAAAATCTATCGAGACGCTGTCCCACTTCCATTGTGGAACCTCCAATGGTTGAAGCAACCCACCTGGTTTCTTTTGCTCCGCCTTCACTTGTTGGCACACCCAGCATCAAGCGACATACTCGGCCACATCTTTCTTCATACCGGCCCAGAAGAAAACCCTCTTCATGTCTTGATACATCTTGTCCCCACCGGGATGAATGGTCATCCTAGTACGGTGTGCATCATCAAAAATAACCTTCCTCAAACCCTCGTCTCGCGGTACAAAGTCTACCGTCTCTATGCAAGCACCCCCTATCGTCTAGGGTGTACCTACTCAAATGGCTGGACGACTCCTCCCCCTTATGAGCTTTTCCACCAACTCAACCCACTGTGGGTCGTCCCTTTGTGCTTCTCTAATCCGCCCCAAAAGAGTAGGTCTAACTTCCTAGGAAGCTAGCAAACCGGGTACATAATCAACGGAAGGTCTGAAATCAAACATCGAGATAAATTCCAAGCTTCGTTGTTCCACGGACAACGGACTGAAGGACAACCTCTTTCTGCTCAAGGCGTCCACCACCACGTTACCCTTGCCAGGTGTATACGCTATCTCAGACTCATAGGATGCTAAGAATCCCATCCACTTTTACTGTCCTAAGATTATGCGCTCGAAGAGTCTCCAACACTTCCCTAAGATGTAGGGCATGCTCTTCTCCACCAGGATATCATCCAAAATCATTACAACTGTCTCTCACGCAGAACACCCTAGTCGAACTTGGTATCCCCCAAATGCAAGCCCCAAAGGCCTAAACCAATATCAGACAAACACCCAAGGGATACCTCCTTCGAATTCAGACGACCTACGTGAGATGATACTAGTAAAAACGGCTAAATAATTAAGCCCCTTGTCCAACCCTGGATGTCCTTGCCAGTCTTACTCCAAAACCACCGTTTTTCCCTAACTGGCTTTGCTCCTAGAAAAGACCAAGATGTCATCCACAAAGACCATCACAACTTATTTAGGTACTCCTTGAACACCCTTCTTATCAAATCTTCAAAGTATACGGGGGCGTTCGTCAAACCCAATGGCATCACCAGCCACTCATAAAAAAAAAATCATCCGGAGTCCTAAAGGCAGTCTTCTCTGTACTATCCTCAACCACTCTCAACTGATGAAATCCCGTGGCTGAGTCCTACTATAAAATTACTAAGGCGCCAGCTAACTGATCAAACAGATCATCAATCCTCGGCAATGGGTATCTATTCTTCTTTGTGAGTTTATTTAGTCCTCTTTAGCCTACACAAAGTCTGAGGGACCCATCCGCCTTCGTAACAAAAACTACTGGAGCGCCCCACTCCGATGTACTTCGTCTTATGAACCCCTTCTCAAGCAAATCGCCTACTTACTTATGGAGTTCCCTCCTCTCACGAGGAGCCACGTGGCACACTGGCCAAGACACTGGTTTGGCATTGTCTACCAGATATATTTGGAAGTCAATTTCCCGCTCCGGAGGTAAGCCCTTCACCTCCTTATACACATCCGGGTATTCCCGGACCGCTCTAACAGATCGCAAACTCTAGACCGACGTGTCAAGCGATTCTAGATAACTTAGCATAACAGATTCTATGGGATTACAAGAGATCTCGAGAGTGTTACCCAAGCGGATCATAAGCCTAACAACTCTCCCTTAAAAATCAAGAACGGCACCTCTACTGGATAACCAGTCCATGCCCACAACTAACCCATAGCCCGTGAAGCCCAACAAGCATCACACCTAAACTCAACGCTAAGTATAGAAACTTTCAAACCCAAACACATCATGGAGCCCAATTGGGTTTGAAACAACTAAGGGATCATCTACCAAACTGGTGTCTAAGTGTAGTGACTCAACTAACAATGATGAGATAAACGAACTCGATGCATCAAATAAAGTTTGAACCGGATATCATAGAAATCCAAATTCCAACCTAGACGGTCCTATCCCCATCTGGTACCCTAGCCGTGAGGGAATACAACTACCCTCCAGAAGATTCCATTCCTTGCCCTTGCTTCTTTGGACAATCCTAATAAGGTGTCCTATTCCTCCCAAAAGGATAACTACTAGCCTTCTTCTTCCCCATTCCCCACTCATAACCTCCCACCAATGAGGTTTCCTCCTTCATTAACCAAATAACTATTTGAGCCTTCCTCTCATCGTCTATCCTATAGGTACCTACCAGTCCTCCTCCTTCTTGAACCAACTTCTAATCTGATTAACGTCTAAGTCCCTTGAAGTGGTTTTCCATCCTTATCTATCTTAGAAAGATCATCTATACGCGGAGGGGAAACTCAAAATGAGAGAGAGGAAGAGATTCAAAATGGAGAATTCGAAAGATATAGATATGGCTATTGGGGATTATGCTTTTCTTTCAAAAACTTTTCTCTTAAAAGACATGTTTTTGAAAATACTCCTTTCAAAAATATTCTTAGAAAATAGTTTTTCTAAAAATTTTGTCTGTTCTGGTAACCTTAAGCTCTGATACCACGTGTAACACCCCACACCCGCTAAGGTCGCTCACAAAGGGAATGCCTTAGTTTTGGTGGAGTATTTTTAGTGAGTATAGAACAGAAAAATTACAACAGGACAGATATAAGTAATACTTTAAAATTTAAAACAACATTTCATTAACAAAACATGTTTGGTTACATCACAAAACCATAACAAGAGTCAAGTACATAATATCCATCCTGATAAAATAGAAGTACATAATCCCATTACATAGATAATAGCCAAAAGATAAACCGAGCTTTACTTCTATGGTCCAAGCCCCAAAAGATAGATATAGCGGTCTGGTCCAAGCCCACTAGTGCTAGGTCCTCTCTGATAACCTGAGGGTTGGGAAAAAGATAAACAACAACGGGGTCAGACATAAGTCTGAGTGAGTCCTATAACCCTAACAATACAATCATTAAAGTAATTAGGGTATGATATAAACAAGATAAGGTACCTCTGGGGATAATGACTACACTAAGTAGCCAACAAAACACAGGATGTACTACGATAACCGAAACAACGTATTTATCCACCCAAGGATAATTACTAGCTTACACCACCCCAGACCTACCCACCCAAGGGTAATCCCTACACTGCACCACACCAGTTCTACCCACCAAGAGTAATTCCTACTTAAAGGTTGATCCCACTTAAAGACTTAGAAAATATAACTAGTAGTTTCTGGTACTTCTAGCTGACCACGTAGGTGCCGTCTGCCCCTACCTCCACTAGGTTTACCTAGTAATCTTAGCCAGTAGTTTCGTGTACCCCTACATAGGTGCCGTCTGCCCCTATCTTTACTAGGTGTACCTACTACTCCCAAGCGATCGGCTCCCTAACGTAGATACCCGTGCTGGTCCCACAGTGGGGTGTATCACTCCCCTAAAGTGGCTACCTGATAATATCAACGGTGCACGACTTTATATCTACACGATGCAACAACGGCTTATCTACCAGCCCGGGCCCACACACGCATATGAAACCCGTTGGACTCACGTTGCCACCGCTAACCCGTTTTGGCCTCTTATAATCAAGCCCAATATGCGTGTCCCGTCACTCGACATGGGTCGAGCCCACAAAGATACGTTTGGGATATTGGTTGAAATGGGCCCCCACAAGCTACTACTTAAGCTTGTCATTTTATCTAGTGCATCCCACTTAACCCCTTTTTATAATCATGCCCCCTTACTTGTTAAGGTTTGGTTAAGTCATCTAATTATATTTCAATTGCCACTTAAGGCACCCACTAGATTTCCGCATGCCACCCAAGGCACTTACTTGATTCCCACATGCCACCCAAGGCACTTACTTGATTCCCACATGCCACCCAAGGCACTTACTTAATTCCCACATGCCACCCAAGGCACTTACTTGATTTCCACATGCCACCCAAGGCACTTACTTAACCCTTTAATCATGTTTAATTACATGTTCCACTTTGGTTAAGTATTCTAATCGTATTTTCTATTGCCACCCAAGGCAACCCACTAGTTTCCTCATGCCACCCAAGGCACCCCCACTAGTTACTACATGCCACCCAAGGCACCCACTTAACCCCTCATGTCCCACTACATGCTAATATGGTTAAGTGTTTCTTAATTAATTAAGACCGTGATCTCCCATAAAGACCTCCCACATTAGACTGGCTGTTATGACCGCCTGGTTAAGCCGGTAGGGTCCGGGCAGTCTTACGTCATAACAGAGTCTAACCTCGTGTCTTTACTTTAATCACGTATTTAATTTATGGCCAAGACCTCTCACATTGGGCTGCCATTTGTAGCAACTGGTTAGGCCGGTCGGGTCCGGGCAGTTTTACACTACAAATGAGTCCAACCTCGTGTCTTAGTCGATTAATTACTCCTAATTAATCACCCCCATATTAATTATCCCTAATTAATATCAAGTTTTTCATAACATGGGTAGACCTAACTCAATAGGTAAATTCCCATGGGGTAGACCTAACTCAATAGGTAAATTCCCACTTATGTTAATTTATTTTTATGGTATGCTTAATCATACCCAACCATACTTTAATTAACATATTTACCAACCCCATCGTTTCCCCACGTAAATCGTTCTCATTTCATGACATAATAAAGGGGAAGATCATCACAAATATCATGGGTTTAGCATACAACTTTGTCATGGGTTAAGAGGATGTCAACTTGCATATATGAGCATATATTAACCCAACTACATTTAACCCAAACTTGCACATTATCATACACATGATTTGCATAACATGTTGCATATGAGCTTGCATATTATCATACACATATCTTGCATAACATGTTGAACTTGCATATAAGCATTCTCATAACTTGCATAACATGTTAAACATGCATTTAAGCCTACACATAACTTGCATAAGCATTCACATACTTGCATATCACATTAAACTTGCATTTAAGCATATACATAACTTGCATAATATCATGCACATAACTTGCATAATCTCATAAACTTAACTTGCATAACACCATGCACATAACTTGCATACCCTCATACACATAACTTGCATATGAACTTGCATAACAACATGCACATAACTTACATAACATCATGCACATAACTTGCATAACATGTTGAGCTTGCATATATGACTTGCATCTTAAAGGAGGGTAAACATACATAGCATATAAAGGTGTCATCTTGCATATGTATGCATCACATTTAAAAGGGTAAACTTATATGTCATGATTTATGCATAATACCAAACACTTAGCATGCATAAAACCACTTACTTAGCATGCATAGAATCAATTACTTGTTATGCATAAACACACCACTTAACTTGCATAAACCCAAACACTTAGCATGCATACAATCAAATACTTAGCATGCATAGAATCAAATACTTAGCATGCATAAAGTCAAATACTTAGCATGCATAACACCAAATACTTAGCATGTATAAAATCACATGCATAACTTGCATATCATGTTACATATAACTTGCATATACTCTCACATATAGTTTGCATAACATGTTACATATGCATAAATGTTCAACATAGTGTTTTGCATCATAAAACATGGCATTAACCTTGCATATAACATAAAACTTGCAAATCACATATCATACAAACTTGCATAAACACATTTATCCACAAACATAGCCATGTCTTATCACATCCTACCATAATCAATTTAATAATTGATTATTAAAGCCATAGGAACTCACCAAAACCAAGATTAGCAAACTTATGAAGTAAAACTAGTTGCCAAATATGAAGAAGAAGATGATTAGGGGTTGATTAGCTTGCAACTCTCTTCATTGATTTGTGGAGGCCATGATCAAGTTTCATTTTGCCATAGTTTAGTTACAAGATCTAATTATGAATGAATTAAGGTAGGGTTAGGGTCTTATTTATAGGATTAGGTAGTGTTTTAGGCCCTTAGATTAACCCTAGATTAGTTTAGGTCCGTCAGATTTAGGAAATCTCTAGAACCCAGCCCTCCAAGCCAGCCTAAAACCCAACCTGGTGCACCCAGGCTCTCTGGACGCTGCGCCCCTGTCGACAGGCAAGTCGACAGGCAAGTCGACACCCCTGTCGACAGGCCTGTCGACATGGTTAGGGCGGGAAGCTTCCCGCCTACCTCCGCTGGTTCTAATTTGAAATCCTAATTTAAATTTCTAAATCTGTTTTAAGCTTTAATTTTTCTGCAAACTTCACTGGGCCATAACCGGGCCATACGGACTCCGATTCTCGAAAATTCGGACTCTATTTCGCGTATTTATCCGAGACGAACGCAATGACGCAGCCCGTTACCCCCAATTCCCACATCTTAGATTATTTATCCTATGATTAGAGAATTTTAGTATTAGCTTAAATTCGGGGTGTTACATCCAACGTGTCCTGTTTCACAGAAATCCGACTTATATCGAATCCTGTATTCTCAGTTGAAGTTCAAAACTCCAATTTACGAACTGCACGCCATTTTCAAGCTCGAATTTATATTATATATAAATTATAACGTTCAACTTCGTTTCAATAACGAATTAAATATTAAATTCCATTAATATTCCCAATATAATATTTAAAATAAATAAATTAAATTAAATATTTGACGGGCAAAACACGGGTCGTTACATTCTTCCCCCCTTAAAATAATTTCGTCCTCGAAATTGCTAAGGTAAGAAAGAACGTTATAAACTCACTAACTTTCAAATCCAATTTTGTTTAAATCAAAATCAATTCAATATTGTAAATAAATATTTTCAAAAATATTGAAAATTTTCTAACACATTATATTTCCGAAAAATTTTGCCAGCACCTCCTCTGTACGGCTCAATCGGTACAACTCCAACTCGCCATTCTAGGCCTTCTTCAATTCAAAAGAAAATGAAACAGCCAAGCGGCTTGTCAAATAGGCTCATAAATCACCAAACCCATATAAAAATAAACGTGTACCTTTTTGTCGGGCATATCATTATATCTCTCCCGTCTGCCAACCTGTCAGCATATACAAATGCATTCCCAAACAAAATTCCAATTTTATCTTCAAAACCAGATCATTCACGCGTCCAAGCCAGATCCCATTCTTAATTCAATTTCCATCCATTATCAATTCCAACTCTTAACTTACCAGTCCAACACCATTTCAGATTCCTGTCTCCCAATTCCAAATCTGATTCTACTTGAAATATTATATCTCGATTCAATTTCCAGTTAATTGGTTTCAATTCAACTCATATTTGCTTTCGCAATTTCTATTAAATTTGCCTTTGTTCAAACAATTTCCCCTGGGAGTTTTAAACAGTTCAGCTCTTTCCAAAGTCAAATATTCCTTTCAGGATCCAAAACAACTTGTTTTTCTCAAAGCAATTCAAAACAAAATCTTTGGTAGTAATCCGTCACTTAAAACTCGGAAATGAACGCTGATGATGTGGCCAGCATCATCAGAGTTATTTCCCAGCTATCAAAGTGAGTTCAGTACTATATCATTTCTAAACTTCAATTTTAAACACTTTCATTTTGAAATCTATTTCAAAATACTAAACACAATGCTTGTGAAACAAATTTAAAATCTCCCAGGATCTTAAAATTTCCATATATTTAACCCAATTCCATTTGCAATTACCCTTTTCACTTTTTTTTTTTTTTTGGGAATTTTAATTCCAATTCTGACTTTAATTTCAGATTTAATAAATCTGCCTTAATATTATACGAATTCTAATTGGTTATTTATATAACCATTTCAATTATAATCAACCAACACATCCAATATACTATAATATTTCCAATATATATTTTTCTTTATATCAAAATATAATTTGGGTAAATTATTTCATTTACCCTCTTTCAAAACATACTGTGTCGGTTTATCGTACTTGAGTGTTTAGAAACTCCTATCGATACAGTAGATCAAACTGATCGACCAGAACTCATAAACAACTCAACCAACAAATCTCCACAATATAAAACAATTTTTATAAAATCTACAAGTACGTTCACTCATATACATACACGCATACTCAATCTAGGGTATTGCTAACCCCATCTCTACTGAGTCATGCCACAGAGCCAAGGTAATCACTTAACCTTCAGCTCTGATACCACTGTAACGAACTGGGGTTTTCGACTCCGAAAAATCAACATCAAACTACCGTGTTGACCATTCAGACATCGAACATTCCAGATCATTAATAGAAAGAAGTTAGAGGGTGAGAATAGATAAGATAGAAATATTAGAATAGAAGAAGAAGAAGAAATAACACAACCCAGAGTCTCACATC
The DNA here is from genome assembly GCA_030737875.1 of Allium sativum. Lineage (NCBI taxonomy): Eukaryota > Viridiplantae > Streptophyta > Magnoliopsida > Asparagales > Amaryllidaceae > Allium > Allium sativum. Next base: position 829,188,021 of record CM060924.1, read on the forward strand.
GCAGCGGAACAAAATATAATACAGAAATAAATCTTTATTGAGAGCTTTAAAATACTTACAGTATCAGAGTACATCATACACCGGGACAGTTATAATAGCATGTTCCCATATACAACACACAGCGGAATAGTAGTAATATCATACGTCCGAACAACTCCAGCTCGTCTCTTCATAGCAGTCGATAACCTGAACCTGTACAACCCGGTCTAACCCGAGCATTTACAAAACAACGGGTCAGTCTGGTGAACCAGAGTGAGATAAACTCGCACAGTAATAAGGGTGAACCATCCAATCATGATTTTAAAGTTCAAAACCTTTTCAAAAGAAAAGGATAATCGTAAGACCAAATCCACACATAAACACGGACGGTTTTTACCTTACGATAACCCAAAACAGTTTGAAACCAATATCTTGTCTGATATTGTAATAATGTCTAAATACAAGTAAATAGCAATCTAGTGGAACGCTTGCATCTCACGCTCCACATATATAGTATACAATCAAAACCGCGGGCGCTTATTGGAGATTGGATTCCAACCTTGACAAGGTATGGGACCATCTGCCGATAGTGTATCTCTAGAGACGAATACACTGGGTTCAACAAGAACTTCTTGCAACCCGGCCCTCACATGACCGACCACTCATTTCGCTTGAGTGTATCGAATGTATATCACCGACGGTTGGGATCAGCAACCGTCTCCCGATAAGGGACAGCATCGAATACAGATTTAAGAAGCAAATAGGATTTCCTCTAGATAGGTGATCATACACCCTAATGGGAGCGACCCACATAGCCATGCTGCCTGCCCGATTTTTGTCATTTCCCGGTTGATGAGGCTTGAGATCAGAATTTATCTTTGAACATCTGGTCACCATTCACTTTGAATGCCACATCGTCAAATCCGCCAGATATCACTAATTGACGACCCCAAAAATACTCTAGCTGGAAGCTCAGAGAACGGCAACTCCCCGCCAACAACTATCGTACGTTTGAAGAAATCAACGTACGTGATCATTTGGAAATACTCTGTCAGACATCCGTCCATACAAGTCATCCAGGAACAGGATGAACCGAAGGCACTCTCCTACCGCATCCATATAGGAATCACCCCATGGATCAGTAGCGAGAAGTCCTTGCAACCCGTAGATTCCAACTACGACAGAATCACAGCTTTCCTCTGCTTGCCAGGCAGAGAATATTAGTGGTTCTTCCATTTATGAAAACCCACGGTCTTCAATGCTCCATCTCGATCATCTTCTGAGATCTTCACGTATTTGTTGGACGGAATGGTTTTCGAATATAAATTCGATCCCGGTCTTTCCATACCAACAATCATATTGGGAGGGTTTGATAATCGGTGTTTTAACTATCAATATATACAGTGTTTCAATCATGACACTCCAATGAGTTCACTAGTTCAGTATTCAGCATCACTTGGCCTTTAACAACTGATTTACTTTTGTTAAATTAAAAACTTCTAACTCTTTTAATATTGAAAATACGATATTTGAATAACTCTAATTCGATTTAACTCTAATCGATTAACTTCTAATTGATTAACTCTAACTGATTTATTCCAACTGTTTTACTCGACTTATTTAACTCTATCGATTAACTAATACTCGACTTAAATCCATTCGCTTGACTCTAGATCACAGCGATCACAATGGTTACGCCTGATCCCCTCAGGAAACATCCGACCGCCGTAGGCTATCTGCAGCCCTGCGAATTACGCTAGCAGTCGTACGAAATGGCAACTCATCCTTTATTATTTAAATCGGGGAATCCATTAGTTTTAAATAAGGAAATTTATAGCACATATGTATAACACTGTTTAGATTTTATAGCATGTATGTTATAACCATAGCGTTATAATTACTATTTGGATTTACAAACCGACAGCGCTATAATCGCTGTTAGATTTACAAAACATTTACCATAGCAACAGCGCTAAAATCACTATTAGATTCATAAAACATATATTTTATAACAATAGCGCTAAAATCGCTGTTTAGATTTTCAAAACATATTTACTAACGTCTCTTACGATTACCAACTAATATTATCTTCAGATAATCCCGATGTTGTTCAAGTTGGGGTATTTTAATTACCTCTCAGACCTTGATCAAACAACGGTCTTATCCTCAGATAAATATCAGTTATAATCAATACCAAAATTCCATTTATAACTCTGGGTTATAATAAACCTTTTTATCTTCATTTGCTTTGACTTAATTTAATAATTAAGCAACAATTTTAAATTCAAAGTTATCACCTTGCTTGAAATTCTCTTATAACTTCGTTATAAAAAGTTCGGGTTTAAATATAAAATCCTTTCATAACTTCTTTCACCATTCAATTGATTACATTTCACTTTGATCACTTTTAAAAATATTTTATTAAATAATTCCTCTAATTGTTTCCTTAAAACAATTATCAAATTTAAACCCCTCGGTTCAATTTTTTCTTATCCTTGCAAATCTGACCCACAACAGAATTTACTTTAAAAATAAAGTATTAACCAATTGAAGTTCTAAATAAACGAAATATTTATTTATTCCTCTTTAATAACTTTTATTCAAAATAATATATTCAAAATCCAACTCCAGTTATAAAATAAATTTTATAACTTCATCTCTATCGATTCGCCTGACGGTGAATCACTGTCTATAACCCGATTGATTTTAAAGGCCGTACTCTGCCAAACACTTAATCAATATCACCTATTGGTTCAAACCAAACAGATGTTGAATATTCAATCAATAATCAACCATCAAATCAATCACACAAACAGATCAGTTCATATATGATAATATGAAAATAAATAATACATTTGAGGGATCCGGTTGGATCCCTCCAACCTGTTCTTCCCTGTATTCAAATGGTTATCTCAAATCAGACCATTCAGTTTTGTTTAACTAATAAATTAAATAACGACCATTTAACATCAACCATAAGCAATTCAATAATTCAATCATTTAAACACGTTTATAAATAAACGTGACCAACCAAGGTGAGTCACCTTTTATTGGAACCAATCGTTAAAAATAACGATTTGGTATTTCACTGAAATTAAACACGGTTTAATTTCTTCGGTTAAATTAACAGATAAGCAGATAACTAGCAAAACAGTCAACCATTGGCAAGCAGAGCACACAAAATAAAAATACCCAATTTATATAAAATATAAATGGGAAAAACTGAGTGAGTTTAACTCACCTTGATCTGATTTGTTGTAGCAGTTCGTTTTTGTTAAATTAAACAAATGTTTAATTTAGCCGGACAATCCACTTGGTTCCAATTCCGTCCAGTTCGATTCCATAATTCAGATCTCGCTGATATGATTCCAACGTCTCTTGTCAGGTTCCATTCTGTTAATGTAACACAAATCCTTAACGTCTTATTATACAAGATTTTAATTTATAATTAACTAATTTCTTTAATTATATAAAATTAGTTGAAATAAATTACTATGATTAGTAGGAATAAAACAAGCCAATTTTCTCTTCTGGGCGTTGTCTTTACTTTGCATGAGCACTCAACAGTTGCCTGCACAATTTACAATTTGGTTATTAATATAAGACCCTTAATTTATATTTTCTTAACCTAACTATGACTTACTTCATTGTTCAGGAAATTGGGTTCAATCCCTTTATTTTAACGCTGCTTCATTGTTCAGGAAGCCGGAATTCTCTCACCTTCTGTTTTCACTAAACATTTCTTTTTCCAGAACACACCGCAACCCATCACCTTTGCTACTGTTTCGAACTACAATGTCCTGCTCTCTACCTCGCTTTAAGCTCTGCACCATTCCCAGTTCACAAAGTTTTTCCCAATTTAACTTGTCTGCTTCGTATAGTTATACTTCAGCACCAACACTCACCAACTTTGTAATACCATAACCGGCCCAACCCTGCTTCCATCAAAATCAATACGGTCACCGATTCCACAAGCAAATCCCCTTTCTCTATGTTGTTCCTCAACTCGTTACTGCTCCTTCACAGTGGCCTCATACTACACTTTCAACGTACACACTCATCAAAACAAATACTCCCTTCTCTCGCAGCAGTCTGCACTGCTTTCGTTTCCAGGCTCCTCGTTCAAAACTGCCCTGGTTCGTACCAAGTCCACAGCTGCTACACGGGTATTCGAGCCGCCGGAGTTCATCACCCCTACACCATTTGAAAGCCTGACCGATCCTCCTTCTATGTCCAGAAGATCTCGCAGCTCGAGGTCCTCATCGCTTCAGAAACCCAGGTCAACATCAGCGCCTTCTCGTGGAGATTCCGATCACCAGAGAGGACATCTGCCGATCATCGCCGGTTAAAGCGAAATGCTCGTCGAGCTGAAGGTCTTTGCGGTTGGAAGCTTGTTTGATTAACCCAAGAATTTGAAGAAAATAGGATCGAAGAACCAAGGGCTTCGTTCGTTTTGAGGAGAAGAGGATGTCTGCCTATATAAATAGAAGAACAACGTGGTGGCCACGTAAAAATATGTATTTTTAAAAATTCATTTAGGTCTGCGGCTATGTTTATCGTAGCACGTGAGAAGGTAGAGATTTCACAATTACTTTGTCGGCACAGTTCCGAGATGGAAAGGAAAATACATAGGGGAGGAGGGTAGGTTCAGTGTGTTTTCGTTCCAATCATAGGCTAGCTGAGGAGCCTGTTTGAATTTCATTTCATACGAAAAAGGCATAGGGTAATGAATTGATTTAGATAGGACATATCAGAAAATAGGTAGCATAGTTAGAATAGGATGTTGCTTTTAATAAAATATTATAATGTGAAACTTCATCGTAAAGTAGTTGATTAAACCTACTACAAATGATTTCTGTTTACTGATAAAAAAGCTATTCTTAGTGTAAAACGATATTCCGGACCCAATGGGATAGGTTTCGTCGCAATCCGAGGTTGTTTGAAAAAAAATTCTTTATAAAACCAGAAATGAACACACGTTTAATTTTTCCATGATCACCAGATAAATCAAATCAACTCGAAACTGCGAACATCGATAATAACTTTTCGATACGAACCCAACGACACTAGTTTCGTCGCATTCTGAGACTGTTGCCCGATAGGTTGTTTTTACCCCGAACCGCCCTACCCTTTTTAACGCCAAATTCCTCGATCTCTAAAAATAACAAACTATATATCTATCCTGACTCTAATCGACGATACGAACTCAACGGAACTGGTTTCGTCGAAAACAGAGTCCGTTTGCAAAACGGCTACTTTAAAGGCCTATAATTTAATAACGATTTTCCATAGCGACTATTTCAAAATTTGATTTGGCCATAACTATCAAACTATAACACGAAATCTAGATTTTTCTCTTTCATATGAAAATTATCGTCAATATAGTTCCAATGTAACACCCCACACCCGCTAAGGTCACTCACAAAGGGAATGCCTTAGTTTTGGTGGAGTATTTTTAGTGAGTATAGAACAGAAAAATTACAACAGGACAGATATAAGTAATACTTGAAAATTTAAAACATCATTTCATTAACAAAACATGTTTGGTTACATCACAAAACCATAACAAGAGTCAAGTACATAATATCCATCCTGATAAAATAGAAGTACATAATCCCATTACATAGATAATAGCCAAAAGATAAACCGAGCTTTACTTCTACGGTCCAAGCCCCAAAAGATAGATATAGCGGTCTGGTCCAAGCCCACTAGTGCTAGGTCCTCTCTGATAACCTGAGGGTTGGGAAAAAGATAAACAACAACGGGGTCAGACATAAGTCTGAGTGAGTCCTATAACCCTAACAATACAATCATTAAAGTAATTAGGGTATGATATAAACAAGATACGGTACCTCTGGGGATAATGACTACACTAAGTAGCCCACAAAACACAGGATGTACTACGATAACCGAAACAACGTATTTATCCACCCAAGGATAATTACTAGCTTACACCACCCCAGACCTACCCACCCAAGGGTAATCCCTAAACTGCACCACATCAGTTCTACCCACCAAGAGTAATTCCTACTTAAAGGTTGATCCCACTTAAAGACTTAGAAAATATAACTAGTAGTTTCTGGTACTTCTAGCTGACCACGTAGGTGCCATCTGCCCCTACCTCCACTAGGTGTACCTAGTAATCTTAGCCAGTAGTTTCGTGTACCCCTACATAGGTGCCGTCTGCCCCTATCTTTACTAGGTGTACCTACTACTCCTAAGCGATCGGCTCCCTAACGTAGATACCCGTGCTGGTCCCACAGTGGGGTGTATCACTCCCCTAAAGTGGCTACCTGATAATATCAACGGTGCACGACTTTATATCTACACGATGCAACAACGGCTTATCTACCAGCCCGGGACCACACACGCATATGAAACCCGTTGGACTCGCGTTGCCACCGCTAACCCGTTTTGGCCTCTTATAATCAAGCCCAATATGCGTGTCCCGTCACTCGACATGGGTCGAGCCCACAAAGATACGTTTGGGATATTGGTTGAAATGGGCCCCCACAAGCTACTACTTAAGCTTGTCATTTTATCTAGTGCATCCCACTTAACCCCTTTTTATAATCATGCCCCCTTACATGTTAAGGTTTGGTTAAGTCATCTAATTATATTTCAATTGCCACTTAAGGCACCCACTAGATTTCCGCATGCCACCCAAGGCACTTACTTGATTCCCACATGCCACCCAAGGTACTTACTTAATTCCCACATGCCACCCAAGGCACTTACTTGATTTCCACATGCCACCCAAGGCACTTACTTAAACCTTTAATCATGTTTAATTACATGTTCCACTTTGGTTAAGTATTCTAATCGTATTTTCTATTGCCACCCAAGGCAACCCACTAGTTTCCTCATGCCACCCAAGGCACCCCCACTAGTTACTACATGCCACCCAAGGCACCCACTTAACCCCTCATGTCCCACTACATGCTAATATGGTTAAGTGTTTCTTAATTAATTAAGACCGTGATCTCCCATAAAGACCTCCCACATTAGACTGGTTGTTATGACCGCCTGGTTAAGACGGTAGGGTCCGGGCAGTCTTACGTCATAACAGAGTCTAACCTCGTGTCTTTACTTTAATCACGTATTTAATTTATGGCCAAGACCTCTCACATTGGGCTGCCATTTGTAGCAACTGGTTAGGCCGGTCGGGTCCGGGCAGTTTTACACTACAAATAAGTCCAACCTCGTGTCTTAGTCGATTAATTACTCCTAATTAATCACCCCCATATTAATTATCCCTAATTAATATCAAGTTTTTCATAACATGGGTAGACCTAACTCAATAGGTAAATTCCCATGGGGTAGACCTAACTCAATAGGTAAATTCCCACTTATGTTAATTTATTTTTATGGTATGCTTAATCATACCCAACCATACTTTAATTAACATATTTACCAACCCCATCGTTTCCCCACGTAAATCGTTCTCGTTTCATGACATAATAAAGGGGAAGATCATCACAAATATCATGGGTTTAGCATACAACTTTGTCATGGGTTAAGAGGATGTCAACTTGCATATATGAGCATATATTAACCCAACTACATTTAACCCAAACTTGCACATTATCATACACATGATTTGCATAACATGTTGCATATGAGCTTGCATATTATCATACACATATCTTGCATAACATGTTGAACTTGCATATAAGCATTCTCATAACTTGCATAACATGTTAAACATGCATTTAAGCCTACACATAACTTGCATAAGCATTCACATACTTGCATATCACATTAAACTTGCATTTAAGCATATACATAACTTGCATAATATCATGCACATAACTTGCATAATCTCATAAACTTAACTTGCATAACACCATGCACATAACTTGCATACCCTCATACACATAACTTGCATATGAACTTGCATAACAACATGCACATAACTTACATAACATCATGCACATAACTTGCATAACATGTTGAGCTTGCATAAATGACTTGCATCTTAAAGGAGGGTAAACATACATAGCATATAAAGGTGTCATCTTGCATATGTATGCATCACATTTAAAAGGGTAAACTTATATGTCATGATTTATGCATAATACCAAACACTTAGCATGCATAAAACCACTTACTTAGCATGCATAGAATCAATTACTTGTTATGCATAAACACACCACTTAACTTGCATAAACCCAAACACTTAGCATGCATACAATCAAATACTTAGCATGCATAGAATCAAATACTTAGCATGCATAAAGTCAAATACTTAGCATGCATAACACCAAATACTTAGCATGTATAAAATCACATGCATAACTTGCATATCATGTTACATATAACTTGCATATACTCTCACATATAGTTTGCATAACATGTTACATATGCATAAATGTTCAACATAGTGTTTTGCATCATAAAACATGGCATTAACCTTGCATATAACATAAAACTTGCAAATCACATATCATACAAACTTACATAAACACATTTATCCACAAACATAGCCATGTCTTATCACATCCTACCATAATCAATTTAATAATTGATTATTAAAGCCATAGGAACTCACCAAAACCAAGATTAGCAAACTTATGAAGTAAAACTAGTTGCCAAATATGAAGAAGAAGATGATTAGGGGTTGATTAGCTTGCAACTCTCTTCATTTATTTGTGGAGGCCATGATCAAGTTTCATTTTGCCATAGTTTAGTTACAAGATCTAATTATGAATGAATTAGGGTAGGGTTAGGGTCTTATTTATAGGATTAGGTAGTGTTTTAGGCCCTTAGATTAACCCTAGATTAGTTTAGGTCCGTCAGATTTAGGAAATCTCTAGAACCCAGCCCTCCAAGCCAGCCTAAAACCCAACCTGGTGCACCCAGGCTCTCTGGACGCTGCGCCCCTGTCGACAGGCAAGTCGACAGGCAAGTCGACACCCCTGTCGACAGGCCTGTCGACACCCCTGTCGACATGGTTAGGGCGGGAAGCTTCCCGCCTACCTCCGCTGGTTCTAATTTGAAATCCTAATTTAAATTTCTAAATCTGTTTTAAGCTTTAATTTTTCTGCAAACTTCACTGGGCCATAACCGGGCCATACGGACTCCGATTCTCGAAAATTCGGACTCTATTTCGCGTATTTTTCCGAGACGAACGCAATGACGCAGCCCGTTACCCCCAATTCCCACATCTTAGATTATTTATCCTATGATTAGAGAATTTTAGTATTAGCTAAAATTCGGGGTGTTACATTCTCCCCTCCTTAAAGGATTTCGTCCCCGAAATCTCTAAGCTAAGGAGAATGCATATCCTACCATCCAAGCAACCATCTACTCAAACCATCAACCACGGGCATCCGTTGTCCTTAAACAGTTTCTAATGATGTATGAGCATATGCAAAAAGTGTGTGTATATGTTCCCTATCTAATGTATGAACATATGCAAACCATGATAGTGCCATGCATCCATTATGTATGCGAGAGAACCCTATCGACACATACAATATCTACATGAGTGCACAATCATTCACCAAAATGCATCATCCATGTGATAACAAAATCATTATACATCCATAAATATAGCTTCCTACACACAATTTTATGCAATATGCAATATGAAGTGACTGAGCCGATCTAGTGCCTAGAGTGTGTGTATATGCATCCACGAGCAACCACTAGCAAACACTTGCATCCACTTGCATCCATCATACATAACATGTCTCAAACACATGTTTCAACCATAGAACTATCCTATCTGAAGGTCAAAGGTACCAACGAGAGGACATACTAAGGATAAGATAAGCACAAGATATGCGATGAAGGAGAAGCAAAAGGACATACCCTCCGAAAGAAAAGGGTACCTCGAACGCATCTTCGCTTCCGTCTCCCAGGTAGCGTCACTCTCTTCATCTCCCCTTTGTACTTTGACTAGTTGAACCTCTCTGTTTCTCAACTTCCAAATCTCTGACCCAAGGATGCAAGTAGGAGTTCGTCGAATCGTCGCATCACGCTCTGCTTCCACTTCTCTAAGCAATCTTGGCTCTACCACCTCTGCGGTCTTATGTAGGCACTTCCTCATCATGTACACCACTAAGTCTGTCGGGCAATTCCACCAATGGAAGATGCTCCTCCCATGTACCTCCAAAACCCAAGATACATAGTCTCAAAAGGTCTTCTAAAATATGTTTCACCCTCTCGGTCTGGCCGTCCGTCTGAGGATGATATGCGGTACTCAAACACAACTGAGTCCCTACCGCCTCTTGCACCCTCTTCCAAAACTCTCTAGTGAAGATAGGATCTCGATCGCTCACCATACTGGAGGGTACACCATGCAATCTAATAATCTCTCGAACGTAAACTGAAGATAGCCATGGAGCGGTTCCTTTACTCTTCACAGGTATACAATGGGCGCTCTTAGTAAGCCTGTCTACTACCACCCAAATTCCTGTATTACTCTTTCTCGATCTGGGTAACCTGTCAATAAAATCTATCGAGACGCTGTCCCACTTCCATTGCGGAACCTCCAATGGTTGAAGCAACCCACCTGGTTTCTTTTGCTCCGCCTTCACTTGTTGGCACACCCAGCATCAAGCGACATACTCGGCCACATCTTTCTTCATACCGGCCCAGAAGAAAACCCTCTTCATGTCTTGATACATCTTGTCCCCACCGGGATGAATGGTCATCCTAGTACGGTGTGCATCATCAAAAATAACCTTCCTCAAACCCTCGTCTCGCGGTACAAAGTCTACCGTCTCTATGCAAGCACCCCCTATCGTCTAGGGTGTACCTACTCAAATGGTTGGACGACTCCTCCCCCTTATGAGCTTTTCCACCAACTCAACCCACTGTGGGTCGTCCCTTTGTGCTTCTCCAATCCGCCCCAAAAGAGTAGGTCTAACTTCCTAGGAAGCTAGCAAACCGGGTACATAATCAACGGAAGGTCTGAAATCAAACATCGAGATAAATTCCAAGCTTCGTTGTTCCACGGACAACGGACTGAAGGACAACCTCTTTCTGCTCAAGGCGTCCACCACCACGTTACCCTTGCCAGGTGTATACGCTATCTCAGACTCATAGGATGCTAAGAATCCCATCCACTTTTACTGTCCTAAGATTATGCGCTCGAAGAGTCTCCAACACTTCCCTAAGATGTAGGGCATGCTCTTCTCCACCAGGATATCATCCAAAATCATTACAACTGTCTCTCACGCAGACCACCCTAGTCGAACTTGGTATCCCCCAAATGCAAGCCCCAAAGGCCTAAACCAATATCACACAAACACCCAAGGGATACCTCCTTCGAATTCAGACGACCTACGTGAGATGATACTAGTAAAAACGGCTAAATAATTAAGCCCCTTGTCCAACCCTGGATGTCCTTGCCAGTCTTACTCCAAAACCACCGTTTTTCCCTAACTGGCTTTGCTCCTAGAAAAGACCAAGATGTCATCCACAAAGACCATCACAACTTATTTAGGTACTCCTTGAACACCCTTCTTATCAAATCTTCAAAGTATACGGGGGCGTTCGTCAAACCCAATGGCATCACCAGCCACTCATAAAAAAAAAATCATCCGGAGTCCTAAAGGCAGTCTTCTCTGTACTATCCTCAGCCACTCTCAACTGATGAAATCCCGTGGCTGAGTCCTACTATAAAAATACTGAGGCGCCAGCTAACTGATCAAACAGATCATCAATCCTCGGCAATGGGTATCTATTCTTCTTTGTGAGTTTATTTAGTCCTCTTTAGCCTACACAAAGTCTGAGGGACCCATCCGCCTTCGTAACAAAAACTACTGGAGCGCCCCACTCCGATGTACTTCGTCTTATGAACCCCTTCTCAAGCAAATCGTCTACTTACTTATGGAGTTCCCTCCTCTCACGAGGAGCCACGTGGCACACTGGCCAAGACACTGGTTTGGCATTGTCTACCAGATATATTTGGAAGTCAATTTCCCGCTCTGGAGGTAAGCCCTTCACCTCCTTATACACATCCGGGTATTCCCGGACCGCTCTAACAGATCGCAAACTCTAGACCGACGTGTCAAGCGATTCTAGATAACTTAGCATAACAGATTCTATGGGATTACAAGAGATCTCGAGAGTGTTACCCAAGCGGATCATAAGCCTAACAACTCTCCCTTAAAAATCAAGAACGACACCTCTACTGGATAACCAGTCCATGCCCACAACTAACCCATAGCCCGTGAAGCCCAACAAGCATCACACCTAAACTCAACGCTAAGTATAGAAACTTTCAAACCCAAACACATCATGGAGCCCAATTGGGTTTGAAACAACTAAGGGATCATCTACCAAACTGGTGTCTAAGTGCAGTGACTCAACTAACAATGATAAGATAAACGAACTCGATGCATCAAATAAAGTTTGAACCGGATATCATAGAAATCCAAATTCCAACCTAGACGGTCCTATCCCCATCTGGTACCCTAGCCGTGAGGGAATACAACTACCCTCCAGAAGATTCCATACCTTGCCCTTGCTTCTTTGGACAATCCTAATAAGGTGTCCTATTCCTCCCAAAAGGATAACTACTAGCCTTCTTCTTCCCCATTCCCCACTCATAACCTCCCACCAATGAGGTTTCCTCCTTCATTAACCAAATAACTATTTGAGCCTTCCTCTCATCGTCTATCCTATAGGTACCTACCAGTCCTCCTCCTTCTTGAACCAACTTCTAATCTGATTAACGTCTAAGTCCCTTGAAGTGGTTTTCCATCCTTATCTATCTTAGAAAGATCATCTATACGCGGAGGGGAAACTCAAAATGAGAGAGAGGAAGAGATTCAAAATGGAGAATTCGAAAGATATAGATATGGCTATTGGGGATTATGCTTTTCTTTCAAAAACTTTTCTCTTAAACGACATGTTTTTGAAAATACTCCTTTCAAAAATATTCTTAGAAAATAGTTTTTTTTAAAATTTTGTCTGTTCTGGTAACCTTAAGCTCTGATACCACGGGTAATACCCCACACCCGCTAAGGTCACTCACAAAGGGACTGCCTTAGTTTTGGTGGAGTATTTTTAGTGAGTATAGAACAGAAAAATTACAACAGGACAGATATAAGTAATACTTGAAAATTTAAAACATCATTTCATTAACAAAACATGTTTGGTTACATCACAAAACCATAACAAGAGTCAAGTACATAATATCCATCCTGATAAAATAGAAGTACATAATCCCATTACATAGATAATAGCCAAAAGATAAACCGAGCTTTACTTCTACGGTCCAAGCCCCAAAAGATAGATATAGCGGTCTGGTCCAAGCCCACTAGTGCTAGGTCCTCTCTGATAACCTGAGGGTTGGGAAAAAGATAAACAACAACGGGGTCAGACATAAGTCTGAGTGAGTCCTATAACCCTAACAATACAATCATTAAAGTAATTAGGGTATGATATAAACAAGATAAGGTACCTCTGGGGATAATGACTACACTAAGTAGCCAACAAAACACAGGATGTACTACGATAACCGAAACAACGTATTTATCCACCCAAGGATAATTACTAGCTTACACCACCCCAGACCTACCCACCCAAGGGTAATCCCTACACTGCACCACACCAGTTCTACCCACCAAGAGTAATTCCTACTTAAAGGTTGATCCCACTTAAAGACTTAGAAAATATAACTAGTAGTTTCTGGTACTTCTAGCTGACCACGTAGGTGCCGTCTGCCCCTACCTCCACTAGGTTTACCTAGTAATCTTAGCCAGTAGTTTCGTGTACCCCTACATAGGTGCCGTCTGCCCCTATCTTTACTAGGTGTACCTACTACTCCCAAGCGATCGGCTCCCTAACGTAGATACCCGTGCTGGTCCCACAGTGGGGTGTATCACTCCCCTAAAGTGGCTACCTGATAATATCAACGGTGCACGACTTTATATCTACATGATGCAACAACGGCTTATCTACCAGCCCGGGCCCACACACGCATATGAAACCCGTTGGACTCGCGTTGCCACCGCTAACCCGTTTTGGCCTCTTATAATCAAGCCCAATATGCGTGTCCCGTCACTCGACATGGGTCGAGCCCACAAAGATACGTTTGGGATATTGGTTGAAATGGGCCCCCACAAGCTACTACTTAAGCTTGTCATTTTATCTAGTGCATCCCACTTAACCCCTTTTTATAATCATGCCCCCTTACTTGTTAAGGTTTGGTTAAGTCATCTAATTATATTTCAATTGCCACTTAAGGCACCCACTAGATTTCCGCATGCCACCCAAGGCACTTACTTGATTCCCACATGCCACCCAAGGCACTTACTTAATTCCCACATGCCACCCAAGGCACTTACTTGATTTCCACATGCCACCCAAGGCACTTACTTAACCCTTTAATCATGTTTAATTACATGTTCCACTTTGGTTAAGTATTCTAATCGTATTTTCTATTGCCACCCAAGGCAACCCACTAGTTTCCTCATGCCACCCAAGGCACCCCCACTAGTTACTACATGCCACCCAAGGCACCCACTTAACCCCTCATGTCCCACTACATGCTAATATGGTTAAGTGTTTCTTAATTAATTAAGACCGTGATCTCCCATAAAGACCTCCCACATTAGACTGGCTGTTATGACCGCCTGGTTAAGCCGGTAGGGTCCGGGCAGTCTTACGTCATAACAGAGTCTAACCTCGTGTCTTTACTTTAATCACGTATTTAATTTATGGCCAAGACCTCTCACATTGGGCTGCCATTTGTAGCAACTGGTTAGGCCGGTCGGGTCCGGGCAGTTTTACACTACAAATGAGTCCAACCTCGTGTCTTAGTCGATTAATTACTCCTAATTAATCACCCCCATATTAATTATCCCTAATTAATATCAAGTTTTTCATAACATGGGTAGACCTAACTCAATAGGTAAATTCCCATGGGGTAGACCTAACTCAATAGGTAAATTCCCACTTATGTTAATTTATTTTTATGGTATGCTTAATCATACCCAACCATACTTTAATTAACATATTTACCAACCCCATCGTTTCCCCACGTAAATCGTTCTCATTTCATGACATAATAAAGGGGAAGATCATCACAAATATCATGGGTTTAGCATACAACTTTGTCATGGGTTAAGAGGATGTCAACTTGCATATATGAGCATATATTAACCCAACTACATTTAACCCAAACTTGCACATTATCATACACATGATTTGCATAACATGTTGCATATGAGCTTGCATATTATCATACACATATCTTGCATAACATGTTGAACTTGCATATAAGCATTCTCATAACTTGCATAACATGTTAAACATGCATTTAAGCCTACACATAACTTGCATAAGCATTCACATACTTGCATATCACATTAAACTTGCATTTAAGCATATACATAACTTGCATAATATCATGCACATAACTTGCATAATCTCATAAACTTAACTTGCATAACACCATGCACATAACTTGCATACCCTCATACACATAACTTGCATATGAACTTGCATAACAACATGCACATAACTTACATAACATCATGCACATAACTTGCATAACATGTTGAGCTTGCATATATGACTTGCATCTTAAAGGAGGGTAAACATACATAGCATATAAAGGTGTCATCTTGCATATGTATGCATCACATTTAAAAGGGTAAACTTATATGTCATGATTTATGCATAATACCAAACACTTAGCATGCATAAAACCACTTACTTAGCATGCATAGAATCAATTACTTGTTATGCATAAACACACCACTTAACTTGCATAAACCCAAACACTTAGCATGCATACAATCAAATACTTAGCATGCATAGAATCAAATACTTAGCATGCATAAAGTCAAATACTTGGCATGCATAACACCAAATACTTAGCATGTATAAAATCACATGCATAACTTGCATATCATGTTACATATAACTTGCATATACTCTCACATATAGTTTGCATAACATGTTACATATGCATAAATGTTCAACATAGTGTTTTGCATCATAAAACATGGCATTAACCTTGCATATAACATAAAACTTGCAAATCACATATCATACAAACTTGCATAAACACATTTATCCACAAACATAGCCATGTCTTATCACATCCTACCATAATCAATTTAATAATTGATTATTAAAGCCATAGGAACTCACCAAAACCAAGATTAGCAAACTTATGAAGTAAAACTAGTTGCCAAATATGAAGAAGAAGATGATTAGGCGTTGATTAGCTTGCAACTCTCTTCATTGATTTGTGGAGGCCATGATCAAGTTTCATTTTGCCATAGTTTAGTTACAAGATCTAATTATGAATGAATTAAGGTAGGGTTAGGGTCTTATTTATAGGATTAGGTAGTGTTTTAGGCCCTTAGATTAACCCTAGATTAGTTTAGGTCCGTCAGATTTAGGAAATCTCTAGAACCCAGCCCTCCAAGCCAGCCTAAAACCCAACCTGGTGCACCCAGGCTCTCTGGACGCTGCGCCCCTGTCGACAGGCAAGTCGACAGGCAAGTCGACACCCCTGTCGACAGGCCTGTCGACATGGTTAGGGCGGGAAGCTTCCCGCCTACCTCCGCTGGTTCTAATTTGAAATCCTAATTTAAATTTCTAAATCTGTTTTAAGCTTTAATTTTTCTGCAAACTTCACTGGGCCATAACCGGGCCATACGGACTCCGATTCTCGAAAATTCGGACTCTATTTCGCGTATTTTTCCGAGACGAACGCAATGACGCAGCCCGTTACCCCCAATTCCCACATCTTAGATTATTTATCCTATGATTAGAGAATTTTAGTATTAGCTTAAATTCGGGGTGTTACATCCAACGTGTCCTGTTTCACAGAAATCCGACTTATATCGAATCCTGTATTCTCAGTTGAAGTTCAAAACTCCAATTTACGAACTGCACGCCATTTTCAAGCTCGAATTTATATTATATATAAATTATAACGTTCAACTTCGTTTCAATAACGAATTAAATATTAAATTCCATTAATATTCCCAATATAATATTTAAAATAAATAAATTAAATTAAATATTTGACGGGCAAAACACGGGTCGTTACATTCTTCCCCCCTTAAAATAATTTCGTCCTCGAAATTGCTAAGGTAAGAAAGAACGTTATAAACTCACTAACTTTCAAATCCAATTTTGTTTAAATCAAAATCAATTCAATATTGTAAATAAATATTTTCAAAAATATTGAAAATTTTCTAACACATTATATTTCCGAAAAATTTTGCCAACACCTCCTCTGTACGGCTCAATCGGTACAACTCCAACTCGCCATTCTAGGCCTTCTTCAATTCAAAAGAAAATGAAACAGCCAAGCGGCTTGCCAAATAGGCTCATAAATCACCAAACCCATATAAAAATAAACGTGTACCTTTTTGTCGGGCATATCATTATATCTCTCCCGTCTGCCAACCTGTCAGCATATACAAATGCATTCCCAAACAAAATTCCAATTTTATCTTCAAAACCAGATCATTCACGCGTCCAAGCCAGATCCCATTCTTAATTCAATTTCCATCCATTATCAATTCCAACTCTTAACTTACCAGTCCAACACCATTTCAGATTCCTGTCTCCCAATTCCAAATCTGATTCTACTTGAAATATTATATCTCGATTCAATTTCCAGTTAATTGGTTTCAATTCAACTCATATTTGCTTTCGCAATTTCTATTAAATTTGCCTTTGTTCAAACAATTTCCCCTGGGAGTTTTAAACAGTTCAGCTCTTTCCAAAGTCAAATATTCCTTTCAGGATCCAAAACAACTTGTTTTTCTCAAAGCAATTCAAAACAAAATCTTTGGTAGTAATCCGTCACTTAAAACTCGGAAATGAACGCTGATGATGTGGCCAGCATCATCAGAGTTATTTCCCAGCTATCAAAGTGAGTTCAGTACTATATCATTTCTAAACTTCAATTTTAAACACTTTCATTTTGAAATCTATTTCAAAATACTAAACACAATGCTTGTGAAACAAATTTAAAATCTCCCAGGATCTTAAAATTTCCATATATTTAACCCAATTCCATTTGCAATTACCCTTTTCACTTTTTTTTTTTTTGGGAATTTTAATTCCAATTCTGACTTTAATTTCAGATTTAATAAATCTGCCTTAATATTATACGAATTCTAATTGGTTATTTATATAACCATTTCAATTATAATCAACCAACACATCCAATATACTATAATATTTCCAATATATATTTTTCTTTATATCAAAATATAATTTGGGTAAATTATTTCATTTACCCTCTTTCAAAACATACTGTGTCGGTTTATCGTACTTGAGTGTTTAGAAACTCCTATCGATACAGTAGATCAAACTGATCGACCAGAACTCATAAACAACTCAACCAACAAATCTCCACAATATAAAACAATTTTTATAAAATCTACAAGTACGTTCACTCATATACATACACGCATACTCAATCTAGGGTATTGCTAACCCCATCTCTACTGAGTCATGCCACAGAGCCAAGGTAATCACTTAACCTTCAGCTCTGATACCACTGTAACGAACTGGGGTTTTCGACTCCGAAAAATCAACATCAAACTACCGTGTTGACCATTCAGACATCGAACATTCCAGATCATTAATAGAAAGAAGTTAGAGGGTGAGAATAGATAAGATAGAAATATTAGAATAGAAGAAGAAGAAGAAACAACACAACCCAGAGTCTCACATCGCAGCGGAACAAAATATAATACAGAAATAAATCTTTATTGAGAGCTTTAAAATACTTACAGTATCAGAGTACATCATACACCGGGACAGTTATAATAGCATGTTCCCATATACAACACACAGCGGAATAGTAGTAATATCATACGTCCGAACAACTCCAGCTCGTCTCTTCATAGCAGTCGATAACCTGAACCTGTACAACCCGGTCTAACCCGAGCATTTACAAAACAACGGGTCAGTCTGGTGAACCAGAGTGAGATAAACTCGCACAGTAATAAGGGTGAACCATCCAATCATGATTTTAAAGTTCAAAACCTTTTCAAAAGAAAAGGATAATCGTAAGACCAAATCCACACATAAACACGGACGGTTTTTACCTTACGATAACCCAAAACAGTTTGAAACCAATATCTTGTCTGATATTGTAATAATGTCTAAATACAAGTAAATAGCAATCTAGTGGAACGCTTGCATCTCACGCTCCACATATATAGTATACAATCAAAACCGCGGGCGCTTATTGGAGATTGGATTCCAACCTTGACAAGGTATGGGACCATCTGCCGATAGTGTATCTCTAGAGACGAATACACTGGGTTCAACAAGAACTTCTTGCAACCCGGCCCTCACATGACTGACCACTCATTTCGCTTGAGTGTATCGAATGTATATCACCGACGGTTGGGATCAGCAACCGTCTCCCGATAAGGGACAGCATCGAATACAGATTTAAGAAGCAAATAGGATTTCCTCTAGATAGGTGATCATACACCCTAATGGGAGCGACCCACATAGCCATGCTGCCTGCCCGATTTTTGTCATTTCCCGGTTGATGAGGCTTGAGATCAGAATTTATCTTTGAACATCTGGTCACCATTCACTTTGAATGCCACATCGTCAAATCCGCCAGATATCACTAATTGACGACCCCAAAAATACTCTAGCTGGAAGCTCAGAGAACGGCAACTCCCCGCCAACAACTATCGTACGTTTGAAGAAATCAACGTACGTGATCATTTGGAAATACTCTGTCAGACATCCGTCCATACAAGTCATCCAGGAACAGGATGAACCGAAGGCACTCTCCTACCGCATCCATATAGGAATCACCCCATGGATCAGTAGCGAGAAGTCCTTGCAACCCGTAGATTCCAACTACGACAGAATCACAGCTTTCCTCTGCTTGCCAGGCAGAGAATATTAGTGGTTCTTCCGTTTATGAAAACCCACGGTCTTCAATGCTCCATCTCGATCATCTTCTGAGATCTTCACGTATTTGTTGGATGGAATGGTTTTCGAATATAAATTCGATCCCGGTCTTTCCATACCAACAATCATATTGGGAGGGTTTGATAATCGGTGTTTTAACTATCAATATATACAGTGTTTCAATCATGACACTCCAATGAGTACACTAGTTCAGTATTCAGCATCACTTGGCCTTTAACAACTGATTTACTTTTGTTAAATTAAAAACTTCTAACTCTTTTAATATTGAAAATACGATATTTGAATAACTCTAATTCGATTTAACTCTAATCGATTAACTTCTAATTGATTAACTCTAACTGATTTATTCCAACTGTTTTACTCGACTTATTTAACTCTATCGATTAACTAATACTCGACTTAAATCCATTCGCTTGACTCTAGATCACAGCGATCACAATGGTTACGCCTGATTCCCTCAGGAAACATCCGACCGCCGTAGGCTATCTGCAGCCCTGCGAATTACGCTAGCAGTCGTACGAAATGGCAACTCATCCTTTATTATTTAAATCGGGTAATCCATTAGTTTTAAATAAGGAAATTTATAGCACATATGTATAACGCTGTTTAGATTTTATAGCATGTATGTTATAACCATAGCGTTATAATTACTATTTGGATTTACAAACCGACAGCGCTATAATCGCTGTTAGATTTACAAAACATTTACCATAGCAACAGCGCTAAAATTACTATTAGATTCATAAAACATATATTTTATAACAATAGCGCTAAAATCGCTGTTTAGATTTTCAAAACATATTTACTAACGTCTCTTACGATTACCAACTAATATTATCTTCAGATAATCCCGATGTTGTTCAAGTTGGGGTATTTTAATTACCTCTCAGACCTTGATCAAACAACGGTCTTATCCTCAGATAAATATCAGTTATAATCAATACCAAAATTCCATTTATAACTCTGGGTTATAATAAACCTTTTTATCTTCATTTGCTTTGACTTAATTTAATAATTAAGCAACAATTTTAAATTCAAAGTTATCACCTTGCTTGAAATTCTCTTATAACTTCGTTATAAAAAGTTCGGGTTTAAATATAAAATCCTTTCATAACTTCTTTCACCATTCAATTGATTACATTTCACTTTGATCACTTTTAAAAATATTTTATTAAATAATTCCTCTAATTGTTTCCTTAAAACAATTATCAAATTTAAACCCCTCAGTTCAATTTTTTCTTATCCTTGCAAATCTGACCCACAACAGAATTTACTTTAAAAATAAAGTATTAACCAATTGAAGTTCTAAATAAACGAAATATTTATTTATTCCTCTTTAATAACTTTTATTCAAAATAATATATTCAAAATCCAACTCCAGTTATAAAATAAATTTTATAACTTCATCTCTATCGATTCGCCTGACGGTGAATCACTGTCTATAACCCGATTGATTTTAAAGGCCGTACTCTGCCAAACACCTAATCAATATCACCTATTGGTTCAAACCAAACAGATGTTGAATATTCAATCAATAATCAACCATCAAATCAATCACACAAACAGATCAGTTCATATATGATAATATGAAAATAAATAATACATTTGAGGGATCCGGTTGGATCCCTCCAACCTGTTCTTCCCTGTATTCAAATGGTTATCTCAAATCAGACCATTCAGTTTTGTTTAACTAATAAATTAAATAACGACCATTTAACATCAACCATAAGTAATTCAATAATTCAATCATTTAAACACGTTTATAAATAAACGTGACCAACCAAGGTGAGTCACCTTTTATTGGAACCAATCGTTAAAAATAACGATTTGGTATTTCACTGAAATTAAACACAGTTTAATTTCTTCGGTTAAATTAACAGATAAGCAGATAACTAGCAAAACAGTCAACCATTGGCAAGCAGAGCACACAAAATAAAAATACCCAATTTATATAAAATATAAATGGGAAAAACTGAGTGAGTTTAACTCACCTTGATCTGATTTGTTGTAGCAGTTCGTTTTTGTTAAATTAAACAAATGTTTAATTTAGCCGGACAATCCACTTGGTTCCAATTCCGTCCAGTTCGATTCCATAATTCAGATCTCGCTGATATGATTCCAACGTCTCTTGTCAGGTTCCATTCTGTTAATGTAACACAAATCCTTAACGTCTTATTATACAAGATTTTAATTTATAATTAACTAATTTCTTTAATTATATAAAATTAGTTGAAATAAATTACTATGATTAGTAGGAATAAAACAAGCCAATTTTCTCTTCTGGGCGTTGTCTTTACTTTGCATGAGCACTCAACAGTTGCCTGCACAATTTACAATTTGTTATTAATATAAGACCCTTAATTTATATTTTCTTAACCTAACTATGACTTACTTCATTGTTCAGGAAATTGGGTTCAATCCCTTTATTTTAACGCTGCTTCATTGTTCAGGAAGCCGGAATTCTCTCACCTTCTGTTTTCACTAAACATTTCTTCTTCCAGAACACACCGCAACCCATCACCTTTGCTACTGTTTCGAACTACAATGTCCTGCTCTCTACCTCGCTTTAAGCTCTGCACCATTCCCAGTTCACAAAGTTTTTCCCAATTTAACTTGTCTGCTTCGTATAGTTATACTTCAACACCAACACTCACCAACTTTGTAATACCATAACCGGCCCAACCCTGCTTCCATCAAAATCAATACGGTCACCGATTCCACAAGCAAATCCCCTTTCTCTATGTTGTTCCTCAACTCGTTACTGCTCCTTCACAGTGGCCTCATACTACACTTTCAACGTACACACTCATCAAAACAAATACTCCCTTCTCTCGCAGCAGTCTACACTGCTTTCGTTTCCAGGCTCCTCGTTCAAAACTGCCCTGGTTCGCACCAAGTCCACAGCTGCTACACGGGTATTCGAGCCGCCGGAGTTCATCACCCCTACACCATTTGAAAGCCTGACCGATCCTCCTTCTATGTCCAGAAGATCTCGCAGCTCGAGGTCCTCATCGCTTCAGAAACCCAGGTCAACATCAGCGCCTTCTCGTGGAGATTCCGATCACCAGAGAGGACATCTGCCGATCATCGCCGGTTAAAGCGAAGTGCTCGTCGAGCTGAAGGTCTTTGCGGTTGGAAGCTTGTTTGATTAACCCAAGAATTTGAAGAAAATAGGATCGAAGAACCAAGGGCTTCGTTCGTTTTGAGGAGAAGAGGATGTCTGCCTATATAAATAGAAGAACAACGTGGTGGCCACGTAAAAATATGTATTTTTAAAAATTCATTTAGGTCTGCGGCTATGTTTATCGTAGCACGTGAGAAGGTAGAGATGTCACAATTACTTTGTCGGCACGGTTCCGAGATGGAAAGGAAAATACATAGGGGAGGAGGGTAGGTTCAGTGTGTTTTCGTTCCAGTCATAGGCTAGCTGAGGAGCCCGTTTGAATTTCATTTCATACGAAAAAGGCATAGGGTAATGAATTGATTTAGATAGGACATATCAGAAAATAGGTAGCATAGTTAGAATAGGATGTTGCTTTTAATAAAATATTATAATGTGAAACTTCATCGTAAAGTAGTTGATTAAACCTACTACAAATGATTTCTGTTTACTGATAAAAAAGCTATTCTTAGTGTAAAACGATATTCCGGACCCAATGGGACAGGTTTCGTCGCAATCCGAGGTTGTTTGAAAAAAATTTCTTTATAAAACCAGAAATGAACACACGTTTAATTTTTCCATGATCACCAGATAAATCAAATCAACTCGAAACTGCGAACATCGATAATAACTTTTCGATACGAACCCAACGACACTAGTTTCGTCGCATTCTGAGACTGTTGCCCGATAGGTTGTTTTTACCCCGAACCGCCCTACCTTTTTAACGCCAAATTCCTCGATCTCTAAAAATAACAAACTATATATCTATCCTGACTCTAATCGACGATACGAACTCAACGGAACTAGTTTCGTCGAAAACAGAGTCCGTTTGCAAAACGGCTACTTTAAAGGCCTATAATTTAATAACGATCTTCCATAGCGACTATTTTAAAATTTGATTTGGCCATAACTATCAAACTATAACACGAAATCTAGATTTTTCTCTTTCATATGAAAATTATCGTCAATATAGTTCCAACGTGTCCTGTTTCACAGAAATCCGACTTATATTGAATCCTGTATTCTCAGTTGAAGTTCAAAACTCCAATTTACGAACTGCACGCCATTTTCAAGCTCGAATTTATATTATATATAAATTATAACGTTCAACTTCATTTCAATAACGAATTAAATATTAAATTCCATTAATATTCCCAATATAATATTTAAAATAAATAAATTAAATTTAATATTTGACGGGCAAAACACGGGTCGTTACAGAAACTCATATGGACTTTAAACATGTACCTTATTGTCGGGCACACGAATTATAACCTTCATACACTTCATCCCATACCATATCCAAATGCTCCAATTTGGTTCCAACTCAGTCCATTCGTCTTAACCCAATTCGCTAATTTATTTTCTAATTAGCTATCTTGCCTATTTCACTTCTTTGTTTGAACATAACATGTTCAAATAAAATATTTACTTTCTTATAAACGAATTGAATTCCATTTTCAAACTCAGGTTTCCTTTTTGATTTTGAATATAATTTCTCAAATCACCTTTACTTATTCAAAGCCTATTTTCGTATCAACTTTCAGTTAACTAACTATTATTCAAATTAGTTAGTTCTATTTAATAACAAAAATCTGATTTTTGTTTCTAAAATCATTTCACTTACTTCACTGAAGTTCATACTATTTTATATCCCCAGTCTGCATTTTTCTAATGGAAATTTAGATTTTATTTACTTAAAATCCTTTTATTTATTTAAATAAACCGTTATGGTTTTATAATGGTTATGGCGCTGTTTTTCTGGAAAACTGATTTTGACATAACTCAAAATTCATTTGAGGAAATCCAGATTATTCTCTTTCATTAGAAAACTATTATCAAATCGGTCCTGGCGATTCTTATTTCAAAGAATTCCGACTTAAACTGAGTTCTATACACTCAATTGAAGTTCGAAACGCCAAATTTCGAACTACCGCGCTGCGGCGAGTTCGATTTAATTATATTTATATATATAAACGTTTAAACTTCATTTATAATAAATTCAACTCCATTCTGATATATTTTTAATATATATCAAATCAGTTTCCCAATTCAACATAATATTTTCGATTATTTATAATTGTCCATTTTTCCTTACTCAGTAATATATTTATTTATACTTTGATCTTCCATATTTAATTCCAATTCCTTTTATAAATAAATTATCTATAAAATTCGATATAATCGAATTTAAATTATAAACCTGTTGAATTCTTCTCAATTCAACTTATATTCCGAATTCCGAAATATAATCAATCGTTTTGTTTCAAAACACTTCCCAATTTACTTTTTAATTACTATTTAAAATTAAATGGTTTAAATTATCCAAATGATAATTTATTTCACCAAATTCATAACACTATTTATAAATTCAACTTCCTTGTTTCATATATTTAAACAAGTTCCGTTTTCAAATTTCTATTTGAAACTCCATCCCTTTGATATTCCGAATTGCGGAATAAAAACCATTGTTCCCTTTCGAATGATTTCCGATTCTATTTTTAAATTCATATTTGGATTTAAATATTCAAATTATATCTTGATAATTAATTCGTTATATTTATCAACGCCATTTTATAAATTTCCTTGTTTTATATTTAAACAAGTCTATTTCGAAATCTATTAAAACCAAAATCTTATTTTGGAAATTTCTATTTATAATAACTTATATATATAACACCCTATTTATTTTCATATTCAATTTAACTTCTATTTAAATAAATTCGAATTAATCGAATTCAAATCATACATCTTCACGGATTTATTTTAGTTCAATTTATACTCTGAACATCAGAATAAATTTCATCGTTTATTTCTTTCAAACGATTTCCCCATTTCCATTTATTTATAAACATTGTTTATAATTTCACTCCAAATCTCGTATTATTAATTTATAAACAACATTTATTAATTCACTACTTGTTTTATGTATTCAAACAAGTTAATATATTTATAGTCCAATTTAAATTCAAATTCTATTTTAGATAAATAGAATTTTCCCTTTAAATTTCAAAAAATACCAATTATCAACCACGGATTTTCTAACACATCATATATGACAATATGTATGAGAACAAACAAATAATAATATTTTTGAGGAATCCAGTTGGATTCCTCCAACCTGTTTTTCCTGCATCCACAGACGTTAGCCAACATAAATAATACCCATCCTGCTTCGTGGAAGAATATCGCGGTATAGAAGGTCATCCACTATCATAGCGTGGGGCGTATTAGGTCATCCGCTAATGATACTGTGGGCATCCGCTAATGGTACTGCGGGAATCCAACCAATCACCAATATAAATATATATATATATATATATATATATATAATATCCACAAACACAAATCCTACATAACTAATATATTTTTAACAGCCAAATAGTATTTTAATGCAACCAAACAATCATCAATTATTTTTAATGACTTAAAATAATTCTAAATAAATAAATTGAGTGAGATTTACTCACCGTGATCTTTAATTTTTGAACATCCGATTAGATGTCGAATCTTCATAGCTACGAATCAACTCGAATTTTCTTGGATAAATTTATTTTGCACCTATGATAAATTTATTTTTAATTAACGATTAAATATTTATTTATTTAAATTACTAAAGTAAATAAATAAATCTATGAATTCTTAAATTTTCTAAAACAGTACCTTACTGCCTTGCGATTACTCGACACATCCATGAAACTCACTCATAAACCATTGATCAATATTTCTGACAATAGCCTCAAAAACTCTTCACAATCCATTCTGACATCTCACTAAATAATTCGCTGACAAATCTTCATTACTTGCTATCACCTATTCTTACTACTCGCACAGTATCGCATTGCCAACTCTACGCATTCCACTTCAACCATACTTCAGACTAAGCAAGCCTGCATTCCAACCCCTGTTGCCATCAATCCACCCATCACCGTCCTTCTCAAATACAACATCAGCTTCTAATTGTCCACATGTTCTTCAATTAAAGACCTATTCTCGTCGCCACGCCTACATCATACTATCATCAAAAATACAGACCCAACTACAAATCAATACTCTTCCTTGCCCAGTTTGTAAACCAATTCACCAAAGATCAACTCGCCTTATCCTACCAGTGGTGATTCTGTACCCTAACCCCACTGCAGAAATCGCGACCACCTTCAGTTCTATCTCGAACTCCATTTCAACAAAATCCGACACCGCCCCCCGTTTGAACAACACCGTGCCTCATCCCTTTCCTCTCGTCACTACCCTGCTAAAAGAACTCGCACTTAATAGTGCTTTCGATCAGAGCTCCAGCTTAAAAAAATCCCAAGCCCTAAATCGTACTGCGACTTCGTGTGATGATTCGCCATCATCGACGAATGCCTAACCATGACCGCTACTTCAAACATGCTGACCGCAGAACAACGATTTTGGTGTGAGGAGGTTATCGTGATTTTCATTTGAGTTTAAATTGAATCGGGCGGTTCGTTTTTTTCTTTTCGATTAAATACGGAATAAATGAATGATGAGGGAAATAAAATAGAAGAGGATAGAAAAAATAGAAGTTGTAATTTATTTCAATGCCTGTAGGATATAATAGAAGAGAGAAAGAAAGGGGTAGTCACGGTTTTATAGAGAGAAATACTTCCATGCTAAGGAAAGGAAGAAAGGTGTTTTCCTAGGTAAGGTTTATCAGAGGTAAGTCTTTAATGTATCTAGCTTAGGAAGGAAGCTATTATATTTTATAATTATTTTTATTTATTTTACTTTTTAATTAACCAATACAATTTTAATTAATTAAATTATCATGTAAATTTTGAACTCCTATTTGAACACAACAACAGGCATTTCTAGGGTAAAACCACTATTCCGAACACACTAGGATAGGTATCGAAACCCCACTTGATCATATGGAGAAGATATAAATTTAAATCGATATGAATTAAATTCAAAAAAAATCCTTAGAAAATAAATAATTATTATTATTCTAATTCAAACAGAATTTTGTATTGATTATCTGAACTGTTTTCAATTCAGTTTTAAATTTAAACATTTCAAATTCTCATATAATGATAATCATTTATGTTCAAAATAAATCGTATTTTGATTATTTCATCGATAACTGAATATAAAAATTCATTATTATTAACTCAATATTTAAAACCGTATTAAATATTTAAAATTAACCGACCAAAATCTGGGTCGTTACATTATTTATATTGTTGTCTTTTAAAACGATAAACTGACATTACTGGATGAATGCGTGCAATGAGAATTTGCTCTAAATTTGTATGGCTAGATAATTCAAGTGGAACATCACTGTGCTCCATTAATGTAACAACCCGGAAAATTCGAACCAGTTTAAAAATTCTAATTTGGCTATTTTAGTGGATTTTAAATATTTAAAATAAATTATTTTAAATAATAACAACGAAAAGTATGTTTGAATCGATGTTTGAAAATAAATATAATTATTTTTAATATAAACAAGGCCTAAAATGGCGCGGTAGTTTCAAATTTTGAATTCGAACTTTGACTGACTGTACTAGGTGCAAAATAAAATGGATTTTAATGAAACCAAAAATATTTAAATCTGTTTATGATTATCTTTCTAACAAATCTAAAAAATCAAAGTTTCATAGAGGAAATCAAACGTTATGGCCAAATGAATTTTCAGAAAGTTCGCTATAGAGAATATATAGCCCTTGAAAATAGACATTTTGCAAACGACCTTTGTTTTTGACGATACTATTTTTGTTGAATCCAGGATGTCAAATTATTACTAGGTGTCAAATTCCATAATTTTTGAAGTTAATATGTGAGCTGGAGAAGGAAAATGTGTTTGGTTGATTTTAGTTAAATTGGATCGACCAGAAAATGGCTATTTTTCAAATGGTCTCAGAATTCGACGAAACTAGTTTTTTTGGGACCGTATCGTCAAAACATAGCTAGATTTATTTTTCTGGAATTTTTGGGAACATTTTTGGCCCTGGCAAATTAAAATGTACGTTCAAATCGATATTTGAATGTTTTATATTTTAATTTGAAGACAAACTAACTGAAACAGTCGAATTGGCCTACGAAACATATTCCATTGTGTCCGTGATGGGGGTAATTAGCTAGGGATGACAGTCGTTGGGTTTGATTTGAAGTTCGTGTGCGAAAACCTTATTTTTTGAATTAATATAAATATCGGTCAATCAGATTTATTATATAAAAAAAACCCGCTTCTCTCTCCGCGATCAGCAAAATTGAAGGCAGAAAAGAGCTCCATCCTTCATGACTAAATTCTGGTGAATCCAAGCCGAATCAGCCCCTGCCCCAGTTCAACTTTTTGTAGATCTGCTCCATAGCTTCAAATCCATATAGGGTACACCACCTATCGTCGCCCGTACATCGAGAATCGAAGCCCCAAACATCCGATATTTAGACCGTCGCCGCCTCCTCCACGTGCCGTCGAACTGCACGCCACCCTAGGCGCAGGCGCGCCTCTCCTAGCCCTACCACGTGGTCAAACCCGATCAGCCTCTAACGCAACGGATTTCGCGATAATTCCATACCTAGTTTTGAAGATTTAACTGAGGTAACGGCTGTTATTTAATTAACTATCTATAACACTTTTAAGTGTTGCAAATGGTTGATTAACTTATAAAAATCGTATCTTTTTGCTATGTAGTCGAAATCCAGTGAAACAAGAGATAGTGGACTCATGCGGACGTCTTCTACATTCTAGAAGAGACCGGATATTTTTCTGAGCTTCCTGCTATTTTTGGAGGAGTGGAGCCCAATGTGAGATTTCTGAACTATAAACAATATGGAAACGATGATGTATAAATTATATAGTCGATGTATGAGTTATATAAGCGTTGTACACTGCATGTATAAGTGTTGTATAAGTTATATGTTCAATGTATAAGTTATATATGCATTGTAAAAATTGTATATGCGTTGAAATGGTATTGAAATGAATTGAAATGTAATCGAAATATAGTTATATATGTGTGTGTGTGTGTATATATATATATAATCCCCTTGCCCACAGACCATGGACGATATATATTAGTTGTGATATTGTTTGGATTATTGGTTGATGTGAAATTTGGTGAATATCATGAATGGTTGATTTGAAATGATTGATTGTGGTTGAAATCCCAATAGGATTAGTATATGGGAAAATTCATCTGCGTACGAACTAGATATTGAAATCCCTATTGTCAAAAGCTGCAAGGCTTTAAGGTAGAGCGAGGAGCCATACTCGGGACGGTACCGGTTTTAACTACCCTGTCGTTATGCTGCCGAAATTTTCCAAAATATTCATGTGTTAGAATTATTTTCATGCGTTGAATAAAATTCATGTGTTGAATGATGTTCATGTATTGAATAAATTCTTTGAAAGATAAAAATAACATTTTTATCTTATATATAGACTATATAAAATATTAGTGTTTTAAATAAATTGTTTTAACACCAAAAATAACATTTTTACCTTATGTATGAACTATATAAAATAATTGTGTTTTGAAATAAATCGTTTTACTGTAAAAATCACATTTTTATGATATATATGAACTGTTAAAAATAGTGATGTATTGAAATATCTGTTGGATAAAAATATTGTTTTTATCAAATATAGGAAGTGAATATGGTTTTGAAATCGAAGAATGAATTATATTTATATATATATATATAAATATAATTAAAATAAATCGAATAACGAAGCTGCAGTTCGTATTTTGAAACCATGGTTTCAAACGATTATTGAGGAAGATCCGACCATTGGATTTTCCAAAACGAAACCGATCTGGGATCGTTTCGAAAATATCTTTCCAATGACACCAACTTTGTAAAGATCCAACAGTTGGATTGTCTGGAGTGTTTGATTCAAATCTGAAGAAAAACAGTGCCAGAATCGATTATATATATATATATATATATATATATATATAATTAAAATAAATCGAATAGCGATGCTGCAGTTTGTATTTTGAAATCGTAACTTCAAACGATTGTACCAGGAGATCCGACAGTCGGATTTTCCCAAAACTGGAACCTTTGGATTCGTTTTGAAAAGTTCTTTCTAGTGATATGAAATTTGCAAAGATCCAATGGTTAGATTTTCAGATATGTGTAAATCAAATCTGAAGAAAAACAGCGCCACGGCCACGATATGGCCTGAAGCGTCGTTTGAATGAATTGGCTATTTTTAAATAAATAAAAATAGCGATAAATTGTTATAAAATATTATAAACAATATGGAATGGAAATAAACCGAATTTACCTGGTTTATTGGATATTTAATGGTTGAATGTGTTTGGCGTGAAAACTAAATTAAAGAACAGAGTTATTGATGTCGAATAATTTAACCATTGATTTGAAATTCTAAATATACGTGAATTATTTGAAAAGGCCGAGTTGATTCTCATTTCAAATAATTGATCGACGATTAAAAGTCAAAGATATGAAGACGGTTTAAGACCGATGATCTTCACGTCGAATGGAGGGGTGCTACTGATGTTCATGATAGGAGTAGCTACCTTGAAGGGGCTGAAGTGGTAGTCGTCCGCACGTACTTGTTGATTGTACGGATGTGCGAGGTATAAGGTGCATCCGGTTTCGTTCAGACCCAGATCGGACTTGTAAATGGACTGTGTCTGACATTGGATTTCATTCTGTGTGATTGATGGATATCGGTTGCATGGAGTGGTTTGCCTGTGTGGCATGCTAAGATGCAAATGATCAAGGCTTCTGTTGAAAAACAGAGTCTTGGGGTTGATGATCAAAGCACGGCTTTGAATAACTAGCTTTGTGTTTAACGTTGTTTCGCGAGCCTCACACCCCGGTATGAGCTAGAAACGGGAGAGGGCTTCAGGGAGGACCTGCGTTTCTTTCTAGCTAGAAGTGGTGTTTTGGGTTTGACATGCCCGGGCATTTTACTTATGTGGATGATGGATAGCGAGGCGCTTTGGTTATATCGGTGGCTCCTGGGCCGATGGTTTGGTCGGTGCATGACCAGTTTACACCCCATAGGGTAGGGAAACGCAGTGTTCAGGCATTATAATCCACTCCGTGTGGACCGGCCCTGACGATCCAAGGCTTGCCTGCACGCTTGCCTTAGGCTCGGGCTAAAGAGTTTCGAAGCGGTAAGGACGATCCCTTGCCTTGGTTCATGGCGGAAATCCAATTTCCAAATACGACACCGTGCGGTTTTGATTGTATACCTATATATGGCGACATAGTGGTATGGGGCATTAATGCCGTCTATGATTGATACTTATGATTGAAATTGTTTTTGAAACATATAAACACTAGTAATAATATCAAATGCTTTTGTTTTATTCGTATCAAGCATATTTTGGCCATTATAAGGTAAAACTCTATCCTCCGGTTTGTGTTGCATTGTGTGATGGGAACAGAGTCTTATAATGGCTTCATTTTTGTAAAAAGCATTGCGATGTTTAAAAGATTTACTTGCTTTAAAGCACTGGCAATCCAATGGAGTAAACCCGTTCCGCATTAGCGGCGTGGTCCTGTGATTGGCCATATATTAAGATATGTTAAGTAGATTTCTCATACCAATCCCATGACTGACTCGTAGTTTGTTTCACTTGCAAACTCGGGTGCCCCTATTTCTACATGGGCAGCTTTGTATTTAGGTTTTTGCAGGCTCTTTCTGGATAGCTGGAGCTGAAGATGGATTCTATCATTTATCTCTTTTTTGCTGTTCAGCTCCTGTTGTACATATTATGTTTAGATTTCCGTTGTAGCCATTTTATGTAAAGCTGAACTGTATTTTGTACTAAGTATGATCCTGTATACTATGTAACTCTGATGTTTATATTTATCCAGTGTATTCTATTGTACATTATCTGGTGTATTTATATATATTTTTGTTTTGTTAATATCTATTTATGTGTTATATTCCAAAGATTACCCTTGCCACCGCGGAACGGGGTTTGGGGTCATCACAATTAAATTTTGAGAACTAAACTTGTATGGAAGATCATGTTGTGGTTTATTAGAACGACAATCAGAGCATGAACTTGAGGTAACAATTAAATCGGGAAAAGATCGGGAACAAGTCTGACAACTTATCCAATTGACTTGTTGACAAGAGCTTACAAATTTCTGAGCATTTGTTATTTTCAAAATTGGAGATGATAACATTGGAATAGGAATTGATAAGTTGTTTATGTTTGAGCTTTGGGTGCGAGCGTATTTTCCTTTATGTCTTGCTGCATCCACCGCTTTTCTACGTTGTTGCTGCTAACTCGATTCTCTCAAATGTCTTGCTCGTTGAGTAGATAAACAATTAGCCATCATTTCATTATATTTACAAAATATAGGTAAGTCCCTGTTATTAAACAAGTGCATTCAATTGACAAATAACTCAAACAAAGTGGATGTAATTTTTGATTATATGTACATTATTGGTAAATGTAGTATTATACCTTTGTATGGTGCATGGGTCTAAAGGAAGAAATGCTTTAAATGAATCATTCAAAACATTGTAATTGGAACTGGAACTTGAAGGCATGGATAAATCAAACAATTTTGATGCATCAAAAGAAACCGAAGAACCATGCGAATTACATGAGAACAGCAAAGGATCTTCCATGAATAAAGGTTCGCATTGCACATCATGCGGCATCTATAAAAACATATATTTGATTTAAAAAGTAAGACACAAAATATTGAAGTCCCAATATGATTGTAACTGCACTTTTATGGTTATTCACATTAAAAAATACAATTAAGTTTAAAAGTGAGTTTATTGCCAAAAAAATACGCCATTGAATGTACCTGCGATGTTGGCATTTCTTGCATATTACCAACACAGCTGATGAGTGATTGCTCCTCATTGTTCGAAAGGTGACTTTTACCTTTAGTTCGTGTTCTTCCGGAAGTTTCTTTTAATGCTAAATCATTTTCATGTAATCTTTGATTCTATATAATAAATGGTTTAATTATTGGTTCAAAGGAATCTAAATGTTCAACGCAATCATCGTTAAGAGCATTATTTTAAGATTGTCAAATAATAATTTTGCATTGTTCATTTGAAATGAAACATGATTTTGACGTAAAAATAAACACATCTGAATTAGTAGAAAATTTACCGTTTCGATGAATGATTGCGATGTTGAAAGCACTTGAACAAGATCAGAATGATCTTCAGGTAATTTCTCATCATCGCTAAGTATCGGTGTTGTATTCAAATCAATAGGGCATACACGATGTATCCTATTTTCCTTGAACATACATAAGAAAATAGCGTGCATAATTAATAACTAGTATTTTTTGCCCACTTTGCTGGGCATTAAAATTTATTTTATTAAAAAAAATACTGTAATGATTAAATATCAAAAATAAAAGAAAACTAAAGTAACATAATTAATATTAAATAGTTACATATATATTTTTAAATGTTATAATTTATGCGGCAACAATAATAAATTGTTCTGTTGTTCATCCAAAAATAATTTTATTATGGATGATTATTTTGATTAATTGTTCTGTTATCCGTCTAATTAATTTGTGCAGTAACAATAATTAATTATCATGTTGTTCATTCAACAATAATTTTGTCGTGGATGATTATTTGGTTAATTATTTTGTTATCCATCTAATTTTTTTGTTATGAATGGTTATTTTTTGGCATAGATATAAAAAATTGATTATTCGTAATTTCATTCTGAAAACATGTTCTTGATTCATTACAATTTAAATTAATTTTGTGATCTTTAAATGTGAAATTTTGAACAAATAACCATTAAAATTATATGAGTGATAAAATTCAAGTAATATTATATAAATTATATACAAACTACAATATGATAACTTTTTTTGATGAAGCAGAAAAGTGTGATGATGTCATTATATATATATATATATATATATAGTATGATGCAATGTATGCTTTGTTATTAAGTTTTAAATATATTTTTATATGTATAATAGGCATTCTAACTAAAATTTCAAATTACAACATAAAAATAAACATCCATAACAGAAAAATACATTAATCAATAGCAGTTTTCAGAGCAAAATAAATATAAGATCATGAGTAGTTTTCTTTCCAAACATAATAAATATGAAAATCAGAGAAAAATATATATAAGATCATGAGTAGTTTCCATTCCAAACAAAATGAACATGAAAATTATGTTCAAGTTCAATCTTGTTCCCAGCATAACTTCATGATTTCCACATTTTTGAATAGTTTTCATTCCTGTAGTGCAACAAACATTTGAATAGACGAACAATTAATTAGTCATTCCTTACCAAAATAAAAATAATATTTGCACCGTATATAAAAATAACCATCAAATATATATAACTTACTTTTTCTTTTTTAATTGCTTTAAGTTTTGAAATAAATTCATTTTCATCATCTTTTTTATCCATAAAGCCGTCAAAAATACATGGCAGCTTGACATCATTATCAATCTCTTTGCTTTTCCTCTTCAAACTATTAGTGTTTGTAGATTTTTCAGTACCGGGGGTTTGCATATTGATGTTAGTTTTAGATTCAGTGTTGAAACTTGGTATAGACATCTACACATAAATGAAATAAAATAACTTATTGCAATGAACATGACTATATATATATATATGTGTGTGTGTGTGTGTGTGTGTGTATGTATATGTATATGTATATGTGTGTATGTGTGACAACAAAATACCTGTGAACTTTGTAACGCAACTGCACCGTCTTCACTTTCTATCATAGAATTCTCAGTCAACTCAAAACCTTCATATATGTCTGTGGTCGTGTACATGCTTGAACCTCTGTGTACATTATTCTCACCAACACATATAATAATTGTATACTGCCTTTCGTCCAAACACTTCAAAATTGTTGGAAATTCATTTTTCTTTCCTTACTAGAAAGAATATTATAATTTATTTAATTTTGTCAAAAAACAAAGTATTAAAATTTTCTTTTAGTATATTTGGAGCTATACATACCTTTTCTTGATCTCCCATTATGTCATAAACATTTTTCTTAACTATTCTGTAAACCTCACGATCTTGCAAAATTATAGCAGCACTGCCACTATTATCTTCAACAATAACACATAATCTAAATCTGCACACAAACACACACACACACACGCACACACACACACACACATATATATAAACTATTAGTAGGAAATTAAGTAAATTTTTCTCTAGCATTACAGAAAATTACCTCATGTCTGGACAGGGTATGCTTCTTTTACAATTAGGATATTTATACTTTCCATTTTTCTCCTCAACTTCTTAATCACTACATGCTAAGCAAGCATCATAATACCAAGTTTGTTCTTCTTTTACATTCCTAACGACTACTTGACAAATAACTTCTTTCTAAAATTTATAAAATATAGTAACTTCAGGTACTTAAATAGGAACGACAAATAAAATATATTAAAAGTCTAGAAAGCATACCTCAATATATTCAGATTTCAAGTTCCTTATCTTACCAATACTCGGTATCTGATAATCTCTGGTAATCATATCATTAACATCAACTTTTCCTTCATTGAAATCAATAATATCCAACCTACGTATTTTATAAGTTTAATTTTTGATGTATATTATATTTGAAAAATATATTATATTACATTTCAATAAAACTCAAATTTACCTCTTTCTCATTTCAACAACACTGTGATGATTGTAGTTAATGAAAAACCATGTTGCACCAACATTGGTCATATTAGGTTGCTCTATAATATAAGAAACGTCATGTTATTAAATTTTCACATATTAAAGTAATTGATAGTCGATAGCATAATTGGACCGATGGATGAGATAACTGAGGTAGAATGGTGGAAAAAGGGGATAAATCCTACCAAAACATATTTTAATAAGTTTTCTCAATTATGAATAACATAAAAGTCATACTAAAATTGTACATTTAAATAAATTCAAGCTATAACTTGCCACAATGATGATAACTGTTTTTTCAATAGCTTCTTTTAAAGCGGTGGCAAACAATTTGACAAAATCATTCCAAAAACAAAATTTCATAGTAGAACTGTCAAAACATAAAAATGGGAAGCAAAATATTGTTTGTGCATATAACAAAATAAAGGTTTAAATTCCATAATATTTGAAGTGTTATATATATATATATACCTTTCATCTGTAAGTTCAAATATAAAATTGCATTGCTCTTTGCCATTTGCATTCACAAACTCGTTTAAACCATCTTTTGAAATATCACAATCATTATACTTGAGCACTCCAATAAAATCTGATAAATAATAATAATAAATAAATGAAACTTGCTACTTATTGTAAAACAGATGTGTATGTATGTCTAAAGTATCTTAGATCATACCTAATAATTGAGCTTGGTCTTTCTCTAGTGATAACTCTTTCACATCAGCAATATCAAAGAAATCAAATTCATTTTCCCGTATCATCATCTCATAATTCAATAATTTGGTTACCTTGGTGTGTCTTGTTAACCAAATCTGTAGATTGTTGCGGATAGGTTTTATAGATCCTGGTTTGTAGGATTTGACACACAAATTGCTCAGAATATATATTAGTCCTTTTTCCAACTTGTCCTTCAAGTATTCAACATGATTTTCCCATATAAAAGCATGAATTCGGGTATGCTATGTTATGCAATAAAAAATATTTGAAAAAAAATGAATAATTATGCGATTGCAATATATATATATATATATATATATATATATATAAAGAATAAACTGTTTAAATATAATTATTTACCTTGTCATCTAACAATAGGAGATTTCTTCCTAGATATTCCTTGTGACCTTTACTGCTATAACTTTCCCAGATTCTAATAACTCAAACTCCGATTTTCCAGTCATATTTATTGTCAATAGGTTTTAGAGAGCTTAAGCTATCAAATTTTTCCATATATGCCGCCGATATGAGTTCTTATGAAAAAAAAGAAAAATTAGCTAAGTTTTGATAATCAATGATATATGGATGAAAAAAAATAAAAGAGATGTTACATGTCTATGTGCAATATTGACAGTTTTTAGAAGTACTAACCTAAGAATACAGAGAGGCTTAGAGATGAGGAGGGTGTGACAATATGGAGAAGTAGGGACAAAAGTGATTTATATTTATCTATGTACAATCTCTTTAGCTGGTCAAACATGATGGTCCATATTGTTAGATTAATGTTATATGTTAAGATATTACTTATATATGTTAAGATATCAGTATAAAATTATATACAAATAACTGGTATCTATTTTAGTCAAATGAGTAAAGGTATTAATGTTATATCACTGTGATACAAAATATAAAAAGAAATAAAGCAATGAAACATATGAGAATATATGGAATAATGTTATATGTTAAGATATTACATACATATGTTAAGATATCACGGTAAAATTATATACAAATAACTGGTATCTATTTTAGTCAAATGAGTAAAGGTATTAATGTTATATCAGTGTGGTACATAATATAAAAATAAATAAAGAAACGAAACATATGAGAATATATGGAAAAAGTATATATAAATAAAACTGAAATTAATTGCAAGTGTATAAGTTAAGAATTCAAGTAAATCAAGTATAATGTGGGAACAATTGTCAAAGAAGGGAAAATTTCATAACATACCATTAAAAGCCTGAGCATTACATGAGCCAATAAATATGACTCAAAATCAATTCATGTCAATAATGGAATTAAATATTCCTTGATGCATTTTTGGTTGTTTATCAAACAGGTGTATTTGGAAGCAATATAAATTTATTTCATGTAAAAATTATCGTAAATTATATTAAATTCAATAAACATAATTAAAATGTTTGCACTAAATTAAGAAAATGTAACAGGTGTATTTGGAAGCAATATAAACTTATTTCAAGTAAAAATTATCATAAATTATATTAAATTCAATAAACATAAATAGAATGTTTGCGCTAAATTCAGAAAATGTTGTGGCAACATTTTATAGTGTTTATGTTTCTAATAAAGTGTTCGGACACACAACATAAGACGTATGTTAACCATATGATGCAATCTACATATAAGAAAGAATTAAGATAAATCTAAATGTTCAAACAGCACTACCTTCCTTGTAGAAGCAATAAACACTGGTAGTAAACATTAATAAAGTATGATTAAAATATAGGTTTCTATTAATTATAGATGGAAAATATAGATTTCTAATAGTTATTACCTTTTAATTTCTTCTTAGTTTTTGTCGTGACCGATTGTTTGGCATCAACTGTAAGCAGTTTTTTTAATGTAAAATTAGTGGTTTAAGACATGATGTCCAAAGAGAAATAGAAATGAAGGTAATAAGAACTATACTAATGAAAAATAATAGAAATAAGTATACCAATGCAACTGAGAATGATATATAGTATATATGGAAAAAGGCAGTCTAGCAATATAATTATGTAACACATTAACCAGGAAATATATTTTACATTGGATGATTGGTAGATATATTAAAAAATTGAACCAATAAAGATTGAAACAGGTAGTATATTCAAACAAAAGTAAACATGTTACACACTGCTGACAACAACATGTTCAACAAAAAAAAAGTATTCTTGAGTTTTCCTAATCATTCCCAAGTAAGTAGTATACAAAAAAAAGTCAATAAAAAGCGCAAAACAATATTTATGTTTTAATTCTTTAACTGCTTGCATCCATCACAGTTTACAAATAACCAACAGTGGGTCATCACGTTGATTGAAAATGGGTACACTAAAAATGACATTTGCTGTCAATATTAACCGAAAGACTAAAATAGATCTAAAGTATTAATTCTGAAATACAGACATGCAATCTAAAAAAATAAAACTAACCCATGTACTATATTGAGGAATAATTAAATTTATCAATATTTGGATGAGCGGTTCTTCTTAACTGAAAAACAAAAACTACATTTTGTATGTTGTAAATGTTTATAGAAACCCAAAATAACAAAAAAAACTGAACTTACCAGCAAAATCAAAGAAGGTCTTAAATTGTTTCAGTGTTTGTATGACTGTGCCAGATCCACCACCATCAATTTTTTTGAAATCACAGCAGTGCAAAGTTGAGTTTAACTTGTTAACAACCAATCTTTGTTGCAAATGACCCCGGATGGATAATTGTACCAGATCCACCACCCTTATTGTTGAAATATACAAAGCAAATCCAGGAAGAACCAAGTTTAATTATGCATAACAAATCTAATCAACAAAACCAACAGAAAAAGGATTTTTTACTTGGAGTATGATCGTTAGTGTAACAACCCGTATTTTCAATAACCTGTTATAACATAAATGGAGGCAGAATTAAACTGTAAAATTTGAATCAAGGGAAACGGGCTATGCCATTGCGTTCGTCTCGGAAAAATACGCGAAATAGAGTCCGAGTTTTCGAAAATCGGAGTCCGTATGACCAAGATATGGCCTCGCGAAGTTTCACGAAAAATTCCCAAATTAAAGTATACTTAATTAAGTGAAATGGGTTGCGCAGAGAAATATATATATATATTGATATATATATATATATATAATTGAAAATTAAATAAATAAATATGCAAAAATGTTCAAAACAGTGAATTGGGAGAGGGGAATAACCGAACCGGCCGATTTTTGAGGTCGACCCAAGCCCGCTGGGTCGACTAGGGGTTAATCCAGGGTGTTTGGCTGTCAACCCGTGGGTCGATTCGCTCAAATGCAGATTTTGCATTTGGATGGTTCTCATGGTTCATCTTTAATCTAAAGGCCCTAGATGGTTCCTACACTTGACTTCTTCCCCAAGACATGCTTTGATGGCTTGGATTGAATCTAGGTTTAATCCTATGGCCTAAAACACTTGCCTAATCTATAAATAAGACCCTAACCTATCCTAAATCCTCATTATTCATTCATGCAACTAAACTATGGCAAAATTTTACCTCTCATGGCCTCCACTCTCTTCATAAAATTTCTAAATGGTTTCTATGAGAGATTTTCCATGCATACAAGTGTTTTCAAGCTTGTATGAGTGTCATTAGCTTGCATTCAAGTCAAGTTTCTATCTTTGCATCATAAAGCAAGGGTTTTGATCATTTTGGCTCAAGGGTTTTTATGTTAGAGCTTGCATTTTGGGTCTATTTGATTGCATAAGGGCTTTGTCATATCTTTTGTGCCTTCATAGCAATGTAAGCCCTTTCCCTACTCTTAGATATTAACTATGAAGTTAAATGTTCATGTTGCAAGTTTGGGTTTGATCATTGAGTATGATACATGCTATCATGTCATGCAAGTTTATGAAGTCATTATCTTGATCTTGTGAGCTAAAAGCTACAACCTTTATGTTGAAATGTTGCATTAGGCAACATGAGAACCCTCATAACCTTTATGTCAACTTGCATATGAAGTCATAACCCTTATATGATGATATATGCGAGTTACTAGTCATCATTCCATATCTTTTGTCACCATGATTCGCTTATGTGCCAAGTTTGGGTTTATGCATGTTTTGAGGCTTAAGAATGTAACATGCAAGTTAATGAACACATTTGTGCCTCATTGCCGACATGATTAACTTGTGGCTTAATATCCATTTTTGTCATGCCTTTGCCAAGTCTCTTCTTTTAATCCATTACGTTGTCGCAAACGTATATGCGAGTTTAAAAGCGTTGGGTTATGTTATGGGTAATTTCTAATGACATGAAAATACAACTTGAAAACATGACTTGAAATATAACATGGAAGTTGACATGTAAGTATGCATAAAAACATAAGCTTGGGAATTTACCTATTAAGTTAGGTCTACCCTTTGGGAATTTACCTATTAAGTTAGATCTACCCAAATGCTTGAAAACTTGTAACATGTTTTGGGAAACATGATGGACATGACACTTAGATAATATAAGTGTGGCCAACTCGAGGTTGGGTTGAGTTTGCAACGTAAAACTACCCGGAACCGACCGGCCTAACTAGTAGTTGCAAACAATAGGACCCAATGTGAGAAGTTGGTCATGTTGTGCTTGAACCCGAGGTTAGACCAAGTTGTGGTGTAAAGCTACCCGGAACCGACCAGCTTAACTAGTAACCACAACAAAGTCTAATGTGAGAGGTGAAGGTGCATTAAGTAATTAATGCCACATGATAGGGTTAAGTTAATTTGATTAATGACTCTTAACCAAATATGACATGGACAAATGGGTTAAGTAATTTGATTAGGCTAATGATACTTAACAAAACATGACAAGGTTGGGTAGGTTAAGTAACTTGATTTGCCTAATGACACTTAACCATTTTTATATGACTAGTGGATGGGGTTAAGTGAACCAACACTTAATCAATCCAACGCGATAACTTGGTAAGGTTAAGTAAGTTTTTTAATGACGCTTAACCGAAAAATACGGTTAACGAATGGGGTTAAGATTAGACTCAACTAGTCTAAACATGGAAATCGGATGGGGTTAAGTTAGCCTAGACTTAATTAATCCCACTTGGTAGTTTAATGGGGTTAAGTTAAACACTTAACTAATCTAAACATGATGAATTGATGTGGTTAAGTGACCTATACTTATCCAATCTAACTCGTTAATTTATTGTGGTTAAGTTAACCAATACTTAACCAATATAACGTGAAAACATGATAAGGCTAAGTCACGAATCGCTTGAATACACTTGACCGATGTGACTAAGTAAATTGATAGGGTCAAGTTAATATATACTTAACCAATCTAGAATGATAATTGGACGAGGTTAAGTCGTGAATTGCTTAATATACTTAACCAACTTGAGCATGGTTTGTAGGGTTAAGCCTTGAACTTGGATACTTAGCCAATTTTGATAGGATTTGTAGACGGGTTAAGTCATGAACTTAAGTGACACTTAATCCATTATGTAAACCCTAGTTCTGAGGATTAGGTGGATAACCGTAGTTAACAAGGATAACGGGAACAATGCTAAGTGGTAAACCTTAGTTGAAGAATAACTAAGTAATGATTCTTAGTCAAGGAAATTTAGACCAGTTCATAGATAGATGAGTAACCTGATACGGTAGGTCATCGTTTAAGTATACAAGTAGGAGCAAGTATCTGATTTAGATAAAGGCTCCAGCGAACTGGGTAACGAAGCAGCGGCTTCGGGGAACGTGAGGATATTCTTGGTATCCCTCTATGAGCTGCCAGGTGATTATACTAGGCTCATGAGAGGTTAAGGTCTGCGTTAGAAGAACCAAGAGTATGCCTTGGTTGCTATATGAGCGACCTAAAGACGGGGATGGATAGGCGATAGTCGACGATACACGGTCGTACCCTAGATAGCATTTCGTCAGGTTACCTACCATCTTTGGTCAAGCGTGTACGTACGGAAAGGCAGAGAACACCCAAAAGACCATAATTGCTATCTAATTATGGTTGCGGTAAGGCTTGGATGTGGGTTGGCCAGTGTTGAGTTCTCATACAGGATTTATCCTGTCTTGTCTTTCACTAGTTGAGGGAGTGGTCTCGTAGGACCATAGCCACGTATAAGAAAAACAGACCTTAGCATCTGCATCGGCAGATAAATTGAAAGCTCCCGACCGAGTCCTGTATTTCTTGATTTGCCCTGTGACAGGACTCGGATGGCACGATGTGATACATGTGCATACAGTCATGGAGAAGCGATTCACGATGAATGCGTGGGAAAAAGGGCGCGGTTGGCGGTTAGCGTAATCCCTAGTGGCCCTAGGTGGTTGAACCCAAACCGAGATACGAAAACGTGCAATAGGTAAGCATAATCCCTAGCAGCCCTAGGTAGCATAAGTCCTAGTTGTACAAACAATAATTCATGTTGGAAGACCCTAGCTAGGTTTAGGGTAACAGTCCAAACCGATCTTAAGGATCATGGAACTATGTTAAAGTAATATAGAATCTCATGGGAAAGCCCGTATGGTCTACGACAAGGGACTGAACATTTACATGGAATAAAACATACAAGTTGAGTAACCTATATATGCGATATATTAGGT
Source organism: Allium sativum (assembly GCA_030737875.1). Classification (NCBI taxonomy): domain Eukaryota; kingdom Viridiplantae; phylum Streptophyta; class Magnoliopsida; order Asparagales; family Amaryllidaceae; genus Allium; species Allium sativum. Next base: position 829,231,984 of record CM060924.1, read on the forward strand.
TGACATGGACCATTACACGACTTTTGAGTGAGGGTCATTCTTGGTTAACACATGACACGGTGGGGATACTAGTACGGTAGGTGCAGAGCTAAATTACAGGATAGATATCACGGGGCGTTATACGTGACAGATATCTTGGGGATATTATACTTGATAGAAACCTGACGATGTGATACCTTGTTTTATCTTGACATCGTAATTTATCATGACACCTTAGTTTATCTGAGTTCAGTAGTTCATCCTGTTATTTTGATTTAGCTTATCTATCTTGTTATCATGCTTATGTTCATCTCAGTTTCTCATGTCAGTTAACTTTACTAGTTTTTATGCTAATAGTAGATAGGGCTTACTCAGTCTTTTTGACTGACCCGTTTTGTTTCGCCTCTTTTCTTCCTTCCCCCCCCCAGGTTACAGGGAGGAAATACTGTTGTTTAGTTCGGACTTCTTCTGCTTGAAGGTCATCATGGATGGCTTGGACTTTTCTTGGCTAATGGCTACTTTACTGTTTTTACTTGGGGAATAATTTATGAAAATGTCTTTATGCTTTTTTACTATTGTAAGACAGGTTTTGATGTACTCTGATGTAAAAGGCTTTAGACCTTATTTATTCATGTTATGAAAGTTTGATTTTACTTCCGCTATTTTATATGTTCTGTCTTGTGATATTTCTGTGCATGTTTACCAATAATGCCCCTCTAAAGCTAGTGCATTCCTTTGCGAGTGACCCTAGCGGAGGCGGGGTGTTACACGTGGTATCAGAGCAGAAGGTTACCAGACTGGGCAAAAGTTTTTAAAGACCTTCTGAAAACTATTTGAAAAAAAAACGTTTACAAAGAAGCATTTTTCAAGAAAATTTTCTTTTAAAAGAAAAAGGCTATTCCCCAAAGGCCATTAGCACTATCCTTGTTTCCTTAATTGAGTCTCTTTTCCTTTCTTTCCTCCATCTGTAGTCACAGTAGTTTTAACTGCGACTAGTCTTTTCTACCTACAAAAGTGCTTTCCATACGATGGAGGTGGTTCTCGAGAGACCAGTGGTCGCGTTATAAGGAAGGATAGTGAGAAAGAGGATAAAGGATACGAGCTTAAGGATGAGCAACTTGTTGGTATGGCTTAGTCCTCAAAGGAGTGAGAAAGATGAACAATGAAACCCATGACGAGAAAGTACCTTTGGCATGGTAAAACGGGGCAGATAGTTAAGTATTATGGGACAAGGACAAGATCATCGGGAGGGCAATAGTATGCTCTCATTTCTAGGGTACCTCGGAAGGAGGGTAACGATCTTGTTAAGGGTTTAGCTTTTCTTCTCTATCATCCCGTTAGGACTTCGTTTTTCGTATCATTTAAGTCTGCTTCGATAGTTGAGTCTCTGCACCTTAAGTACTAGCGTAATAGAGAATCCCATTTTTGTCTCAAAGTCTTATTGGAGAATCAGTCCATTTATACATGACTTGTTTGGATTTGAGAATGTCTATGCCAAATGTTGAGTTTGGAAATAATGCTTATGTTTATAAGCTATGGATGGATTCTAGGGATGAAGTGGTTATCCAGTAGGGGGTGCCACTCTCAGTTTTTGATAGGAGGGTAGTTAGACCTTTTGACTAGCCTTGGTAATACCCTCGAAGTATCGTGTAACCTTTTTTGAGGTTCTGTCATGACTAGTTACTTAGAATCCCTTGATGCCTTTATTGGAAATTTGAAGCCCGATCGAGTGGTGTTCGCCAATAAGACGGATGGTTTACTTCATTTATGCATGGGTTATAGAGATCATCCTAGTAAGTGCGCATGATAACCTGGTTGACATCTGTTTACTTTCAAGAGAAAGTTCTTCTACATGGAATACCTTATAGTATATACGAGATCCAAGATTCATTAGTGAATTTCGGAAAGCTTGCATGAGATCATGAGTACGCAGTCATGTTTGCGCCAAGTATTCTAGAAAAAGGGATAAGTGCAAGTGGAACGAGAGGTGACGAAGAAATGAGTTCCAGCTCATGTTATGGAAACAGGAAATAAGAAGCTACGAAATCGCGAAGTTAAAAGACGGTCAAGGCACAATGGAATTAAGCTCAAGGAAATACGACTTTGATGGTCAAAGACTAGATACGCGCATGATATCTCTTTTTGGGAGTATATCCTTGTTTTCTGTAGAGCTTACTTGTAGGCTATCTTTCGTGGACATCCTCTCGGTCCTATTTTCTATTACAAACCCCGTAAGGAGTTTGTCTTGTTTATCTTCTCGGCCCTGTTTCAGGGAATTCTAGGTAGAACCCTATGGATGTAAACATGTATTTGAAACATGTTATGATTGATATGGTTGCAAGTGGTTGCAAGTGGTTGCTCGTGGATGCGCGAATACACATTAGATACTAGCTCGACTCGGTCACATTTCATATTGCATATGCACGAGTATTTATACTTGTTTATGGATGAAATCGAATGTATTATCATGCTGTTGTTGCATATGAATGAATGATTGTGCACGCATATAGTATCTATATGACTAGGACTATTTGCATACATGTTGGATTCATGGCACTATACATATTTTGCATTAGAAAGATTATTCAGGCCTGATCATTAGCATTAGCTAAGGAACATGTACACACACGTTTTGCATATATTCATACAGCATTAGAAATCATCTAAGGACAATGGTTGCTTGTGGATGATGTTTTGAGTAGATGGATGATGGATGGTAGGATATGTTCTTCCTAACTTGGAGATTTCGGGGACGAAATCCTAAAAGGTGGGGAGAATGTAACAACCCGTATTTTCAATAACCTGTTATAACATAAATGGAGGCAGAATTAAACTGTAAAATTTGAATCAAGGGAAACGGGCTATGCCATTGCGTTCGTCTCGGAAAAATACGCGAAATAGAGTCCGAGTTTTCGAAAATCGGAGTCCGTATGACCAAGATATGGCCTCGCGAAGTTTCATGAAAAATTCCCAAATTAAAGTATACTTAATTAAGTGAAATGGGTTGCGCAGAGAAATATATATATATTGATATATATATATATATAATTGAAAATTAAATAAATAAATATGCAAAAATGTTCAAAACAGTGAATTGGGAGAGGGGAATAACCGAACCGGCCGATTTTTGAGGTCGACCCAAGCCCACTGGGTCGACTAGGGGTTAATCCAGGGTGTTTGGCTGTCAACCCGTGGGCCGATTCGCTCAAATGCAGATTTTGCATTTGGATGGTTCTCATGGTTCATCTTTAATCTAAAGGCCCTAGATGGTTCCTACACTTGACTTCTTCCCCAAGACATGCTTTGATGGCTTGGATTGAATCTAGGTTTAATCCTATGGCCTAAAACACTTGCCTAATCTATAAATAAGACCCTAACCTATCCTAAATCCTCATTATTCATTCATGCAACTAAACTATGGCAAAATTTTACCTCTCATAGCCTCCACTCTCTTCATAAAATTTCTAAATGGTTTCTATGAGAGATTTTCCATGCATACAAGTGTTTTCAAGCTTGTATGAGTGTCATTAGCTTGCATTCAAGTCAAGTTTCTATCTTTGCATCATAAAGCAAGGGTTTTGATCATTTTGGCTCAAGGGTTTTTATGTTAGAGCTTGCATTTCGGGTCTATTTGATTGCATAAGGGCTTTGTCATATCTTTTGTGCCTTCATAGCAATGTAAGTTCTTTCCCTACTCTTAGATATTAACTATGAAGTTAAATATTCATGTTGCAAGTTTGGGTTTGATCATTGAGTATGATACATGCTATCATGTCATGCAAGTTTATGAAGTCATTATCTTGATCTTGTGAGCTAAAAGCAACAACCTTTATGTTGAAATGTTGCATTAGGCAACATGAGAACCCTCATAAACTTTATGTCAACTTGCATATGAAGTCATAACCCTTATATGATGATATATGCGAGTTACTAGTCATCATTCCATATCTTTTGTCACCATGATTCGCTTATGTGCCAAGTTTGGGTTTATGCATGTTTTGAGGCTTAAGAATGTAACATGCAAGTTAATGAACACATTTATGCCTCATTGCCGACATGATTAACTTGTGGCTTAATATCCATTTTTGTCATGCCTTTGCCAAGTCTCTTCTTTTAATCCATTACGTTGTCGCAAACGTATATGCGAGTTTAAAAGCTTTGGGTTATGTTATGGGTAATTTCTAATGACATGAAAATACAACTTGAAAACATGACTTGAAATATAACATGGAAGTTGACATGTAAGTATGCATAAAAACATAAGCTTGGGAATTTACCTATTAAGTTAGGTCTACCCTTTGGGAATTTACCTATTAAGTTAGGTCTACCCAAATGCTTGAAAACTTGTAACATGTTTTGGGAAACATGATGGACATGACACTTAGATAATATAAGTGTGGCCAACTCGAGGTTGGGTTGAGTTTGCAACGTAAAACTACCCGGAACCGACCGGCCTAACTAGTAGTTGCAAACAATAGGACCCAATGTGAGAAGTTGGTCATGTTGTGCTTGAACCCGAGGTTAGACCAAGTTGTGGTGTAAAGCTACCCGGAACCGACCAGCTTAACTAGTAACCACAACAAAGTCTAATGTGAGAGGTGAAGGTGCATTAAGTAATTAATGCCACATGATAGGGTTAAGTTAATTTGATTAATGACTCTTAACCAAATATGACATGGACAAATGGGTTAAGTAATTTGATTAGGCTAATGATACTTAACAAAACATGACAAGGTTGGGTAGGTTAAGTAACTTGATTTGCCTAATGACACTTAACCATTTTTATATGACTAGTGGATGGGGTTAAGTGAACCAACACTTAATCAATCCAACGCGATAACTTGGTAAGGTTAAGTAAGTTTTCTTAATGACGCTTAACCGAAAAATAAGGTTAACGAATGGGGTTAAGATTAGACTCAACTAGTCTAAACATGGAAATCGGATGGGGTTAAGTTAGCCTAGACTTAATTAATCCCACTTGGTAGTTTAATGGGGTTAAGTTAAACACTTAACTAATCTAAACATGATGAATTAATGTGGTTAAGTGACCTATACTTATCCAATCTAACTTGTTAATTTATTGTGGTTAAGTTAACCAATACTTAACCAATATAACGTGAAAACATGATAAGGCTAAGTCACGAATCGCTTGAATACACTTGACCGATTTGACTAAGTAAATTGATAGGGTCAAGTTAATATATACTTAACCAATCTAGAATGATAATTGGACGAGGTTAAGTCGTGAATTGCTTAATATACTTAACCAACTTGAGCATGGTTTGTAGGGTTAAGCCTTGAACTTGGATACTTAGCCAATTTTGATAGGATTTGTAGACGGGTTAAGTCATGAACTTAAGTGACACTTAATCCATTATGTAAACCCTAGTTCTGAGGATTAGGTGGATAACCGTAGTTAACAAGGATAATGGGAACAATGCTAAGTGGTAAACCTTAGTTGAAGAATAACTAAGTAATGATTCTTAGTCAAGGAAATTTAGACCAGTTCATAGATAGATGAGTAACCTGATACGGTAGGTCATCGTTTAAGTATACGAGTAGGAGCAAGTATCTGATTTAGATAAAGGCTCCAGCGAACTGGGTAACGAAGCAGCGGCTTCGGGGAACGTGAGGATATTCTTGGTATCCCTCTATGAGCTGCCAGGTGATTATACTAGGCTCATGAGAGGTTAAGGTCTGCGTTAGAAGAACCAAGAGTATGCCTTGGTTGCTATACGAGCGACCTAAAGACGGGGATGGATAGGCGATAGTCGACGATACACGGTCGTACCCTAGATAGCATTTCGTCAGGCTACCTACCATCTTTGGTCAAGCGTGTACGTACGGAAAGGCAGAGAACACCCAAAAGACCATAATTGCTATCTAATTATGGTTGCGGTAAGGCTTGGATGTGGGTTGGCCAGTGTTGTGTTCTCATACAGGATTTATCCTTTCTTGTCTTTCACTAGTTGAGGGAGTGGTCTCGTGGGACCATAGCCACGTATAAGAAAAACAGACCTTAGCATCTGCATCGGCAGATAAATCGAAAGCTCCCGACCGAGTCCTGTATTTCTTGATTTGCCCTGTGACAGGACTCGGATGGCACGATGTGATACATGTGCATACAGTCATGGAGAAGCGATTCACGATGAATGCGTGGGAAAAAGGGCGCGGTTGGCAGTTAGCGTAATCCCTAGTGGCCCTAGGTGGTTGAACCCAAACCGAGATACGAAAACGTGCAATAGGTAAGCATAATCCCTAGCAGCCCTAGGTAGCATAAGTCCTAGTTGTACAAACAATAATTCATGTTGGAAGACCCTAGCTAGGTTTAGGGTAACAGTCCAAACCGATCTTAAGGATCATGGAACTATGTTAAAGTAATATAGAATCTCATGGGAAAGCCCGTATGGTCTACGGCAAGGGACTGAACATTTACATGGAATAAAACATACAAGTTGAGTAACCTATATATGCGATATATTAGGTTGACATGGACCATTACACGACTTTTGAGTGAGGGTCATTCTTGGTTAACACATGACACGGTGGGGATACTAGTACGGTAGGTGCAGAGCTAAAATACAGGATAGATATCACGGGGCGTTATACGTGACAGATATCTTGGGGATATTATACTTGATAGAAACCTGACGATGTGATACCTTGTTTTATCTTGACATCGTAATTTATCATGACACCTTAGTTTATCTGAGTTCAGTAGTTCATCCTGTTATTTTGATTTAGCTTATCTATCTTGTTATCATGCTTATGTTCATCTCAGTTTCTCATGTCAGTTAACTTTACTAGTTTTTATGTTAATAGTAGATCGGGCTTACTCAGTCTTTTTGACTGACCCGTTTTGTTTCGCCTTTTTTCTTCCGTTCCCCCCCCTCCCCCCCAGGTTACAGGGAGGAAATACTGTTGTTTAGTTCGGACTTCTTCTGCTTGAAGGTCATCATGGATGGCTTGGACTTTTCTTGGCTAATGGCTACTTTACTGTTTTTACTTGGGGAATAATTTATGAAAATGTCTTTATGCTTCTTTACTATTGCAAGACAGGTTTTGATGTACTCTGATGTAAAAGGCTTTAGACCTTATTTATTCATGTTATGACAGTTTGATTTTACTTCCGCTATTTTATATGTTCTGTCTTGTGATATTTCTGTGCATGTTTACCAATAATGCCCCTCTTAAGCTAGTGCATTCCTTTGCGAGTGACCCTAGCGGAGGCGGGGTGTTACAGTTAGCAAAGAAAAAAATACAAAGGAACAAACTATGCAATATGACACCTCAAATAGATCTGAGAAAGGTAAATAGATCCGCCATTACAAATTGGTGGAAGACATTAGAGAAGCCAACGATCGATTTTCCAGTTTAATTTGACTTTGGAATGCTGGATGGAATTAGGGTTGGAATAGGGGTGAGGAGCGCGAAGGAATTAAAAGAAAAACCGACGATTCAATTCTTGTATGACATGGAATCTCTCAGATCTATTTATTTTGAATTGGGTAACTATAGTATAGTATAATTTGTGTAATATTTTGATTTAGTACAAATATCTTGAGGGAATTAAGGAGAACAGAGATAATTGAGGGAATTAAGGAGAAAGAATCAAGGAAGTAGCAGGAAATTTTTCTGCTTTACTATTATTTAAAGATTTCGTACTAAACATATCATATGTTTTTTATTTTTATTTCTTTAAAACTGTTGATTGCATTTATGTCTAGTTCTATTTAAACTATAGAATTCCAATTAATTTAAAAGCATTAATTTCAACATTAAATTCTAAAATAAATTTTAATTTTTGAATGGTAAAAAATAGTTGTATTATAATTATACTAATTGAAACATATTAATAACTTTGCAAAATTCAAGAGGTTATTTAGTACTAATCATTGAATAGAATTGAAAGAAATCAGGGAAGATAATTGTAGGTATACGCATATATGTATATGTTGATAGATTTTACACATTTAAACAATTAAAATTAAATACACAGAGGTAGCTATCTGAATTTTATGAAACTAATTATAACATCTGCATTAGAAATGTTCTAGTATTTAAAAAGGGAGATATTTAAATTTCAAAAATATTTTATTTTCAAAGAATTTATGGGTTCTAATTAAAGTCTCGCAAATGAATGAAACTTGCGTATTTTACTATGATAAGCATATATATGCAAATGGTTAATAAATGTTAAAATAATTGGTAAAAATGTGAAAGCTAAACAGGTAGTATAAAGAACAAATGGTTAAGAAATTAGCGTTTCCAAAAATATTATGTATTATATAACATTATCATATTTAGTAAGAAATATTAAATTTACGTATATTATGTAAAGCATTTTCGGAAATATTATGTATGTGATAAGAAAGTTTTTCGTCATATCAGCGTTTCCAGAAATATTATGTATTAAATAACATCATCATATTTATTAAGAAATCTTAAATTTACGTATATTATGTAAAGCATTTCCATATACTAATAAAGTTTTTCGTCATATTATGTAAAGCATTTCCAGAAATATTACTGAAAACGTTATTATGTATGTTATTTTTACAAATAATATACATTTGTAAAAAAATTAGTGAATTTAAGATTAGTAAATTTACGTATATTATGTATGTTATTATGCATGTTATTTCCACAGCTAAAAAAGATTAGTAAATTTATGTATATTACGTATGTTATTTCCAGAACTTAAAAAGATTAGTAAATTTACGTACATTACGTATAATATACATTTGTAAAAAGAACTAAAAAGCATTTCGTCATATCACGTATATTATTGAAAACGTTATTATGTATGTTATTTTTACATAATATTTCCAGAAATAATAATTGTAATTTACGCCATTTTAGAAATAATAGTTTACGTATATTATGTAAATAAAACATTTCCGGAAAGATTTGAATAGACAAAAATATTAATTATATGTGATAAGAAATCAAGTAAAGAGCAATAATTTTTTTTATTATCGTCGTATTATGTAAAGCATTTCAAGAAATATTACTGAAAACGTTATTATGTATGTTATTTTTACAAATAATATACATTTGTAAAAAATATTAGTGAATTTAATATTCGGAAATTTACGTATATTATGTATGTTATTTCCAAAACTAAAAAATATTAGTAAATTTATGTATATTATGTATGTTATTTCCAGAACTTTAAAAGATTAGTAAATTTACGTATGTTACGTATAATATACATTTGTAAAAAGAACTAAAAAGCATTTCGTCATATCACGTATATTATTGAAAACATTATTATGTTTTTTATTTTTACATAACATTTCCAGAAATATTTATTGTAATTTAAGCCATTTTGGAAATATAGTTTATGTATATTATGTAAATAAAGCATTTCCATAAATATTTGAATAAACAAAATTATTAATTATACATGTGATAAGAAATCAAGTAAAGAGCAATAAAAAAATTATTAATTACATTTGTTGGTTAGACCAAATACATGTAATTTTTCCTAATTTGTAAAAATATGTAATTTTTTTAATAATTATTCCTAATTTGTAACAATACATGTAATTTTTTTAATATATTATCATTCGTATGTAGTTTCAAATAATTTTAAAAACTACAATAAAATAATATTTTTAATCAATTATATCAAACCATTTAGACTTTTTTGTTGAATATTTATTTATTTATTTAATATTTGCTTGTGCTTAATTAGTTAGAATAATTATTCCTAATTTGTAACAATACATGTAATTTTTTAAATATATTGTCATTCGTATGTAGTTTCAAATAATTTAAAAAAACTACAATAGATTAATATTTTTAACCAATTATATCAAACCTTTTAGACTTTTTTGTTGAATATTTATGTATTTAATATTTGCATGTGCTTGATTAGCTAGAATAATTATTCCTAATTTGTAACAATACATGTAATTTTTTTAATATATTGTCATTCATATGTAGTTTCAAATAATTTAAAAAACTATAATAAAATAATATTTTTAATAAATTTTATAACATTACAAAGTGGAATAATTAAAGATTAGTGGGAATAATTCAAGGTCGGACCAAAGGTTAGAATAATTAAATGACCCTGATAAATATGGGCAATTGGGGTATTTTACGGTCGGACCAATTAGTAATCATTAAAGATTAGTGGGAATTATAATATAAATAGATAATGTTATTTATCGTCATACAAAAACTATATTTTCATCCATTATTTTGCATGTCAAGCATATATTTTTATGGCAAAAAGTTCGTAAATACTCAATAAATCTATTAATGTTCAAACTATAATTTATCAATTATTATTCATGTAACAATTTCTGTTGTAATACATTTTAAAAATAAAATATGCAAGTAAGAAAATTTACCATTTGGAAGACCGATGGTGATGATGGCAGCACTTGCATATGATCAACATGATCTTCATATATTTGTTCATAATTACCAGGCGATGGCAAGGCATTCAAATCATTCGGGCATACATGACGTATCCCATTTTCTTGAACATGCAAAAGAAATTTTTATGCATAATTTGCTTATATAGAAATTTTATTGTATTACTACATATCTAAGAATAAAACATGCAACTAATAAAAGTGGATAAGGAAAATGATTATCAAATTAAAGGTTGGTTGTGTTTCCACATGCATAGAATTGATACGATCTTCAAGTGGATTTTCATCATTGTCCGGTATGGGCAGTGTATTTAAATCAATAAGATACATATTATTTTTCATATATGTATCTGAAAATGGAAAATGTTAGTAAGCAAAACATATGCATCCATATGTACATTAAGACGATGACAACAACGATGAAATGTTGATATATTATAATCTCAACATATAATTGATGATGAAATGTTGATATATTATAATCTCAATATATGATTTTTTCTTTCAGACGATGACAATGACGATGAAATGTTGATATATTATAATCTCAATGTATAATTTTTGCTTTTCGAAAAAACATTTAGGTTGTGAAAAATTTATAATTTTTTGCTTTCAAATCCACGAAATGCAACGGAAACTTAAAATGTCATATTGACAAATACTATCACTCAAGAAAAAAATGAATTGCAAATGATTCATTAAGTATACCCAATTTTGTAAAAAAAAATATAAAGTGCAAATGATTCGTTGAGTATACCCAATTTTGTTAACCAAGTATTATTGCAAAACCAGAAATTAAATTCTCTAATAATAATTAATTGACCACGTAATTGGCAACTTTAAGAAATATTAAATAAAAAACATGATTGGATATTTGGTAAGAAATCATGGAAAAAAAATGAAAGTTGGTTCTAAAGAGCTAGAATAATATTTACTAACTATTTAAATTTAAATATAGCAATTGTTTATGCAATTCAAAGTGCAAACTAACCTTAGATGATATCCAGCTCCTATCCTAAATTAAAATCTACACCTATTTCCAAAAAAAAAAACACTACTTTTCAAATTGCATTCCATTTTCCATGATAAACAATTTTGTTTAAATTTAACTTTCAATAATGCAAGTCAACTGCACCTACAAAAAAAGAAAAAAAAATATGAATTGCAAATGATTCATTGAGTATAACCAATTTTGTTAACCAAGTATTATTGCAAAACCAGAAATTAAATTATCTAATAATAAATAATTGACCATGTAATTGGCAACTTTAAGAAAAAGTAAATAAAAAACATGATTGGATATTTGGTAGGAAATCATGGAAAAAAAACGAAAGTCGGTTCTAGGGAGCTAGGATAATATTTACTAACTATGTAAATTTAAATACAACAATTGTTTATGCAATTCAAAGTGCAAACTAACCTTAGATGATATCCAACTCATATCCTAAATAAATATATGCACCTATTTAAAAAAAATGCACTGCTTTTCAAACTGCATACCATTTTCCATGATAAATAATTTTGTTTAAATTTAACTTTCAACAATGCAAGTCAATTGCACGTACAAAAAAAATAAAAAATTGAAGTGAAAATGATAAATTGAGTATACACAATTTTGTTAACCAACTATCATTGTAAAACCAGAAACGAAATTCTCTAGTAATAATTAATTGACCACGTAATTGGCAATTTAAAGAAAAAATAAATAAAAAACATAATTGGATATTTGATAGGAAATCATGGAAAAAAATGAAAGTTTGTTCTAAAGAGCTAGAATAATATTTACTAACTATGTAAATTTAAATATAGCAATTGTTTATGCAATTCAAAGTGCAAACTAACCTTAGATGATATCCAGCTCCGATCCTAAATAAATATATGCACCTATTTCCAAAAAAATAAAAGAAGCACTGCTTTTCAAATTACATACCATTTTCCATGATGAACAATTTTGTTTAAATTTAACTTTCAACAATGCAAGTCAACTGCACCTGCAAAAAAAAAAAAAAAAGACACACAGAATTGCAAATGATTCATTGAGTATACCCAGTTTTGTAAAAAAAATATGAAGTTCAAATGATTCATTGAGTATACCCAATTTTGTTAACTAAATATTATTGCAAAACCAGAAATTAAATTCTCTAATAATAATTAATTGACCATGTAATTGGCAACTTTAAGAAAAAGTAAATAAAAAACATGATTGGATATTTGGTAGGAAATCATGGAAAAAAAAAAGTTGGTTCTAAGGAGCTAGAATAATATTTACCAACTATGTAAATTTAAATATAGCAATTGCTTATGCAATTCAAAGTGTAAACTAATTGTAGATGACATCTAGCTCCTATCCTAAATAAATATATGCACCTATTTCCAAAAAAAAATAGCTCTAATCCTAATTAAATATATGCACCTATTTCCAAAAAAAACACTACTTTTCAAATTGCATACAATTTCCCATGATAAACAAATTTGTTTAAATTTAACTTTCAACAATGCAAGTCAACTGCACGTAAAAAAAAAAAAAAAAATGAAGTGCAAATGATTCATTGAGTATACCCAATTTTGTTAACCAAGTATTATTGCAAAACCAGAAATTAAATTCACTAATAATAATTAATTGACCATGTAAATACCCAATTTTGTTAACCAACTATTATTGCCAGAAATCAAATTCTCTAATAATACATATGAATACCTGGTTTGACAATAAATTAAATTATGTCCTGACATTTTTTCATATGAAAACAAATTGAATTATGGAGAAGCATAGTAAATCATTCTACAATTTAGAAGTTATAAATGGACCTACAAAAGGAGGTAAGAGAGCAGCTAAAAACAAAATCGTGTATTTTAAAACAATGATACCTAGTGTGATGGATGCTCAACAAAATCGCAAATCTGGCAAATCAGATGCTTGATTGCCGGCGAATTACGTTTTGGAAGGTAAACGAATAAGTCAGATTTACAGTGGTGACTTGATTTGAGGATTAATCGGATTTAGAGTGGATACTGGATTCTAGGATAAATCGTAGAGTGGATTTGAGGATGTGACGACCCCAAAACCCCGTTGGACGGTGGCAAGGGTAATCTTTGAAATATAACACATAAACAGATAACAGCAGAACAGAAATAAATAAATACACTGGATAATGTACAAATAATACATTGGATAAACATAATCATCAGAGTTACACAGTATACAGGATCATACTTAGTACAAAATACAGTTCAGCTATACATAAATGTCTACGGCGGAAAACAAAACATAATATGTACAATAGGAGCTAAACAACATAAAAAGAGATAAATGATAGAGTCCATCTTCAGCTCCGGCTATCCAGAGAGAGAGCATGCTAAAACCTGAATACAAGGCTGCCCGTGTAGAAAAAGGGTCACCCGAGTTTGCACGTGAAACAAACTACGAGTCAGTCATGGGGTTGGTATGAGAAATCTAGTTAACTGGTTAACCAATAATAATAAGGGAACGAGTTTACTCCATTGGATTGCCAATGCTTTAAAACAAGCAAACCTTTTTAAACATTGTAATGCTTTTTATAAAAATGAAGCCATTATAAGACTCAGTTCCCATCACACAATGCAACGCAAACCGGAGGATAGAGTTTTTACCTTATAATGGCCAAGATATGCTTGATACGAATAAAACAAAAGCATTTGATATTATTACTAGTGTTTATATGTTTCAAAAACAATTTAAAATCATAAGTATCAATCATAGATGACATTAATTCCTCATACCACTATGTCGCCATATATAGGTATACAATCAAACCGCACGGTGTCGTATTTGGAAATTGGATTTCCGTTATGAACCAAGGCAAAATTAGTCCTTACCGAATTCGAGACAATCTAGCCCATGTCTCAGGCAAGTACTCTGTCAATGTAACACCCCGTGTATTCTATAACAGTGAAATTCACAAATTAAAGTATAATAAATTACAAATCAAATAATTAAGGGAAACGAGATACGTCATTGCGTTCGTCTCGGAATTCTGCTTGAGATAGAGTCCGAGTTTGCGTAAAACGGACTCTGTATGAAGAAGATATGGCCTCCGGAAGTTTCAGAATTCAGTTTAAAATTCAAACAGACCAAAACAGCTCAGAAAAACCAATTCAAAATTTAAAATCGGGCCGGATTGGCTAGGGCGGGAATTTTCCCGCCCAAGGCACCCAGGTCGACTGGGTAGTCGACCTGGGTCACCCGTGTCGACTGCCAAGTCGACACGGTGTCGACTGGCGTGTCGACCTGACCCCTGAGCTAGGTCGAACCCAGCCCCTCCTGGCTGGCCTGGTCTGTGTTTGGTCGATTTTCTGAGCCTTGCCTTGTCACTAGGGCTAGGTGTCAGCTCCTGGTTGGTCTCTCCTTCAAACGAACGGCTATTATTAAACCAAGCCCCATCGATGGTCCTAATCAACTCGCAAACACTATAAAAAGACCCTAAGACCTAGCCTAAATCATACTATTTCATTTTAGCCTCATGCAGCCGCCATTAAACCTAGAACTCTAAATTAAAAATACAAAGAACAAAATTATAGAAGACGAAGGACGATTCTTGAAGGCTACAACTAGAAGCTACAACAACTACGACGCTTTAGACAACGGATTTGGGGCTATTTGATTTGGAATTTTGATTTGGATTACTTGCTTCATATTGTAAGTTCTATGTCACTTTTTAGGCAAAAACGCTAAAATAACATGGACATGCTATGAATTGAAACCGGATTTAGGAATTATTATTAATCCATGTTTATATTGTTTAACTTTGAATCATAATTTGGGAATATTGCTATGTCAATGTTGCAAGTTAAACTTATCATGATTTTGATGTTGTTATGAATCACTTGGGCTTAATTGTATGGCAAGTTGGACTAATACATGTCCATGGAATCACTATGTTTATTGAAATCTTTATGTTGATTAAACCATGCCTATGATGCTAACTAAACCATGTCTATGATGTTGATGGAACTATGCCTGTGATGTTAATATACCTATCATGTTAATGACAAATTGGGAATTGCTAGGTTATGATGAAAAGTTGGAATCATTATGTTTATAATGCTAGATGAGAATCATTATGTTAAAAATGCTAAATTGGAATCCACTATGCCTATTAGAATTACCATGCCTTTAATGTTTCATGTTTGTAATAAAATTATTATTGTGCCTATGATGTAAAGTTGAAATCATCATGTTAAACTAAGTTGGAACCATTACTATGCCAAGTTATCATCATGCTAGTATTGAAACCATGTGACATGTTATAGCCTGTTTATTATGCAAGTGATGTTGGAATTGTCACATATGCCTATTGTAATGACCCGAAAATCCGGTAGAATTTGAGCTGACCAAAAACACAAGTCCAACCCCAAATATCACGGAAATTCGAACCATTAATAGAAAGAAGTTAGAGGGTGAGGATAGATAAGATAGAAACTTAGAATAGAAGAAGAAGAACGCAACATCAGAGTAACACGAATCTCACAGCGGAACGAATAACATATAATATATATAACATAACTTGAAATATACATCTGTACTTGAATATACATCAATGTCAAAGTACATTACTTACAACACAGCAGAAATAACTATAGCTATATGATCCTGAAGCCTCCTGCTCCAAGCTCTTCCAGTATATCTGTAAATTCCCGACTACTTGACTGCCCGTACAAATTTAGGCACCCAAGAGTTTAGGGAAAACAACAAAGTAAACTCCGGGTCAGTCATGGGACTGGTATGAGTAAACAGTTTAAAACAGTTTCAGAAAACTAAATGATATCTCATAAGACCACGCCGTATAACACGGAACGGGTTTTTCCCTTATGAAAATCCAAACACTTGATTTATCTTTATATCAAAACTCTTTTGATATTATAATAATGTCTAAATCAAGTAAATAACAATCTAGTGGAACGTTTGCATCTCACGTTCCACATATATAATATACAATCAAAACCGCAAGCACGTATTGGGTAATGGATTTCCAACTATGACAAGGTATAGGACCACCTTCCGCTGGTATATCTCTAGAGGAGAATACACCGAGTTCAACAAGAACATCTTGCAACTCAGCCACACATGACCGACCACTCATTTCGCTTGAGTGTATCGAATGTATATCACCAACGATTGGGATCAGCAACCATTTCCCGAATGGGACAGCATCGACAATAGATTTTTAGAAGTAAATGAAACTCTAGATCAGGTGATTATACAGCCTAATAGGTGCGACCTACATAGCCATGCTGCTTGCCCGATTTCTGTCATTTACCGGATGATGAGGCTAGAAGCTACGCTTTATCATCACACCAGATTCACTTCGAATGCCACATCGTCAAATCCATCGAAAATCACTAATTGACGTCTACAACAGTACATTACGTGTCAGCTAAAAGAAGTTTCCTCCTCCGCTTCCACTCTTGGTACAGTTGAAGAAATCAACGTACGTGACCTTTCTGGAAATACTCTGTCAGACATTCATCCATACAAGTCACCCAGGAACAGGATGAACTGAAGGCACTATTTCTATTTATAGAAAAAGTCCTTGCACTCTACTCCGTCTTCGATTATCTTTATATAATCTGATTCGTAACGCTACTGCCAATATGGAGTGGTTCTTCGGATAATAATCCAACCGGTCTCTCCATATCGACAACGATGGTCAAAACTTCGATAGTCTGTGATTTAACTATCGAATAAAAACAAGTGTTTCGATAGTCGATGATTTAACTATCGAATAAAACAAGTGTTCATCCAAACATCCAACAAATCACTGAACCTTTAATTAATATTCCATTAATTAAATCTCTTCCCTATTTCTTTATCAATATTTGTTAACCAAATATTTTCAATAACCATATTGGCCTTATACGTTCTTTGGAAAACATTTCCATATATCGCCTTCCTTTATTTTCTATACTAGGAAATATTCATTATTCTATTTCCAAGCTTTGCACATATTTGGGTTAAAACAGATGTTGTGTAAAACATCGTTACGACAACCCAAATACAGCATTTAACTAATTCTCATTTCACATTGATCTTCGAGCCTGAATCTTACTGTTCATTTGTTAATAATGAAATCAATCAAGTTGGGGTATAACTACCTCTCAGACCTTGACTGAATAACATTTAACGTCAAAATAGACAAGACTACTTACTCGAATAATCAACACCATACAACTGATTATTCACCTTTAAACACATATACATTTTCTCTTTCTATTCTTACTAGATTTTATTCCTAGTCTTCCTTTTTGATTATACTATTCTATTTCTAAGTTTGTTTTCTTATCGACTTTTATATATTTTGATATGTTAATTTCTAACTATCAAATTATCTTAAAAATATTCTATCTCCTTAAATTCCCAGAAAAATTCGCCATAACCTCCTTTGTACCGGGAGCATCGGGAAATTTCAAATAGCTTTCCCGGTCCTTCTCATCTCAAAAAGAAAAAGAAAAAGCCAAGCGGCTAGCCGATACGGCGCATAAAATCTCATATGGAAATTAAATACGTACCTTTTTGTCGGGCATTCTATTTATTTCACTTCTATACTTTATTTCATACCTGTCTCCTGTATGTCTATACCTGTCCAATCTATTTTAACTATACCAATCGTTTTAACTCAATTTGTTAATTATCTCTTTAGTCTATTTCTCCTTTTAATATTTGAATTCTATATTCAAACTCCAATTCGCTTCTATTATTCAATTTCTATATATCAAATTCTATTGTCTTCTATTATTCAAATCCTATAATATAAATCCCATTTGAATTCTCTTTATTCAAATTCTATAGTTTAAAGTCCGTTTGAATTTCTATATTCAAATTCTATATTCAAAGTTTATTTGAATTTCTATATTCAAATTCCATTTGAAGTACTATATTCAAATTCTATGGTTAAACTCTATTTGAATTTCTATATTCAAATCTATAGTTTAAAGTCCATTTGAATTTCTATATTCAAATCTATAGTTTAAAGTCCATTTGAATTTCTATATTCAAATCTATAGTTTAAAGTCCATTTGAATTTCTATATTCAAATTTATAGTTTAAAGTCCATTTGAATTTCTATATTCAAATTTATATTTTAAAGTCCATTTGAATTTCTCGGCATTATTTATAAACAACGTTTATAACTTCAATTCAAATCCCACCTTTCCATTCATAAACAACTTTATAAATTCGATTCAAATTCCATCCTTTCATTTATAAACAAAGTTTATAAATTCAATTCAAATCCCATAATTTCATTTATAACAACTTTATAAATTCGATTCAAATTCCATCCTTTCATTTATAAACAAAGTTTATAAATTCAATTCAAATTCCATATTTCCATTTATAAACAAAGTTTATAAATTCGATATTCGTTCATATATATTCAAAACAAATTAATGTTTTATATAGTTCATTTAAAATTCAAATTCTATTTATAAAAATAGAATTCCCCTTTTTAAATTTCAAATACCCTTTTCGATATTTTTTATAAATCAATATTCAAGCCCAGGGATATTTTAAACAATCAAATCAATCCATTTCAATCATTTGATTTTTAACACATCATATATGAATATATATGAAATCAAACAAACAACAAACATATAATATATTTTTGAGGAATCCAGTTGGATTCCTCCAACCTGTTTTCCTGCATCCACAGACGTTAGCACATAAATAATACCTATCCTGCTTCGAGGCAGGATATCGCGGTATAGAAGGTCATCCACTAATCATAGCGTGGGGCGTATAGGGTAATCATCCGCTAATGAAACTGCGGGCATCCGCTAATGAGACTGCGGGAATCCAACCAATCAATCAACCCAATATATATATAATAGTCCTAAATAACTAATATATATTTTAAAACCATCAGACAACATTCAAACAAGCACAGACAATTATTTTTAACTATATAAAAATAAATTCTAAATAAAAGGTGAGATTTACTCACCTTTGAGTTTTATTACGCTGAATATCCCATTAAAATCCCATATCGTCTGCTCTACGAATCTTCTCCAATCGATTTATCTCGCACCTTTTTTCCATTTCTACTAAATTCTTTCTCCTTATATTCAGCAGTCCCCGTTATTGTACATTGTCACCATGGCCAACATTCGAACCTTATTCACGTTCCCTAAAAGGAGCACCAAATCCTCTCCATTGATCATCACTGCCATTTATTTCCACGGCAATTACCACCACAGCATCCAACACCCAAAGCTTTATCCCCCTAATCAGCTTCCTTCTACTTATCCTTCTTTCTGACCACACCAACCATGCCTCCAACAGGAACGAACTCCTCCCCTTTGAAATCACCGTTTCAACTCGTGAACCTCAGTAAAAAAAATTGCGTTGCTGGCCTCACCAAAGCTCAATGGTTTCCAGCACTAAATCCCCAAACTAATTGTCGTTCTGCCTCGGATAAGCCCATCGCTCCACAACGTGAGTACTCTAGTCACCATGTTGAGCAGAGATGCCTCGCGAGTTCACCGAGCCCTCAACCATCGCGACTTTGCATCCCCAAATCGCGAGCCTCATACCAACCCCACCGTACTTCATCGCGATCCTCTGCGAGCGCGTCAGACTCGAGGTCGACCTTCAACGAACTTGCGAACCCCTTAATTTGTTATTGCTCCAACCGATATTGACCTCCAGAAAGTCTTGGTCTTCATCGCGATTTCTGATTCTTGAATGGAAAAAAGGTTGTCCATTTTTTCTTTGATTTGGAATTCGAAAACTGATGGGGAAGCAAACGGATTTTGGGTTTGAGGATTTGATGAAGTGCGGCCATTTCCGTTTAAAGGATTTAGTTTTTCCTTTATTCGATTTGCTTCTGAATTCCAGAAAATAACAGGAGATGCGTGGATTATAAAGGAGAGGATGCGGTTTATAGGTGAACAGCGAGGCCATATAATTTGTGGAGATGAAGTGGAGGACGTGTTCTAATTCTCTCCTTTCGATTTTTCTATGGACGAGATAAATCCTCTTTAGTTAAATTTAAATGAAAAGAAAACTATGTTAAACAATTGATTTTAATTCGTTTTGCGTTGCATCGGTGATTTTACCTTATTTAACTTTCCCTATAATTTCGAACTCCTTTCTGAACCCAACAACTGACGTTCATAGGGTTACACCACTATTCTGAACCTACTGGGATAAGTATCGAGGTCCAGTTCGATCATCCGGAACAGATATTAATTTAAATTGATATAATATAAATTTCAAACTATTTATTCTCCTTGAAGATATATAAATATTATTACCGTTAAAATTTCATATTAATTATTTGAACTGTTTTCAATTCAAATTAAAATTTGAATTTCAACTAAATCCATCTTCGTATTCTGTTATTTAATATATTCGATTTTAAATCGAAATGGATTATTAAACTAATAACATAATATAAAATTCCATTTATATTATCCCCTCCCAATATTTAAATCCATTCTAAATATTTAAAATTAGTTGGTCGAAAATCCCGGGTCATTACACCTATCACATGTTTGGTGTTATTCCCCTTTATCTCTTGAATTGTTTATGCTCGTGAACGAAGTACGTTTATATATGTTGGGGATATGATTGGGTAGAATAGGCAAAACTTGAATTGATTATAATCATAAACCGTGAAATTTGGCATAAGTAGAACATGAAATATGGCACGAAAACTTAACTTGAACATGCCATAACTTGACTTGAAACATGCCTTAGTTAGGCACGAAGTTGACATATGAACATGCTCAAGAATCTGATAAGAACATGGGCATGACTTTAGAAAACAAGAAAGTGGCCAACTCGAGGTTGGGTTGAGTTTGTAGTGTAAATCTGCCCGGAACCGCCCGACAAATCCAGTTGCTACAAACAATAGGATCCAATGTGGGTAGTTGGTCACATCGCGCTTGAAACCCGAGGTTGGGTTGAGTTCGTAGCGTAAACCTGCCCGGAACCGCCCGGCAAATCCAGTGGCTACGAACAATAGGATCCAATGTGAGTGGTTCGGTGCATTAACGAAACAATTAATGCCAATTAGGGTTAAGTCATGAACATGAAAAGACAACTTAACCAACTTGAACACGATTTGTAGGGCTAAGTCATGAACTTGAAACGACAAAACTTAGCCAACTTGACATGACACGTAGGCGGGTTAAGTCGCGAATTTAAATGACATACTTAACCATCTTAACATGACTATACTGGAAGAGGATTAAGTCACGAATTACATGACTTAATCGGTTAGGCGGGTTAGGTCACGAATTACATGACCTAATTTGTTAGGCGAAACCCTAAACACGACCCTTTTCAGCAGTAACCCTCTAGATGTATCAAGGTACCCTGGGGCTAGGCCGGGTGGGGCACAATTACTGGGCTGATTGTAAGAGGTGAACGACGACAGTGGGGTACGCCAGTGTAGGTTCGGTGGACTACGGTCGTGCACGTATTCCGGGGCAGGCACTGGGTATCCGTAGATTTATCTGTGCATCTTGAATTGTGTCAGGGGTTGACACCCTAGGGCTGATACACCCGAAGGTGGACCCAGCATAGGTGACTACATTCATGATTAGTCGTATGACACAGACACTTGACGAGCTAGAAATTGTAGGGAGCCGATCGACTAGATAAGCACTCCGTAGGACCCCATACTTGGGTCAGACCCCGTTTCAGGGTCATTTCATGATATTGGGCCGTGGGATTTATTTCGTGATTAACTTGTGACATGGGCTTAGTATACTAGTACAGTCGATGCAACGAATCTTGATCATGTGATGCTTTATTTGACTTGTCTTGACTTATCATGATCACCTTAGTCTATCTTGTCCACCTTGACACCATTCTTAAGTTTAGTTCCAATTCATACATGACATGTTGTTTTAACCGTTTTTACACTGAAAGTCACTAGGACTTATTCAGTCTTTATGAATGACCCTTTTCCTTTCGTCCCCCCCCCCAGGTTCTCAGGGAGGAAACACGAGCTCTTAGCCTGGATATCACTTGCTTTGGCTCAGCATGTACGGTTTGCTATGGCTGCTTCTTTTTGCTGCACTTGGGGAACAAGCTGGTTTTCTGTTTTAAGTTATTGCTTCTTTGGCTATTATTACAAGACAGTTGTAATGAAGTTGTTATTTGAAATGTTTGTAAGAGACATGGTTTACTTTGGAATAAAATAAAGTTCTGTTTTGCACATAAATTCTTCCGATGTTTACTTAATTATTTATTTATGTACTGTCTTGTGATAATCTTGTGATGTTATCTTGATAATACCCCTCCAAAACTAGTGCATTCCCTTTTTGAGTGACCCTAGCGGAGGTGGGGTGTTACAGTCAAGCCTTTGGATCGTCAGGGCCGGTCCACCGATGTGGATTAAAATGACTAAACACTACGTTTCCCCGCCCTTTGGGGCGTAAATGAGTCCTATGACTCCATCGGCTCCACATAGTCACCGATATATCAGAGGCGCCTCGCAACATCAACAACCACACAGGTGAAAATAATATAAATGTCAGGGCTGGTAGGTCACTGACACCACCCTAGCTAGAAGGAAACGCATGTCATCCCTGAGGTCCTCTCTCGTTTCTGGTTCATACCGGGGTGTGAGGTTCGCAAATCAACGTTATACACAAAGCTATGCCACACAGGCCGTGCTTTGATCATCAACCACAAGACTTTTCTTTTCAATAGAAGCCTTGATCATCTGCCACTTAGGCATGCCACACATGCAATTCACTCCATGCGACTGATTTCTATCAATATATAACCTCTGAGCTCGTACGTCTTAGAGAAGGGCGTTAAGCAAGAGAATAAATTCTCCACCGCCAAACAGATATATATTTAATAGAGATCAATTAGCACAGAACAAAATCCAATGTCAGACACACAGTCCATTTACAAGTTCGTTCTGGGTCTGAACGAAACCGGAGGCACCGTATACCTCGCATATCCATCGATCTCCAAGTACGTCTGGACGATCACCACTTATTATCTATATTTCGGGACGCCTCCCAATCAAGACATTAGTAATCAACCAACCGAGGTGAAGATCTCTGGTCTTCAACCATCATCTTCATCATCGACTTCTTATCGCCGATCAATTATTTGAAATGAGATTTAACTCGGCCTTTTCAAATAATTCACGTATATTTAGAATTTAAATCAATTCATTTCAATGGTTAAATTATTCGACATCAATAATTTTGTTTTAAATGTAATTTTCACTCCAAACACATTCAGCCATCAAATACCCAATAAACGGGTAAATTCAGTTTATTTCCATTCCATGTCGTTTATAATATTTTATAACGATTCATCACTGTTTTTATTCGTTTAAAAATAGTCAATCCATTCAAATGACGCTTCAGGCCATAACGCGGCCGTGGCGCTGTTTTCCTTCAGATTTGATTTACACATATCTGAAAATATAACCGTTGGATCTTCACAAATTTTATATCATTGGAAAAAAAAATTCAAATCGAATCCAACGGTTTTAGTTTTGGGAAAATCCGACGGTCGGATCTCCCGGTACAATCGTTTGAAGTTGAGATTTCAAAATACAAACTGCAGCGTCGTTATTCGATTTAATTTATTTATATTTATATATAAATATAATCGATTCTGGCGTTTTTTTTCTTCAGATTTGAATTAAACATTCCATACAATCCAACCGTTGGATCTTTTCAAAGTGGGTGTCATTGGAAAGATATTTCCAAGGCGAACCCAATGGTTTCGGTTTCGGGAAAATCCGATGGTCGGATCTCCCGCACTAATCGTTTGAAATCACGGCTTCAAAACACGAACTGCAGCTTCGTTATTCGATTTATTTTAATTATATTTATATACATATATATATATAATTCATTATTCGATTCCAAAACCATATTCATTTCACACATTTGATAAAAACGAGATTTTTATCCAACATCTATTTATTTCAACACATGAATTTCTATTAACACATGAATTTTATTTCAACACCTGAATTTCTATTCAACACATGAATTTTATTTCAACACATGAATTTCTATTCAACACGTGAATTTCTATTCAACACACGAATTTTATTTCAGCACATGAATTTGATTTTTAACAGTTCATATATATTATAAAAATGTGATTTTTATTGTAAAACAATTTATTTCAAAACACGATTATTTTATATAGTTCATATATATCATAAAAATGTGATTTTTATTGCAAAACAATTTATTTCAAAACACGATTATTTTATACAGTTCATATATATCACAAAAATGTGATTTTTATTGTAAAACAATTTATTTCAAAACACGATTATTTTATATCGTCTATATATATGATAAAAATGTTATTTTTATTGTAAAACAATTTATTTCAAAACACGATTATTTTATATTATCTATATATATGATAAAAATGTTATTTTTATTTTTCAAAGAATTTATTCAATATATGAACTTCTTTCAACACATGAATTTGACTTTCAACACATGAATTTCTATTTAACACATGAATTTTATTTCAACACTTGAATTTCTATTCAACACATGAATTTTATTTCAACACATGAATTTCATTTCAACACATGAATTTAAATCAAACACATAAATATTTCAGAAAATTTCGGCAGCATAACGGCAGGGTAGTTAAAACCGGCATCGTCCCTAGTACGGCTCCTCGCTCTACCTTAAAGCCTCGCAGCTTTTGACAAGGGGATTTTCAATATCTAGTTCGTACGCAGGCGAATTTTCCCACATGTTAATCCTATTGGGATTTCAACCACAATCAATCATTTTAAATCAACCACTCATGATATTCACCAAATTTTCACATCAACCAACAATCCAAACAATATCAGAACCAATATATAT
The DNA here is from genome assembly GCA_030737875.1 of Allium sativum. Taxonomy (NCBI): domain Eukaryota; kingdom Viridiplantae; phylum Streptophyta; class Magnoliopsida; order Asparagales; family Amaryllidaceae; genus Allium; species Allium sativum. The sequence continues at coordinate 829,257,219 of CM060924.1, forward strand.
CGTCCATGGTCTGTGGACGAGGGGAGTGTATATATATATATATACACACGTATATAACTATATTTCGATTTCATTTCAATATCACTTCAATTTATTTCAACGCATATATCATTTTTACAACGCATATATAACTTATACATCGAACATACAACTTATTCAACGCTTATACATGAGGTGTACAATGCTTATATAACTCATACATCGACTATATAATTTATACGTCGTTGTTTCCATATCGTTTATAATTCAGAAATCTCACATTGGGTTCCACTCCACCAAAAATAGCAGGAAGCTCAGAAAAATATCCGGTCTCTTCTAAAATGTAGAAGACGTCCACACGAGTCCACTGTCTCTTATTTCACTGGATTTCAACAAGAAACGAAAAAGATATGATTTTTATTGTAAAATCATAAATCGTAGCGCTTAGAAGTGCTATAGAATAGTTTAATATAATTTAAACCGTTACCTCTCTGTTTGGTTTCGAAACTAGGGTCGGGATTTTCGCAAAATCCGTCGCGCGATGGGAGGATTAGCCACTGCCACCTGAAAGAGCTCCAAAGGGCACGCGTTTTGAGGGTGGTGGCACTCAACTCGGTGCGGCGGTGGAGGAAGAATCGGGCTTGAAACGGCTGGACTTTGGAGGCTTCAAACGAATGAAATACTCAATGAAAAATTCAGCAATTGGTATGGATTTGGAGAGGAGAGTGGGATCTTCAAAAAGTTCAATTGAGGCGTAGGGTTTTGATGCGCGGTTTGGCCGGAATCGAAGAGGGAAGCTGGCAGGTGGTAGCCGCCGCTCGATATAGGTTACTGGGGAGAGAAGCTGAAACGGAAGAAAGTGATTGGCCCAAGTGATTTTTTATTTTATTTCTATTTTTAAAATTTCAAAAATATCCCTCTTCACATACTAGCTCCAATCCAAACCCAACGACTGCCGCCCCTAGCTAAATACCCTCATTCCGTACACAATGGGATATGTTTCATAGGCCCATCCGACTGTTTCAGTCAATTTCTCTTCAAATTAAAATATAAAACATTCAATATTTGCTTTGAACGTGTATTTCAATTTGCCGGGGCCTAAAAATTCCCGAAAAATAAATCTAGCTATGTTTTGACGATACAGTCCCAACAAAACTAGTTTCATCGAATTCTGAGACCGTTTGAAAAATGGCCCTTTTCTGGTCGATCCAATTTAACAGAAATCGACCAAACACATTTTCCTTTGCCACGCTCACATACTGACTTCAAAAATTATGAAATTTGGAACCTACCAATAATTTGACATTTCGGATCCAAAAAAAGTGGTTTCGTCGAATCCTAAGGTCGTTTGCAAAATGGCTATTTTCCCGGACTATATAAACTCTATAGCAACCTTTCTAAAAATTCATTTGACCATAACTTTTGATTCCCGCTATGAAACTTCGATTTTTCAGATTCGTTAGAAAGATATTCACTAACAGATTTAAATATTTTTGGTTTCACTAAAATCCATTTTATTTTGCACCCGGTACAGTCAGTCAAAGTTCGAATTGAAATTTTGAAACTGCCGTGCCATTTCAGGCCTTGTTTGTAATTTAAAATAATTATATTTATTTTCAAACATCGATTCAAACATGCTTTTCATCCTTATTATTTAAAATATTTATTTTAAATATCTAAAATTCATAAAAATAGCCAAATTAAAAATTTTAAATTGGCTCAGATTTTCCGGGTTATTACAGAGGAGAAGCAGGAAAAATAATTAAAAGGAAGAAAAATGAGAAGGAATAGGGATAATTAGAAGAAAAATGGAAGAAAAAACGAAAAGGAATAGGGATAATCAGAAGAAATAGGGATACGAGGAGAATTAGGAAGAGGAGAGAAACAGAAATACGACGTGTAATGCGTAATATTTTATGGCTTTAGAGAATTCTTTTTTGGGCACTGACAGTAAGCAAACCACCTTAACGGTTGATTTGATTATTTCCAAACATAACTTAAGTAAATTTTAAAATCAAAATTCAAACTAAATAAATAAACTCATGTTTTAAATTCCCAAAATTTTTCACTTCCCAAACAATTTATGCTTAATAATTCCAAATACATAACAAAATAAATTCCTCAAAATCAAATTCAAATCCAAATAAAATTATTTAAATTCAAACTATAATTCAATTTGTCAAAATATTAGTATCGAAAATTGTAGCAAACCAATTTAATATTCAAAGGTAAAAATTTAAATTCACACATATAAAATCAATTCATCATCAAGTTAAAAATAAACTAGATCTCAAATTTATAAACAAATTTCAATTTCTAAAATACAAGACCCAAATTAATTAATATTTTTCAAAAAAAACATCAAAAATTTTGGTCTGTTACAATCTTCCCCGCTTAAAGCTTTTCGTCCTCGAAAAGGAGAGACTGTAAAATGAAATCGAAGTATGAAATAATTTTTCCGACTTAATAGCTCGGTTATATTTTCAATTTGTTCGAAATACTACATTTTCTTTCATATCGAATTATAGTTGCTTCGGGATTTCAAAACAAAACCCATTTCAAAAATTTAAATATTTTACGATAAATGACATAAAACATTTATATTCCAAGTCGAGAGGTTTCTTCCGATGACAAGACCACTAGGCACGACCTACACATATATCGATATCGAATAACAATGTCTCTCCAGACCCTAGAGCAGACCATCAGTAAGGGTTTACACCCACGTCACACCTTTCTTTAGCCACGGGTTACTCTAATCTCAGCGATAATTTCATATCTCGAAGTTATAAATTAATTCCCAATCATACTTGACAAATACTTTCTATTCATATTATTATCGTTTTCAAAACATTCCAAAATATCGGGATTTTAAGTCGTCGAATTTCTATGTTTACAAATCACTTTACAACCATTTCAAGAACAAAGCCATATCGAGTGTCATACCAATAAATTCAAATTGTTTTCGAACATTCAAGCAATGAGATTTCGAACAACTACACAAAAGATAATATTTTTCGAGAGATTCAAAATTTTCCCTTTCAAATATACTTTCGAAGTCATTTGCACAAATATAAGATTTTATTCATTTCGATTTCAAATATTTAAATCATATCTGAAAAGATACGTTATTCGAATAGTTAAAAATCTCATGAAACAATTTATTTGAAAAAAAATTCATGCTTCCGCTGCACTACTCTGATTTATATAAACATTTTTCAAACTAGTTTTTTTCAAATGTTAATTCTAAATTGATTACAAATATATTAGAAACTAAAGTCTCAATTAACATTTCAAAATCCCACTCGTCCATGGTTTGATCGATGCAAGGAACTGGAAGGTTCAGAAATAAAATCGGACAACCCAAACACGAAAGATCGAATGATAAGCGAACAATGACGACATGTCAAGGGAAAACAAAATACAGCGACAAGCGAATGGATGTAAATTCATTTCCAAGATATTCATTACTATTCCGGTTCCCAAATTATTCCAAATTTCTTCGCAATTTATTTGCAATATCAATTTATACTCTGCTAACAATGAAAATGTCGTTTATTTAAATTTCGCTTATCTATTCCAATTCATATTGATTTATCAAACATTTAATTTAAATTTATCCAAATAATTTCAACACTTATCTAACGGTTTCAAGCATTTCTTGATGTTTAAATCAGAACCATACAGTCATCCCATTTTCGAAACTCGAAAATAAATTTCTGATGATGTTACAATCATCATCAGAATTATCCTCAAGCGACTAGAATGTGATTCTATATCTATCTAGTATATATTGGACTTCATATATACGTTGATCAGGCGTATATTCAAAATCCGTATATACTAAATAGTCCAATCTCGACGTCAATACTATACTCAAAACTCTTATCAGAAATTATTTTTCAAAATAATTACGCTTTCCAAAATGGTTTATTAAATATTTTGAAGGATTTAGGGGACTTAAATTATTTCGTATGGAATTTTATTTAAGGATTTTCTATTTGAAGTAGGATATTGGAAGTTTGAAATTTTAGAAGAAGCGAGTTTAGGTAGAGTTAATCTTCTAATATTCGATATAAAAGTTCCAGGGCTGGACGAATATTATCAGAAACCATTAAACATTTACATTTAGATTATGATAGTGTTTCGCCAGGCATGCGAATGGATATCCAATATAAGTCGATTAAACTCTATTTAAACTTATATTTGAAATATCAAATTTGTTGAATTATCGTAAATTGAAACTTGAATCTAAATTGGGTTTTGGTGATTAAGAAGATTTATCAAATGATAACGTCAAATAAAGAATTATGTTGGAAATACTAAATTGTAAATTTGAATATCCGATTCAGAAAGGAAGAGTTAAAATGGTAGAGGGACTTTTGAAATTGAATGAATACAACTTGGTTTATAATAAACTAACAATGATTTGGAAGGAGATTCGAATCGAAATCCTGTGTAATCCATAACTATCGTTTTAAAATGCATTTATTACTTGGAAAGAACAGGATCGAATATATGTTCGAAAACCATTCCAAATAATAATATGACATTATGAATAATCGAAGACTGAGGAATCGACAAGTGAAGACCGATAATTTTTTATTTGCTTAGATTGATTGTCGATGTCTCGGTTGGGTCGATCACCCAACACGAGGTTATAAGTGACATGAGATCTGAGTATATTTGGAGATTTTTGGATTGTTGTTCCGTTCAGACCCAGAACGGACTTGTATGGATTGTGTGTCTGACATTGTAATTAACTGCGTAGCACTGATTTATGTTGATACATATCAAATAGTGGCAACGATGTAACACCCCATATTTTTCTATGAATATTAATAGACAAATTAAAAGAATACTTAATTTTAAAAGTGAGAATTAAGTAAAACAAACTATACCACTGCGTTCGTCTCAAAATTCTGGTCAAGATGGACCCAAAGTTTGCATTAGACGGATAATGTATGTGAAAGTTATGGACGTTTGAAGTTTGTATACATATAAGGGAAATATATGTATATATGTATAAATTAACAAAATAAAAATCAACCTAAAAATCAAGAAAAAAATTCAAAACAGCAGAAGCAAGAAGGCAAAACGCCAAACCGACCTATTTTATAAGTCGACCCGAGACCTGCTGGTTCGACCCCAGGGTCAACTCAGGGTGTTTGGAATCGACCCCATCGGCCTAGAATGGTTTGTGACGAAATTTTGTGTTTTAGGGCTTATGTGTCGCACAGTGGTTGGCAGGGTGACATGTCACTTTGGTTTAGATGGCTCTGATGACTCCTATGCTAATCTAAAGGCCATGGTTTGCTTAACACACCTATAAATACATATACAAACCTAAACCCTAATTCTATTATTCACTCTCATGGCGCCTCCATGCCGCCAAACTCTCGTCTAAACCTACCCGCCACTAAAACCTAAATCAAATCAAAAAGTTCTTCATCAACCTAGAGGATTAATCAATATCAAGTTAGAGTTCTTCAACAACAACAAGCGATTCAATTATCTTTTCTAATCCAAACATTGTAAGTTCAGTTATTTTTTAGATTTGAACACCTAAATCTAGTCTTGACATGTAATAAGATGAAATTTAGACTATGCCTGATTCTACGTTGATCTTTTGCTTCTATTTTAATTCTCATGATGCTATTATCATCAGTTTATTTTGTTGTACATCAGTTTTTCATGTTCATGATGATGTTCTTATCAAGTCTTAGCCTTCATGCCTGTGATGATATTTTCATGCCTATTTTCTCTCTGTTCTTATTTTATGCAACTTCTATCTCCCCCTATTTATTTTCTTTTATTGAACCTGGGTTAACTTCGAACCTAGGCTGGAATCGCGAAATACGAACGTTTGGAATACGGGGAATATTGGGTATTGCCTATTTGGGTGAATTTATGGGCATAACATGTTTGGTGGAATTATTGGGCATAATTTGTGATGGATATGGGGTATTATTATTATCATAATTGCAAGTTTGGGTGAATGGGCATGTAAATCAATATTTGGACATATGTAAATTGGCATGTAAATCAATATTTGGGCATATGTAAATTGGCATGTAAATCAATAATTGGGCATATGTAAATTGGCATGTAAATCAATAATTGGGCATATGATAATTGGCATGTAAAAATTGGAATTTGGACATAATTGGCAAGTATATAATTTAATTAAATCTAATGGCCGCCTAAGACACGAGGTTAGATTTGAGTTGTGGTGTAAGGCTGCCCGGAACCACCCGACACATCCAGCAACCGCAACGACAACAATCTAATGTGAGAGGTCAAAGGTGAAGATTAGATGGGTAATAATGCCTAACACGAGGTTAGAATGAGTTTGTGGTGTAAGACTGCCTGGAACCTCCCGGCACATCCAGCAACCGCAAACAAGTCTAATGTGATAGGTTAGCGCATTGAATGCTTGAACCCGAGGTTGGAAGGGTTTGTGATGCAAGAATTCCCGGAACCGCCCGACACAATCCAGCTACCACAAATAAGTCCAATGTGAGAGCTTGATGCATTAATAAATAATTAATGCTAAACAAACATGTTAAGTATGGTAGGGTTAAGTCAACATGCAACATTTAACCAATATGACATGACAAGTGGGTGGGTTAAGTAACTCGACTGGATTAACGGCACTTAACCAATATAACAGGATGAACGGGTGGGTTAAGTAAACTTTAGTTGATTGATTGATGATACTTAACCAATATGGGGAGTATACGAATAGACCCTAGGAAGACCCTAGTAGCAGGACCATTTTCAGCAGTAACCCACAATAGGTATCAATGAGACCCTGAGGTAGGCAGGGTGGGGCACGATTACCGGGCTGATTATAAGCGGTCAAAATAGTGGCAGGTGGTACGGCATGTAATTCCGGCATGGGAAAATTTAGAGACTGAGTACCAAGTAGGTATAAAGTTGTGCACTCTAGAACTGTATCGGGTTGCCACCCTAGAAAATGATACACCCTATGGTGGGACCAACATAGGTATCTACAAGTAGGGGCCGGGTTGATACAAACACATGCGGAACGTTATGAGTAGGAGCCGATCAATTAAGATAGGTACGGTGAGGACAGGTAAACTATCAATATGAGGTGGGATCCTCATCATGAGATATGTACCTATAAAACTATCATGTGGGAAATGGGGATCTCTTATCTTGTTTTGTAACAAATGATAAGGAATCAGTACGATACCGAATCATGTTCTAGTCTTATCTTATGCTTATCTCGTTATCTTGCGATGCTTATTATCATGGTTATGTCTTGTACCCAGTTTATTCATGTCATGATACCTTTATCTGTTTACATGCTAAAAGTCACTGGACTTACCAGGCTTTATGTCTGTAACAACCCGGAAAATCTGAGCAATTTAAATTTTTTAATTTTGCTATTTTAGTGGATTTTAGATATTTAAAATAAATTATTTTAAATAATAACGACGAAAAGTATTTTTGAATCGATGTTTGAAAATAAATATAATTATTTTTAATTATAAACAAGGCCTGAAGTGGCGCGGCAGTTTCAAAATTTGAATTCGAACTTTGACTGACTGTACCGGGTGCAAAATGAAACGGATTTTAGTGAAAAAAATATATATTTAAATCTATTAGTGAATATATTTCTAAAGAATCTGAAAAATCGAAGTTTCATAGCGGGAATCAAAAGTTATGGCCAAATGAATTTTCAGAAAGGTCGCTATAGAATATATATAGCCCTTGAAAATAGACATTTTGCAAACGACCTCAGAATTCGACGAAACCACTTTTGTTGGATCCGGGATGTCAAATTATTGCTAAGTTTCAATTTTCATAATTTTTGAAGTTAGTATGTGAGCGTGGCAAAGAAAAATGTGTTTGGTCGATTTTTGTTAAATTGGATCAACCAGAAAATGGCCATTTTTCAAACGGTCTCAGAATTCGAAGAAACTAGTTTTGTTGGGACCGTATCGTGAAAACATAGCTAGATTTATTTTTCTAGAATTTTTGGGATCAGTATGTGGCCTCGGCAAATTGAAATGTACGTTCAAAACAAATATTGAATGTTTTATATTTTAATTTGAAGAATAACTGACTGAAACAATCGAATGGGCCTACGAAACATATCCCATTGTGTTCAGAATGGGGGTATTTGGCTAAGGGCGATGGTCGTTGGAATCGAATAGGGTTCGTATGGAGAAAAGATAATTAATAGATTCAATTGAATTAAAAATTAATTATATAATTCCCTGGCCAATCATAATCCACCATCACAATTCTCTCTCCTTGATAGTACCCCAGGCGACGACGGAAAGAGGTTCCAACCTTCCAGCTCCGATTCCCTTTAAACCACTCAACGAAATTCAAAGCTCCTTTGGAGTAATTTGTAGATCGAAGTGCTCTCTTCAAATCCATACTAAGTTTGGGAATTTTCGTCTCCTGTACAAGTAGATCTCACCCTCGAAAGTCACGGCGTTCAAGACGCCGATTCTCCTCCACCGTAGGTTCTAGCTGGCCGCACTTCCAAGGGTGGTGCGCCTCTCCTAGCCCGTCAACGTGGCACAAGCCGATCGCGTTCAAGTGCTTCAGATTTGGTGAAAAATCAAAACCTAGATTTGAAGAATTTGCTGAGGTAACGACCTGTTCTAATTTGAACTGATTTTTACACTTTTAAGTGTTGCAAACTTCTAAAAATCATGTCTTTTTACTATGTGGTCGAAATCCAGTGAAACAAGAGACAGTGGACTCGTGTGGACGTCTTCTACATTTTAGAAGAGACCTGATATTTTTTTGAGCCTTCTACAATTTTTGGTGGAGTGGAACCCAATGTGAGATTTCTGAATTATAAACGATATGGAAACAACGACGTATAAATTATATAGTCGAAGTATGAGTTATATAAGCCTTGTACACCTCATGTATAAGCATTGTATAAGTTGTATGTTCGATGTATAAGTTATATATGCGTTGTAAAAGTGATATATGCGTTGAAATAAATTGTATTGATATTGAAATGAAATCGAAATATAGTTATATACGTATATCTATATATATATATATATATATATATATATATATATATATATATATACACATATATATACTCCCCTCATCCACAGACCATGGATGATATATATTGGTTTTGATATTGTTTGGATTATTGGTTGATGTGAAAATTTGGTGAATATCATGAATGGTTGATTTGAAATGATTGATTGTGGTTGAAATCCCAATAGGATTAGCATATAGGAAAATTCGTCTGCGTACGAACTAGATATTGAAAAGCCCCATTGTCAAAAGTTGCGAGGCCTTAAGGTAGAGCGAGGAGTCGTACTAGGGACGGTGCCGGTTTTAACTACCCTGTCATTATTCTTCCGAAATTTTCTGAAATATTTCTGTGTTTGATTCAAATTCGTGGGTTGAATAAAATTCATGTGTTGAATCAAATTCATGTGTTGAAATAAAATTCATGTGTTGAATAAAATTCATGTGTTGAATAGAAATTCATGTGCTGAATAGAAATTCATGTGTTGAATGGAGTTCATGCATTGAATAAATTCTTTGAAAAATAAAAATAACATTTTTATCATATATATAGATTATATAAAATACTAGTGTTTTAAATAAATTGTTTTAACACCAAAAATAACATTTTTACCCTATATATGAACTATATAAAATAATCGTGTTTTGAAATAAATTGTTTTACAATAAAAAACACATTTTTATGATATATATGAATGATATAAAATAATCATGTTTTGAAATAAATTGTTTTACAATAAAAATCACATTTTTATGATATATATGAACTATATAAAATAATTGTGTTTCGAAATAAATTGTTTTATAATAAACATCACATTTTTATTATATATATGAACTGTTAAAAATATAATTCATGTGTTGAAATAAAATTCATATGTTGAGATAAAATTCATGTGTTCAATAGAAATTCTTGTGTTGAAATAAAATTCATGTGTTGAATAGAAATTCATGTATTGAATCAAAATTCATGTGTTGAAATAAATAGCTGCTGGATAAAAATACCGTTTTTATCAAATGCGTGAAATGAATATGGTTTTGAAATCGAAGAATGAACTATATATATATATAATTGAAATAAATTGAATAACGAAACTGCAGTTCGTGTTTTGAAATCGTGATTTCAAACGATTAGTGTGGGAGATCCGACCATCGGATTTTTCCGAAACCGAAACCGTAGGGTTCGCTTTGGAAATACCTTTCTAACGACACCCACTATGTAAAGATCCAACGGTTGGATTGTCTGGAATGTTTAATTCAAATCTGAAGAAAAACATCGCCAGAATCGATTATATATATATAAAAAAATTAAATCGAATAACGACGCTGTAGTTCGTACTTTGAAATCGTAACTTCAAATGATTAGTGCGGGAGATCCGACCGTCGGATTTTCCCGAAACTGAAACCGTTGGATTTTGTTTTGAAAAGATCTTCTAATGTTATAAAATTTGTGAAGATCTAATGGTTATATTTTCAGATATGTGTAAATCAAATCTGAAGAAAAACAGCGCCATAGCCGCGTTATGGCCTGAAGCGTCGTTTGAATGAATTGGCTATTTTTAATTGAATAAAAATAGCGATAAATCGTTATAAAACATTATAAACGATACGGAATGGAAATAAACCGAATTTACCCAGTTTATTGGATATTTGATGGTTGAATGTGTTTGGAGTGAAAATTACAATTAAGAACAGAATTATTGATGTCGAATAATTTAACCATTGAAATGAATTGATTTAAATTCTAAATATACGTGAATTATTTGAAAAGGCCGAGTTAAATCTCATTTCAAATAATTGATCGGCGGTAAGAAGTCGATGATGAAGACGGTGGTTGAAGACCAGAGATCTTCACCTCGGTTGGTTGACTACTGATGTCTTGATTGGGAGGCATCCTGAAATATAGATAATAAGTGGTGATTGTCCAGACGTACTTGGAGATCGATGGATATGCGAGGTATGTGGTGCCTCCGGTTTCGTTCAGACCCAGAACGAACTTGTAAATGGACTGTGTGTCTGACATTGGATTTTGTTCTGTGCTGATTGATCTCTATTAAATATATATATCTGTTTGGCGGCGGAGAATTTATTCTCTTGCTTAACGCCCTTCTCTGAGACGTACGAGCTCAGAGGTTATATATCGATAGAAATCAGTTGCATAGAGTGAATTGTCTGTGTGGCATGCCTAAGTGGCAAATGATCAAGGCTTCTGTTGAAAAGCAAAGTCTTGAGGTAGATGATCAAAGCACGGCCTGTGTGGCATAGCTTTTTGTATAACGTTGATTCGCGAGCCTCACACCCCGGTATGAATCAGAAACGGGAGAGGACATCAGGGAGGGCATGCATTTCCTTCTAGCTAGGGTGGTGTCAGTGACCTACCAGCCGTAACATTTACATTATTTTCACCCATGTGGTTGTTGCTGTTGCGAGGCGCCTCGGATATATCGGTGACTATGTGGAGCCGATGGAGTCATTTGGCTCATTGACGCCCCAAAGGGCGGGGAAACGCAGTGTTCAGGCATTTTAATCCACATCGGTGGACCGACCTTGATGATCCAAGGGCCACCTGAGTCTGGGTCCTGAGACATGGGCTAGAGCGTCTCGAATTCAGTGAGGACGATCCCTCGCCTCGGTTCATGACGGAAATCCACTGTAGACACGGGCTAGAGCTCCTATTGTACATATTATGTTTGTTTCCACTGTAGACATTTATGTATAGCTGAACTGTATTTGTACTAAGTATGATCCTGTATACTGTGTAACTCTGATGATTATGTTTATCCAGTGTATTATTTGTGCATTATCTGCTTTATTTATTTCTGTTCTGTTGTTTCTGTTTATGTGTTATATTCCAAATATTACCCTTGCCACCGTCGTACGGGGTTTTGGGGTCGTCACAATGTGGTATCAGAGCTTTGGTTAAGCTTAGCTCAGGAATATAACATATTAACTAACTCGTCAGAGATAGAACTAGTAGAGTTCTAGGACGAATAACTCATTATAGATAAGATTAGTAATGTCCTAGTATGTGTATAGCAGAATCAGAATAACTCGTTAGAGATGGGGTCAGAAGTGCCCCAGAATGAGTTGAGAGTTATATGTTTATAAATAATGTCTTTGTGATTATATATATAGTCTGGTTTTAGAAATATGATTTTTGAATATATAAAAGATATATATATTTGAAAAGTTAAAAACAATTTGATTGTTGTTTGTGTTGTGTGATTGTGAGTTTGATTAACCAAATGATTAGAATGATAGTTAATTTAATCAATAAGAGAATGATGGTAAATTTATGCAATTAAATCAAGTATCGAACTGATTTAAAAATAGATAGAAGTATATACATGTGCATTATATATGTTTGAATAGGTAAATGGATTAGCTGTTGAGTAAAGAATTTATTTTCTTGCCCGACAAATAGGTAAACCTTAATGAGTTGGATGCGCAATTTTATTTATTATATCAACTCCTGTGAATGCCATTGGATGCCGAGTGCTGGTTGTTCTGTGTGTAATAATAAATGTCGCCATAGGATAGTAACAATTAATTTTGAACTACACTACATGGCATACTTCTTTAAGATAGGCATACTTCATCATATACCACATAAGCATTTGGAGCTTGTGTGACGAGGTTGAAGATTTACCATACGAGCGAGAGGCCTATATGGCGATGACTATATATTACAGGTTGAACTGGTGACTGATGTGGACCATATAAAATGTAACGGTCAATTGCAAGATTAATAAAAAAAAACCATACGGGTCTGGAGATGACAATAAACACGTCTCTCTGGTCATTAAGGCACAAAAACCATTTATAGGGTGACGAGAATTTATTCTCTGGAGTTATGATCTATACATACTCCCCTGTGGACACCGGAATATATCACTATAAATATGTGCATGCTTATTAGGATTTATTGGGTACCTAATACGGCCCAATAAATTTCCAAACCCCTCCACGTACAAAGGAGGTTATGGCGAAATTTTTCGAAAATTTAGGGTGTTAGCCAAATTTTTCAAGAATTTGAAAATTCTTAGAAACTGAAAAGTTGGAGAATGGAAGCCAGAAGGAAAGTTCAGTCGGTTAATTAAACAACTTTCGACTTCGTTCCTTTTCGAGGACGAAAAGTTTTAAATGGGGGAGATTGTAACAACCCGAAAAATCTGAGCCAATTTAAAATTTTTAATTTGGCTATTTTAGTGGATTTTAGATATTTAAAATAAATTATTTTAAATAATAACGACGAAAAGTATGTTTGAATCGATGTTTGAAAATAAATATAATTATTTTTAATTATAAACAGGGCCTGAAGTGGCGCGGCAGTTTCAAAATTTGAATTCGAACTTTGACTGACTGTACCGGGTGCAAAATGAAACGGGTTTTAGTAAAACCAAAAGTATTTAAATATGTCAGTGAATATCTTTCTAACGAATCTGAAAAACCGAAGTTTCGTAGCGGGATTCAAAAGTTATGGCCAAATAAATTTTCAGAAAGGTCGCTATAGAATATATATAGCCCTTGAAAATAGACATTATGCAAACGAACTCAGAATTCGACGAAACCACTTTTGTTGGATCCGGGATGTCAAATTGTTGCTAGGTTTTAAATTTCATAATTTTTGAAGTTAGTATGTGAGCATGGGAAAGGAAAATGTGTTTGGCCGATTTCTGTTAAATTGGATCGACCAGAAAATGGCCATTTTTCAAACGGTCCCAGAATTTGACGAAACTAGTTTTGTTGGGATCGTATTATCAAAACATAGCTAGTTTTATTTTTCTAGAATTTTTGGGATCAGTATGTGGCCCCGGAAAATTGAAATGTACGTTCAAAACAAATATTGAATGTTTAATATTTTAATTCGAAGAATAACTGACTGAAACAGTCGAATGGGCCTACGAAACATATCCCATTGTGTTCGGAATGAGGGTATTTGGCTAGGAGCGACAGTCTTTGGGTTCGAATCGGGGTTCATATGGAGAAAAGATAATTAATAGATTTAATTGAATTAAAAATTAATTATATAATTCCCTGGCCAATCAGAATCCTCCATCACAATTCTCTCTCACCGATAATACCCCAGGCGACGATGGAAAGGGGTTCCAACCTTCCAGCTCCGATTCCCTTCAAACCACTCAACGAAATTCAAAGCTCCTTTGGAGTAATTTGTTGATCGAAGTGCTCTCTTCAAATCCATACTAAGTTTGGGAATTTTCGACGCCTGTACAAGTAGATCTGACCCTCGAAAGTCACGGCGTTCAAGTGCCGATTCTCCTCCACCGTAGGTTTGAGTTGGTTGCGCTTCCATGGGGTGGTGCGCCTCTCCTAGCCCATCAACGTGGCACAAGCCGATCGCGTTCAAGTGCTTCAGATTTGGTGAAAAATCGAAACCTAGATTTGAAGATCTTGCTGAGGTAACGGTCTGTTCTAATTTGAACTTATTTTTACACTTTTAAGTGTTGCAAACTTTTAAAAATCATATCTTTTTACTATGTGGTCGAAATCTAGTGAAACAAGAGATAGTGGACTCATGTGGACGTTTTCTACATTTTAGAAGAGACCGGATATTTTTCTGAGCTTTCTACAATTTTTGGTGGAGTGGAACCCAATGTGAGATTTCTGAATTATAAACGATATGGAAACAAAGATGTATAAATTATATAGTCGAAGTATGAGTTATAAACGTTGTACACCTCATGTATAAGCGTTGTATAAGTTGTATGTTCGATGTATAAGTTATATATGCATTGTAAAAGTGATATATGCGTTGAAATAAATTGAATTGATATTGAAATGAAATCGAAATATAGTTATATACGTATATATATATATATATACACTCCCCTCGTCCACAGACCATGGACGATATATATTGGTTGTGATATTGTTTTGATTATTGGTTGATATGAAAATTTGGTGAATATCATGAATGGTTGATTTGAAATGATTGACTGTGGTTGAAATCCCAATAGGATTAGCATATGGGAAAATTCGTCTGCATACAAACTAGATATTGAAAATCCCCATTGTCAAAAGCTGCGAGGCTTTAAGGTAGAGCGAGGAGCCGTACTAGGGACAGTGCCGGTTTTAACTACCCTGCCGTTATGCTGCCAAAATTTTCTGAAATGTTTTTGTGTTTGATTCAAATTCATGTGTTGAATAAAATTCATGTGTTGACATAAAATTCATGTGTTGACAAAAATTCATGTGTTGAAATAAAATTCATGTGTTGAATAGAAATTCATATGTTAAATAGAAATTCATGTGTTGAATGGAGTTCATGTATTGAATAAATTCTTTGAAAAATAAAAGTAACATTTTTATCATATATATAGATTATGTAAAATACTAGTGTTTTAAATAAATTGTTTTAACACCAAAAATAACATTTTTACCCTATATATGAACTATATAAAATAATTGTGTTTTGAAATAAATTGTTTTACAATAAAAATCACATTTTTATGATATATATGAACTATATAAAATAATCGTGTTTTGAAATAAATTGTTTTTCAATAAAAATCACATTTTTATGATATATATGAACTATATAAAATAATCGTGTTTTGAAATAAATTGTTTTACAATAAACATCACATTTTTATGATATATATGAACTGTTAAAAATCTAATTCATGTGTTGAAATAAAATTCATGTGTTAAATAGAAATTCATGTGTTGAAATAAAATTCATGTATTGAATAAAAATTCATGTGTTGAAATAAAATTCGTGTGTTGAAATAAATAGTTGCTGGATAAAAATACCATTTTTATCAAATACGTGAAATGAATATGGTTTTGAAATCGAAGAATGAATTATATATATATATATATATGTATATAAACATAATTGAAATAAATCGAATAACGAAGCTGCAATTCATATTTTGAAACTGTGATTTCAAACGATTAGTGCGGGAGATCCGACCTTCGGATTTTCCCGAAATCGAAACCGTTTGGTTCGCTTTGGAAATATCTTTCCAAGACACCCACTTTGTAAAGATCCGACGATTGGATTGTCTGGAATGTTTAATTCAAATCTAAAGAAAAAACAGCACCAGAATCGATTATATTTATATATATATATAATTAAATTAAATCGAATAACGATGCTGCAGTTCGTATTTTGAAATCGTAACTTCAAATGATTAGTGCGGGAGATCCGACCATCGGATTTTCCCGAAACTGAAACCGTTGGTTTTTTGAAAAGATCTTTCTAATGGTATAAAATTTGCGAAGATCCAACGGATAGATTTTCAGATATGTGTAAATCAAATCTAAAGAAAAACAGTGCCACGGCCGCGTTATGGCCTGAAGCGTCGTTTGTGAATTGACTATTTTAAATTGAATAAAAATAGCGATAAATCAATATAAAATATTATAAATGATATGGAATGGAAATAAACCGAATTTACCCGGTTTATTGGATATTTGATGGTTGAATGTGTTTGGCGTGAAAATTACAATTAAGAACAGAATTATTAATGTCGAATAATTTAACCATTGAAATGAATTGATTTAAATTCTAAATATACGTGAATTATTTGAAAAGTCCGAGTTAAATCTCATTTCAAATAATTGATCGGCGGTAAGAAGTCGATGATGAAGACGGTGGTTGAAGACCGGAGATCTTCACCTCGGTTGGTTGATTACTGATATCTTGATTGGGAGGCATCCCGAAATATAGATAATAAGTGGTGATCGTCCAGACGTACTTGAAGATCGATGGATATGCGAGGTATATGGTGCCTCCGGTTTCTTTCAGACCCAGAACGAACTTGTAAATGGACAATGTGTCTGACATTGGATTTTGTTCTGTGCTGATTGATCTCTATTAAATATATATCTGTTTGGCGATGGAGAATTTATTCTCTTGCTTAACGCCCTTCTCTGAGACGTATGAGCTCAGAAGTTATATATCGATAGAAATCAGTCGCACAGAGTGAATTACCTGTGTGGCATGCCTAAGTGGCAAATGATCAAGGCTTATGTTGAAAAGCAAATCTTGAGGTTGATGATCAAAGCACGGCCTGTGTGGTATAGCTTTGTGTATAACGTTGATTCGCGAGCCTCACACCTCGGTATGAACCAGAAACGGGAGAGGACATCAGGGAGGGCATGCGTTTCCTTCTAGCTAGGATGGTGTCAGTGACCTACCAACCCTGACATTTATATTATTTTTACCTGTGTAGTTGTTGCTATTGCGAGGCGCCTCGGATATATCGGTGACTATGTGGAGCCGATGGAGTCATTTGGCTCATTGACGCCCCAAAGGGTGGGGAAATGCAGTGTTCAGGCATTTTAATCCACATCGGTGGACTGCCCCTGACGATCCAAGGGCCCACCGAGTCTGGGTCCTGAGACACGGGCTAGAGCGTCTCGAATTTGGTGAGGACGATCCCTCGCCTCAGTTCATGATGGAAATCCAATTTCCAAATACGTGACTGTGCGGTTTTGATTGTATACCTATATATGGCAACATGATATATGGTACCCCTGTCGTCTATGACTGATAGTTATGATTGAAATTGTTTTTGAAACATATAAACACTAGTAATAATACCAAATGCTTTTGTTTTATTCGTATCAAGCATATTTTGGCCATTATAAGGTAAAACTCTATCCTCCGGTTTGCGTTGCATTGTGTGATGGGAACTGAGTCTTATAATGGCTTCATTTTTATAAAAAGCATTGCGATGTTTTAAAAGATTTACTTGTTTTAAAGCACTAGCAATCCAATGGAGTAAACCCGTTCTGCGAAAATGGCGTGGTCCCGTGATTGGCCTTATTATAAAATATGTTAAGTAGATTTCTCATACCAGTCCCATGACTGACTCGTAGTTTGTTTCACTTGCAAACTCGGGTGCCCCTCTTTCTACACGGGCAGACTTGTATTCAGGTTTTAGCAGGCTCTTTCTGGATAGCTGGAGCAGAAGATGGATTCTACCATTTATCTCTTTTTATGTTGTTCAGCTCCTATTGTACATATTATGTTTTGTTTTCCGCCATAGACATTTATGTATAGCTGAACTGTATTTTGTACTAAGTATGATCCTGTATATTGTGTAACTTTGATGATTATGTTTATCCAGTGTATTATTTGTGCATTATCTGGTGTATTTGTTTATTTCTCTTCTGCTGTTTCTGTTTATGTGTTATATTCCAAAGATTACCCTTGCCACCGTCGTACGGGGTTTTGGGGTCGTCACAATGTCTGACTCTGTTTTTGTTTTGCCTTCTTTCTTTCGTCCCCCCCCCCCTCAGATCCACAGGGAGGGAATACCACCGCTTAGTTCAGATTCTTTTCAAGCTCGAAGATTGTGATGTATTGCTTTGGATTCTTTGCTTTACTGTTATGGCTGGCTATTGCTTAATTGGGGAATTATGTTATGTTATTTTGTATTATGCTTCTTTTGAGAAACAAGACAGATATTTTATGTTTTGGTGTTGATGTTTGAAACAACCCTTATGGAATAAAAGTTATAATTGTTTTTCGCTACTTAAATTTGTCTATTTTGTAATTTTATCTTTTCTATACTCTTATGACCCCCACTAAAGTTAATGTATTCCCCTTGTGAGTGACCTTAATGGAGGTCAATACAAGAAATTTTACCTTTACCTACCAATATTTTACCTACCAATAAATATGGGTAAGTAAAGAGAACCTTTATCTTCCAATATTTAATGTTAAAATTTATTGGTAGGTAAATATTGTCAATGTTATAAAATTGTTGAAGGATGATTATCTACCAATATTTGTAGGTTTGTAAAATGTATTTCCTACACGTATATAGAAGGGGAATTTGTTTTGCGATTAGTCCCTACATTTTTCTCATATCATTTTGACATTTCGTTAAAAATAATGCTGAGTTGTGTGATGATGTATCAAAAAAATATTCTATCAACTTTTTTGACTTGAATATTTCGTTTACATATTCTAGCAATGTTTTTTGTAAAATCATTTCTAATTATTTTGAAATATGGAATAATTAACAGTTAATGAATTGATAAACAATAATTAATTTGTAAATCATATCTAACGGTACAAATCTCAATCCATGTGATCACTTTTGTGGATCCACGTAGTCTCTTTTGATTGGCCACAGTATAAACCACAAAGACTGCCACTACAAATAAATAGCAATAATCTTGATGACAACAATTTATTATATATTAGTTCTATTCATGCACCGAAGATTGCTAAATATAAACTGAAAAATGTAATAAAACACTAGACACCGCATATTGCTTTACACACAACATGTCTTTTACAAAATTATCCTTATATTCATCTTTTCTATCCTGTCTTTTCAAACCTAAAATCCATTTACCCAAAAGTAGAAATTCTTTTCACCAACATCAAATATAACAAATTGAACTTTTATTTTAACATTAATATTGTATAATTTTATGCTTTTAATTTTTTTAATCAATTTGAGTGAAATAACTAACGTGAAAAAGAAAATTAAAACACTTTTAAATTATACCGGTTATTCTTATTATTGTCATAATTGAAATTTTAGGTTTCATGATAAGATATTTTTTCATTAAAATATGTAATTTTAACCAAATTTCATTATTTTATGGTTAGTTTCATGGATTTTATGTAAAATTTTAGAAAGAAATTAAGGAAAAAAGGTGTTTTAGTAATGGATTTTTATAGGAAAGAAACTGTGTATGTTAAGCGATTTTTGGTATTTGAATAGAATTTTCCTTTATTATAATTGCTATGTTTACATAACTTAATATAATATTATATTATAAAGGTTAAGTATGATCAAGATATTTTTAACAAAACACTATCTATAAAACAATTTATCGGTCAAAATATTGATAATTTATTGCAATATATTCATAATTGCATACATATTCATATTCTAATAATTTGATATATAAATATTGTATCATTTTATTCCCAAACAGAACAAATGGTTAAAATGGTAAGTGATGAACATTATAAAGTGGGATCCAAGGAAAGGAATACATTGATAGAGAGGTCACACATTAAGGTAGTAATGTACAAATAATGCATGATTTCTCGGTAATTATTTCCCGATCATAACAAGGTAGTAAATCACCAAAATTTACATTATAATTATTTAATATATGACATTAAGGTAGCAATTATTTACAATAACAATTTGAGCTACAATCTTCTTACCTTTTTAGCAACATCTTCAATGCAAAAAATTTGGAAACTAAATATGAAAATGTATAAAAGTTTAAATCATAGTAAAACACCATTTATGTGTAAATATAAAAAAAATTGCTTTAAAATAACCAAATATGTTACTAATTACCCCAAAATTCCTTATGGAAATATTAATGAATTTGAGATTTAATTTGTATACCTTTCCACCAATATATAATCCTTGGTGTGTTAGTTTATTGTAACTAATTTTGGTAAAAAAATGTAATATGAATCAGCAATTGAAAACAAAAGTGGAGTATGGTAAATTGGGAAACAAAGTGAATGAATCAAAATACTAATAGTAACATTGAGTCATATATGGGTTTAAATTTTTGGACACATCTCCACTCTAAATTTTTTTGTAACTATTTTAATAAGAAATTGTATAAACATAGAATTTATAATCTTCATATTTATGTATAAATCTTGCCTATGAGCTCTTTTATAGAGGAAATTTTCACATATTAAAACACTGGTTCATGTAATTTGCCATTAATTTATTTTCTTCCATATTGCTGCACTCCTTTTCTTCCTTTTTTTGCCATTAATTTATTTCCTCTGATATCGCTGCTCTCCTTTTCTTCCTTTTTCACCTTAAATAATAAGCTTTCCCTCAAAACTTTTCCAACTTCATCTGTCTTGATTTAATTTTCTTCCTCATGCATCGCTACTTTCCCCTTTCCTCCTATTTCGTCCATCATAAATTTGAAACCTCCCCTTAAATAGTTCATGCTCGGCTTTGTCACCATGCCTCATTCTTCTTCCATTTTTGATACCATGCTTGTTCTTCTTCTTAATCAGAGTTAATTTTAATTTAATCGAATCCTGTTTGTTTGTTTTTTTCCCTTTCGGTATACATCTGTTAACTCAATTATATTGGTAACGGACGATGTGTATTTACAATTTTGCAGGACGAAAGAAGAATGACGACGATTTAATTTGGCAACGGAGGAAGATGAAGGATTTGGAAAGGAGGGAGTGTAAGAAGGCGGTGATTCTTTTAATATCTGTTAATATTCTTATATCATATACAATTTCAAATTAGTCATTTGAGGTAAGTTATTTTATATATGTAGGTTTCTTTTGATTGCTTGGGAATACAATGATTGATGGTACATATCAATTCAATTTGTTTTGAGTTCTTTTAAAAAAATAGTTTTGGATCTTTGTATTTATGGTGGGTTAACTTACTTCTTTGTGCATTGCAAGTGCATTTTTTGACAGGCATCTTGGTTGTAGTGTTTTTTCGATTGTTGGTGAGGAACAGGTAATTATTTTTGGGTGTTTTGTGACTTGCTAGTGTCTTCTTGGCTGCCTTGCAGGTGTTTTTTCCTTGTTCTTCATCGTGTATTTGTTGTGGTGGTCTATGCTGGTTGAAGTTGCTAAGTAATACGCTCGTTTGAGCTTGTAAGGGTTTTGCTGCGAAATTAACTTATTTCTAGCTTATGATTATTGATAAAGACTACTTTGCAACTTGTCCTTGGTGAGAGGTGCTTTTCAGGGGTTATTGTGTGTTCCATTACTTTGCAAATTGGTGATACCATGTTCTCATAAAAATAAAAATCTACGGGAATGATACATAATATACTATGATTGTTTCTAGTTTATGATTGTTTCTTTTCAATTTACTACGCTATTTTATTATTATAGGTACGACAGATGACTGGACAAATTCTGGAGCATGAAGCCGATGACTAAAACTAGAGTGAGAGTGTAAGTGACTGTGTACATGTATACGAGTAAATGAGTATGTAGTAAGGAGCCAATGTATACGAGTGAATTGTAGCAAGGAAGTGTATGAATAAGTGATTGTGTAATAGTAAGGAAATAGTATGTGTACTATTCAGAAGTGTAATAAATATTTATTTCAATAAATATTTGTTATTTGTTTAAAAATAAATTATGTGTAAATATTCAATTCTTGTAAATACTTATTTATAGTAAATAATTCCATATGTCCTAAAAAATGATGTCATATGTGCTAATCAAATGATGACACATGGATAAATTATTGTTTGACACAAGAACCAACCGTTAAATGCCAAGTGTCGGCATTAATATATGACATGTGTATACTACCATGACAACCATGTAGGATGACACATCATCAGCCATATCAGCAGTCATGTCGGATGACACATCATCAAACACATCGGCTGATGACTCATTATTTGAGTCATAACATAGTGGGGTTCATTGATTCTTTTACCTACCAATATCAATAAGTGTAGGCAAAGATCTTTCTCTACTAACCTTTACCTACCAATTTAATATTGTTAGCTAAAATATATTACCCACCACTATGTTAGTTTTACCTACGCTTATAATTGGTAGGTAATGATCCCATTTTCTTGTAGTGGGTGGGGTGTTACAAAAATGATGTAATTCAAATCCACTCACCTTATTTTCTTTCCAAATCCTAGATCTGGTCCAGATCTAGCATTCCATGGTTTTCCCCTAATTGGATTCAGAACCTAACGGCCATGGATTCATAATTTTTTACCAAAAGAAAAAGGGAAGAAAGAGGAAGAAAATTGAATAGACCAAATCTAGAAAATTACCTCACTTTGCATATGATTCTGAACACCTTCTTTTTAATTTTCATTCTTTTCCTCCAGATCTTGATTCAGAATTTTTCTAAACTAATTATCTTATTTTTCTTAAGAGATTTGAGGAGGAGAAAGAATGGCAGAGCTTAGACGTTATCTCATAGAATGCGAGATTTAGGCTAGGCTCTGCTAGCCTATTTATAGGTGTTTAGGATCTTATCGTACACGCAGCGCTGAGTCAGCATTCGAACTTGGTTAAGAAAACAGTCTAGATTCATTAATGAACCTGACTGGATATAGGGTGGGTCGACCCCGACTTTAATATTTTTCTCTTTTTTCTTTTTCTGCATATGGTCTTCAGTTTTGAATTGATTTGAATATGTTTATATATAAGGCCCTTATATGTATACAAAACTTGTAATGACCATTTTTCGCGTATATATATACGCACAACTTTTGTTTCGTTTTCAAAATTCAAATGGTGTTGCACCGTTATTTGATTCTTGCCATATATCTCTGATTTCGGCCTTATCTTGAACTTTATCTCGCGTATATATATATATATATACACACACACACACACACACACATATATATTCTCATATATATATACATATATTTTCTTTACATCCTTATATGTATTTTTTTTCTTATATGTGTGTTTATACATATTTCCTCTCACGAAAATATGACGGCGGCGGGGATCGAACTTTGTACCTCTTGTATGCAAGTCACATGCTCTAACCAACTGGGCTATTAAAGCTATTGTTAACAAGGTTTAGAACAATGTTAGTTATTGTTCTTTTCTTATTCATCTTTTTCATGTTTGTTACAATATTTCATTGCATGAATCTTTTTCTTTTATTTCTCCTTTATTATTAATGCATAATCAGTGAATGCAACATATTTAAACCGCATGCAACCAATTCTTTCTTTATTTTAATGCATGCATTACATTTTTATTTGCATTAATATTTTCTTCCTCATATATATATATATTTATGTCAATGCATATCTACATACATATGCATTATTTAATTATAAAAATGTGGGGTGTTACATTCTCTCACCCTTAGGAAATTTCATCCTCGAAATTTGATAAGAGTAAAAATCAATTAACCCCGCGCATAATATACATCTATCATGTATGCATCCAATTTTTGCAAATGTTGTGCACTTGTGCGAAGTGAACTACAACATAATAATACATGTATGCCTAAGCGGTACCTCCTATCTATATGCAAGTTTTTCAAAACTCCTTTTAAAATATGATGCTCACATCCTAAATATACTAGCAGTTCTCCATGAATGCAATATTTTGAAAATCAAAATATATTTTCATCCAAATTTCCCACATTCTTGAAGAGCAAGAGCGCAGTTCATCCAATTGTTGCAACCAAAATCCTACCAACCAACTTTATTTTTCGAATTTCAGAAAAATCTAATTTTCTAAATTCGATTTCTTATGTTACTAAAAGGTGGAAAACAGAAAACTTCACATCTTCCATTTTTCCTTTTCAACCTTTTTTCCAACCGTACTTGGATTTTATGAAACTATTTATAAAGATTCCCCTATTTTCCTATCCAAGCACAACCCACATAAGAAAATTTTCTTTGTTACAGCTTTCTTTTTTTGTCTTATCTTTGAAATTTTCATTTTTATCCATCTTTTCTCATAATTTGTCAAGTTTGTCGCTTTACTGAATTTGTTGTTTCCTTTTTAGTTGTACTATTTCTCCTTTCTTAGCTTATTTAATCATTTGATCTAAGCTCAATTCCAAATAAGCCTTCTAGTCTTTCAACTAAAACAGGAAAACAAATGCTCTACAAAGCTATTAATATGGGCCAAGAATCTCAGGATTATATCCCACTTAGACATAAAAGTCCAAACCGTGGGATCCACGATAGGTTTAGGTGTTACCCTAACTACCAACAGGAACAAAATAACAGAACAATCCCAACAAAAATACAATAACGGGTTGTACCCCTAACATGAAAAATAGCAACAGGATCTAAATACTTACTCACCCTTCACTATCTGGTAGTCATCACTAGTCTTAGCAGTGTACCATCAGTCATTCAAGCAACACCCTAGGCTTTTAAATGCTTATGCATTCTACGGGAACTTACTATTATTTCAAGATAATACTCACTATTTTCTTCATAGCCTCCAAAAAATTCTCGTCTTTCCTAGGCACTAATCCTTACCTACTCCATACTTTTTAAAACACGGTTTGGCCTTTTCATTTAAACTTTCTTCCAAAAATTTAAAAGTGTCAAAATTTTATTTTCCTCATGAAAACTTACTTTTGCCAAACCATAAAAACACGTCATCTTAAAAAAATGTAAATCATTTATTTTTTTCGAATCACAAAAACTGGAGTAGATAAGGACAACTATTTCTCAATCGGGTTCATAACTTGTTCTTACATATAAGGTCGGTTCGATTTCTTACTATAAGGTGCAAACATCTACTTTATTCTTAATTTCTACACTTATTTTGTCCACCCAACAAAATTTTCTTTATTAAAACAATTTATGAAAAATTATTGTCAAAAGAATAAAGACTTTAAAACTTTCTTTACTGAAAATTCCGGTTTTCAAAAAAATGCAATATTTTTTAAGTTTTGCTTTTTAATCCATTCATGCAATATAACAAGAAAACTAGCGAGCTATACACGCTTTATAATATGAACCTTTCACTGAGGGAATTTTATTTTAAACAATTTTTTTGCAACAAATCACTATTTATAAAATTTACCCCATTTTACTTCATAACCCAATATGTACTTCTTTACATATTTAAAACATAACCTTTATGATTAAAACTTGAAAACACCATAAACCATTTTCCCAAAACTTTTACAACTTCAAGTTCTTAAAAGTTAACAATGGGTTAGACTCAAAGCGGGTTTCCAATTTTTCTAGGCTTTCCTAGACACTCCCACAAAGTCAATTCTCTCAACTATATATATTCCCAATCCAATTTTCTCTTTTTAACCTTTTTCCAATTTATAACATTTTACCACCAAACCCACTAACCCAACATACTAATAATATGGGATTTATCTTTCTTCCATACAAAGTATATTGTACACTTCCCTCGCATATTTCCTAAGGGTCTCAGATTTCCATATTCATTCCTTTAATGTACAAAACAGACATCTACCATATTATACTCTTTCTGTTTAGTGGGTTCCTCTATGGATCTAGGTATATATATATAATATTTATATAAAAAAAATACAAATACGTTCACTCACTATCTATACAGGAATCCTAAACCTAAGCTCTCATACCAAATGTAACAACCCGAATTCCGACTGACCGGTTTTTTTTCGAAATTCTAATCCATCGAAACCCGTGTTTGTTGCTCTGGTATCCTGCAGAAAAGAAAGAGATATAAATTATATCAGATCTCAAAAAATATCTCACAGCGGAATGGATAAAGTATAATATAATCAAAGTATAGCCTTACCGCAGTAATAATACTGCCTAACCAGTATCCAAAGCTATCATATCTCTGCCACAAATCTGATCTGCGAGTATATTATGAGGAGGGGGGGTCAGAACACAAGTCCTGGTGAGTGGATTTAAACTATACACTTTGAGTAATCCTACATATACTGTTCAATCACATTTTCTTATTTATTAGGTTACTTGGGTTAACAACACTCAAGGCTTACACACACGTCGTACCCATTTACTTCCTAATGGATTAACCTAATACAGTATATATGTAGCTACCCCCAATATTGAGGTACACCCCATGGTACCCCACTCGCACGGTCTCCACAGTAATGCCATAGAAATGAATGCAGTCCCTCATCCTACGCTGGGGAGACATACGGATCTCTACATAACAATATTACATTCCCATATATCTGCCGTTACTATGCTAGGTAAGCATAAAGACTGCCACCTTTTATCTAATCAGATTCAATACCACAGTAATGCCCTCAAGTCTATGATACACCACCCAGAGCAGATATGCATGTATCTAGACTTTCCCACGTATGTATCGTCAATCGTATTCGATGCCTTAACCGTACATAATGTCCACCAAAATCCGTGTCAGGGCTATACAAGAAACACAGAACTCGGTCGGGAGCTTTTCCATATATGTACAGGCCCGCCTTTAAGAGCCTCAAAATACAGATACTCCTACGGTCTGTTTTTCATGGTGGCTATAGCCCCACCTCGGCCCTTCCTCAACTAGTAAAGACTACAAGAGCTAAGCGAATTGCCCCTAACAAACAATCTAAATATCCAGTTGGCGTCTCCCCTCAACCAGCGTACATCGATAGTGAAAGGTGAATGGTCTATTGGGCTCAGCTCTAGTCTTTTCGCATCCCATTGGCTGCCGATAACGAGTACCCGATGATATACTATCCTTATTGGTCCTGATCTCTGCCTCCCAGTTGAGGCGACCGCCGAATCAACCTAGTGTCACCTCGTCACAGCATTCTGACTGCAAAACTACTTTTACAGTCAAGGCCCACCCACTTGGTAGTAACGCGCAGACCCAACCTCTGCGAGCACAACCTAAACATCTGCCACCGCACAAAGGACTACCAGGAGCACCTTACGTATCTCAGTGTAACGACCTAAACTCGCCCTATCGGGAATGTCCGGATTGTTATGAGAACAATACACATTAGAACACAAAACAACAGAACATTTTATTGCTTTTACAACAATTACATCAGAGTACAAGAATATTACAGAGCATGAATAAATATAATTACATATTTGAAAATACAATATCAGATTTTTACAAATTTACAAAGCAGCGGAAAATAATAATATAAATGCGTAGCGGAAGACTAATATGCTCTGGATACAGCTTTAAGCTTCAAGCTAGAATCCTGCTGAAAGTAAATATCTGCAAAAACCAAAACTCCAAACTGCCCGTGTTGAAAAATAAGGGCACCCAGAGTTTAGATTAAGAACAATAAACTGAGGGTCAGTCATGGGAATGGTATGAGAACTCAAAAATAATTTTAACTTTTATTTTAAGGTTTGGTAAATCAAGGGAGCACGCCACTTTCGCGGAACGGGTTTCCTCCCAAGAATACCGTGCATAAAACAACGCTATGCTTTTTAGAAAAATGAAACCGTTATAAAACTCAATCCCTTGCATGTACGCCGAAGGATAGAGTTTTACCTTATAAGGGTCAAAAATGCTTAATACGCGAATTTCATCTTTTATACTATAAGTGCACAGCGTAGAAATCAAATTTGAATATAAATATATCAATCTAGGTAGCATAATATGTTATGTAAGCGGCAAAATACATTATGTCACCATATAAGTATACAACTAAAAACCGCGAAGCTCGTATTGGGAAGTTGGGTTTCCATCACGATGGCTCCTGATTCGAAAGACATATAGCGAATGTATCTCCACGGCTTACGTCCCGGCTAGAGAAAACACCGTAATACATATAATACGCATTTTGGAAGAACAATCTAGTGTTCTATCCTCATGAGCTTCTGCTGAAACAATTGCCCAATCTCCAGATGTGGAGCGACCACACCTAGCATACGCTCAGTTGACCCCATCCGTGTATATAAAGTATATTGGTCAACCTACTAATCAAACGAATCGTTCACCATCATACTGGGGTGTGAGGCTCGCGAAGTCACGCTATAGTCTTCAACCACAAGGCCCTGCTTTTCAACAAAAGCCTTGATCATAATATCTTAGCATGCCACATTGTCAATCCATACCGTACCATTGATCATCCATTAATATATAAACGGGTGTTAAGCAAAGAATAAATTCTCCACCACCAACATTTATATATTAAACAGAAAATCAATAACGTGATATTTAAGGAATACAATGTCAGACACACAATCCATTTACAAGCTTATGCTTTGGGTCTGAGCGAAAACCATATTCGGTAGACTTCCAAGTATGTTTGGATAGCTATCAACTATTCCATCGTCTTGGGTGTATGGCCCAATCAAGATGTCAATAATCATCCATACGACTCGAAAATTACACGGTCTTCAACGGCCGTCTCCATCTTCGATCTTTAATCGTCGTATGGATGATTCAGAATGGGTTAAACCCGGTCTTTCCGAATAATTCGCGTAATTTAAAATCATGTGCTATAAGAAACACAAACAACGCCTCATTCCAAATCAAGAATATTAATTCTTATTTAATCTAATTAAAGATTCATTAAAACTCTATCTAGTTTTTCAATCTTTCAAAAATCATACTTAATGATCATTCAACCTTTAAGAAATTAATCTTAATTTGTTCAATTTAAATTTAAAATATTAAATTAGAAAATCTCCTTTTTATTAAATCCTTGTTAAAAAATTAATAAAACTCAAAACTCAGTCTCACTGTTTAATCTGGTTTTAAGAACAAATGTCGTTTAAAACATCGCTCATAACCAACCCAAAAATAAATTTTCAATCATGTTTATTAATTGAAAAACCTCTTTTTAAATCTTTATTAAAGATTTAATCTTTTCTCAAATAGGATTCAAGAACAGTGTTATTTAAGACACTATTCACGACAAAATTCAAAATCCAATTTAATATTAAATATTAAGCTTTAAATAGGAATATCTCGACTTATACTCAATATTAAGTTCTAAAACCAACAAATATTATATTGGAAATAACAATATTTAATATCTTCCAAATTCCCAAAATAATATCTGTATAATTGCTAAATTCAATACTGAAATAACCCGAAGATGATTTCCATTCAAAACCATTCTAAAATATTCATTAGAAACCCTTGGTCATTAAATTCCTTTATTTATTTATTAATAAATCACTTGTTTTGATTAAAATAACTTTTATCTTCAAAAATTGGAATTTCCATTTAAAATCCTTTTTAAATTATTTATTATGAATTTACATAATTTTCCTTATTTTTAAATATTAAAAACAGTCCTTTTCAGTTCAAACGACGTTTCAGGTCACTTAATTTCAACGGCGCTTTTTATTCAAATTTGATTTAAACATTTTTCAAAAATCTAACCATTGGATTTCAAACATAAATACTCGTTGGAAAACTCTTTTCGATATGAACCCGTAGGTTCCGATTTCAAAAGAATTCGATGGTCGGATCTTCCGTTACGTCTAATCAAAGTTCAACGGTCGAAATTCGCGAACGGTTGCTCCGCGAAAAGTTCTATTCGAACCATAATATATATATATATTTCATCTATTTCCTTTATAAAACGTATTTTAAAACATTTATAAATTTATTCCAGAACAATTCAAACTTCGGTTTTAATTTTAAACCAGATACAATATTCTATATATTATTTAAAAAATAAAATAATATCCTCTTAAAATATTAATTTTAAAATCACCTCTTTCAATATTCATAATTTAAATGGATATAATTTGATAAACATGTTCGAGTTCAATTGGAGTTATTATTTTTAAAACAGGCTGAATAGCCCAATTTAATATTATATCTATTTATTATTTTATACTAGGCCAGACCTCTCACATTAGGCCTACAACTTGTGGATGCTGGATATGCCGGTCGGTTCCGGGCAGACTTAACCCACAAGTTGGCTTAACCTCATGTCAAGGCCCAATTCGTATTCGTGTACTTGGACCTCTCACATTAGGCACGACATTTGTGACTGCTGGATATGCCAGTCGGTTCCGGGCAGACTTCCACCACAAATGTGACCCAACCTCGTGTCCATATACAATTATAATCTATTATTATAATTATCCTACTGAAAATATTATTTTGAAATATTCTTTATTTCAAAGTATTTTGGTTCTTAAAATATCATTTATTTCAAAATATCCCCTTAAAAAAATCTTCATTATTCCTGAAATAACATTTATTCATATATTAAACTTTAAATAAAAATTGAAACCTTTCATATTATAATAACATTATAATAATTCTTGAATTACAAACTCTTAA
Organism: Allium sativum; assembly: GCA_030737875.1. Classification (NCBI taxonomy): domain Eukaryota; kingdom Viridiplantae; phylum Streptophyta; class Magnoliopsida; order Asparagales; family Amaryllidaceae; genus Allium; species Allium sativum. The sequence continues at coordinate 829,287,919 of CM060924.1, forward strand.
TATTAATTAATCATTTAATACAGCATTTGTTCTTATAATAATATTATAATAGCATTTTCAAAAAGGTAAAATTTTTGAATTTCAAATCTTCAATATTAATTAATCATTTATTACTGCATTAACCTCGGGTTAAGCAATATTCATTTTATTATAATAACCATTAAATAAAATTCTAAAATGTTAAATTTCAAATTCTAATCCTTCATCATTTATTACATAATAAATGAAATTCATGGTAATAACCATTCTCGTAAACATAGCGCGAGCCTACTCAATCGGCTTCATACACATTAAATGATATTTAATGTTATTAAAATCAAAATTAATTTTTAAACGGAAAACCATTTTGAAAATTTCCAAAAATCCCTCATTGGAATGAGACCCAAATCAATACCATTAATAAATGGATTTCAAACCGCGCATTTGCAAAATAATGATGATATACATTCTTTCATTACCCAAATTACATTCCAATCACACATTCAAATTACATTCCAATCACACATTCAAATTACATTTCCATAACGACATTCAATTGACATTCCAACCACATACAATAACTTTCAAAATATAATTCAAATAACAACATATCATTTGTGCACTTGGGCGATGTGTGAAAATATCAGCCCAATCAACATATACAAGTCAGGCAACTTGTATACGGTAGTGTAGCATATTCAAATTAACATAAATAATACTAAATTGAAATTAAATGGGCCAGTTATATAATTTCATATTTCAATCACCGCATCCTATTCCAACAACAATTCACAACCAAACATGCATATCACAGAATTAATTCTCAGACATTCATCACAGACATTTAAAATATATTTATTTAAGAAAATAATTAATTACTGAAAATAAAGATTGAGTGAGAAAAGAGTTCTCACACATATTGCTCTCCAAAACGTTCACCGTTATAATTTCTCCCTTATCAACTACTGACAATTGAAAAATTAACTTGCGCAACTTTACGGACGATGCGTGCTTTTCTTTTATTTGAAATGTAAGTGAGAAGGAGGTTTCATGGAGCTAAAGAACTAAATTGGGAAAAACAATTTAGGTGAAGAATATGATTTGGGGAAGAAAGAATTTTTTTTCATTGGAAGTGATAAGAGAAGAGGAACAGTAAATATGAAGAGGAAGAAAAAGAATGATAGTGGTTCTAAGAATGAATGGAAATTAGGATAAATATATAGGTGGAGAGAAAAAATAGGAACAAGAAACGTACATGAAGCGGTAAAAGGATGAATATGAATAGAGAATAAAAAGGGAATCAATGAAAAAAGAAAAGAAAGGGCAGGAATGAATGGAATAAATGAAAAGAGAGGGAATGAATAAAATGGAAAAATGAAAAGAGAGAGGGAAGGGAATAAATGAAAAGAGAGAGGATTAATAAATGGAATAAATGAAAAGAGAGAGGGAATGAATAAATGGAAAAATGAAAAGAGAGAGGATGAATAAATGGAATAAAAGAAAAGAGAGAGGGAATGAATATATAAATGGAAAAATGGAAAGAGAGAGGGAAGGGATGTTTGTGTGTAAGAAAATGAAAGGAGTATGTAGCCTATTTATACATTACTAGAATAATTCTCTTGAATGCGGTAAACACAAATGTTTCTATAGCATATCCGATAAATACCTTAACATATGATATGGTTAATTAAATTCGAGAATAAACACTATATAAAATTTTGTACAATTCATAACTTGATTTAGTAACATATGTTTAAAACCCAAAAGTATATTTTAGTTTGATTACAATTAAAACTAAAGAACTAACGTATTAGATTTAAAAAAAATATTGTGCATATCATGTTATACGATAGTCATGCTAACTACTTAATAAATGAACAAATCAAGTATGGACAAATTTTCAAAATAAGCTTGTTTTTAAAACTAATAGCAGATTTAGGATAGTTTTGAAACTATTTGCAGAAATAGGCTTGTTTTTGGCAATAGTTGTTCAAAAACAAGCCTATTTCTGCAAATAATTTCAAAACTAGCCTAAGTATGCTATTAGTTTTAAAAACAAGACTATTCTGAAAATTTGTCCCTTATATTTTTATAAGGGGCGCACTTCACAAACCTGCTCACGTGTATTTTTTTTAAACAACTGGCCATCTCAGCGCTGAGGTGGACAAAACAAGCCTATTTCTGCAAATAGTTTTAAAACTAGCCTAAATCCGCTATTAGTTTTAAAAACAAGGCTAATTTGAAAATTTGTCCATCAAGTAAATTATGTTCAGAGAGCTAAGCCTTCAATGGACCGAAATACTTATTTCAATTTGTAATGCCTTTAATTGTGTTGTCTAGTAAATGCAAAATCAATTGGCATTTATCTTTTATAACAAGATGTTGCTGTAATATTTTATGCCTGGTCATTTCTTTTCTCATCACTCGTACTACAATTTTGTCAACAAACATGGACCAACACTATTTCATAAATATACATTAATTATATAATCGATCTCTTTCCATATTTCATCAAATGAAATATTTAATTGTCGAATTAATACCTTGCGTTAATTTAGGATTAGATTACTTCTTCTTTTTTATAAAGAATAAAACTAAGAAGAAAACTATTTCTCGTTTCCTTTTTCTTCCTTGCTCAAAATTAGTATTGATTCATCAAATTTAATTCTTTCTTTGTCAAATTGAGAATACAATATTGATAATTTGGCAGCAATTTCATAAGCGCACATATAGCGAGTTGCACATAGTGATATTTCATATAAAAAATAAAAATAAATGTGGATTATTTTCTGCTGAATATAATCTGAGTGCATGAATAAATAATTACCATGTTGACTTCATTTAATTAAGTTATAACTAATTTAAGACGTTAAATTAAATTTGAATGCATTACTTGTCACGTAATTAGTATTATGTTATCAAGAAGTAATCGAATGTTACATAACGAATAGCTTTACTTAGGCTTGAAATTGTAAGTTGAATAAAAAAAATAGTAAATCATTGACCAGTTGTTCTTATATAATAGTTTAGCAAGTTACTGATATGTCAGAATTGAGCTACATACATAATATTAGATCAACAGAATAGTAGTTTCAGAAATTAATTAACGAAATTCACGGTACAAAAGTATGACACATTAGACGTATGTGGTTTATTTAATGAACATATATGGAACAAATGCAATCAAAAATTCATTTAACAAATATGTTTCTTATTCTACCTTATTAATACATGTAGTTATTTTTCTTTCATTGAGTTGTTGATAAGCACTCATTTGTGTTGTTATAGTGATTTTATACAAAACATGTGTTGTAGTTGACCACTGCATTAGACTAAAAAAAATCGGGGAGTCAAATAAGGCAAGGCTTTAGAACTACATTAATAACTCATTAATCAAAAATAATCATTCATTTTTATCCTAAAATTCTGGGTTGTTACACTCAGGAAGTCATGTGCTTCCCCTTCCAGTCCTTCGGAGCCGACAGAATAATCGGACGAACGTGTGCTCCCCTCGTGCCTTATGACACCACGATGATCTACCCCGTTGGGTTATTCACCCTCAAACATTCGGACTAGCCCAAGCGCCTCACTTTAATGTGTTATTAGACCCTATGTCTAAACATTCTTTTATGCGCTTGTTTTACCTCATCGGGTTTCCATTTAACTTGTTATCCCTAATCCCATTAACATCTTAATCAAGTTACCAAGTTCCTCTTTCTTATTAATTTCGGTCTTATAACTTAAACCAGTTAAGCCTATTAATAAGTCCATAACATGTTATTCTCTAGATTGTAATCCCAGGTCTGTAATCCACAATCCCTTTAATTCTTATTTGATTTCAAGGTTACAATAACATGTTCTACTTAATATGTAACTAAGTATATCTCAATTCACATGTTTTCTATTTAACATGTCACTTATCATTTATGATTAAATATAACTTATTTCATTTCATAAGTTGCCTCGTTCTTTCTTATTTAATCATAATTCCCTCTTATACTGTCACTACAACTTATTGTTGTTTACTTATTAACGTAGTTCTCTTAACTAAGATTCACTAATAAGTCTCCTTTCCATTTATTATAACCTATGTTATAATTTTCTCTTGTCCCGAGGACAAACCTTGACATGTTATTCTTATCAGTATATTTAAAATTTCCAGGTTTTCCAATTACTTAATTTATAATTAAGTACAACTTCTCTCATTTCATAAATTTTCCCCCCTTAACTGATTACTTAACTTACAATTAAGTACCACTTATCTCATTACACAAGTTACCCCATTTTCTCACTAGTTTATTATAACCTAAGTTATAATATCCACTTGTTCTAGGACAAGTCTACTTATTATATAACATTCTTATTAATGTAATTGATTATAATAGGTTATTATCATTCCCCGTTCATTCACTTCCTTTACTGTTGTAATTATCTTTCGTTCATTTCCTTATTTATTTACTTTCATTTCCAATAATAACAATTAATGCCCTTTATTTCTGTCCTTTTATATACATATATTTATATATATGTTTATGTACTAGACCTCTTACATTAAGCCTACCACTTGTCGATGCTGGATTTACCGGGCGGTTCCGGGCAGACTTCTTCCACAAGTTGACTTAACCTTGTGTCTTAGCACCGTTGCATGTTTTGTTTACGCACTCGACCCCTCACGTTAAATTAACAGCTTGTGGATGCTGAATTCGCCGGGCGGTTCTGGGTAGGCTTCTACCACAAGTTGAATTTAACCTCGTGTCTAAGTGCAGTTACAGTTTTCTATTTTACTGTAAATTTTCTATATAACTTGACATGTCCATTCTTTCAAATTATTTACTATAATATATGTTTTACATGTTATCATATTAAACCCATTTTATGTCGCATGTATTTAATTCAACATGGAACCATTTAATCATGTAACTATTCCATTTCATACAAATAAGGGTTCATATATATAAATGTCACAGGCTAACATGTAATTCAAACAACAGTAGTCGCTACCTATATTTTAACAAGTTTATTTTTCAACATGTAAACATTTCAGCACTTTAAACGTTTCGACAAATGAATTTTCCAACATATTCACATTAATATCTCAACATGTTATACAACATTTTAACACTTTTAATTATTCTAGCAAATTCAATTTTCATAATAACGGGGAATGCTAAACGATAATATATCATTATCAAAAATGATATAATTTAAATCCACTCACCTAATTTGCTTTCCAAATTCTGGATCTAGTCCAGATCTAGCATTCCATGGTTTTCCCTTAATTGGATTCAGAACCTAACAACCATGGATTCATAATTTTTACTAAAAGAAAAAGGGAAGAAGGAGGAAGAAAATTGAATAGACCAGATCTAGAAAATTACCTCACTTCGCGTATGATTCTGAACACCTTATTATTAATTTTCATTCTTTTCCTCCATATCTTTATTCAGAATTTTCCTAAACTAATTATCTTATTTTTCTGAAGAGATTTGAGGAGGAGAAAGAATGGCAGAGCTCAGATGTTGTCTCAAAGACTGTGAGATTTAGGCTAGGCTCTGCTAGCCTATTTATAGTTGTTCAGGATCTTATCATACACGCAACGCTGAGTCAACATTCGAACTTGGTTAAGAAAACAGTCCAGATTCGTTAATGAACCTAACTAGATCTAGGGTGGGTCGACCCCCTCTCCCCCCATGCCTCGGTCGACCCCGGCTATGATATTTTTTTCTCTTTTTCCTTTTTCTACATATGGTCTTCAGTTTTGAATTGATTTGAATATGTTTATATATAAGGCCCTTATATGTATACAAAATATGTAATGACCATTTTACGCGTATGTGTGTGTGTGTGTATATATATATATATGTGTGTGTGTGTGTATACGCACAGCTTTTGTTTCGTTTTCAAAATTCAAACGGTGTTGCACCGTTATTTGATTCTTGCCATATTTCTATGATTTCAGCCTTATCTTGAACTTTATCTCTTGTATATATATTTTTGCACATATATACATATATACTCTCATATATATATATATATACATATATTTTCTTTACTTCCTTATATTTATATTTTTCCTTATATATGCGTTTATACATATTTCCTTTCATAAACATGTGTTATTTTAGTCGTTCCCTTAAAACAAAAATATGACGGCGATGGGGATCGAACTCTGTATCTCTTGTATGCAAGTCACATGCTCTAACCAACTGGGCTACTAAAGCTATTGTTAACAAGGCTTAGAACAATCGTAGTTATTGTTCTCTTCTTATTCTCTTTTTCATATTTGTTACAATATTTCATTGCATGAATCTTTTTCTTTTATTTCTCCTTTATTATTAATGCATAATCTGTGCATGCAACATATTTACACCGCGTGCAACCAACCCTTTCTTTATTTTAATGCATGCATTACATTTTTATTTGCATTAATATTTTCTTCCTCATATATATATTTATGTCGATGCATATCTATATACATATGAATTACTTAACGCGGGTTGTTACATCACCCATTAATCCTGCATTCAATCAAATCTATTGATTCTCTACAATCACCTCATCTTCCAAAGTGTCTGATGCCGATGGATCACCTTCCTGGTTGATTGGTACTTCAGCGATCCCTTACAGGTTCATATTTGCTTGTTGTTGGCCATCCTCGGTATATAGCCTACCACCAGACTGGCTTGTCATTGGATCCTTTTCAGGCTTCTTCCCTTTATTATGCCCCTCAAGTTGATCTCCTTACTGGGATGGGATTGACTCCTCATAAGTTAGGTCATTGCTATATGAAGGACTTGACTTGTTTGCTAAATGGTTGAATTCTGAAACTAATTCAAAACTCTTAGCTAGCAAGCCTCTGAGTCGCCTTGAACTTTTAGTGGCCATAATTTACCGTACTTATAAATATTTCAATTACCGTGATGAACATATACCCTCGTGTTAATGTAAACTAATACAGAATGTGCGGTATCGTGCGTGTTTATGCAGTTTAATTAAACACATCAGAGCATGGTGATGAGATTTAATTTATAACTACAGCGACCGTCATCATTACCACCTTCCTAACATTTGGTTCAAATCGGAAAATGCAGTTCAAGATCAATAGCTCAGTCTTGCATCAGCAGTCTGATTTCATGTTCTACCCTATGCGCATGCTTGAATCATTGGTTTAGTTCAGTATTCAATGTTGTATTAGTGTGTGAAGTGACCGAGTCATCGACGTAACGTCAATGAGATCATGAAATATCCAGGTTGGAATTCATGAGAGAATTTTAAATAAAGTGAGTTCATAATTGTAATGAAGTCCATACACCACTAGTGTGGAACAATAGCGAAGAGAAAGAAATAAGAGAAAAGAAAGGAAATTGAATAAAACAGAAGAGAAAGGGAGAAAGAAGAAGGCAACAAAACACAGGCTCATAGTCACAGAACCTGTCGAATATCTCACATCGCATTAGATAATCATTTAATAATCACATATAAAATAAATGAGATAGTAATAACTATACAATCCACATAATCAGAGTATAAGCCCATACAGTAATACATAACAACAAAGTTTATATAAGAATAAACGACTCACTAATAGCTGTCTCAAAAATAAATAACACTGTTAAGGCTCCACAATGTAAAACAGTGGAATAACAACAATAATACATGTAGAATATGAAAAGGTATCTCCTCCTGCGAGTCCGCCTCCAAAGCTCCAAGCTATAATAACACATGTCACCTCGTTTGCTTATCAACATCGTCGATGAGCACCCAAGGCGATAAGAGGAAACATAAAACCTTGGATCAGACAACATCCTGGTGTGAGCGATAAACAACTCTCAAAATACTACACAAACCGTAATAGTAAAAGGAACATAGGTATGGAAAGTCATACCTGTCATGTCCCTGCCTACACAGATTCAACAAATGTATTCAAGATAGTGTGTGCTACCCAAAATAACAAAAGATGAAGCTGTCATACAATAGAAAAATCTTGATAGTTTTTCGGCTCCACTTCCCGTCCTTCCACCAGAATCTAGAGGGGATAGTCTACTAGGGGAAATAAGGTAGGAGCAACTATAATAATCATAGAATCCATCAAACAAGTTTTATTTATCACCTCATACAGCCCTGAATACATCGATAACTTATATAGAAACTAGTACATCCAAGGACTAATGAAAATCCTGGATTCCCGGTTCTAGTCGACTCTATGGCCTATCGACACGTGCCCAACCAGCCTAGGCTACATCCTGCCCAGGGTAAATGAACATATTGATCTTAATGGGTACCCCCAAGATACCCCTGTTACAAGCCACCCTAGAACACTCCGAGCTATCAACGGTTCTTTAGATATCCATTAATAAAGTTACTCTACTTTATTATAAGGCTTGAGTCCTCCTCATCCAATCCATTATCTTAAAGCCTCGTATACTACGAACTGCTTCCATCGATCCTGAAGCCTCATTACATCCACAAACGACTTTCCTCAATTCCTTTCTAGTTTGAGTACGCCCTGAAGCCAAATCCAACAATACTTGAACTTCGTGTCCAAGTTACATCTTGCCCTCTGCTTTGAGTTCGCTGTCCAATAACTTTGTTCCATCCACGAATTAGATATCATATCGATCCATGATCCTGCAGCCTCGTCCAACCATGAACTAGAAAGCATTAATCCATCCTGCATCCTCGCCTCACTACAAATTACATCACAACGTTCTATCCATCGATCCCTCTCGCAGTCTCGCCAATCCGCGAATCGCGTACTATCGACCCATCCCACCGATGCATACCGAGTACATCCAAGTCTCGAATCAAAAAGTGTTGTCCTCAGCTCACTCTGAAAGTCAACCTACCACAATCTATGGATTATGCCATCCATATGTACTTACTGACGAAACATCGATCCTACCTCGTACCAATATATCCAATCGAAGAGTCATCGCGTCATATCCACCATCGAACGGTCCATCTAATCCAGCTCCTCGAAAACTCATCAAGGTAGGTTAAAATGACCAACAACCATAGTAGTCAATATTGGTTACTCTCTATTAATCGCTAACAACCACCGAGACCTTGTATTTAACCAGAGCTGGTTAAATACCCATCATCATCCACGCCAAAGTTAGTCAAACGGCCAATATCAATAGTAGTCGATATCGATCACTCAATCGTAATCGCTAACAACAATTCAGACCATATATTAACCAAACTGGTTAAATACTCGTCTAGTGAAAGCCTCCAATATTCATCTTGAAATCATGCTAGTCGTTGAGTCCACTACTTCCTCCATGTCGATACGTATATCCTGAAGCTTCCTCGTGGATCTATCTTAATCCTAAATTGCTAATAACTGACATATACAACAAAACTACGCAAATAAACAAACATACAATCATTAGTCCTATAATTGACTAACATATCATACAAAAATTCATGGTATCATCAATGGGATAAAAAAAAGTTTACCTAAAGCAGTCAAACTAGGATATGTGACAAAATGTCTCAATTCTAGTAATATCGACAAATAGTATATAAATGGGATAAAATGTGATACTTATTCTAAAAGATTCTTAAAATACTTTTTAAACCATTTATAAAATTATTAGCTAGATTTTATTACTTTATAAATCCCATTCAAAATCCATTTTAGTTTAAAAATGCAGTTTTATACTACACGAAAAACCATAGTAAAGTGAGAGATAAATCACTCACCTCAACCAAATCATCCCAAACCAGCTTTAAAATGCAGAGCTCATCAATACGAGTCCAACGCAACAAACCGCTTCCAAACCTGATCATGTACGTGAAATATATGCTAAATATAAGTGCATGAATTCAAAATAGATAATTAGGTTACTTAATTACTAATTAATTTTGAGAATAACCTTAATAGTACATCTTCTAACTTCGTTCAAAACCCCGATCCTGAAACCCAACACAATCGAAATTTCAACCCAATGCCATCGCCGCCTGACGCCGTCGCGTCATCACAAGAGCCTTGCACTCCCCTTCGCTTCCAGAAACGACCCCTAAAGATGCCTATAACTTACCGAAAATAGCTCCAATGTCGACTCAGTCATGGCTAGATTAGCCCACCTTGCTTCACTTCGACCTGATCCAATGGTGGTGATGTTAAGCTTTGCCCTTCGCACACATTTTCGTAGTTGAACTACAAGCCCATCTCGTCCCCTATGTGTTAGTGCAATCCAAACCGTTGATGATGGGACGGAGACCATGAATAGTGGCATCTGAAATGAAAAGTAGAAATGGGCATGTGGACCAATAGAATTAGGGCTTTAAGATAATATAATATTAATTAATTCTCAAAAGGCCCAAAAACTCACAAACTCCAATCGTCGCCTACCGCCTGCCATACTGTACGTAAAAACATCTTCTGGAACCATTGGGACTAGTCACAAGACCCAAATTGATCATATATAGAAGATAACATTTAAAAATCGAATTACAATGTTAGTTTCTCCCAGAAATCGACATATGTTTAATTTACGCACAGCCAAATGACAAGTCCATTTGCTACGAAACTTAACATTAAGCATTACTACAACAATACGATTTCGATGGTACAAGTCTCGTCAAAATCCGAGACTGTTACCCGAAATGATAATTTTACATGTATTTCGAGATCGATATGCCCGCCAACTGGTCCGAACTCGAAATATAGTAATCCATATACTTTTGTTTAATGTAACGTACCATACGAACACAACGAAACTAGTCTTAAGTCCCGATTTGTTCGTTTGTGAAAAAAATACCATCTGAAACTATTATTCGATTAACAACGATCAATATTTAAATAAAATATTAAATATCCATTCATTAAAATGCAGGTTGTTACAACAATGATGTAAAATTCGAACGCAAAATCGATCGGTAAGATTGATGACTTCATTCTGTAGGTTAATCTCATGTTCGATCACTAACAACCCTGATATGATCCCTTATGTTTTGAATCAAAGGATGGTGGCTAGAAGCAAGATGTGGTTCAGTGGCTCCTAGGTGGCGATGTTTTAAGGGGAAGTCGTGAAGCTGTAGGACTGTGAATGGAGATATCAAAGTTCAGTGTATACCAGGATGCTCGAAGTCAACAAGGAAACACAGTGAAAGTGAGGAGAAAGGTCAAGCCTATTTATTCTAAAGAGGTAGGGGAAGGGGTAGCCAACCCTTTCTTAACAAGTTGCCGAAAATTGTTAAGTGAGGGATCAATTGCGATCCCTTAACATACACCTAAAAATGGAAAAGAAGGGGGAAAGGGATCAATGTGTCTTATCCAACTTACATGCTTATGTTTGTATATGTTAACATCCAAATATATGATCGGTGATGCAATCGTGGGTCGAGCATTGAACATATACTTACCTATGTAAAACTTATTATTTAGTTCTCGAATATATGATCAACACTTGAGCGCAATCAAATCCAAAGTGTTGATATGTATGACTATACGTATACATTTACATTTCCATGTACTATTAACAAAAATTTCCAGTGTATCATATAAAACCATGCACGAATGTGTAACACCCAACATTTCAATAATTAAACAATAGAATAAAGTTTGAAAATATCTAGAGTTTGGTCATGGGACGAGCACATTTCTTCTGTGGTGATTTTCTGATCAATTTAGTCTTATTGTTTGAAGGAAATGGAGTTAAAACGAAGAAATTACTGCATGAAGAAATTTTATAAAAAAATAGTGCAGGGGTCGACTCTCATATTGCATGAGTCGATGCAAGAACACGGGTAGGTCTACCCACCATGTTACCTGGGTGCAATAAGCGTCCAGTTGAGAGCATAACGTGTTTCTTTGGATTCCAGGTGATCTGGCTTTGTTTTATTGGCTAATTTTGAAATTTAGACTGACGTAGCGAGCTTATATTGGTCGAATGATGTGGCTGGTCTAGATTTAATCTTGGAATCCAATAGTCTTACATATAACTAGATCCCCAGGCATAGCTAATTCCTTACAATACAATCTTTTCCCTCTGGATTCTCTCTTTTTGAGATGGGTCTGACCAAATTTTTTATACGGGAGAAGTTTTATTAAAATAAATATTTATATAATCTTATTTTGAGGTATGATCTGCAATAGCCAAGGAATAAAGCTTAGGACGACGGGTGAGTAAATTCAAATTATTCTTTTTAATAAAGGCATATATTATCATTTAATTTATGTTAATTTAGTTTAATTAAGCATTAGCATAGTTTAATTTAGAATTATTTGTAGTAATTTATTTTGTTTTAAACTCAGGTATAGTTTAATTAGGTTTATTTACAGTAGTTAATTCCTATTATAGTTTAATTTGATACAGTATAATTAGGATTATTCATAGTAAATTTGTTATTAAACTATAAATTTGATAAAGTTGTGTTTATATACATAAATTTATTTTTTAGAATTAACTTTCAGCTAATATAAGTATTGTTAAAGATGAGAACTAAGTAAGAGGTATCATAACAATAGTGGGACTCAAACCCTTGGCGCTTGGGACATAACACAACGCACTAACCAACAATGTTAAAGAAACATTGTATCAGCTTTTCTAGAGGGGTGTTACAGGTATAAAACCAATCGTGATCAATTTTCAGTAATTATGTCAAATTTAGGAAACAAATTTAGAAACAGAAGTTTAAAATATACCTATTAAACTTGGAAGTTAGAAATAAGCTAAAATGGTTAGTTAAGAAAAAGAGATATATTTCCATAATTTGGTTTGTAAGCAAAGTAGAAAACGTAACTGTAAGAATAAAAGAAAAAGGAATCAGATTAGTGTGAAATAAGGAATTTTTTTCCGCATTGTCCACTATTTAACAACCTAGAAATAATTAAAAGAAATGCCTTGAAATTATGGATTTCTATTGATACACTTGTTTTAGATTATGGAAATAGATTTTTGTACATTTTTAGTTATCAATCAATTAAGAATAAGTATAATTTCCTAAAAGATGAACTTACAAAGACGGTAAGTAAAATAGTCACATAACCAAAAATGTTATGTAAAGAAAAAGTATAAGGAACCAAATTAGGCAGTTGATATGCCAGAAAAGAATGTAACCTATTATGATAATTGTATGGACACATAGATAGGACATAATAGATAGATTAAACATATTTGTAAGTATGTTATAATGATAATTATACAGACATAGAGATAAATCATAGTAGACAGATTGGACGTATTTGTAAATAAGATTATTATAATTAAAGGAGAAATAAAGCACGAAAAGCTTATTATAAAAAAACTTATGTTGGGGATTAACTTCAATAAACATGGAACAGTAGTGGTCCATTCCGGCATTAAACGCCGATTGGAAGAAAAATAAGTGACCAGTGAAGTTAATAAGCAAGTAAATAAGATTCAGATTAGACGAGAAATACTGATAACACTATATTAAAATAAAATAAAATAAAATAAAAGTGAGCTAAAGGCGTAATGGAAGAATATACATAAGGTTTAATAAAATGGCAACATGCATTTGGAGCAGTTTAGACGAAGTCCGCATAGGGAGGCTAATGAAGCAAGATCATCGTAGATAGTAGGAGCACGTACAGCTTATTATTTCAAGCATGGCTAGAGAGAAGTATCGGACTTCTACAATATGTAAGAATACTCTAGGATGACCCTCTCCTTGTAAAAAACTCGGTTTGGCGAATGATAGAGATTTTACAACTTATAGACATTTGCTAATCAGTGTCAGTATTATAGTAAGTGTTTATCTATTATCATATTTTACTCTATCTCACCATGAGATGTTTGAGCTCTAATATATTATATCTTTGCCTTTTCTACAGGATACCAAGCAACCAATTCGGATTTCAAGAGACTTGGATTTTAGCATTTTGCGAAAATTCAAGCCTTTTGGAATTTGGGTTGTTACAGAGCGTGTGAGTGTAAAGGTAATCCCAAATCTGCAATGACTTGCTTTCACTTAGATGTACGTAGGAGCCAACAACTAACATCTGATTTCTTGACTTGACATAAATTAGGTCTTTACCCAAGAATTCAGACAAGGTCTAATCCAAATGTTCAAATTTAGACAGACAAAATAAACCATTGAAAAAACTGGGATCACATACTTATACCAATGGAACTCGAAAAATGTTATGACTATTCAGAGATGACATGCTCCTTGGTATCAACTACTCAGAGAAAGGATTACAACCATTCGCTGAGCACAATATGGATTCCATTCCTATAGTTAAGACCAATTTCGATTTAAAGCATGCCATGTGTAACAACCTGGAAAATCAGAACCAATTTAAAAATTTTATTTTCGCAATTTTGATGAATTTTGAATATTTAAAAAGATTTATTTTAAATAATAATGATGAGAAATTTATTTTAAATGGAATTAGAACATATATATTTATTTGAATCGACGTTAGAATATAAATATTTATTAATTATAAAAGGAATTGGAAATGGCGTGGTAGTTTGAAAATTCGATTTCAAATTTCAAATGAGTGTACAGGATTCAAAATAAACCGGATTTTAGCGAAACCAAAAATATTAGAATCTATTTGAAAATATCTTTCCAAAGAATCTGAAAAATTGAAATTTCATAGCTGAAATAAAAAGTTATGCCCAGTTGAAAATTTAGAATAGTTGCTATGGAAAATATAACCCCTAAAAAATGGAAATTTTGCAAATGACCTCCGTTTTCGACGAAACCAGTTCTGTTGGATCCGGGATATCAAATTATTGCTAGATTCCAATTTTCATAATTTTCTGAATCAATATAAGAGCGTGGTGAAGCTAAACGTGTTTTTTCAGTTTTAGTCAATTTGGATCGACCAGAAAATGGTCATTTTTCAAATGGTCTTCAAATTTGTCGAAATTAGTTTTGTTAGGACTGTATCATCAAAACATAGTCAGATTTATTTTTCTGGAATTTTTGGGGTCCGTATGTGGCCTCGGTAAATTGAAATGTGAGTTCAAATTCAATATATAGATTTATATTTTGATTTTAGCGAAAACTGATCGAAACAGCCAAATTGGGTTATGAAACATATCCCATTGTGTTCGAAATAGGGGTAATTAGCTAGGACTGACAGTTGTTGGACTCGATTTGAGATTTGAATTAATAGTCAACTCTACGGAATTTAAAAATAATTAAATAAATAAATATATATATTTTATATAACCTCCCTCATTTATCTCTCTCGCCTCTCAGATCCAAATCAAATAAAAAAACGACGGAGCCGTCGTTAACCCTCCGTCGCCGCCGCCAGAGGCGACGCCGCCCTCCTTCAGGGTGCCGCGAGACCGTCCCCTTACATACCGTGCTTCTCCCTCTCTCCCCCATCTTCGATTGAAGGCCGCCGCCCCTGAAGCTCCAAAACAGCGAGACCCCCGTCGAGCCCCACCCAGTGCGCCGCCACCACAGGTTAGACCCCCCTCCACGCGCCCCTCCACCGATCAGAAATCCTCCCTTTTCCTCCGATTAGCACGGTAAGTTTTTATTTTATTTATTTAGTTTAACCCATTTAAAAATCTGGTTTTTATTAAAGTATGTAGCCTACTTTTTATATATAACTTCGTGATAAAAAGGCGATTTTTATTCATGTGATTATACGATTTTTAGTGTTGAAAGGTAATATAAAAATATGATTTTTCCTTATGAAAAGATTATATTTTTAATAATGAAAAGGTTGTATTTTCATTACGAAAAGATTAAATTTTTAATTAATATAAAGATTTGATTTTTAGAATTGTAAAGATTCGATTTTTTTTATATGGAATGTAGCAATGTAAAGATACGATATTTACATACATAAAGATGTGGTTTTTGGAATATAAAAAGATAATATTTTTGAATATGAAGTAGCGGTAATAAAAACATGATTTTTATTGTATGAACATCGAAATAAAAAATATTATCTTTGTAATGTAAACATCGTGTTAAAGATGTGATTTTTACACATATAGTTTTCCGTGAAGGAGAAATGGCTGCGTTGGAAGCACGGTGGAGAATGCTACGCCTTGGAAATAATCCAAACCGTTCAGAAATAAAAAATGGAGGAGTGGAACCCAAAGGTGAGAACTTCTCACTTTAATTTATTTTCTAATTAAAATATATACTAGGATGCAGACAGTGCTTAGAAGCACCCGACACCCGTCATCCACAGACCATGGACGACTTGTTTGTTTATTTGATTGTGTTGTGAAATTGTTTGTGATGTGGAATGGAATAAAATATTTTATAGTTAAAAATATAATTTTTAACGTGTATATGAATAAAATAAATATTCATCAACAAATCGGACGACTTGTTTATGTACACACATTTGACTGATATTGATTGGGACGATAAATTTTACACATCGCCCAATTGCACAAATAAAATTCATTATTTTTTGATTGAAACCCCACACGGGTTTTGGGATGATATTTGGCATACACTAATCCCAATATTTAGTTGTATGTCAATCGATTGGTTGACAAGTTGTGTAAGTGTTGAATATTTATATTTGATGCTTATGAAGTGTAGAATGCACTCTGGATGATAGTTGACTATGTTTGATTGTTGTTGCATACATGTGCGTATGAAATCCATATAATGATGTTATATGGTAATTGACTGTGTCTGATTCCAGTTCAGAAGGCATGAATATTTTAAAATAACGTTTATTTTAAAATAATGAATATTTTAAAATAATATTCAATAAAAGATCAAAATCTGATTTTGATGTCCGATTTGGGATGGACACGAAAATATTTAAATATATAAAGTCGTGTTGATTATATTAAGGCCATTTTGACGTGAACGATACTTATATCGATTTTATTCATTTCTATAATGAATATCGAAAAGGAAATGATTTTGAAATCAAATGTTTTGAAAATAATATCATTTATATATCGATGATACAGAATATTCAATTTTGATTTGAAATTGAATATGAAGTTGAAATCGTTTTGAAAATGAATTTAAAACGATTTATAAAATACGTTTTAAATGAAATCGACGAAATATATATTATATATAATATAATGGTTGCGTGGCAGTTCGTGAATTTTGACAATTGACTTCGTATGGATATTATGGGAGATTCGACCGTCTGATTCTCCTAAAACTGGAATCGTTAGGTTCGTATCGAAAAGAGCTTTCTAATGATATAATAAATTATAAATCTAATGGTTGGATTTGGAATTATTCCCAAATCAAATTTGGAAAAGGTCGTTGTAAGTGCACTTTGATGGCCGTTTATGGAAATCGACCGTACGGGCCATGATAAAAATTATTAAAAATATCGATAATTCGTGTAAAATCATAAGAAATGACTTGGAAAGAATTGGGATGAAAAATTCCGTATTTGAAAAGATAAAAATAGTTTTTTACCAAAATGAACTAGTTATGAACTAGAATTATAATCCAATATTTTTAAATAAATGAATTGGGTTCAAGATGGTTTTAAAAATAACCAGGATTTCCAATATGTAAATTGGAATGGGTTTGAATCGAAATTGTCTTCGGAATATTTCAATGTTGGATTTCATTATTATACATATATCGTTATGGAAATTTGAAAGATAGATATTTATATCGTTATTTCCAATACAATATTTGTTGGCTGTAGAATTTGATATTGAATATAAGCCGATATATTTTCTTCAGAGCCTTGTATTTAATATCAAATGGGATTTTGAGTTTGTCATGTACGGTGTCTTCAGTAACACTGTTCTTGAACCCCATGTGAAGAGAATAAATCTTTTAATTAAGATTTTTAGAGTTTCCAATTATATTTAATAATTGGAATAAAATGGAATGTGAATTGAGTTTATCGTGAACTGTATTTTCAACGACATTCGTTCTTTAACCCGATTTACAGTGAAATGTGATTTGGAATTTATAAATCTTTTGTTAAGATTTAAAGGAGATTTTCCAAACCAAAGTTTTCCAATTTAATAAAATAAATTGGAATGGAATGGAATTCGGTTTGGTAATAATCGAAGTGAATTTCTGTGGTGAAAGACTGCTAATATATATGGAATTTAAAAAGGCTTTGCCGTTATTCCATTTATATTATTAGTCGGATAAGGAAGTTTATATTAATTATATATATTGATCTGTTTTCCGTGAAGATTCCATATTTAATGGAATGTGATTTTGGGTTTATCGTGAGCTGTGTTTTAAATGACATTAGTTCTTTAACCCAGTTTAAGACAGGATTTATTTCCTGAATTTGGATAATCATTAAGTAATGATTTTTGGAAATTAAAACTAAAATAGAGTTTTAATGGATCTTTAAATAGATTGAAAGGTGAATTTGATAACTAAAATTATCAAATTCAAGAAATGGTCGAGAATGGAGTATCATCGGTTTTTCTCCAAGCGATAGTTAAATCTTTAATTAGATTTAAACGTGAAATGGTAATTAATTATACCGATAACACCGTGATGTTAGATATGAAGTATTACCAGTTTGCTTCAGAATAGGTTGGGATTAAGAAATTAAAACAAATGATTACTTCGGTAAGGCTTGCTGATCCCGACTAGTTTAGATAAACCATAATTTGGTTTGAATTGATATTCAAAGGAAGATTAAAGAATAAATTTAAAGAATTTATATTTGATAAAATTAATGGGAACCTTTCCCATAGTATAAGAATATTTGAATAAAGGAATATTCTGGATTGGAATAAGGCGTATGTTGTGTTTTTATAACACTTGTTTATTATATACGCGGGTTATTTGGAAAGACTGGGTTTATCACATTCTGAATAACTGGTTCGACGATATGTCGAGGATGAAGACGGTGGTCGAAGACCGGAGGTCTTCACATCGTTTGGATGATTACTGATGTCTTGATTGGGCTGTACACCCAAGACAAGGTAATAAGTGGTGATCGTCCAGACGTACTTGGAGATCGACCGGATATGCGAGGACCTCTCTCCTGTATTGGACATACGGGATGAGGAATAAAGGGGCCTCTTGTTTCGTTCAGACCCAGAACGAACTTGTAAATGGATGTGTGTCTGACATCAGATTTCATTCTGTGTGATTGATAGACATCGGTTGCATAACGTGACTTGCCTGTGTGGCATGCTGAGATGCAAATGATCAAGGCTTCTGTTGAAAAGCAAAGTCTTGTGGTTGATGAACAAAGTACGACTTTAATATAGCATAGCTTTGTGTAACCTTAATTCGCGAGCCTCACACCTCGGTGTGAACTAGAAACGGGAGAGGACCTCAGGGAGGGCATGTGTTTCCTTCTAGCTAGGAGTGGTGCCAGTGGTTTTACATGCCCTGGCATTTTACTTATGCGGATGATGGATAGCGGGGCGCCTCGGTTATATCGGTCGTTCCAGGGCCGATGTTTGGTCGGATATGACCAGTTTACGCCCCATAGGGAGGGGAAATGCAGTGTTCAGGCATTTTAATCCACATCGAGTGGACCGGCCCTGACGATCCAAAGGCTTGACAGAGTACTTGCCTGAGACTTGGTAGGCTAGATTGTCTCGAAGCGGTGAGGACGATCCCTTGCCTCGGTTCACTGATGGAAATCCAACTTCCAATACGTGATAATTGCGTTTTTGATTGTAGAGCCTAGTATTGGCGACATGATATATGATACCCATGCCGTCTAGGGTTGATACATTTATATTTGAAGTTGTTTTAAACACTATGTACTTATAATAGTATCAAATGATTTGTTTTAAACGTACCAAGCATGTTTGGCTATTATAAGGGAAAACCCTTTCCTCCATCTTGCGTTGCATTGTTTGATGGGACCTGGGTCTTATAATCGCTTCATTTATTCAAAAAGCATTGAGCTATTTTGTTATATGCATTGGTGTTCTTGGGAGGAAACCCGTTCCGTGTTATAAGGCGTGGTCCCTTGATATATCTGATTTAAAGTAAAGTTTTAAATAACTGTTTATTTCTTACACCAATCACATGACTGACCTTGAGTTTATTGTTTTAACCTAAACTCTGGGTGCCCCTATTTGCACACGAGTAGCTTGTAGTTTTGGTTTTGCAGATTTATATTCACAGGATCCTGGTTTACAACTGGATTGATATTCGGAAAGCTCTGTATCCGTATATTCTTTTCAGTTGTGTTTTGTATTATTTTCCGTTGCATTGTAACTTGTAAATCTCTGATATTTAGTAAATGTGTAATATTTATTCATACTCTGTATATTCTTGTATTCTGATGAAATTGTTGTAATAAGCAATGAAATGTTCTTTTGTTTGTGTTCTGATTCGTCTTGTTGTCAAGGCAATCCGTTCTTCCTATTCTCCTCGGAGACCAGGGAGGTTCGGGGTCCTTACAGTGGTATAGAGCTCTGGTTTACAGAGCTTGAGAACAAGGCACATTAGAACCAAACGAAATAATTCACCAGAGATTGGACTAGTAATATCTAATGAGAACGACTCGTTAGAGATAGGATCAGTAGTATCCTAGAACGAGTGTGAAGAGTATTGTTTTTAAAATAAAAATGAAAAAGAATTTTGTTTTAAAAATTTAAACCTTATTAAACGTATTTGAATATTTATTTGTATTGAATTTGGACAATCCAATATATAAAGATTTTGCATATACACCTTGCGAACGTATATTCGAAGTTTTAATATACTGGACAGATATAAGATCACACTCTAGTCGCCCGGAGATGGTTCTAATGATCGCTATAGCATCATCAGCATTTATGTACGAGTTTCGAAGGTGTGATTTCTATATATTTCCAATTGGCTGGTGTGAGAACCAAAACTAGATAGGGTCTATTGTTGTGATTTGGCAGAAAAAATGCGATTTTTGACTATATATCAAAACTGTGAACTTGAAAAGATAATCATCTAATTGATTGCTGATTGTGTTATGTGATTATTCATTTAAACCAACATATAAAAGAAAGGTAAATTTAGGCCAAACTGAACCAAATATTGAACTGTATTGAAAATTGTTTGGGAATGCATGCATGTGTGTATATATATATATATGTGTGTATGTGTGTGTGTGTGTGTGTGTGAACAGGTCATAGCAGAGGAATAAATTTGTATGCCCAACAAATAAGTACATGTTTACTAATTTATTGGGTTTGGATGATTTTATGAGCCGATTGGCTAGCCGCTTGGCTTTTTCTTTTGAGATGAGAGGGCATGTGTGGCGGTTTACGGATTTTCCCGATGCTTAAAAGAGGTTATGGTGAAATTTTTCGGAAGTTTAGGGTGTTAGCCAAATTTTTGAAGAATTGGAAAATTCTTAGAAACTGAAAGTTGAAGAATGAACGCCAAACTGAAAGTTGAGTTGGTTAATAAAACAACTTTCAGCTCCGTTCCTTTTCGAGGACGAAAAGATTTTAAGTGGGGGAGATTGCAACAACCTGGAAAATCAGAACCAATTAAATTTTTTTATTTTGGCAATTTTGATGAATTTTGAAAATTTAAAATGATTTATTTTAATTAATAACAATGAGAAATTTATTTTGAATAGAATTAGAACGTATATATTTATTTGAATCGACGTTAGAATATATATATATATATATATATATATATATATTTATTTTTAATTATAAAAGGAATTGGAAATGGCACGGTAGTTTGAAAATTTGATTTCAAATTTCAAATGAGTGTACAAGATTCAAAATAAACTGGATTTTAGCGAAACCAAAAATATTAGAATCTATTTGAATATATCTTTCCAATGAATCCAAAAAATTGAAATTTCATAGCGGGAATAAAAAGTTATGCCCAGTTGAAAATTCATAATAGCCCGTAAAGAATGGAAATTTTGCAAACGACCTCCGTTTTCGATGAAACCACTTTTGTTAGATCCGGGATGTCAAATTATTGCTAAATTCCAATTTTCATAATTTTCTGAATCAATATGTGAGCGTGGCGAAGCTAAACGTGTTTTGTCAGTTTTAGTCAATTTGGATCAACCAGAAAAATGGCCATTTTTCAAACGGTCTTCAAATTTGACGAAATTAGTTTTGTTAGGACCATATCGTTAAAACATAGCCAGATTTATTTTTCTGGAATTTCTGGGGTCCGTATGTGGCCCCGGTAAATTGAAATGTGCGTTCAAATTCAATATGTAGATTTATATTTTGATTTTAGCGAAAACTGATCGAAACAGCCGAATTGGATTACGAAACATATCCCATTGTATTCGGAATGGGGGAAATTATCTAGGAACGACAGTCGTTGGACTCAATTTGAGATTTAAATATATATATATATATTATAACCTCCCTCATTTCTCTCTCTCACCTCTTAGATCCAAATCAAATAAAAAAAAGACGGGACCGTCATCAACCCTCCGTCGCCGCCACCAGAGGCAACACCGCCCTCCTCCAGGGCGCCATGAGACCGCCCCCTTCCCCACCGTGCTTCTCCCTCTCTCCCCCCATCTCCGATTGAAGGTCGCCGCCCCTGAAGCTCCAAAACAGCGGGACCCCCATCGAGCCCTACCCAGTGCGCTGCCACCACTTGTCAGACCCCCTTCCACATGCCCTTCCAACGATCAGAAATCCTCCCCCTTCCTCCGATTAGCACTGTAAGTTTTTACTTTATCTATTTAGTTTAATCCATTTGAAAATCTGATTTTTATTAAAGTAAATAGCCTACTTTTTATATATAACTTCGTGATAAAAAGGCAATTTTTATTCATGTGATAATTTTTAGTGTTGAAAGGCAATATAAAAATATGATTTTTCCTTATGAAAAGATTATATTTTTAATAATGAAAAGGCTGTATTTTCATTACGAAAAGATTAAATTTTTAATTAATATAAAGATTTGAATATTAGAATTGTAAAGGTTCGATTTTTTTTATATGGAATGTAGCAATGTAAAGATACGATATTTACATACACAAACATGTGGTTCTTGGAATATGAAGAGATGTATTTTTGAATGTGAAGTAGCGATAATAAAAATATGATTTTTATTGTATGAACATCGAAATAAAAAATATTATCTTTATAGTGTAAACATCGTGTTAAAGATGTGATTTTTACACATATGGTTTTCCATGAAGGAGAAATGGCTGCGTTGGAAGCACGTTGAAGAACGCTATGCCTTGGAAATAAATCCAAACCGTTCAGAAATAAAGAATGGAGGAGTGGAACCCAAAGGTGAGAACTTCTCACTTTAATCATTTTCTAGTTAAAATATATACTAGGATGCAGACGGTGCTTAGCAGCACTCGACACCCATCATCCACATACCATGGACGACTTGTTTGTTTGATTGATTGTGTTGTGAAATTGTTTGTGATGTGGATTGGAATAAAATATTTTATAGCTAAAAATATAATTTTTAATGTGTATATGAATAAAATAAATATGCATAAACAAATCAGACGATTTGTTTATGTAGACACATTTGACTGATATTGATTGGGACGATAAATTTTACACATCGCCCAGCTGCACAAATAAAATTCATTATTTGTTGATTGAAACCCCACACAGGTATTGGGATGATATTTGGCATAAACTAATTCCAATATTTAGTTGTATATCAATCGATTGGTTGACAAGCTGTGTAAGCGTTGAATATTTATATTTGATGCTTATGAAGTGTAGAATGCACTCTGGATGATAGTTGACTGTGTTTGATTGTTGTTGCATACATGTGTGTATGAAATCCATATAATGATATTATATGGTAATTGACTGTGTATGATTCCAGTTCAGAAGGAATGAATATTTTAAAATGACGATTATTTTAAAATAATGAATATTTTAAAATAATATTCAGTAAAAGATCAAAATCTGATTTTGAAGTCCGATTTGGGATGGACACGAAAATATTTAAATATATAAAGCCTTGTTAATTATATTAACGCCATTTTGGCGTGAACGATATTTATATCGATTTTATTCATTTCTATAATGAATATCGAAAAGGAAATGATTTTGAAATCAAATGTTTTGAAAATATCATTTATATATAGATGATATGGAATATTCAATTTTGATTTGAAATTGAATATGAAGTTGAAATCGTTTTGAAAACGAATTTAAAACAATTTATAAAATACGTTTTAAATGGAAATCGACGAAATATATATAATGAATAGAACCCGTCGCGCAGCAGCAGTTCGCAAATTTCGACCATTGACTTTGAATGGATACTACGGGAGATCCGACCGTCGGATTCTTCTAAAACCAGAACCATTGGGTTCGTATCTAAAAGAGCTTTCTAACGAATACAAGAAATTAGAAATCTAATGGTTGGATTTGGAATTATATCCAAATCAAATTTGGAAAAGGTCGATGTAAGTGTAGTTCGATGGTCGTTCATGGAAATCAACTGTACGAGCCTTGATAAAATTATTAAAAATATCGATAATTAGTGTAAAATCATAAGAAATGATTTGGAAAGAATTGGGATGAAAAATTCCATATTTGAAAAGATAAAAATATTTTTTTATTGAAATGAACTAGTTATGAACTAGAATTATAATCCAATATTTTTAAATAAACGAATTGGGTTTAAGATGGTTTTAAAAATAACTAAGATTTCCAATATGTAAATTAGAATAGATTTGAATCAAAATTGTCTTCGGAATACTTCGACGTTGGATTTCATGATTATACATATATTGTTATGGAAATTTGAAAGATATATATTTATGTTGTTATTTCCAATACAATATTTGTTGGTTGTAGAATTTGATATTGAATATAAGTCGATATATTTTCTATTCAGAGCCTTGTATTTAATATCAAATGGGATTTTGGGTTTGTCGTGAATGGTGTCTTCGGTAACATTGTTCTTGAACACCATGTGAAGAGAATAAATCTTTTAATTAAGATTGTTAGAGTATCCAATTATATTTAATAATCGGAATAAAATGGAATGTGAATTGGGTTTATCGTGAACTGTGTTTTTAACGACATTCGTTCTTTAACGCGATTTACAGTGAAATGTGATTTGGAATTTATAAATCTTTTGTTAAGAGTTAAAGGAGATTTTCCAAAGAAATTTTTTCCATTTTAATAAAATAAATTGGAATGGAATGGAATTCGATTTGGTAATAATTGAAGTGAATTTCTATGGAGGAAGACTGCTAATATATATGGAATTTAAAAAGGCTTTGCCATTATTCCATTCATATTATTAGTTGGATATGGAAGTTTATATCGATTATATATATTGATCTGTTTTCCGTGAAGATTCCATAATTAATGGAATGTGATTTTGGGTTTATGGTGAGTTGTGTTTTAAAGGACATTAGTTCTTTAACCCAGTTAAAGACAAGATTTATTTCCTGGATTTGGATTATCATTAAGTAATGATTTTTGGAAATTAAAACTGAATTAGAGTTTTAATGAATCTTTAAATAGATTGAAAGGTGAATCTGATAACTAAAATTATCAAATTCAAGAAATGATCGAGAATGGAGTATCACCAGTTTTGCTCCAAGCGATAGTTAAATCTTTAACTAGATTTGAACGTGAAATGGTAATTAATTTTACCGATAACACTGTGATGTTAGATATGAAGTATTACCAGTTTTGCTTCATGGAATGAATATGTTGGGATTGAGAAATTAAAACAAATGATTACTTTGGTAAGGCTCGCTAATCCCGACTAGTCTAGATAAACCATAATTTGGTTTGAATTGATATTCAAAGGATGATTAAAGAATAAATTTAAAGAATTTATCTTTGATAAAATTAATGGGAACCTTTCCCAAAGTATAAGAATATTGAATAAAGGAATATTCTGGATTGGAATAAGGCGTATGTTGTGTTTTTATAACACTTGTTTATTATATACGCGAGTTATTTAGAAAGACCGGGTTTATCCCATTTTGAATAACTGATTCGACGATATGTCGAGGATGAAGATGGTGGTCGAAGACCGGAGGTATTCACATCGTTTGGATGATTACTGATGTCTTGATTGGGATGTACTCCCAAGACAAGGTAATAAGTGGTAATCGTCCAGACGTACTTGGAGATCGACCGGATATTCGAGGACCTCTCTCCTGTATTGGACATACGGGATGAGGAATAAGGTGCCTCCGGTTTCGTTCAGGCCCAGAATGAACTTGTAAATGGATGTGTGTCTGACATTGGATTTCATTCTGTGTGATTGATAGACATCGGTTGCATAGCGTGAATTGCTTGTGTGGCATGCTGAGATGCAAATGATCAAGGCTTCTGTTGAAAAGCAAAGTCTTGTGGTTGATGATAAAAGCACGGCTTTAATATAGCATAGCTTTGTGTAGCGTTAATTCGCGAGCCTCACACCCCGGTGTGAACCAGAAACGGGAGAGGACCTCAGGGAGGGCATGCGTTTCCTTCTAGCTAGGAGTGATGTAAAGACCCGCAACTTCCCCGTAAAGGAAAGCGTCGGATAGTTCGAGAACAAACCACAACAGAACACATATCAAAGAACACTTCACTGTATATTACAACAATGCATCATATTACAAGAATATACAGAGTATGAAAGAACATTACACAGAAATATCAGAGATTTAAATTACATTAAAATACATAGCAGCGGAAAATAATACAATACACAACTAGAAGTAGATATGCGGATACAAAGCTTTCCGGATATCATTCCAGCTGTAAACCAGGATCCTGTGAATATAAATCTGCAAAACCAAAACTACTAGCTGCCCGTGTCAAAATAAGGGCACCCAGAGTTTAGGTTAAAACAGTAAACTCCAGGTCAGTCATGGGACTGGTGTGAGAACTAAAACAGTTATTAATTCTTTATTTTAAAGTTAGGTAAATCAAGGGACCACGCCGTATAACACGGAACGGGTTTCCTCCCAAGAATACCAGTGCATAAAACAAACAGCGCAATGCTAAATAAAGAAAAATGAAGCTGTTATAAGACCCAGGTCCTATCACACAATGCAAACGCAAGCCGGGGGATAGGGTTTTCCCTTATAACAGCCAAAGAATGCTTGATACGTTTAAAACAAATCATTTGATACTATTATAAGTGCATAGTGTATGAAACAACTTCAAATCATAAGTATCAATCATAGGCGGCATGAGCGCCCCATCCCACTATGTCACCATATATAGGTTTACATATAAAACCGCAAAGTCACGTATTTGGATATTGGATTTCCGTCTATGAACCGAGGCAAAAGATAGTCCTCAACCGATTCGAGGCGCTCTAGCCCGTGTCTCAGGCAAGTACTCAGTCAAGCCTTTGGATCGTCAGGGCCGGTCCACCGATGTGGATTAAAATGCCTGAACACTACGTTTCCCCACCCTTTGGGGTGTCAATGAGCCAACAAATGACTCCATCGGTTCGAGAACGACCGATCAATCCAAGGCGCCTCGCAACAGCAACAACCACATAAGTCAAACTCGTCAGGGCGTGTAAAACCACTGACGCCACTTTCTAGCTAGAAGAAAGCGCATGCCCTCCCTGAGGTCCGTCTCCCGTTTTTGGTTCATATCGGGTGTGAAACACGCGAGGTAAACGTTACACAAAGCTACGCCACCAAGGCCGTGCTTTGATCATCACCACAAGACTTTGCTTTTCAACAGAAGCCTCGATCAATTGCCACTTAGGCATGCCACACAGGCAATTCACTCCATGCGTTTGATATCCATCAATATATAACCCCTGAGCTCGTACGTCTCAGAGAAGGGCGTTAAGCAAGAGAATAAATTCTCCGCCGCCAAACAGATATATATTTAATAGAGATCAATCACACGGACTAAAATCCAATGTCAGACACACAGTCCATTTACAAGTCCGTTCTGGGTCAGAACGAAACCGGAGGCACCTAGTACCTCGCATATCCATCAATCTCCAAGTACGTCTGGACGATCACTAACTGTTTCCATCTTCTTGGGTGTACAGCCCAATCAAGATCATCAGTAATTACCCAAACGACGTGAAGACCTCCGGTCTTCGACCATCGTCTTCATCTTTGACTTATCGTCGTATCAGTTATTCAGAATGGGATAAACCCGGTCTTTCCGAATAACTCGCGTATATTTTAAATAAGTGTTACACAAACACAACATACGCCTCATTCCAATTCATCAGTCACTAACCGTAAATTAATCAAGAGAATAATCCCCCAAATATTAACCCCGAAGGCCGAAACCAACATCAGATCAATATCCAGAAAACCCTTCTGCTTGGCTAACCGACAGTTAGTTTCTAAATTTCACATTCATAGGAAAAGGTTCCCGTTAAATTTATCCAAGATAAATTCCTTGAATTTATTCTTTATTCTATTTTTGAATCTCAATTCAAACTAGTCGGGATTAGCGAACCTTACCGAAGTAATTATTTGTTTTAATTTCCCAATCCCAACCTATTCATCCCAAGAAGTAAAACCGGTAATACTTCATATCTAACACCACAGTGTTATTGGTAAATTCAATTACCATTTCACGTTCAAATCTAATTAAAGATTTAACTATCGCCTGGAGCAAAACTGGTGGTACTCCATTTTCGATCGTTTCAATCTAATTAAAGATTCATTAAAACTCCACTTAGTTTTAATCTTTGACTGGGTTAAAGAATCAGTGTCATTTAAAAACACGGTTCACGATAAACCCAAAATCACATTCATAAATCATCGGGTTAAAGAACGAGTGTTATTTAAAACACTGTCCACGATAAACCCAAAAATCAATATCGATTCAATTCCAATTAAATGTTATTTAATTGGTACACTTCATTAAATCTAAATAAAAAGATTTAATCTTTTCTCAAATGGGTTCAAGAACAGTGTTAGTGAAGACACCATTCACGACAAACCCAAATCACATTTGATATTCAAAATAAGGCTCTGAATAGAAAATATATCGGCTTATATTCAATATCAAATTCTACGATCAACAAATGTCGTATTTGAAATAACGATATAAATATATATCTTTCAAATTTCCATAACAACACCTGTATAATCACGAATTCCAACATCGAAATATTCCGAAGACAATTTCGATTCAAATCCACTCCAATGCAATCATTGGATATTCTGGTTATTTTCAAAACCCTTTTTAAATTCAATTTATTTATTCAAAAATAAATAGAATTATTTTTCTAGTTCAAAACTAGTTCATTTCGATAAAAATCTATTTTTATCTTTTCAAATATGGAGTTTTTCATCCCAAATCTTCACAAATCATTTCTTATGATTTTACACAAATTATTATTATTTTTAATAATTTTATCAAGGCCCGTACAGTCGATTTCCATCAATGGCCAACGAACTGCACTTACAGCGACCTTTTTCGAATTTGATTTGGACATAATTCCAAATCCAACCGTTAGATTTCAAATTTCTAATATTCGTTAGAAAGCTCTTTTCGATACGAACCCAACGGTTCCGGTTTCAGGAGAATCCGACGGTCGGATCTCCCGTAATGTCCGTTTGAAATAAATGGTCGAAATTCACGAACTGCCGCGGCGCGGCGCGTTCTATTCAGGCCATTATATTATATATATAATATATATAATATATATTTCGTCGATTTCTATTTAAAACGAATTATATAAATAGTTTTTAAATTCGTTTCAAAAGCAATTTCAACTTCCTCTTCAATTCAAATCAAAATTGAATTCTTCTTTATAAATTCGTTTTAAAATTCATTTCTATTCAATTCAAATTTCAATTCAATTCATTTCGAAATCGTTTCCAATTCAATTCATTTCAAAATCGTTTTCAATTCAATTCATTTCGAAATCGTTTTCAATTCAATTCATTTCGAAATCGTTTCCAATTCAATTCATTTCGAAATCGTTTCCAATTCAATTCATTTCGAAATCGTTTTCGATTCAATTCATTTCGAAATCGTTTTCGATTCAATTCATTTCGAAATCGTTTGCAATTCAATTCATTTCGAAATCGTTTGCAATTCAATTCATTTCGAAATCGTTTTCAATTCAATTCATTTCGAAATCGTTTTCAATTCAATTCATTTCGAAATCGTTTTCAATTCAATTCATTTCGAAATCGTTTTCGATTCAATTCATTTCGAAATCGTTTTCGATTCAATTCATTTCGAAATCTTTTTCGATTCAATTCATTTCGAAATCGTTTTCGATTCAATTCATTTCGAAATCGTTTTCGATTCAATTCATTTCGAAATCGTTTTCGATTCAATTCATTTCGAAATCGTTTTCGATTCAATTCATTTCGAAATCGTTTTCAACTCAATTCATTTCGAAATCGTTTTCAATTCAATTCATTTCGAAATCGTTTCCAATTCAATTCATTTCGAAATCGTTTCCAATTCAATTCATTTCGAAATCGTTTCCAATTCAATTCATTTCGAAATCGTTTCCAATTCAATTCATTTCGAAATCGTTTTCGATTCAATTCATTTCGAAATCGTTTTCGATTCAATTCATTTTGAAATCGTTTTCGATTCAATTCATTTCGAAATCGTTTTCAATTCGATATAAATATCGTTCACGTCAAAATGGCGTCAATCTAATCAACACGGCTTCATAAATTTCTACTTTCAAATATTCTATTTCAAACATTCCTTTTTCAAAATAGTTGTTATTATCAAAATATTTCGTTCAACACATGACCAATCTCAATGAATGAGTACTGTCAACACATGAACTTTTATTTTATATTATAAAGATGTAAATTTTAATATTAAAATATTTCGTTCAACACATGACCAATCTCAATGGATGAGTACTGTCAACACATGAACTTTTATTTTATATTATTCTTTGTTTTTCAAATTGGAATGAGGCCCAATCAATTACCATATAAAATTAATTATATGGATTTTCATACAACACATGTATAATAGCATGGAAAAATAATCAACCATCAACCAAAGTGCACTACACTGTATAAGCATCAAATATAGATATCTAACGCTTATAACAGCCTGTCAATCAATCGATCGACATATTCAATCAATCAGGATGAGTGGACTTCAAATTTCATCCCAACACCCGTGTGGGGTTTCAAACAATCCAACACAGATTTTATTTGTGCAGTTGGGCGATGTGTAAAATTTATCGACCCAATCAACGTCATTCAAATAGGTGTACATAAACAAACCATCTGGTTTGTAAATGAATATTTATCTATTTACATTCACGTTAAAAATTATATTTTTAACGATAAAACATTTTATTTTAACATATGAATTTCTATTCAGTTCATTCTTTAAATAAAATGCTATTTCTATTTTTCTAACTTATTTTAGAAAATTTCGGCGGCATAACGGCACGATACTAGAAACGGGACGAGGCCTAGCCTTATCCCTGGTCTAGTGAAGGCCCACGCCATTCACACATCAATCACATTCACCAAACAACCAAATTCAAATCAAATCATCAAACTAGTCTATGCAACCAAACAAACAAGTCCATGGTCTGTGGACGATTGTGTCGGGTGCTACTAAGCACCGTCTGCATCCTAGTATATATATATAAATAGAAATGAAATTGAAAGATGAGAAATTCTCACATATAGCTATCCTAGCTCCATGGCTCTTCATTTGCAGAAGTCTTCGTCGCTATCGCATCTTCGTTGTCTTCGTTGCCCGTAGCCACTACATATGTAAAAATCGAATTTTTACTTCGTTATTCGATACATAAAAATCATATTTTTATTTCGAAGTTCTATATGTAAAAATCATATTTTTACTTCGGCTTTCAATATATAAAAATCTGATTTTTTACTTCGGCTTTCAATATATAAAAATCTGATTTTTACTTCGGCTTTCAATATATAAAAATCTGATTTTTACTTCGGCTTTCAATATATAAAAATCTGATTTTTACTTCGGCTTTCAATATATAAAAATCGGATTTTTACTTCGGCTTTCAATATATAAAAATCTGATTTTTACTTCGGCTTTCAATATATAAAAATCTGATTTTTACTTCGGCTTTCAATATATAAAAATCTGATTTTTACTTCGGCTTTCAATATATAAAAATCTGATTTTTACTTCGGCTTTCAATATATAAAAATCTGATTTTTATTTTTAAAGTTTGAATCAAAAATCAGTTTTTAAAGCTTTTCAAAAAATCAGTTTTTAATCTTAAAAAAACAGTTTTTATCCTATTTTAAAATCAGTTTTAAAATCTTATAAAATCAGTTTTTAAATTAAAACAGAAATCAGTTTTTAAATTAAAACAGAAATCAGTTTTTAAATTAAAACAGAAATCAGTTTTTAAATTAAAACAGAATATTAAAAACTCACCTTTTCTCGCTGAGCTAGGAGGGAGGGGTTCGCTGCTGCGTTGGAGCCGTCGGGGGACTGACGCGTGAGGTGGGTGGGGTCCATTCAGGGAGGCGGCGGTGGGACGTGCAGTCGGCAGGGGGTCCGGTCAGGGCGGCGGTTGTCGGATCAAGGTGGTGGCGGCCTTTTGTGAAGGTTTGGGCGTGGTTGGTTTGAACGGTGGAGAGAGGGTTCGGGAGGGGGCGCATGGGGCCAGTGGAGGGCGGAAGAGGGTCAGCCGACGTGGGGAGGGTGGCGGAGCTGGGTAGAACGGCGATGGCGACATGGGAAGGGTGGCGGCTGGCGATTTAGGGGAGGAAGCGGGATTTTGAATTTGGGGCTAGGTCTGGGGATAATAGAAAATGAGGGGAGGGGTGTTATAATAATAAATATATTTATTTTAATATTTAATTAAATCCACAAAAATTCACTTTTCTTTTGAACTCGAAATTGGGCCCAGCGACTACTGCCCCTAGCTAATTACCCCTATTTCGAACACAATGGGATATGTTTCGTAGGTTGATTCGATCATTTGAATCAGTTTCCGTTTAATTTACATTTAAATCACTATATTGAATTTTAAACGTACATTTCAAATTACCGGGGTCACATACGAACTAGGAAAATTCCAGAAAAATATTTTCTAGCTTCGTATTGACGATACGGTCCTAACAAAACTAGTTTCGTCGAATTCTGAGACCGTTGGAAAAATGGCCAATTTCCAGTCGATTAAAATCAACTAAAACCGGTCAAACGCGTTTTCCTTTGCCACGCTCACATATTGATTCGAAAAATTATGAAATTTGGAATCTAGCAATAACTTTACACCACGGACCCAACAAAAGTGGTTTCGTCGAAATCCGAGGTCGTTTGCAAAATGTCCATTTTTAAGGGCCTGAATTCCATAGCGACTATTCAGAATTTTCAACTGGACATATCTTATCATTTCTAAGATGAAATCTCAGTTTGTTAACTTCATTACAAAGATATAGTTATACAGATTCAAATATTTCTTGTTTCGTTCAATTCTGACTTATATTGAATTCTGTATATTCATTTGAAATTAGAAATCGAATTTTCGAACTACCGCGCCATTTTCAATTCCTTTTATAATTATATATAATTATTTATATTCTAACGACGACGTATATAATATATACGTTCGATTTCTATTCAAAATAAATTTCTCGTCGATATTATTTAGAATAATCTATTTTAAATGTTCAAAATTCGCTAAAATCGCCAAAATAAAAATTTTAAACTGGCCCAGATTTTACGGGTTGTTACAAGTGATGTCAGTAGTTTTACACACCCTGGCATTTTACTTATGTGGATGATGGATAGCGAGGCGCCTCGGTTATATCGGTCGTTCCGGGGCCGATGGGTTTAGTCGGATATGACCAGTTTACGCCCCATAGGGCGGGGAAACGTAGTGTTCGGGCATTTTAATCCACATCGAGTGGACCGGCCCTGACGATCCAAAGGCTTGACAGAGTACTTGCCTGAGACTTGGTAGGCTGGATTTTCTCGAAGCGGTGAGGACGATCTCTTGCCTCGGTTCACAGATGGAAATCCAACCACCAATACATGACAATTGCGGTTTTGATTGTAGAGCCTAGTATTGGCGACATGATATATGATACCCATGCTGTCTAGGATTGATACATTTATATTTGAGGTTGTTTTAAACACTATGCACTTATAATAGTATCAAATGATTTGTTTTAAACGTACCCAACATGTTTGGCTATTATAAGGGAAAACTCTATCCTCCGGCTTGCGTTGCATTGTGTGATGGGACCTGGGTCTTATTATAGCTTCATTTTTCCATAAAGAGTTGCGCTGTTTTGTTATATGCACTGGTATTCTTGGGAGGAAACCCGTTTCGTGTTATACAGCGTGGTCCCTTGATATATCTGATTTAAAGTAAAGTTTTAAATAATTGTTTTAGTTCTCACACCAGTCACATGACTGACCTGGAGTTTATTGTTTTAACCTAAACTTCGGGTGCCTCTATTTCCACACGGGCAGCTTGTAGTTTTGGTTTTGCAGATTTATATTCACAGGATCCTGGTTTACAGCTGGAACGATATTCGGAAAGCTCTGTACCCGTATATTCTTTTCAGTTGTGTTTTATATTATTTTCCACTGCATTGTAACTTGTAAATCTCTGATATATAGTAAATGTGTAATATTTATTCATACTCTTTATATTCTTGTATTCCGATGAAATTGTTGTAATAAGCACTGAAATGTTCTTTTGTTTGTTTTCTGATTCGTCTTGTTCTCAAGGCATTCCATTCTTCCTCTTCTCCTCGGAGACCAGGGTGGTACGAGGTCCTTACACCATGTTCTCATAATACGTACTTTAGGGGGAAAGTATTACCCAGCTTTTTGGTCACCCATTAGATGCTATCAGATTGGCACAACTCTGTGATTTTTAAGACCAACGACTTAGAAACATCATGCAAAGGCCCAAAGATTAAGTTTGGTTAGCACCACATGATGATGATCGCTTTAGCTCATCAGAAAGTGTTTGAGAACTCTTCCAATGAGGGATGAGCAAAACAATTATAAAGGAATCAATACAACTCTGAGACGAATTGGAAGTATAACACTACTCGAGCAATCAAATGACCATAACCCACAAACTATAAGGCTAACAAATGAAACTTCATAAGGCAGACCAAGGCAGCAAGTGGGACCTACCAGAGGAGTCACGGGCTCAACCAACACTCGAGATCGGTATTGATCCATATAGGGGGATCGAGACCGATCCTTCACTTTGCTGATTTTAGGCCTGGGCCTTCTAGACTCTCTTTACAACGGTTCTCCGACGTTTGTGGTTTATCTGCATCTGTAAATACCACTGCCAAGACAAAAAATGATCTATTTGGGCATTTGTTTACTTTGCACTATATTGTTTAGAGTCCTACTGATCTGAGCTGCTGTGACATTGAGTTTCAACAATAAAGTGAACGTATCTTCAAAGTGGACATAGGGCAATTAATGTCAAACCACTATAAATCGCCTTATCTCTTTGTATTGCATTTCTATTTTTATATTCCTTATTTTTCGCGTCTCCTAGTTTAATTATTTTTTGAATTTATTGGATATTGTTCCAATTTTTGGTGTCAATAATATGCATAGTGTGAAAATTCATGAATTAATTACCTATAAAACTACTACATTTTGTAATAGTGAGAAAAATATATCTTCTTAGTTATAGTTTGTTGCAGGCTTGTTCAGTTAAGTATGCATCTTAAAAATAGAAATTCCATCTGTTTTTATAATATATATGAGTGAGTATTTTTTTGTGCTCTTACTTATTCTTATGTCTTGAGATATGTTATATCTCAGGCCTTAAATGTCATACATACATACATACATATATATATATATATATATATATATATATATATATGTATATGTATATATGTATGTATGGATCAGTCTGTAGCGAATAAAATGTCATGGTTATTAGCATGAATGCAATTTATTTGAATTTAATTTATAAAGATATTCTAGAAAGAACAGTTCATAAGTGTTTTATTCATATTCTTCAATTATAAATAAGAACCTAAATTTCCAAAATTCCATATTTTAAAAACCCGGAGTTTCTAAAATGAATGGATTGAAATATGAGCAATCTATTAATAATGATTCCAAGTATAATTTGAGAAGCTTCCAAACCTAAGTGAAAGTTTCAGATCCCACTAAAGGAAATTACACCAGAAATTGATTTCGGTCAGAAGAAGAATAATTTCATGGCAGAAGAGATCTTTAGTTTCACTATGATCGGGAGAATGAAAAAATTCTATCGATTCAGATGATAAAAAAAAATCGCCCAAAATTAAAGCGGGTTCAAATTCGAATGGAAATTCCTCTGTATTTGAAATCCGCCAAATCCAGGTGCAAATTCATGGCACAACCGATAGAATCAGCTCGAGGCAAAAAGGTCGTTCAACTACCAAAATCTCTGGCCTTCCAGACTGGTAGTGCCAATTCAATCAGATTCAGAATCCATGTATGTAGCCTACCCAGACCACGTATGCTAGGTGGATTCTATGGAGGTGATCAAGAGATCTAGCCAGTACAAAAGGACTGTGCTTATGATAATGTGAGATGCATCTTATTTCAATAACGTTATAATTTTTGTGCACTTTGTTTTCAGACCTTAGAATATTGCTAAACTAATTGCATCTAAACAAAAAAACTTCCTCCATAGGTCGTGTGAAGTATGTCAATTGCAAAACCTAGGTTAAGGCAACATAAAAACTATTTATACGACTTTTTGCATCATCACCACCTTTACCAAATATACTGATATTGTTAACTAATTCTTCAACATCATATTCTTCGGTGTTGAATTTATATCCGTTGAAAAAAAATATTAGATATGTCTTGATATTTCTTTTTGATTCCAACGCAGGATTGTTTCAATCCTTTGTCGATCACATAATTTCGTAGACCGTAAACATAGTTTGAGAATCAACTAGCAAATTGTTCACTAAGAATACCACGTGAATGTTGTCTTTCATAAATATTAGTTGCAATAAAATATAGTGCATAAGAATTATTGAAGTAAGTATATCGAGACTTATTATTTAAAACAATATAATGATTGATGCAACTTCAGCATAATTAAAAAGAATATATGTACACACAACAAGATGATCTCAATCGTCCAACCATAGTTTAATACATTTTTCAATAGGTCAACCGTATTGTCTAAAAATAGATAACACTACTTGAGAAGACTCTTGTTCATCGCCTTCATCGTTAAGTGGAACACTATCAAATGATAAGTTCATATGTTCACTGAAATAGCAAAAAAAGGAAGTTTCTTCTTCGATATATGATTCACAAATCAAACTTTAGCTAATACTTTTTGTCTAACTTTTCTTCTTCAAATGATTTGAGTACCTACCCAAAAATTAATTTAAATTAAAATACTCTTAAATATGTAAACTAACATCTAGCATGTTTTCATATTATTTCCCCTTAAATGGATACATCTATTTATACCGCACATGACCTCGAAGGCATGCTTTTATGAAGTATGAATATGCAAATGTTCATTACATTAAAGGAATACGAAAAAATATTGTAGAGTAGTATAGGAATATTTACTTTAAGTTTATGTAGATGTTGAACTTTTAATGTGGTCAAACAAAGTTCTTTGTAAAATAGAGTTTGCTATAACCTTCCAAACTTTTAAAGGTAAGAGTTCTATGAAAACGATGGGTAACAAATTTTCCACCTATACGTGCAGTCATGGTTTTTCATCCCATTCAATCTATTATTTCTAAAGTCAAACATATACGAGTATTAGAAGAAATTCCTTAATGAAATCTTAATCTTTCCACCCATTTGAACACAACTTCAACTTGGCTACTATCTAGCTCATAAAAAGCATTGTTTTTTTTACTACCAACTGGCTTTGTATGAAGCTCAAGATGTTTACAAACTATTGTATATCACATCTTAATTTCAAACCGTTCTTAGCCATCTAGTTAACATTTTAATTATGTCGAAACACATTATCAAACACATTTATCTTATTATGCACAACATCAATATTATGTCGAAGTAAGAGATCTTTCAAATAAGGCAACTCCCAAAACATGCTTTGTTTATATCACTTATGAATCGTTGATTTGGCTAAAATATCACTTTATACTCCTACTTCCTGTATTTTTGGATAGTACTTTGCTAGTTCATATATCTATTCGTTTGATCAAATTGTTGGCGGTTGTCTCATCTTTAATTGGTTAGCTTTAAAGTTTTTTCTACCTCCTTTGAAAAATGATTAACATGGAGAAAGCATTAGTGGAAATCAAGCTATGAAATTTAATTCCCAGACAGTAGAGAGAATGCTCCTTTCTCTTCCATGTAATAAGGAAAAGCTCGACGATCAGATGTACCCTAGCATAAAGTAATTGCATAAACAAGGAAA